>NEKD01000021.1:0-600000 GCA_002287115.1 Auricularia heimuer | reverse complement strand
TCTGTAGGCTACAAACTAGGAAAAAAAAAGGGTAAAAACACACAGCACGCACTAACTGAACATACCAGCATCATCAATCTCTGCCCAATGATCGGGCCATTCAATTGCGGTTGCGCCATCAATCTCCTTCTGAAGAGCCAAGCAGCATGAGCATGGGAAGACAAAAAGTAGACAGCCAGATAAAGTGGACGGACCAAGGATCTCAGTAGCATGCCCAATGAGCCTTTGAGACGGCTGAGCTTATGGTCCATCTCTTGCTCCTGTCGACGGAATGCCTCCTCCAAACTCAAACGTTCCCGTAAAAGGCCAGATAGCCGTTGTTCAGCATCCTTCAAAGACGACATGCAGCTTGCAGCAGTGGGTTCAAGTTGAGTGGGAATAATAGCACTCAATTATATAGAGCTGCTTGCATTATGCCCCTGGTTTGCATTATGGCACTATTTTGGCACACAGCCTGGAAGTTTCACCAGTCTTGCCAAAGGTGTACACGCACCTGTGAACGTTATGATTGAAGATTATGTCGCTAGAAGTAGACGCAGAGTCAGTGGTTTTAATTCAAAGCAGCAGCGACCAGTAACGCAACAAGTCAGCTGGCTATCGACATCAAGTCGCCCGACATCTTCCCTTGAGGTTCCTGCATCCAGGCGTCAAGTTTGTCCCGGAACTTGGAAAGCAAAGAGATGAGACGACCGATGCTGTAGCAAGCCTGATGCTCCGGCGAGCAGCACGTTCAAGCGCGAGGACTTCGCTTATAGGGACGCACAGCGACCGCAAGGTGCTAGAAAGGCAGATCAGAACCCGCCACTGGGCGCGTTAGGTCGGAGAGCAAACTTACTCATAACGACGGCATATGGATTTACTAGGTGTATATGGTCTTGACACCGACATGTGACCTCAAGACCGGTGGGCATGCTCTCCACCTTCGTTGGTGATCGGGCCGTATCTAGGGCTCCAGCCCCGTACTGTGCGGTCGAAGCATGTCGTCGCTCTTCGACGAGCACGACAAGGTCGGCAGCGTGGGCCAGTGGAATACCACGCCGGCCCCAAAGTGTGACGCGGGCTTGTCGCAACCGCCGCGGTCGCTAACCAAGGTTGACGCGCTAGTATTGAAGACAATAGAACGCTGGCGCTGCCAGGAGGATGCGCGGCGTTGTCAAGGGCGATGACGTCCGCGAGAGGGTTGGGCTGTCGACCGCGAGGCTGATGAAGACAGACTGCCTCGGGCGGTGCGTATGCGGGTCGGTGATCGAGCAGTGTGACGGCGCGACCTGCACTACATGTACACGGGCAGGCGCCAGGCTCTGGGCAGCGGTGGAACGGCACCAGACAACGCGGGCGACTCGAACAGCGCCGAGTGGATGGCGCACCAGGCTCTTCAGACACCATGAGCATCTTGCGAACGCCCGCGTCTTGCTTGCGCATGTGTTGTGCCCTGCCGGTCTTCCGGTGGTACACTCGTGGGAATAGGGTCCCACTGGGCAGCATCACAGACACCAAGTGCTTATTGACGCTGTGGCTCCAGAAAGGGACCTTGGGATGGCGCGCGCCGATAAGCGACGAGTTGAGCTCAACGGTGTTGTGGTATAGCGTTGGTAAAGGCACGATGGCATGGAGGTGCGCGAGGCGACCGAGATCGACGGCCTTGCGCTCGACCAGTATGAGCAGCGTGGATGGAGTAGTCGATGGCTTCGTCAGCTCGTAGTCCGTCGGCCCGTCGTCCTTGGTGTACAGCGACACATGCACAACACTGACTCGCGCGCAGCGTGGCGATGACATGAGCCATGTTGGGGCGGGAATAGAAGGGCAAGGATGCGGGCTTGCGCTCGATAGCGCGCAACGCAGGCTGTCCGCATAGGTGTCCAGCGCGGGGGCGGGCATTTCGACGCTTTTTTGGCAGCGGATGGCTGCGCATGGCGCGAGGCGCGAGCTGCTTGACGACCTCGAGCGAGTGGTTGCCCATGCTGATAATCGACGGACATAGCGGCTTGGTCGACGACGCTGCCCATCTTCAGGCCGCACCTGCCTGCGGGCTGTGATGCCTTGTCCATTGCGAAATTTTTTGAAGCAAGCGGCGCAGCTCGTCTTGAGCTCGGCTCTGTCGAGCGCGGTGTCGAGCAAGCGGTAAGCAAGGTGAACTAGGCACGAGCACAGCTGAGGTAATCCGCGCTTGAGCCGCACAGCTTCGCAGATCCGCGATAACCGCGACATCCTCGACATTGCAATCGCAGATTTTAGGGGGTTCACTGGCATTTTTGTACCGGATACTCATCATTGTATGTGCATATTATCATTAATTCCAGTAAATTCTAACATTCGGTTCATTCGAATCACAAAAGTTGGGCCACACATTATATTACCGTCAAGCCAAGACCTCCTTCAAGCGCGTCGCAGCGTCGAGCACCGCGGCATTACTATCCGCCAGCACCCCAGCAAAATGCGGATCTGAATCAGCTCCTCGGGGGGACCCGCCACCGTCGTCGCCAAAGCGTTCATGGCGCCGACGAGACGGTGAACGGCCGCGATGGCCACCTCGACGGAGCATCGCAGCCCGATGCAGTACGACTGCACGCTCTGCGCCGTGTTGATGCGCTGCAGCATGTCTCCCCGGGTGCTCAGAGTCCAGGCTCTGCGCCGGCCCGCCGCGGCGTCCCACTCCTCTGCAGAAGCTACACGCCAGACCTCGGAGAGCTGCTGGTGCAGGCCGAACAGGGCGGCGTGTTGACGTCCAGCCATGCTGATGACAGAGCTCGAACTCGAGGACAGCGCGTCGAAGGATTGTTGCAAGCCGGCGTGAATCTTCGATGGTAGCGTACGCTCGTCACAGGAGTAGCCCTCAAAGACTCGCGCCAGTGTGCCGCAGTATGCGCGCGCGGGAGTAAACTTGTCGGCATGCTTCTGGACCCGCAGCTGCCATTCCTTGTATGTTTGCTCAGCGCTGTGTGTGTGTGTGTGATTAGTCGCTAACATCCTGGGCAAATTTCGAAATACTCACAGCGCAACGGTTCCGCTTGCCATGTCTCCCAGCTCCCTCACACCGAATGCCGCCAGATTGAGTTCGTTCACCAGATCCGCAAACGTGTCGTTGACGGGCTCAGGGTTCGCAGGCCGAAGCAGGGATATGTTGGCGAGAATGTTGCTGGAAATCGAGAGGGAGAGAGCGAGGTTGGGCGTTTGCGAAACTGTAAACACCCCCTGTCTGTATGTGCCGCAGAGTTCGGTATAATCTCCGGAGCTGGGGCTGACGCTGGTGGCCACTGAAGCCGCGAGAGTGTCGCAGTTCGACGCAAGGGACGAGAGCAATGGGACTCTGCACAGGCTTTGTCCGACCTCCTGCAAGTATTCCGTGGTGCCGCGGCTGATCAAGTAGGCGAACACGACAACATAAAGCAAGAAAGATATCCCGGGGGCCGCCCTGATAGCCTTCGCGACCCAGAAGATGAAATCCATAGCCGCTGTTACCATCGTGGATAAGGCACTGAGAATCACGATTAGCACCTGGAAGGTGCGCTTCATGCAGGCCTTTCCCTTCGAAGGGAACAATGTGACGATGATTCCGGCAACTAGACAGACAAGCACTGATATGAAAGGATGGGCTGTCACCGCCCGACGCGCCAACGAGCCAACTGCGCTAAGCGCAGACGCGCTGTACGCGAAGAGCAAAGCAAGGAACGCAGGCATATGAGAAGGTGAGGGAGAGACGATTGCTCGGGAGAATGCAGAGCAAGAGTCAGACTTATATAGCAGGGCATCGAGGTGGCACAGGCCTTTGTTCCACAAGACATAATTGAAGGCTGCAACGTGGGATAACATGCCCACTCACAGCCATGCCGTCGGAGCGGGCTCATGCGCCTGTTAGGATTGTGACTTTCCGGAAGGCTCAAGCCGCTTGTAGCGCGGTGGCTGTTGTGGTAAGAGCTGGTTAATCGTCGGAGTGTAAATATACAGGATAATATTTGCATCGAACTCCGTATTCAGCCCACAGGCCACAGAAAACCTGAAGATCCCCCTTAGGACGATGCCCTTCGATTAAATATTAGTGATAGTAAGGGGGAATGGGAAACACAACGAAATGAATCTGCGGGAAATTCAGTATTCCCTCTGAAATGAAAGTCGAGATGCGAATCGTATGGTCACCCCTGCGCGTCGAAGTATGCATCTCGCTGCATCCACTACGGTGGGATTCGCATCGCATCCTCCAAGGATCGGGCGCTGCGGTACTTCTCTGCCCGGGATGTCGCTCGTTGTGCCTCTGGCTGTCCCGATGCTGCGCATCGGGCCGGCGTCGATACGTCGTTCGCCAGGTTGAGAGAAGAGTCGCAAAAGAAAGGGACAGGTATGGACAGTCTACGAGGAGTCCGCAACCTGAACCTCTCTCAGCCTGCTGGATGCGAGCGAGTGGAGATGCTAGCTGCTTGTGCATCGCCGCGGTGATACGAGAGCGCCATGAGATTGTCATCCAGTAAAGTATGCACTACGAGATGAGGGCGATAAATGGGATTTGCCCCGGGGAGCGAGCTTGCCGACGTGCTGTTGGTGTGTTGACAGAAGACGGTGAGTTCGGTGCCATTGTCATTGACGTTGCCGCGAATGCGAGACTGGTCCCGTCGAGCTCGAAGTCTTGCAGATGATGGCCACCAGCGCAACGCTGTGTCGTCGGTCGGCGTCGCCCTCCGATTTGATAACCGCGGGGCTGAGCGCGCGGCGGTCTGACTGCGACTGCGATCCTTCTCGCGCCCCGAAGATCCATGACGCTGCGCGGAATCGCTGCCGCCTCGCGCTCGATGAGGAAAACGAGCGTGCGCGCTGCTCGGCGCCACCAATCTACTGACCCGCCAGAAGCCGCGTTCCCAAAGAATGCGCGTTGCGCAGCGTCCGCACGCGCACGCAGGCATCAGCCCGTACTGGCCGAAGGTAATGTCCTGTGTCGCCAGCCGTGTGCGTGCCTGCGGTTGGCCGATGAGGCGGTCTAGTTCTTCTCCCCCTGCACCCGGCTGTTGATTCTTGCCGCGGCCTACGGGAGCGCTTATGGTAGTTCCGCGCCTAGTGTTTCCGGACGCGTGCACAGGGGCCTGGCGTGCGGTCATGGCAAATGTAGATTGCTGCTGCTCTCCGCCCTCGAAGAGAAAGCAGGCCAAATCAGGTCAGAGAGAGAGCGTTGTGCGCTAAGATAGTGATGCCACGGCAAACGTTGTTTATCAATAAGAGGGAGTGCAGGCCCGAGTCTGCGCATCGCGTGATGGGCAGTAGGAGATGGTTGTGCAAGAACGCCCTTGCGGAAATCGCAAATCGAAGGAGTTAAAATTGCGCGGGATGCGATCCCGTGAGACGAAGAGCGCAAAACCCGTCAGCAAGAGAAATTCGAGCTGGGTGGAAAGAATACACCGTCGAGTGCTGGAGAAGGCATTGAGACATGATGTCGAGCAACGGACAGTTGCTTGACGCGAATCGCGGAATGAGATGACACGGTATAGGCAGTGTATGTCCAGGTAGGGCAGCATGCCAGTACAGGTCAGCGTGGTTTATAAAGCCGAGCATACGGTCCATAACGATGACGAAGGCCAACCCTACGATCTGGCAGACTCAGAATAACGTAGACGGATGGCGTCGGTGCAACCGAATGGATCAGAAATGGAGCAGAATGAGGTGAGTCCTACGGACTGCAGCAGATCAGCAGCGACGGATCGAGAGGCTACAGCGGGCAGACAGGCCCTGATTTACGGCGGTCGAGCAGCCAGCAATATCATCCCATGGAAAGTGCGCAAGCAGCTAAGGACATAAGCCGCGGAAGAGTGCAAGAAGAAGCCGACCAAAGACCGGCGGCATAGTTGTTACGAGAGCGAGACAGACGGCGGGGTCTGAATTCGCGCGTCAATTGCACGGAACCACGCACGTGCCAGACTCGTTCGGGGACGGCTGCCAGTGAGCGGGCCATCTGGGTACGTGATTCTGCGCATTCGCTCTGGCGGCTCCGGCGCTCGCGACGCTGACTAGCCTTAGAAATGCGGCCCGGACTGGGCTCGGGATCGTCTGGCTGCTCGCGACAGCACCAAGTCGCACATTGCGCAACGCTGCCGAGCGCTGCCTACGGTCAGCATGCGCAGGTGCGTGGGCAGGCGGCATTCTACACCGTCTGCGTCTGATTTGAGCCATGGTTCCAGCGTCTATAGGGCTCGGGTCATCAGTTCAAGTCGCCGGTCGGGCGCAGCGAACTCGCAGCAGCACAGTCGCAAATTCATTAGACCCACTCCAACTGTGGCCACGGACGCGGACGATGACTAGCTGCAAGCCAGTGTAGCTCCGACGGGTCTACATGCTGGCTCGTCTGGCGCCGACGGTCTAGACGATCAGTAATAAAGCTGCGCAACAACGGATTCTTCGAACGAGGAGGCCGCTGTTGGCCCGGACGTCTGCGTTACCAGCGGTTGTGCTGCCCATATTCAGACCGTGCCCAACACCTGCGACGCACAGGGACGGCAGCGTCGGGCAGTCGGCTCGACTTCGACCGCCGGTCGGCTTGGCCTTGGTCAGGCGCCTCTCGCTCGACGGGCACGTCTAGCTGCCACCACCGGCCGTGGTTCTGGAGAGCTACTCTTAAATTTTCGGCGCCCTAAGAATTGGAAGGAGAAGTTTATGCCTTTTCTTTTTTCCATATCTCGTCATCCAGGTAAGTAACACTCTCGCGCTCGACCACGGCGTTCGCTGACCTTTCGCTCTCGCTTCGGCGTCAGGCGTTACAGCTATATCGACAATCTTTGAGAGCTAGCCAACGCTCACGATCCGCGGAAATGGTTCGCTGCACCTCTCCCGTAAGGCTAGCTATCGGTCGACCGCATCGCACTCTGACGATTTGCTTTCAACGCAGACTCTGTCGCCTCGCCTCCATCGCCATATTCCCTACAAATTCCGACGCCAGCGACGCAAGCCATTCAATTTCAACTTCGGTTCAAGTCACTGTGCTGCTTCGGTAAGTAACGCTATTCCTCGATCGCATCGTATTCTGACGGCTCGCTTTCGACGCAGCTCCAGTCGCCTTACCTCCATTTGTATATTCATTGACAATATCAACGTCTACGACTTAGGCGACTCGACTTTGACTTCAGTGCCAGTCACTCCGCCGTTCCGGTAAGTAAGGCTATCGCTTGACCGCGCCGCACTCTGACGGTTTACTTTCTGCACCGATTCAGTCGCTTGGCCTCCATTTTTCTTTTCCTCTCAACGCCTGCGACGCGGTCCATTCAAGTTCGATTGCCAGTCATCTCGGTCAAGCGGATCTCGACGATTACATTGAGCTGCCACCACCGCTGTGGCTCTGGATAGCCTAGATTCACTCCTTTGCGCCGTACGAATTGAAGGGAGCAGCGCAGGTTGCAGTGCTGCGTTCATCTTCTGTCTCGCGTCCTGGTAAGTAACTCTCGCGCTCGACGACGGCATGTGCTGACCATTCGCTCTCGCTTCGGCGTCAGGAGTTAGAGCTATATTAACAATCTTTGAGAGCTAGCTAACGCTCACGAGCCGCGGA
Organism: Auricularia heimuer; assembly: GCA_002287115.1. Lineage (NCBI taxonomy): Eukaryota > Fungi > Basidiomycota > Agaricomycetes > Auriculariales > Auriculariaceae > Auricularia > Auricularia heimuer. The sequence goes on along the minus strand of NEKD01000021.1, from coordinate 592,481 downwards.
AATGCTTCACTGCGCCGTTCCGGAAGTAAGGTTATTGCTCAACCGCATCGCGCTCTGACGGTTCGCTTGCGACGCAGCTCCAGTGGCCTTACCTCCAATTTTATATTCCTTGACAATACCAACGTCTGCGACCTAGGCGACTCGAGTTCGACCCCGCCGGCTTGGTCAGGCGGATCTCGCTCGACGGGCAGATCTAGCTGTCACCACCGCCGTGGCTCTGAAGCGCCATGCTTTATTCCTCGATGCCATGGACATCGAAGGGAGCAGCACATGCTTCTTCGCTTCGTTTATTTCCTGTCTCGCCATCCTGGTAAGTAACTCTCGCGCTCGACGACGGCATGTGCTGACCTTTCGCTCTCGCTTCAGCGTGCAATTATGGCTATATCACCAACCCTCGAAACCTAGCCAATGTTCGCGGGGCGCGTAAATGGGCCAGTGCGCCGCTCAGGGTAAGTAACCACGGGCATCGCTCGACCGCGTCGCACTCTGACACTTCGCTTTCTACGCAGCCGTCGCCTTGCCTCCATTACAACCTTCCTCCCATATTCCAACGCCAGCGACGCAATCCACTCAACTGCGACTTGAGTTTTAGTCACTGCGCCGCTTCGGTGAGTAACGCTATTCCTCGACCGCATCGCTTTCTGACTGCTCAGCTTCGATCGCGTCGGCTTGCTCAGGCATATCTCGCTCGGCGACCAGATCTAACTTTCAACACCGCTGTGGCTCTCATTTTTCTGCTCCCTGATAGAGCATCTTCTGCTCCTGCGCTGCGTCCTTTTCATGTCACGCCGCCCTGGTCAGTAACACTCCCCGCGCCCGACTACGGCGTGCGCTGATCTTTCGCCCTCGCTTCTGCATCAGGCATTACAGCCATATCAACAATCCTCGAGAGGTCGCCAACGTTCAGGAGCTGCGGAACTGGTTCGCTGCACCGCTCCAGTAAGTAAGGCTATCGCGCGACCGCGTCGCACTCTGACGATTTGCTTTCAACGCAGACTCAGCAGCCTCGCCTTCGTCGCCATATTCCTTACAAATTCCACCGCCAGCGACGCGAGTCATTTTTGACTGCAATTTCAGTTACAGTCACTGCGCCGCTTCGGTAAGTATCGCTATTCCTTGACCGCGTCAGGCAGGATGCCTCGGTCAGGCGCATCTCGATCGACAAGCAGATCCATCTGCCACTGCAGTCGTGGCTCTGCAGTGCCAACTTATGTTCTTCGGCGCTCTGGAGCACCTGAATCTCATGCGCTGCGTTCGTTTCCTGTCTCGTCGTCCTGGTACGGAATGCTCTCGCCCTCGACCGCGGCGCATCCTGGCCTCTCGTTCTCGCTGAAGAATTGCTCATTTTGTGTGTATCGACAACTCTCGTGGCCTGGCCATCGTCCGCGACCCACTATCTCTCCGCTCTGAGCACATCATCTACTTGTATCTGCGGCCTGCCTACCGGGTAAATCGCAGTGTGGATTCTCACACATACGCCGTTCCGGTAGGTAGTCTTTCGCTCGTACTTGTCGCCTTCTGACCGTGAGATTTTGTAGCAGCTTCAGTTGTCCTGGCCTCATGTTGCGAGCGCGCGCGACCCCTGTTGCATCTGCGCTCCGTTCATCGACTCCAGCCACGCCGTTCCGGTGGGTAACGCTATCGCCCTCGGCCAAGCAATCGATTGGCACTTGCTTTTTCTGCAGTGGCGGTCATCTTGGATTGCTAGTCGAGTTTTGCAGGTCACGAACGTCTGGGATGCAGTACATGGTGATCGTAGCAGCCGACCAGCGCACACCTCGACGAACAAACCCAGCTGTTGCAGATGCGGCGTCTCTCAAGAACAAGATTAATCGCGTCTTGCTCCTGTGGACCGCGCGAAGCTGGATCTCCTGTCAGTGGAACGACGGGCGGCAGCTGGGAACCCGCCGCCGCCACGACGCGATCTTAGCGCTCAACGTGGAATTCCACGAGCGGCCAGCGGACCGCGATAGGACTGACTGCAGGCAGCAAAGCGCGCGCGCACGGCGCACGGTGCTGGGCAAGACTTTCGGCCAGCAATGACTGACGACGGCCCACGCGTATGGACGTGACGCGAGAGGCGCTTCCTTTCGAAAACGCTACTTTCATTCGGACGACATGCAGCAGAGGGAATCCACACACGCATTGGTTGCCGAACAGGCGCAGGCCACTCATGACCTCGCGCAGAGGTAAAGCTCAATCAGGGCCTGCGGGAGATCACAGTCGACGCGGCGCACACACGGGACAGAATGCAGGTCCGCGGCGGTCGCAGCCGTGCGTCAGTCAACCTTCGACACGGGTTGCGCAGGACACCGCGCGCGCCAGCGTTTCGGAAGCGCGGGTCGGCAATGACTCAGCGCAAGTAGCACAGGTCTTTGAAGTGTGCAGTGGGCCACGGCCTACGCAAGGGTGCGCACGACCAGCGACGGTCAGATCGCGGTAGCCTCAGCCCGGCTGCGAAATGGTGCCGGGGCAGATGGTGCCGGTGGACGACATGGCGCTGCGCTCACAGTATTTTCAAGATTTCACCGTCAGCATCGCGTTCCGTGCACGACGAAGCCGTCCAGCTGTGATCGCGCGGAAGTAGGCATAACGACGATTCGCATTCACGGCAGCCATGGCGCTAAGCACATCGCAGCGTATTCGGCGGAACGCAATGACACGCCCATCATGGAGCTCTTAATTTCGGCATTGCAGAGACTACGACAGGATAGGCGGAGCATGTACAGCTCACTCCGCAGTTTATATGAGCGCACGCGCCCACCGCGCAGTGCTTTATCGATCCGGATGGCGGCGAGAGCGCGCATTTGAGCTGAGCGGTGACGGTGTGGGTAGCGGTGGCGAGGTGCGCTCGCCACAGCAGACGACGATCAGGGACGGGCGGATGGCGCCCTGGAGAGAGAAGCGGAGCAAGATATAAAAACGGTGGCGACGCGGAAGTCCCAATTTCGCATTGCAATCTATTCTCTAACATTCGGCCGTCATCAGCGGTGGCCGCTGACCGTCCGACCATCATTGCAGGGCATTCTGGGATTCAGTGGATGTCAAACGTACCGCGTCCTATCTTTTATCCCCCATGCAGTCATGAAGAGCAGCCCGCGTGGCTATTCACATTTGATTTGCATGCGTCTTCTCATGACACGCGCACAGGGGCGGCGACAAGCACCCGCCACCAGCACAGCACCAGTGCAGCTCAGCTCTAGATACAGCGTCCTCGCATAAGCCCGGTGGCCCAATCCTAATCAAGAATCTGTCTGGATCCTCGAGCTGCCGCTGCCGCTTCCGCACGAGCATGATTGTTAGCAAACACCTTATCTGACGGGCGATTCGTTCGCACTTGACTAGGGCGTACCCTGGCCTTTCGCTTTCGCGGCAGCATCCACTATACATCCCTCATCCGGGCTATCTCGATAGATCTCGAGACTTAGCCAGCGCCCGCGATCCGAGGAGACGACAATCTTTGACTGGCGACCTCAATTCGCCTTTTTGAGACGAGCAGACCGACTTGCAGCTACCATCCCTGCACTGGAAATCTAACCTGCCTTTATGTACGCCCTCATATCCGGGCAAACCGCCTCATTACCGTCACTGGCCGTTCCAGCAAGTAACGCTGTCGCCCGTCCATGCAGCACCATAACAATGCCCTTTCATCGCAGCTGCAGTCATCTTGGCTTCTTCACATGTCTCTGGATATTCTCAACGTCTCCGACAGCAGGTAAGGCATATTACCAGGGACTCGACGTTGATGGCACGCCAGCTTTAACAGCCGCCTCCCACCCTCTGACTAGATCAAACCATCACCACCCCTGCAGCTCTAGTCAGCCAGCCTTACTTTGCCTTCGCCCTGAAGATTCGGAGAACTGCCTTCCTTGTCTACATCGCCTTCGTTTTTTCCCTTGCGATCCTGGTAACCGCTTTCGCGCTCGACCGCGCCACGCCCTGATTCTGCGCTTTCAACTCGGCTTTAGTTGCCCTGGATCCACAACCACTTTCCTGGCGAATCTCATCGTTTTTGACACAGAGACGGCAGTGTTTAATTGGCGATTCGGGTTGGACGGCAGGCTGGCCGAGACGGTTCATTTCTCTTGACAAGCAGCTCGACCCGCCGCTGAATACTTCGGGTATACGGCTTGCTTGCATATGTTGCCTTTGTTCCCTTGCCATCCCGGCAAGCAATGCTCGACCACGCACCACGCTAACCTTTGGCTTTCTCAGAAGCGTCGACCATATTGGCTACATTTCCAACTCTCGACATTTGGAGAATGTCCTTGAGCCGATGAGATATCGGCCTGCGGCGACTTTCACCGAGGCGTGTTTTTGCGACAAGCACATCGACCCGCAGCGTTAGGGATGTAAACCGTCCCTCGACAGGTGACGGTCGTCTCGAGACGGGCTTGAAAAGGTATGGGCCGTCTCCGAGTGGCTCACAGCTTGGACGGGACGAGACGGCTTGACGGGCCGTCCGACGGATTGGCCGGCGAAGGGTGAGCTTGGACGGTTGGGTGTCAGGTATGGGCGCCCAGAGTTACTTCTCAGAGCTGATGCGCACATCTTTCAGGTTTCGATACTATCTGGAATGTGAGCTACACCTCTGAGACGTCGCAGGACGCTCATATGGCTCTTACGAAGGTCCATTGGGTCCCACTGATCCCGAGCGTGCACGTATTCTGGCCAGCTACGACACCAGCAGCCGGCCCTGTCAAGTTTCTGTGAGTGAACAAACTGTTACCTCGGCTAGTAGTTCAAGGAATCACATCATTCGGTGCCAGCAAGTTTGCTCAAAGGACCGGATGGTGCTGTACTGGCGCCGTACCCGTCTGACGGCCGTCGAAGCCGTCGACGGTACGGGTTGGACGGGGACCCGTCCGGTCACCCGTCCCGTGCTTGGCTGTCCGGAGCGTCGTACGGGACGGGGTCGAACCCGTCCCGTCCGTCCCGTCTGCACGGGCACGGCTTAATACATCCCTCGACCCGCCCTGCACAACACCAAGTTTTTGTATCTGCTTCCAGGTGATCCTGTGAAGCGCTCCGAGCACTCGCACTCCGGTCATGTTCATTCCGGTAAGTATTGCCCTTTCAAATTGCCGCACCCTCACGAAACCCTCTCAACACGGCTTCAGTTTTAGTGGTTCTATACCACGTCCCTGGATATTTCCAAAGTCTCCGCTGCATGTAGCGGGAACAAAGTTTCTCCACGGCCCGACTTTGACTGTCTGGCAGCCTGACGCCGGGTCCTTCTTCCGCGGAGAATAGCCCGCGCTCCGTCGAAGCAGCAGCTGTGGAAAGTGTGCCCGCTCGCTCGTATCTGCGCTTCGGCAACCGCAATACGTCTGCGTCATACCTGTTCCCCCCTGCGTCATCGGTCGCCTTCGAACACTGACCAATCTTCTTTTTCCGTTTTCTTTCTCTTTTGTGCGCCGGGGCCTTCGTCACATCGCACGGCGAGATCTAGCGTTTTCTATGTGCACATCATCATTATGTCCAGTACATGATAACATCCGATTCCTTTCGATCACAACAATCTCGCCGCACATTACCGTCAAGCCAAGCCCAGGCTCCAACCAGCTCGTCGCACACAATAGATGTACCTAAATCGACCCCTCCACTCTACGGTGATGCAGTATGCAGAAAAGATACCGGTTTGCCCTTGGACGCTCTGGTGCCATTCCTTGTACGTGTTCTCGGCGCTGTCGTCCGTGATTAGTAGCCAACCAACAGCCATGTAAATTTGAGAATACTCACTGCTCGACGACCCGGCTGGTCAAGTCTCCCCACTCCCTCATGCCAGAAGCCGCCTGGTCGATTTCGTCCGCCAGATTTGCAGACCTGACGTCGCCAGACTCAGAGTTCTCAGGCCGCGGCACCACGCTCGCGATGATGAGCGAGAAAGCTAGCTTGGGCGTTTCCGCAACCGTCAACGTCCATTGTTGGTATTTGCCACAGAAGTCTGCATAATCGCCAGGGCTGGTGAAGGCGTCCATTGACGGAGCGTGAGTGTTGTAGTTCGACGCAAGGGATGACAGTAAGGCGACTGGGCGCAAGCTTTCTCCGACCGCCTGCGCATGCATGTCTTCCGTAATTCCGAGGCAGATCATGTAGGCGAGCACGACGACGAAAAACGAGAAGTAGATTGTGGCGCGTAAGCTGGTGACCACCAGGAAGCAGGTGACGATCGCTCGCAGAAGCTGAACGAAGAGCTTCCTTAGGAAGGGCGTGCAGACAACGACGAGGGCCACGATGCACAGTGTGGCCATGGAAGGATATGCTGCGATCGAGGCATACGCGAAGTCGCGGAGTGCATGGATGACAGCGACGCCGGATTGGAGGAGTGAGGCGGGGTGCGCTGACATGTCAGAGATCGAGTGGAAGGATGGACGGTTGTTCAGGGAGAACTGCAAAGGGCCAGACTTATATAGAAAGGCGTGGATGTGGCACTGCGCCCGACCTTTGTGCAACTGGTCACAATCGAAGGCGTTGTAAGGTAGCATGGCATGCTGATTTCATAGCTATGCCGAGGCTACGGGATCATGCGCGAGCTGCAGCGACTGGGGAGTCACGGTTGCGCTTTCATCGAATGCGAATTGACGAGGGTTCGCGCGAGACCACCAAACCGGTGGACCTCGGCGGACTCCGAGCGACCGTGACCGGAAGCGCGGTCAGACGGCGGCTGGTTGGCGAGCACCTCCCTAGGCTCAATCAGCCCCTCCGGCGCCGGATCCTCAGGGGCTTATGACAAAGTCCGCCCTATCGAGGGAAACCGCAATGACCATACCATTCTTCCTTCACGTCCTCTACTCTCGCATATTATCAGGAATATGTTATTGAGAACCTCTACTATGATTCTGCAAAGTTCAAATAATATTCCTGTGCATATGCCTGGCGTTGTGTAAGGGGGTATTTGAGATTGGGATATTCGCCGCAACTGGTGCATACTTCATCACAGTGAACAGTTCCCTTTTTTTTTTTTTTTTTTGCTCCATAAATGGTCAAAATACTATGCTACTCTACAGGCATAGTCGCCGCGGTCAAAGGACAATCCGTCCGCTGGCGTTGCTCAAAGAACTGCACGCCGATCCACAGTTCGGCTAACTCCGGGCGTGTCCAATGTACCAACGCGCCCGAGACGCGTTCCTACTCGTCGGCTCAATGTCAATTTCAGTGTCTGAAACTTTAACAGGGTTTTAGCAATGCATACTAGAGCGTGTTTTAGGGCTAATTAGCGTGCAGTGTGCCCTGTTTCTGCCTATTCTTAAGGTTGTCCTGCTTACCGGCGACCTTGCATGCACTGAGCCAGCCTGAAGTGGTGAGAGAGACCTCCATTTTGTGCCACCTTACGGATATTTAGTTAGGCAATGTACATGAGCTTGCACTAAGTCTATCAAGGTCAAATGCACCTGGCAGTGGTTGAATGAGGAGAAGGGGCATTTATTCCTGAGCACCGACTTGAAGGCCACCCTATGATCCCGGAGACACACCATTTTCGCTATATAACGCCCGGAGGTGGTAGTCTCGCTTCTTGACTACAATATTCGACATTGTAGCAAAGCAAGAAGCGTAAGGAATGAGGTGAGAGAGGCCATAGCACCTCTCTTGCGTTACAAGCCCTGCCGCTACATGACCTCTTCTTCCATGCTTTCTTGAAGTCAGGCCTTCTTGCCCGAATCTCGCAATGCGATGCCCACAATGCACAGAAATGTTCTCTCGTTCACTTGACCTCGCTGAGATGGCCCTCGTCCAGGAAATTTGCACGCTGTTCTTTTCCCAATAAATGAATCTTTCTCTGCTTCTGCCACCCGCTGTCATGTGTCTGCCAATTCAGCATTGCGGATAGCTTCATTGTACAGACGAGGACCGACCACTGCATCTTCTTCGCCGACGAGCACGTGCCGGCTTCTCAGCATCCCGCCCCAATTGCATCGTTTCCGCCGACGAACCCGACAGCGCTGGACCAGTACGCAATCAGAGACTCGTCCTTATTTGCGCGCTGGCGTCTGGCAGAGGCTGAGCATGAACGCAAGGTATGGGCAGGCGCTCACCGTGGAATGTCACCGTCTTATTGACAGGCTTTCAAGTGCAATTTTATCAGACTCATAGCTGCGAAATCGTTCGAACACTAACGTCGACCGCTTTGGTATTGGCTTCGACGACCATAACCTCACAATCCTTGACGCGGGTCACCTGGCGGATGGGCTGTATCATGGAGCACAGGGAGACGGCGCCGACAACTGCGCAGGACCGCAGGCAGCAGCGGCGTGGAGAGAAAATAATTGCTGGACGAGTCGACGACGCTTACTCATCTGCGTTCAGCGTTTTCAGCAACGAGAACGCCCCCTTGTCTTCTGGCTCGCGTCGACGGGCAGCCGCGAGCACGGGTACCGAGAAACGCCCACCAGAGCGCCGGTTGCTGTTGCCGTTCTGCAGATGATAATTTTAATCAACTCGGGAAACTCGGGAGCTGGACGCGTACGGGTGCTGGAGTGGCTGGAGCGGTACATTCAGCCCGTCGATGAATCCATCGCAATCCAGATGAATTAGACCTTGAATCTCTGATAAATAACGTGTATCAATTCTGACGCGTCGCAATGGTTAACGCGAGAGCCAGACACCACTGACCATGGCCTTCTGGAGAAAATTTGCCGCCTGCAGAGAATAAATACCCAACGACGTTTAGCGGAGTCCACGACAGACCCTAACGCGTCCCGACAGTATGTCACTTCGGCGACCAAGTCTCGCCTCAGACATGCACCGCACAGCCGAGGAAATGGTCGCCGTTGAGCAGCACGCCGTGACACAGGAACCGCACGCTGGTGCCTTCCAGTATCAAGCCCTGGGGTCAGAGCACCACACTGCGAGGCTAAAACACCGCGCTCTTGTCAAGAGGGTCGCCGTTGCGCCAGACGAGCGCGCCACGGCTCTCAATCTCCGCGCCCTGGCACTCGAACAGCGCGCCCTGGGGCTCGAGCACCGCGCTCTCGCGCTCGAGCACTGCGCACTGGCGGCAGACGATAATGCCATTGCTATCGAGCAGCGCGGCGCAGCGGAACGCGTAGCCGTGAACGAGAACCGAAGCGTGGCCGCAGAGGGATACGTCGCCGCGCAAGAACGCGCCGTGGACGCTCTCGAAGAACGTCTCGTGGCCACCCATGCTCACACCCTCGCCGCAGAAAATTGCGCCGGACGCCACATCGTCGACTCTTACGCACGTGCCGCCACCGCCGACGAACAGGTGGAAATTCGCCTCGTCGCTGCCCGTGCGCTCGCCCTCGCCGCCGAGGAGTGCGTCGATGCCGCTCAGGCGCATGCGGCCACCTCTGAAGAGGTGTGCGGCACTGACCATGAGCGTGGCCACAGCGCGCCCGTCGACATTCACACCAAGAAAGTCGCCGGCCACGCTTTCGTCCTTCCGCCGTCGTTCGATCCAGAGCGGGCTCTGGCTGACGAGCAGCAGCGCGTCGCGGACGCCCCGGTGCTTGCATATATCCGTGACCACTCCACGAGCCGCGAACAGCGCGATTCCGACACCTCGCTCGCCGACGATTCCCCGATTGCAGCGATGGTGGTTGAGGTCCGTGACGTCCCAAAGCAAGCTGTCGCGGCTGTTACGCAAGCTGCTCCCGCAGTCCCCGCTGGAGAGCGCGTGCTCACCGTCGTTGAGCGCGTTGTCGCCGTCGTTGAACGTGTCGTCGCCGTCGCTGAGCGCGTCGTCGCCGTCGTTGAGCGCGTCGTCGCCGTCGTTGAGCGCGTCGTCGGCGTCGTTGAGCGCGTCGTCGCCGTTGCACATCGGGCTGGTGGTCTCATAGAACGGCTCACCGCTGTTGTCATGTCTTTCACTTCTGCCGTTCTCAGGAAGTGAGGTAGTGTATCATGTCACTTGTCTTGCTGCTCTGCTTTCTCGCTTAACCTCACGCCTATACCGTCGAAATAAATCACGCCATTTCAACAGCCCTTATACAATGACCGGTTCTTGGTGCTTAACATACTATTGTGGTCGCGTCAGAGACGGCAAAGACAACAATGACAAGATACGACAACTTACTTTCTCGAACATCGCTGCACACGCTGCCGCCAACGCGGAGCAAGTTGTCGATGGCTCCGAAGAGCAATGCGTCGTTGTGGATCGCGCCGTAGCCGCCGCAGATGATCACATCCTCAACCCTGAGGCGGCCGTCGTGCGCCCCAGCGACGTCGGTCGCCGTCCTGCACCGTCTCGTGGCGGGCTGCCGAAATGCGCGCCGCTGACATCGACTAGCGTCTCCTCACGGCGCAGGACCATGTGGCGGCGGCGGAGCAGCGCGTTCAAACCGCTGAATGCGGTCTTGCCGTCGCTGCACAGCGCGTCGCGGCCTCCGATCTGCGCGCCGCCGCCGTCGGCCAGTACCTCGCTGTGGCCATCGACCGACTCGCGGCCCTGGAACAGCGCGCTCTGAGCGCCGAAGACCGTCTTGCCGTCACCGCGCAGCGCGTCACAGCCATAGAACTGGGCGCCGTCGCCGTCGGCACTCAGCTCGCCATCGCAGAGGGGCATTACGCCGTCGGAGAGGACCATGTGGCCGCTGTCAAACAGGGCGCTGCCCCCAACCCCCGGGACGCTGCTCGCGACGGACGAGCCGGATGGTCTATATGAAGTCGGTCAGCATATATCTTCTTCGTCGCAATCCAGTCATACCACTTCGAGTACACCGGCTTGATATTTGCATGAACGTCGCGGGGAGCAGACGAACGCAACACCTTGCGAGACGCTCATTCCCATGCAGTATAAGCCAGCGCGATGCTACGTTCTGCAAACGCGGAAGCGCGTCGACCCGCACTGCCCGGAAATCAGTATCATGCAGGTCCACATATCGCCGAGCTATTGGCTTTCTGGAGGCCCACTGCCAAGCATGATGAGCTCAACACGATATTTGAAAACACAGATGTTGCCTTGCAGGCCATGTCTCGTCTCGCTCGCGCCTCCAAAATTCATAGGCGGTCGTTATCTCAAAGACTCTGAGTCCGCCATTTAGCAAAACTTTCCCTCTTGCCATGTGAGATTCTTACCATGTCTGGTATCGATTTATACCGCCAGCTCGTGCGCGCTTCTGCCCGTGGGTACGTGCTGAAGCTCGCCATCGACCATTCGTTGTGTGGTCCCCATTGTTGTCGTCGAGTGATGTCAAATAGTGCACCACCTGCACCTACCATTGAGACGCGCTTGAATGTTACATCCAGCTGTTCAGTCTTATATACTAAAATAAGTCAGTCGCTCTCGTCATACATTCATACAAATGATTCTTGCGAGTTTTTGACAGCAAAGGGCGGCTGTGGTCTCCTGCACGGTAACGGCGCCATGCGACCGCGGTGGTCGTAAAAAGTTTGCTGGTAGCAAACCCAGGCACTTCGTTCGAGCTCGCGGAACTCGTCGGACTCGAGCGCGGGCGCGTCGGTGTTGGCGCCCCAGTGATTTTTCCAAGGACCGAGCATTTCGCTCGCCCGAGGCCAGTACCTCATGAGCTCCGCGAAGGACCGCAAGGCGAGCAACCGTTCTCGCGCATTGCCCGAGCACAGCCAAGCTTCGCGAGTCGGCTTGACCATCTCGATCCCGCCTGCCCAGCAGTCCTTCACCAACCCGTAGTACTCGAGGTTTGACGTGGCCTGGAGCTCGGGGATGTTGCGGTACCAGCGCCGCATGCTGATGGCAAGGTCGAGCATGTCGTAGCGGAACTCAAGCTCGGCGAGCTCCCAGATGATGTAGCTCACCCAGTTGAGCGGCAGCGACGCCTCTGATTCCCACGGCGGCGGCGGCAGCTTATGGCCGTCGAAGGTGCACTTGTCCTTCAACTTTTCGAGCAGTGGCCTCAGCGAGAGCAGCCGCTCGGTTTCTTCGACATCGACGGCCTCCTGGCCTTCCGTCATCGTTGCGTGGGCGACATCGAGCCCTAGTCGCTTCACTATCGGCCGCGACTCCCTGTTGCGCATGACGCCTTTGAGGATTTCTCGCCATTGGCTCGTTTCGAATCCCTCGTCCTCATCGATCGGGTCGCTGGCGATCTTTGCGAGATAATACGGCCGAATTTGTAGCCACCTGAACAGGCCCAGGAAGACGTTGCGCTTGCTGGTCTTCTGCTGGTCGCAGCGGTTCGACCACGCGTTCGCAAAATATCCAAGCGTGGGCATCTTGTGAATAGTCTTCGCGCCTTTCACAAGCTGCGGGACGGGATTCGGACAGCCAGCAAGTTGGGCTTCGCGTTGTCTGCTCGTGTCGACGAACTCGGCCGCCTCCGTCCCAACCTGGAGCTTGCTCGGCCACCAATCCGGGAGATCGTACTGCGGTAGCCAGTGCGTGGTCATTCGAATCACGATACCCTTCAGCTGCGCGGCGTCGGGCATGGAGTCGAGGGTCTTCTGCAAGAGGGCATGCCTTTGCTGATTTCGCTTTTTGCGCACCGGCGAGGGATCGTCCAGCTCAGTAGGAGGATCTTCTCTTGCTGTCAGCTTGAAGTCAGAGATAGTTCTACACTTTGCAGACCTTTCCGTTTTTGCGGCAAGCTGCCGAACCTCATCATACCGCTGTTCGACACTGCAGGCTGGTCCGCTAGCGCAATCGCGACATGCGGGTGCTGCGTCTGCTCTCCGACGTCTTCCTCGCCCTTGTCGACCTCCGTACCCGCGAGAGACACTGCCTGTGGCTGTTCGAGAATCTGCTGAGCACAGGGACCAGCGTCATCCTCGTAGTCGGGCAGGTCGGCGCCGTCGTCGAACACGGCGGTGTAGATCCGCTGCAGAACTCGCGGGACATCGGCTGGCTGGGAGATCGACGGTTGAGATATCGGCGTTGTTGACGTAATCTCACCGCTCGAGCGTAGCATCTGGTCCTGAGGCACAGTCGCAGACGGAGAATTTTCCGCGCTTGCCGTCTGTGACACGCCTTCTTGCGCACTCGCACGTGGAGCATTTCCCGCAGGAGCCATCTCCGACGCGCCTTCTTGCTGCTGGGTAGAATCTTTGCTGAGCTGGCGCTTGAGTTGCCAGCGCGGTGGTCGCCTCTGCTGTTGCGACTGAGCCAGCTTCCGCATGGCCTGCTGGTGCAGCAGGTCTTCATAGTCCGAATCATCCTCCTCCGGTTCCAGACGAGCGTCGTCCGCCTGCACCCAGCCATCATCCGATGCGTCCTCCTCGTCGACGTGACGCGACGAGCTGGCTGATGTCGAGCGCGTCGGCGGGCTCGCGCCAGTGTCTTTTGGTGGCGTATCCGGTCGCCGGTTTGTGACGACCTCTGTGCCAACCTCAGCACCACTTGGATGCTGCCATGCTTCATCCTGGAACGCAGAGTCTGGCTCGTCGACGTCAAACGAAGGCGAGGCGCCAGCTTCGGCGCCTTGACCTCGCTCGCCTTGAGTCCTGTGTATTGTTAACTCGAGTGATGATTTTCCTTGTATAATCGCGCGTACCCTGCCTGTTCTTCCAGTTGGAGAGCCGCCATCGCCTCCCCCTGCCTCTCCTCCTCCTGTTGCTTCCGCGTCGCTGCTTGCGCCGCGTAATCTTGCCCTTTGCGTGGCGCATCATCAAGGACTATCGAGTCCAACTCGGGGACTAAGCCATATGACAGAACCGGCACGCCGTCTTCACAAAATAACCGACTTCCGTGCCGGGTCGCGTTGTACTTTTCGAGCAGCCACACGGGTACGCCATACTGGGCCCACAGTGCCGCGGCACCGCGCTCGTCGACGAAGATACCGCGGGAATCTCTCCGATTGAAGACTTGTGCCGTCCAGCTGACTTGTCCCATCGTCGGGTCACATAGAAGCCGCCTATTATACATGCCGGCGTCGCGCTTCCTGTGGAGGGCCTTGATGAATTCCACGTAGCCTCTGACTTCGAGGATGCCGCGCTGAAAGTCGACTAACGCGCAGCGCAGGAGCCATTCCGTGCCAGACTCGGACAGAACGTACGCCATGGCAGCCTCGGTATGTTCCCTGTTGACGACGCCAGAGTATTTTTGCCACTGCCTCCATAAGCCTTCGTACGACCTGGCCAACTGCCTCGCCTTGTCCCAGGCGTGTTGCGCGCGTATGGCTTCCTCACGAACCGCTGCCTGTACAGTGTCGCGAAACCTCCATAGCCCCTCTGCCACCGGAACCGTGTGCCTTTCCTTGTCGAACGTCATCCAGGCAACGTCTTCATGAGGATTTTCGGCCGTCTTGAAGTACCAAGTGTCCTTTCGCTCTACGAGATGCCTTTCGTCGAGCTTCCAGGGCGGCAGCATTGGGATGAAAGCCAGATACGGCTTCACGCGCTCCGTTGCACAGTGTTGCGGGAGCCACTGGCGCTCATGGATTCCATAGCGAGCGTCTGCCCGCATTGCTTTCTCCTGGTCGCTCGGCGGCGGCGGAGGCATAATCACGCGGTTGGAGTAGACGACCCATGTCGGATCGTCTCTGGACGGCCAGTAGTACGTGTATGGCGTCCATGTCGACGACGCGTTCTCCGGGTCCCCCCAGCTCAACGCCACTTCTGACGGCGGCGAAGGCGCCCTCGGTTTCGCTGGCGGTTTCTTCGCTTCCCACAGCTCCCACGCGACACCGACGAGATGTTGCAAGGTGGGATCTCTGTTGACGACGTCGATAGTCGGGAGACTGCCCTGGTATTTCTTCGGCACGATCAGCTGAAACGAGCGATCGCCAAAGACCCGTACGGCCTCGATGTATTGACCCCAAGTCATCTGCCTGCCCGTGACAAAGCTCCTCGTGCCGTGGTACTTGTCGATGCTGTGAGATAGGCCCCAGGTTAGATCTATTTGACAGGTATGGTCGAGCGGCTCACTCATAGCCCGCCAGGTCTTCAACGGTTAAATCTTCCGGGCGTTTGGCCGGCTCCCTACGTACATTGAGGACATTGGAATATACCTTTCCAGCAACACTTACTCTTCCGTTCCGGGTTCGTCCTCACTGGCCCGCCGATGTTAGCGGTGTTGAATCGCGAGTCGACAGACACGCACCGCTCATCGTTCCCGTGCCACAGCTCGTGCGCCGTGCGATCTCCGTTGCCGCTACCGCCCTCGCTGCCATAGCATAAGTCTCAGTCATGGTGCCAGAGGTATAGGTGTTGCTTACCTTCTAGACCGAGCACCGCGTTCCCGTCGCTTCCTCTCCACGAGCTCCCGCCTGTGTTCAAGCTTCTCCTCTCCCGCTCGAGCTCCTCCCTCTGGCTTTGCTCCCTCCTCGTCCTCCACGCCTCCAGTTGCGCTTGGGTCATCCGCCGCTGTTTCAACTTCGGCATCGCGCTTCCCGAATTTGAGTCTGTATCACGCGGTGTAGCATCAATGAGCATTACTAGTCTCATTCCAGCACCAGCTGCACTCACATCCGTAGTATCAGCTGATCTGGGCCGACATGCCGCCCATCCAACTTGAGCGTTCTCTAATAAATGTCTGCGCATTGTACTCACACTGACGCGGCTTGTCTGCGGCAGGTGGTGAGTGTTTTGGCGCGCTCAGAAACATAATTAGCTTTGCAGACAATGGCTTTAAGCGGAGCCGAGTTTGGCGTCTGCATGTACGCGCGACTTTCCGCAGAGCTCGCGGAGCGACCCGATCACCAAGGTTTGGCGTGGACCTCGCTCCCAGCATTGCAGCAAGTCTCGAGCTCATGTAGTCACAGAAAATAACTGGCGACTGATATTTGCACGAGCGAGTGAAGCACTCGCCGCAGAGCTAGTCGTACACCCGATAGCCCACGTCTGGCTTGGGCCCCAAGCCTCGCTCTGCGACGAGCGACATCTCGTCTGCGACGAGGCTTGGAGGATCACAAGACAGAAAGATGTACTCACGTTTCTCGTCGCGGGGCGCGATGTCGACAGGGAGGAGAGTGTTCTGTCGAATGTGATTAGCTTCGAAGACAATAGCGTCGAGCCCAGATGAGAATAGTGTCTGGATCGACACGACTTGCTGCAGAGCTCCAACAGCGAGTGAAGCACTCGCCGCAGAGCTGGCCGTACACCCGATAGCCCACGTCTGGCTTCGGCCCCGAGCTTGGCTCTGCGGCGAGCGACATCTCGTCTGCGACGAGGCTTGGAGGATCACAGTCAAGAAAGATGTACTCACGTTGCGCGTCGCCGGGGCGCGATGTGGACCGGGAGGGGAGTGTTCTGTCGAATGTGATTAGCTTCGAAGTCAATACCGTCGAGCCCAGATGAGAATAGTGTCTGGATCGACACGACTTGCTGCAGAGCTCCAACAGCGAGTGAAGCACTCGCCGCAGAGCTGGCCGTACACCCGATAGCCCACGTCTGGCTTGGGCCCCAAGCCTCGCTCTACGACGAGCGACATCTCGTCTGCGACGAGGCTTGGAGGATCACAAGACAGAAAGATGTACTCACGTTTCTCGTCGCGGGGCGCGATGTCGACAGGGAGGAGAGTGTTCTGTCGAATGTGATTAGCTTCGAAGACAATAGCGTCGAGCCCAGATGAGAATAGTGTCTGGATCGACACGACCTGCTGCAGAGCTCCAACAGCGAGTGAAGTACTCGCCGCAGAGCTGGCCGTACACCCGATAGCCCACGTCTGGCTTGGGCCCCGAGCTTGGCTCTGCGGCGAGCGACATCTCGTCTGCGACGAGGCTTGGAGGATCACAGTCAAGAAAGATGTACTCACGTTGCGCGTCGCCGGGGCGCAATGTGGACCGGGAGGGGAGTGTTCTGTCGAATGTGATTAGCTTCGAAGACAATACCGTCGAGCCCAGATGAGAATAGTGTCTGGATCGACACGACTTGCTGCAGAGCTCCAACAGCGAGTGAAGCACTCGCCGCAGAGCTGGCCGTACACCCGATAGCCCACGTCTGGCTTGGGCCCCAAGCCTCGCTCTACGACGAGCGACATCTCGTCTGCGACGAGGCTTGGAGGATCACAAGACAGAAAGATGTACTCACGTTTCTCGTCGCGGGGCGCGATGTCGACAGGGAGGAGAGTGTTCTGTCGAATGTGATTAGCTTCGAAGACAATAGCGTCGAGCCCAGATGAGAATAGTGTCTGGATCGACACGACCTGCTGCAGAGCTCCAACAGCGAGTGAAGTACTCGCCGCAGAGCTGGCCGTACACCCGATAGCCCACGTCTGGCTTGGGCCCCGAGCTTGGCTCTGCGGCGAGCGACATCTCGTCTGCGACGAGGCTTGGAGGATCACAGTCAAGAAAGATGTACTCACGTTGCGCGTCGCCGGGGCGCAATGTGGACCGGGAGGGGAGTGTTCTGTCGAATGTGATTAGCTTCGAAGACAATAGCGTCGAGCCCAGATGAGAATAGTGTCTGGATCGACACGACTTGCTGCAGAGCTCCAACAGCGAGTGAAGCACTCGCCGCAGAGCTGGCCGTACACCCGATAGCCCACGTCTGGCTTGGGCCCCAAGCCTCGCTCTACGACGAGCGACATATCGTTTGCGACGAGGCTTGGAGGATCACAGTCAAGAAAGATGTACTCACGTTGCGCGTCGCCGGGGCGCGATGTGGACCGGGAGGGGAGTGTTCTGTCGAATGTGATTAGCTTCGAAGACAATAGCGTCGAGCCCAGATGAGAATAGTGTCTGGATCGACACGACTTGCTGCAGAGCTCCAACAGCGAGTGAAGCACTCGCCGCAGAGCTGGCCGTACACCCGATAGCCCACGTCTGGCTTCGGCCCCGAGCTTGGCTCTGCGGCGAGCGACATCTCGTCTGCGACGAGGCTTGGAGGATCACAGTCAAGAAAGATGTACTCACGTTGCGCGTCGCCGGGGCGCGATGTGGACCGGGAGGGGAGTGTTCTGTCGAATGTGATTAGCTTCGAAGTCAATACCGTCGAGCCCAGATGAGAATAGTGTCTGGATCGACACGACTTGCTGCAGAGCTCCAACAGCGAGTGAAGCACTCGCCGCAGAGCTGGCCGTACACCCGATAGCCCACGTCTGGCTTGGGCCCCAAGCCTCGCTCTGCGACGAGCGACATATCGTTTGCGACGAGGCTTGGAGGATCACAGTCAAGAAAGATGTACTCACGTTGCGCGTCGCCGGGGCGCAATGTGGACCGGGAGGGGAGTGTTCTGTCGAATGTGATTAGCTTCGAAGACAATAGCGTCGAGCCCAGATGAGAATAGTGTCTGGATCGACACGACTTGCTGCAGAGCTCCAACAGCGAGTGAAGCACTCGCCGCAGAGCTGGCCGTACACCCGATAGCCCACGTCTGGCTTGGGCCCCAAGCCTCGCTCTACGACGAGCGACATATCGTCTGCGACGAGGCTTGGAGGATCACAGTCAAGAAAGATGTACTCACGTTGCGCGTCGCCGGGGCGCAATGTGGACCGGGAGGAGAGTGTTCTGACGAATGTGATTAGCTTCGAAGACAATACCGTCGAGCCCAGATGAGAATAGTGTCTGCATCGACACGACCTGCTGCAGAGCTCCAACAGCGAGTGAAGTACTCGCCGCAGAGCTGGCCGTACACCCGATAGCCCACGTCTGGCTTGGGCCCCGAGCTTGGCTCTGCGGCGAGCGACATCTCGTCTGCGACGAGGCTTGGAGGATCACAGTCAAGAAAGATGTACTCACGTTGCGCGTCGCCGGGGCGCAATGTGGACCGGGAGGGGAGTGTTCTGTCGAATGTGATTAGCTTCGAAGACAATAGCGTCGAGCCCAGATGAGAATAGTGTCTGGATCGACACGACTTGCTGCAGAGCTCCAACAGCGAGTGAAGCACTCGCCGCAGAGCTGGCCGTACACCCGATAGCCCACGTCTGGCTTGGGCCCCAAGCCTCGCTCTACGACGAGCGACATATCGTTTGCGACGAGGCTTGGAGGATCACAGTCAAGAAAGATGTACTCACGTTGCGCGTCGCCGGGGCGCGATGTGGACCGGGAGGGGAGTGTTCTGTCGAATGTGATTAGCTTCGAAGACAATAGCGTCGAGCCCAGATGAGAATAGTGTCTGGATCGACACGACTTGCTGCAGAGCTCCAACAGCG
Source organism: Auricularia heimuer (assembly GCA_002287115.1). NCBI lineage: Eukaryota > Fungi > Basidiomycota > Agaricomycetes > Auriculariales > Auriculariaceae > Auricularia > Auricularia heimuer. The sequence goes on along the minus strand of NEKD01000021.1, from coordinate 573,517 downwards.
AGTGAAGCACTCGCCGCAGAGCTGGCCGTACACCCGATAGCCCACGTCTGGCTTGGGCCCCGAGCTTGGCTCTGCGGCGAGCGACATCTCGTCTGCGACGAGGCTTGGAGGATCACAGTCAAGAAAGATGTACTCACGTTGCGCGTCGCCGGGGCGCAATGTGGACCGGGAGGGGAGTGTTCTGTCGAATGTGATTAGCTTCGAAGACAATAGCGTCGAGCCCAGATGAGAATAGTGTCTGGATCGACACGACTTGCTGCAGAGCTCCAACAGCGAGTGAAGTACTCGCCGCAGAGCTGGCCGTACACCCGATAGCCCACGTCTGGCTTGGGCCCCAAGCCTCGCTCTACGACGAGCGACATATCGTTTGCGACGAGGCTTGGAGGATCACAGTCAAGAAAGATGTACTCACGTTGCGCGTCGCCGTTCGCAATGTGGACCGGCAGGGGAGCGCCCCACGTCTGTGCGCGTGAACTTGTTGGATATACTACCTGCGCTGCGACTACGGCCACACCTAACGTCTAGGGTAGCCGGCGCAGAGCAAGGCGGGGAGGGGATAGTGTTGCGTGATGTGCACGGTAAGATATCGGCGAAAGCCGAGACTGCCCAGAGGGACTCGGGCGCAAATCCGCTGAAGTCGAGCGCCGAAATGGTTCCGGACTGCCTCCTCGCATCGTTGACGGCGACCTTTCATCACACGTGCCTTCCCAATCACTATTGAACGCTTTCGCTGTCACATTGAGGTCAGTATTCGTCGTCTAATATAACACAGCGTGATAATTCTCACCCAGAGCATCGGGGACCAGCTCTCAGTCCCTCAGTCTAGCTGGAATACCTCCGTAAATAAACTGCTACGCTGATTAATTGTGATTCTGTGGCCACTAAAGGTCGAGTAGATTCTCTGCGGCGTCTTTACCACGACACAGAACTGCTGACATTCCGCCCGCAGATCACGTGACCTGTTGACACCAACTCATCCTTCGCAAATCTGCGCCCTGGCTGCCGACTGGCCGTATGGCTTCACATCAGCCCGCACTGCGCGTCGCCGTGCTTCCAAGGCGTCAAAACGCCTTATCCGACACACAAGTACAACCTACACGAGACAGATTTCGTGTAGGCGTCCCAGCGCGCGGTTCGGGCTGATGTGCCGCAAAACGTCCAGCCCACAGCGAGGGGCTTCAGTCACGCGCGGAAATAAGAGTGCCGCAGCGTGCGGTAGACGCTGCAGCATGGGTTCGCCGGCGCGTCATGCGTGTCGAAACCGGCACGCTGGTAAGATGTTGACCGTGACAAGAACGTGACAACTCCGCGTTTCTCGCAATCGCAGGATTGCTCCCGCGCCACATCGCCGCACCTCACGGTAACCGCACTGCGAGCGCGTGTACAGAGCGTGAGCCCACAAAATCGCTTGCTCTCGGAATTCAGCTCGCAATCCAGCCTTTTGCGCGGCCATCTGTGCCAAAGTCCCGTTTCCACGGCCTGTTTCTCTCCTGCGTACACGCGTAATGTCGAGCCCGAGCACCCCTCTTGGTACTACTAACAGCGTACACCCCCGTTGAGTGTCCCGCTAATGCACACCACTTAGCCCCGGATGACGACGTTGTCAACATTGACGTTCTACCCTGGATGCTGTCTCCCACAGTGGCGACCGACCCGGTTTCGCTTCTGGCGACGAATGCTACAGAGGATCACTCTACTGCCGACGCAGCAGAGTCCTCGCGCCTAGCAGACGACGATATCGCGTCAGACAGTTCGGAGGAAGTTCCGCTGGCTGCAAGGCTCGCTGCGTCTCGGCGGGATAACGTCTCCTCAGAGGATATCCCGCTGTCCGTTCAAGTCGCTGAACGACGCCGTGCTGCGCAACAAAATGATTCAGGCCGTGCCAGCAGACCGTCTGACGCAGCTCCCGACGCTCAGATGGCACCGCCGCGCAGGGACATCGCACAGCTCATCCCAGATCTTGGAGTCCTCGGGTGAGCTGTTGCCCTTGCTCCTACAGTCATTCTCACCGGTCGGATCTGATGCAGCATTTCTCAGCAGCAATCGGCGTCTGCTGCTCCGATTTCGTAGGCTTCAGCAAATCCTGCGCACTGCAATTTGCTCACACTTTTACATCCCATAGAATTGCGCCGACTTTGCAACAACGCAAGGCGGCAAAGACAATGTGGAGGTCATGGTGCAAGGAGAACCGCAAGCGCACCGAGCTGGCGATAAAGAACAGCAGTGAGCGTCTCCAGGATGTGCATTTTCCCTCAGGTCACCGACGGTCGTCGTACAGAGGAGATTAAAGGAGTTCGGCTCGCCTCATTCGCAGACGAGCAGCAGGAGACCTGGACCAACCAGAAAATACCTCATGATGGTGCACCAGTCAGGTGCACCGGTGCAGAGCCATTCGTACTGCGTGACGAAGATGGTGTTGCTCTTGCGTGGGTATTCCCTCCATTCCTCAAACCGAAGGCTCACGTCGGTGTCGCCTCACGTTATTCTTTCCCAACCGCTAAGGACGCAGATCATGAGCGCCTCCAGTGGCAGCCAGGTGCGCCCGCGCTTCCACTCCGAACGACAGAGCGGCGGACAGTGCGTGCGCGCGTCATACTCGTGGTCGTTGAGCCCGCGGTCCGGTGTGTCGTATCGCGGTGCAGTACCGCATCCCGCGCTGAGCTGGTACTGTCCAGGTTGCGCCGCGCTTGCCGCATGCGCAGATCGTCAGTTCGGCCGCTGGCAGCGCCGATTCATTGCCGCGAGCGTGCGGTACGTCTGAGACCCGACGAGATCCCGCCGCCCGATTGCCTGCTTACGACATGTTGTTCGAGGTGTCTGTTCCTCATGTCGCTCTGCTGCGCTGACCTGCGCCGTTCCGAAGGTCACGCGAAGCGGGAATTGCGGTAAGTAGTTGGTGCGTGTTCTCTCGCTTGAATCCGCGCTGACGGCTCCTGTCAAGTCGCGTTGCTGCTTGTGCGCTACTGACAACCCGGCGCGGCATTGCGCTCGCCGCCGGTCGTTGGACAGTGCTTGTCGAGCATGATGTCGTACGCCCGCTGGTAACGTACTGACACGGCGGCCACCGCTCGGCGCTCGCCCTTCCTGCGATTATCGAGTGCATGGTATCGCCGATGATGTCCAAGTCGTTGGGTCGCAATAGCGTGACATGTTGCCCCGTCTTGCTATGCTAATGTCCGTGTCGCGGTCCTCGGCCGCACCCGTCGACGTCGCGTCGCGGATTACGGGCCTAGGTGTGCTACCATCGCGCGTCCCTTTGGAGAATACAGCACTGAGCCCTCTTCCAGCAGTTTGCATAAGTCTGTAAAAACGCGGGCGTTGGCCCGGCGGCACGTTACATAATTTCTCACAGCCAGCGATCCTGCCGCAATAAGTAACTGTCATCACATCACTGCAATGCAAATCTAGGGGCCTCCCGGATAGCGCGCCGTAATACAGTACAGTATTTAGGTACTGTATAAGTTACTGTATGATGTCCCCCACCTCGGTCGCGGGAAGATCAAATGTTTTGATCACACCGCCACCGGGCGCTTTGATCTGCAACAGCTTTTGCCATCCGGTTTGCATCGCGAAGCCGAAGGAACCGCACATTTGATCTTCCCACGACCGGGGTGGGGAACTCATATTACGGCGCGCTATCCGGGAGGCCCCTTGGCTTTGCCCACACCGCAATCACTGCAGCAATGAGCTTCAACTCGGCTTCAAGCACGGCAGATCCGTTTCAGGATGTCCGTATCGAAGATGCCCTCAAGAGCCCCCGTTTCCGCCAGCTGCTGGTGGAGGCCTTGGGCCAGCCGATCATACGTCGGGAAGTTCTCGAGGCTGTAGCTAAGAAACTCCAGCAACAGCGAGGACAATATCGGCTCGATTTATCCCAACGATGTGGCGAGTTTATCAGTATCTCTGCGTTGTGGTGCACTGAGCCGTGGCGATCATAGATGCCGCTAATAAGGTACTATAGACACAAATGCTACGAACCAAAAATCAGCGCCTTATCAAATATCGTGTCTATAAGACTCAGATCTCATCCACCCCGTCTTCGGGCCTGAATGATCAGACCATTAATGATGGGGGACAAATAGCGATATCGGTGTGCCACAGAAATTTCTTCTGGCGTTGGTGGCACTTGATCTTAGGTACAAATTTCTAGGAAAGCGCAAAAACCCAATATAATGAAGTTGTACGAATTGACCCGACCATCACATGGGAGGACTTCCAGGTACTGTAACACAATTGAGCTGGTGGTTCTACTTACGACAACCAGGCCATCGAGAAAACCCTTGCAGAGCAGGCAGAGAAATCCGCCATCGATTGAGCGCAATAGCCGTGCAAACGCCTAGGGCCTGTACTCACTGCATACATCGGAGTAACGAGATAATGTTGACGTATGAGTGGTAACTGAAGCCAGGTTCTAGCAGGATGGCTCGGGTTCGGTGATTGGGTCTGAAGAAGCGTGATTATGGCTTGACTGGAAATGCAACAGTGAGGCGAGGGATTGAAATAGAGTCCGGACCAAGTCCGGACAGCCCTGGACCGCGCGCGGTGTCCTACACTGCCGCCGCGATTGCGTTGAACCATTGCATCGTTGTGCACAACCCACATAGCTCTCAAAGAAGCAAAGCTTGTGAATAGTTTCAGACTCCTGCGCGAACTCGGATTGTGGAAGCCGACTGTAGGAAAAGAAGTAGGCAATTCACGTCGGCCTGTGGAGAGATATTAGCTGCGACGTAGCTAAAGAACGGCGGTGTTTTAAATGCTGATTTCGCTTTACTCCCTGCTGAATCGCATAATTCATCGCGCATATACGAGCCAAGCCGGACGGGTCACAGAGCCTGAAACAAGCGACCGAGCTCTGCCTGTGCTCTCATACTCTCCGCTTAAGGCTCCGGTGTCGTACAGCAATGAGTTCCCGCAGTGCTCTGCCAGTGTCTGCTATTCAACCGCGGCTTGATTCGCTAGCTCATGATCTTGAGCAAGGACCGCCTGCCTACCACGGACGAGGAACAGATCAATTGGCTGCCGCCGCCGCGGTGCCGCTGGGAAAGCTGCCTGCCCGTGTCTCTATAATTTTGACCGAGAAAATGCCTGTTTCGACTGCGCTGTGTCCAGTTCTTTTTACCACATTCTACTCTGTTCAACTAATCCACAATGCTGTCGCACTCTACCACGTTGCACATTGGCATTTTGCTCTCGCTGCATCACTGGCCGGCTCTTATTATATCTGATGAGTCTACACGTGACATGATACATCGTCTTTCTTATGCCCCAGCGCTGTTGAATCCTGTCCCTCATGCTACTGTTCCAAAATTCCACTAGCTCTGGCGCACGAACTGTACGCGGTTATATCTGATGCTGATCAGCCAAAGGGACACTCACAATGGCAGGGGGGAGCCAGGATCATCTCATCTACACGGCGTTGGATTTGGCGTGCACGCTGTTTCTCCTGTGCTGCCCTGCGCAGCGCGTTTTGCCGCTCGACGTAGTGATCCCTGGCGTTCTATGTTGCTCAAATTAATTGTGGTAAGCATGCACATAATATGCGATGCAGACCTTTAGCTCCTCATCAGTAAGTTCGGTGCGCTGGTCGACAATTGGATAGCCTTCTTTGACATATTTCTTCGATGGACGTGGGCGAAGCAAAGCTTTATCCTCGACGACGTTGCGGTGCCGGATGCTTTTGCGCCTGCGGATTTTCTTCTTCTTGGTTCCTGTCGTGGACATGGTGCGAGATTGAGATTTATGGCCGATGAAATAGCTACCTATTGACTACCGCTTATTATATGGCCGCTGCGAAACGAACGGCAGCCTTCGAAACGCTGGAGGGTGGCACCACCGCGTACAATCGGAGATCGCTCAGCCCTCAGCCCCTGCTGCAATACTTCACACCTATGCACCTCAAACCAGAAACAATGGTAGCCTGAGCCCCAAGGTAAATAAGCGCTGCATTGTCCGGCTTCTAATCACGACTATGCTCTACAGCGACGCCGCCCGCACCGCCGGAAACAGGGGTCACTGTTAAGAGGTAGACAAACTATGCTCGGAATGTGACCATTCGTCAGGGGCTCGACTTTCTCTGCGAAGCATGATGCATGATTCCTTGTCTTCGTGCGGTCGCCGCGGAAATTATTTGCACCATGGCAAGAGATGCCGCGGGGCTGCGGGTAAAAAGCATGGAAATCGCGGCTGTCAATTCCCGCGAGTTTTCTTCTCGCGTCGCAGCCCGCCCGGCATGCAGATCTGGCCTTGTAACGCGAGCATCACCAGCTAATCACCCCAGCTCTCTCCATGGCCCTGAGACCGCTGCAACAAGGAGCTTAACTTCGCGGTGGAGGAGCATAGTCAGCTCGTGCTATCTCAGTCTCATGATCATCGCTGATACGCGACCTCCGTTGTCGTGTTGACGATCGCAGCCTTCGTTCACTGTGCTCTTCAGCCGCCGAATGGTATCCGCGAACCCGGTGACAGCGCCGTGAGCAATGCCGGTGGTCTCGTCGATCCGCCGTCATGAGCACGGATGATGATATATTGATACATGATCTGCAAGTAAGTACATGATCCACTACATGATCCACATCAGACGAGATAGCCATCCTTCTCGTCCACTCTCCGACCTCGCTCCTCTCAAGAACCAGCAAGCGCGGCATGAGCACATCAAGCGCACATGGCGTTTGCTGCGTGCGGCTCTCCAGGCAAGCGCGCCACAGAATTTCCACTGTCTGCGCATATAGGCACGCGCTAACCTCCGGCAGCATAAAAAAAGCTCGGCGGCGTGAGGCAACTCTGTGCTACCTACCTGTGCGGACGGTCATGGCGCCGACGTCGAAGACAGTTGCAGCTTGAGTCCGGGCCGCTTCAGTGGAGGAACTGCAGCATCCAGCGCGCCATCCGGTCGGTTTTGTCAAGGTTTTGTCAGCAACTCATACGTTCTCGTCCACATCGGGAATTTCCCTAAGATCTGGTATCGGGATTGTCTGGGTGGGGACGATGGCCATCAATGGCCATCCAAGATGCGGAATGGGATCACCCGATGGCGACGGACCCAATCATAATACAGTCGAAGCCCTTATAACCCATAACCCTCTTCGCCCATAACCCATAGCCGGCCAGAGCGTTTGGCTGCCTCCGGAATAGAGATTTACATACAAATGCACGCCCTCTTAGGCCATATTTCCCATAACCCATAGCTTTTGGGTGGTCCCAAATGCTACGGGTTAAAAGGGCTTCGACTGTACATCGTTCCGGGGATTTCCTCGATGCACACCCATACATTTTTCTGTATTTACACTCCGCTAATTAACCGTTCATCTGAGGACAGCCCGCGCATACGTCCGGATAATCGAGCCGTACTGTGCGTACACACAGCAAGAACAATTCAACAAAGACCCTGACTCGGAGTCCCATTTCCTCAAAGAAATATGGTCGGGCTCACCTGGCTTCCGCCGCCACGCGCTCTCTGTGTTCCTCTACCCACTCTACTATGTCAAAGGAGCGCGCTCTTGCAACAGCCCAAATTCTAGAATATGTGCCGGACGTCGACCCTGATTACGCGTTGAAGCTCATTGACACCCATCTTGCGACTTACGGCGCAGCTCGCGTCGTACAGCCCGTTCTGCATCTGATCCTCGAAGACCCAGATTACCCGCGCGCCTGTAACAAGCGCAAGTCCTGGACGCCGGAGGAGCAGCACCCAAAGAAGTCCAAGGTCGACTACGCCACCGCGGACCGGCCGTTCACCGGTGGTGTCGCATATTACGACCTCGCCGTCGACCGTCTCATGCACGACTTCCCATTCATCCCAAAGCGAATTATCCTCCGCACTCTGACGGCTCGGAATGGGCTTTACGCCCCCGCGTATATCGCGTTGGTCGCTCTGGAGGAGTTGCCGGCCGAGTTGCGGGGCTATGTGAGGAAAAAGACGGCCACGCGCAAGGGCAAAGGTGACGCTCTATCATCTGCATCGCAATTGACCGCTGATGAGTCGCGCAGGCCGCGAAGTCGACTACGAGACAGCCGAGCCTGAGTTGGCCAAAGAATTCAAGTTCATTCAGGAATGGCGCGAAGAGCGTGTACCCAGAGTTCTCGCCGAGCCCGAAGAGAACGAGCTGGGCAGTGCAGAGTTGCCAGCCGATCAGGGCGGTGTCGAGTGTGGCTGTTGCTTTGGGGAGTACCAGTTTGTACGTCTTGCTCTCGTATCTGGCTAGCTCATATATATTATGCCATTGCTGACGCCGATCATGATTCTGTCCAGGAGACACTGCTGCAGTGCCCGGACGCGCATCTGTTCTGCATCGCATGCGTGCGCGCCTACGTGGGGATGAAGCTCGCGGAGGGCACGGTGGTTTTCCCGTGCCCATCAAGCGTGGGCCCGTCGTGCACCGCGATGTTCGCGGAGCGCGAGCTTCGGCGCGCGTTGAACCCCAAGGTCATGGAGCTGTATGATCGGGTGCGTCACTGCGTTCTTGGCGCCCCTCGTCCTGTCACAGACAGGCTCTGGTTTCACCTTTCCTTTCCCGGACCTCAAGGTTGATTAGGCCTCCAACAGGTGAAGACCCGACGCGAGCTCGAAGCCGCAGGGCTAGAAAATTTGGAGGAGTGCCCTTTCTGCGAGTACGCATGCGTGATAGACGATGCGGACGAGACGCTCTTCCGCTGTGTGCGTGAGGAATGCGGAGAGGTCAGCTGCAGGAACTGCAAAAAGCGCAATCACCTGCCCAAGAGCTGCAAAGGTGCGACCATCATAGGCGCTTTCCTTCACACGTTGCTCCGTGCTGATGCGCCACGTCCCTGACAGAGGCCGAGCAGCTTGACATGCAGCATGCGGTCGAGGAAGCCATGACGAAGGCCTTGATGCGCAACTGCCCGAAGTGTTTGAAGCGTGCGTGGTTTACTGGTCACCCGCGTTCTAACACTAAGAATCGCAGCGTTTGTGAAGGAAACAGGATGCAACAAGATGACGTGCCCATACTGCCGTACGGTCTCGTGTTATGTCTGCAGGAAGGTCATCAAGGGATACGAACACTTTGACCAGGCATGTCGTCATCCGTGGTTTCTCTCCCGCTCAATACCAGGGACTTTTGTTTCTCCAACGAATAGCTGACGCTCAGATGCAGATGCCGGGCGGAGCACCGCGCCCCAGCAACTCGACTGCTGGGGAGTGTCCGCTATGGATGATGGACATGACGTGGAGCGCAGGCATCAGGTTGAGGTGCGTCTCATTGTTCCGCTACTCCCTGTTTTCCCTTGCATTTTTTCCTTCTACACGTTCCTCGATAGCTCGCACCACACTAGTCCAGGCGCCTTTGGTCCTAGACTGGCCCTGCGGGTTCTTCACGCTGGTTTCTTCATTATTCCTGTGCTCCCGCTCCCCCCATTTACGGTCATTGACGCCTCGCAGGTTGAAGCAGCAGAACAACGCGCCCTGGCCGAATTTAAACCTGCGCAACCTGAGATGGAAGCAACAGAACAACCCGCCCTCGCTGAGTTTGAAGCTGCGCAACCTGAGGTCGAAGCTGCGCAACCTGAGGTCGAAGCTGGGTGCCTCATCAACTAGAAGTCATTCATAGCAGCAATGATCGGTGCCCAGAATGCACCGCTCAGCAAGAGCAGTGTACGATGCCAAACAGTTGCGCGTGCTCAGGCGTGAAGAGGCGGCAGAACATGGGCGGGATGTGACAGCGAAAATGACATACTTGTCAGCCCGTCGACGCCGCCAGCATCAAGGTGTTGCAACACGCCGCTGCTCGTGCAACCCACCCGTATAAGGAACATGTAGCTGTCCAACAGTCTCAGGGTAATCCCTTGCAATTTATCCCGTGTATTAATTCTTATCTGCAATTCCTGTGGCATATGACAGAGTGCTGAGTACATCTTGAAAAGGGTGCGGAGCGGGTAGCATAAAGAAGTGCCTTGCAGATTGGAAGCCGTGACATGCGGATGCAAAACCAGGTCCATGCTATGGAAAGCTTAGCCTAGAATAACAACTTGTGGGGCATTCTTAGAACATATCACAATATGTCCATCTGAGTTTGGTGAATATCGAACATCTTAGCAGGTGGACGAGGCAGGGCTCGGGTCTAGCTTTTGCAGGTAAGACAGGCTCGTAATCTTACAGGGCTATTACTCGAAGCCACAGGCTGCGGTTGACATACAATGCGACATGAATTGCGAGACTCTGCCTCGGATGACTGCCAGACCAGGCCTATGGGACAATAGCTTTGAGAGGGTTTCAGACGTACCCAGCTTTACAGGCTTCGAGGGACAGTAGGTGAAATAACAGGAAGGGGCCAAAGAAGTTATGCCATGTAGCGAGATGTGGCAGGTCGGCAGAGAGACAAGTGACAGCAGACATGAGCAGACAGAAGGCCCAATTGCCAGCAGTCGAGCAGCCAGTGATACCGTCAAGAGCATGCCATGGAAAGTGAGCGAGCAACTAAGGACGCGGGCTGTGGAATCAGGCAAGAAGAAGCCGACCAAAGACCGGCGGCGTAGTTGTTACGAGAGCGAGACAGACGGCGGGGTCTGAATTCGCGCGTCAATTGCACGGAACCGCGCACGTGCCAGACTCGTTCGGGGACGGCTGCCAGTGAGCGGGCCATCTGGGTACGTGATTCTGCGCATTCGCTCTGGCGGCTCCGGCGCTCGCGACGCTGACTAGCCTTAGAAATGCGGCCCGGACTGGGCTCGGGATCGTCTGGCTGCTCGCGACAGCACCAAGTCGCACATTGCGCAACGCTGCCGAGCGCTGCCTACGGTCAGCATGCGCAGGTGCGTGGGCAGGCGGCATTCTACACCGTCTGCGTCTGATTTGAGCCATGGTTCCAGCGTCTATAGGGCTCGGGTCATCAGTTCAAGTCGCCGGTCTCGCGCAGCGAACTCGCAGCAGCACAGTCGCAAATTCATTAGACCCACTCCAACTGTGGCCACGGACGCGGACGATGACTAGCTGCAAGCCAGTGTAGCTCCGACGGGTCTACATGCTGGCTCGTCTGGCGCCGACGGTCTAGACGATCAGTAATAAAGCTGCGCAACAACGGATTCTTCGAACGAGGAGGCCGCTGTTGGCCCGGACGTCTGCGTTACCAGCGGTTGTGCTGCCCATATTCAGACCGTGCCCAACACCTGCGACGCACAGGGACGGCAGCGTCGGGCAGTCGGCTCGACTTCGACCGCCGGTCGGCTTGGCCTTGGTCAGGCGCCTCTCGCTCGACGGGCACGTCTAGCTGCCACCACCGGCCGTGGTTCTGGAGAGCTACTCTTAAATTTTCGGCGCCCTAAGAATTGGAAGGAGAAGTTTATGCCTTTTCTTTTTTCCATATCTCGTCATCCAGGTAAGTAACACTCTCGCGCTCGACCACGGCGTTCGCTGACCTTTCGCTCTCGCTTCGGCGTCAGGCGTTACAGCTATATCGACAATCTTTGAGAGCTAGCCAACGCTCACGATCCGCGGAAATGGTTCGCTGCACCTCTCCCGTAAGGCTAGCTATCGGTCGACCGCATCGCACTCTGACGATTTGCTTTCAACGCAGACTCTGTCGCCTCGCCTCCATCGCCATATTCCTACAAATTCCGACGCCAGCGACGCAAGCCATTCAATTTCAACTTCGGTTCAAGTCACTGTGCTGCTTCGGTAAGTAACGCTATTCCTCGATCGCATCGTATTCTGACGGCTCGCTTTCGACGCAGCTCCAGTCGCCTTACCTCCATTTGTATATTCATTGACAATATCAACGTCTACGACTTAGGCGACTCGACTTTGACTTCAGTGCCAGTCACTCCGCCGTTCCGGTAAGTAAGGCTATCGCTTGACCGCGCCGCACTCTGACGGTTTACTTTCTGCACCGATTCAGTCGCTTGGCCTCCATTTTTCTTTTCCTCTCAACGCCTGCGACGCGGTCCATTCAAGTTCGATTGCCAGTCATCTCGGTCAAGCGGATCTCGACGATTACATTGAGCTGCCACCACCGCTGTGGCTCTGGATAGCCTAGATTCACTCCTTTGCGCCGTACGAATTGAAGGGAGCAGCGCAGGTTGCAGTGCTGCGTTCATCTTCTGTCTCGCGTCCTGGTAAGTAACTCTCGCGCTCGACGACGGCATGTGCTGACCATTCGCTCTCGCTTCGGCGTCAGGAGTTAGAGCTATATTAACAATCTTTGAGAGCTAGCTAACGCTCACGAGCCGCGGAAATGCTTCACTGCGCCGTTCCGGAAGTAAGGTTATTGCTCAACCGCATCGCGCTCTGACGGTTCGCTTGCGACGCAGCTCCAGTGGCCTCACCTCCAATTTTATATTCCTTGACAATACCAACGTCTGCGACCTAGGCGACTCGAGTTCGACCCCCGCCGGCTTGGTCAGGCGGATCTAGCTCGACCAGCAAATCTAGCCGTCACCACCGCCGTGGCTCTGAAGTGCCATGCTTTATTCGTCGGCGCCATGGAAATTGAAGGGGACAGTGCATGCTTCTTCGCTTCGTTTATAGCCTGTCTCGCCATCCTGGTAAGCAACTCTCCGCTCGACCACGGCGTGTGCTGACCTTTCGCTCTCCTTCGGCGTCAGGCATTACAGCTATATCAACAATCCTCGAGAGGTCGCCAACGTCCGCGAGCTGCAGAAATGACAATCTGTGGCCGACGATTTGACCTTGACTGAACGACCTCTTTGGAAAGCGCATGTCCACCCGTACCCCCCCCCCCCCCTTCGGCTAGTGAGCGAATCTAATCGTATCTACGCCGTCGGACGTGCGAAGCGCTTTGTGCATCCATGGTTCCTTCAGTTCCAATCACTGCTCCGTTCCGGTAAGTAAGCTATCGCTCGATCGCATCGCATTCTGACGGCTCGCTTTCGACGCAGCTCCAGTCGCCTTACCTCCATTTGTATATTCCTTGACAATACCAACGTCTGCGACTTAGGCGACTCGACTTTGACTTCAGTGCCAGTCACTGCGCCGTTCCGGTAAGTAAGGCTATCGATTGACCGCGTCCCACTCTGACGGTTTGCTTTCTGCGCCCATTCAGTCGCTTGGCCTCCATTTTCCTTTTCCTCAACAATTCCAACGCCTGCGACACGGGCCACTCAAGTTCGACTTCCAGTCGTCTTGGTCAAGCGGATCTCGGCGAGCAGATCGAGCTGCTGCCACCGTGGCTCTGGAGAGCTAATCTTTATTCCTCGGCGCCCTAAGCATTGAAAGGGGAAGCTTATGCTTCTATCTTCCTGTCTCGCCCTGCTGGTAAGTAACGGTCTCGCGCTTGACCACGGCGTGCGTTGACCTTTCGCTCTCGCTTCAGCGTCAGCCCTTGTAGCCATATCAACAATCATCGGGAGCTTGCCAACGTCGACGAGGCGCCGAAGTGGTTCGCTCCCCCGTTCGGGGTAAGCAAGGTCATCGCTCGACCGCGTCGCACTCTGACGGTTTGCTTTCCGTGCAGATTCGGTCGTCATTCCTCCATGCCATATTCCTCACCAATTCCAACGTCATCGACGGAGACGGCTCGACTTCGACTTCACTTCCTCTCACTGCGCCCTGTCGGTAATCCACGCTGCCATTTTTGACCGCGTCGCGCTCTGACTGTTTTCCTTCACCGCAGATGCCATTGCCTTGGATGACTTATTCCAGGCATTGGAGTACGTCTGGGACACAGACCACTCGACTTGCGTGGCAGGACGAATTGGTCAGGCGCATCCCGCTCGACGAGGAGATGGAGCTGTCACTGCCGCCGTGGCTCTGGACAGCCAACCTTCCTTCATCTGCTCGAAATCGTCAGAGAATCTTATGTTCATACGCGGCGTTCTTTTCATGTCTCGCCGTCCTGGTAAGTAATGCTCTCGCGCTCGACCACGCTGTGCGCTGACCTATCGCTCGCGCGTCAGCATCAGCAATTACGGTCACATCAGCAATCGTCGCGAACTAGTCAACACCCACGAGCCGCGGAAATGGTTCACAGTACCGCTCCGGTAAGTAAGGCTATCGCTGGACCGCGACGGACTCTGACGGTTTGTTTTTAACGCAGCCTCGGTCGTCATATTCGGCATCAGTCTCAATGGCTCCGACACAGGCGACTCTGTTCTACCGCAGGCGGCTATGGTCAGGCGAATCTCGACGAGCAGATCTCGCTGCCCCCGCGCCGTGGCTCTGGAGAGCCAAGGTTCACTCCTTTGTGCCGTGGAAATGAAAGGACGTAGCTTATGCTCCTATGCTGTGTTCATTGCCCCTCTCGCTGTCCTGGTAAATAACGCCCTCCCACTCTACCACGGCGCATCCTAACCTTGCGATTTCATTTTAGCTCAGCCATTTCAACTATATCAATAACCCTCGAACATACCCAACATCCACGTGGCGCGGAATTGGTCCACTGCACCAGTCCGGTAGGTAAGGCGACCGCTCAACCGCGTCGTACTCTGACGGTTTGCTTTCAACGCAGCCTCAGTCGCCTTGCCTCCGTTGCTATCTTCCTTAGAAACTCCAACGCTAGCGACGCAAGCCACTCGACTTCGGCCGCAAATTGGTCAGGCGCATCCTGCTTAACGAGCGGGTCGAGCTGCCCACACCGCCTGACTCTGGAGTGCCAGCTTCAGCCCTCTCCTTCTTGGAAAGTGACAAAGCATCTTATGCTCCTGCGCGGCGTTTATTTCCTATCTCGCGTCCTGGTAAGTAACGGTCTCGCGCTCGACCAGGGCGCGCGCTGACCTTTTGCTCGCTCATCAGCATCAGCAATTACGGCTATATCAACAACTCTCGAGACTTGAGCCAACGTTCATGAGCCCTGGAAATGGATCACTGCGCCGCTCCGGTAAGTAAGGCTGTCGCTCGACCGCATTGCACTCTGACGGTTCGCTTTTGACGCAGACCCAATCGCCTCGCTTCCATTGCCATATTCTACACAAATTTCAATGCCCGCGACACAGGTTACTGATTTTCGACTGCCGGTCGTCTTGGTCAAGCGGATATCGATGAGCAGATCGACCTGCCAACATTGCCGTGGTTCTGGAGAGCCAAGATTCACTCCTTCGCGCCGTGGAGATTGAAGGGGGTAGCGTAGGCTGCTGTGCTGCGTTTATCTCGTGTGTCGCCGTCCTGGTAAGTAAAGCTTTCGCGCTCGACCACGGCGTGCGCTGACCTTTCGCTTTCCCTTCAGCGTCGGCCATTACACCATTACAACTATGTCAACAACCCTCGAGGCCTAGGCAACGTGCACGAGCCGTGGAAATGACAGTCTGTTGCCGACGATTCGACTTTGGCCGTCACACCTCTTTGCGATAAGCAGGCTCTCCCCTTCTGCCCTGGATACGTATGCTATCCGTACCTACGCCCTTGGGCGTGTGAAGTCTTTTCATAGTCCACGTTTCATCCATGTTGCCTTCAATTCCCATCTTTGCGCCGTTCAGGTAAGTAAGGCCCTCGCTCGACCGCGTGACACTCAAATGATTCGCTTTTGACGCAGCCTCAGCAGCCTCCGCGCTGTTGCCACATTTCAGCACCTTTCAAACGTCTGCGACGCAGGCAATCGACTTCGACTGCAGTTCCAGTCCTTGCTTCACTCCGGTGAGCAACGCTACCCCTCCACCGCCTCGCACCCTGACGATGTGCTTTCAACGCAGGCTCAGTCGCCTTACCTCCATTGCCATAATTCTCTCAATCTGCGATTGCTGCGAAGCAAAACACTCGACTTCGACTTTAGTTCTCGTCCCTGCCCCACTCCGGTGAGTAACGCTATTCCACGACCGCGTCGCTCTCTGACGGTTCGCTTTCAACGCAGATTCACTCGGCCTGCTTCCGATGCCACATTTTAGGCTTTTGACCAACGTCTGCGACGTAGGCAAGTCGGCATGGTCAGACGCATCTTGCTCGACGAGCAGACCTAGCCGCCCCCACCGCCGTGGCTCTGGAGAACCAACCTTCATTCCTTTCCGCCATGAAAATGGGAGCAGTGTATTCTCTTCTGCCCTGCGGGGGTTTTATTTTTCCCTTCTCTAGCCCTCCTGGTAAGGAACGCCCTCGCGCTCGACCACAGTGGCCGCTGACGTTTCTCACTCGCTGCAGCGTCTGCTGTTACGGCTATATTCCCAACCGTCGAGACCTGGCCAACGTCCGCGAGCAGAGCCAATGGCAGTCTATGGCCTTCAACTCGACCTTGACCCGGACACATCCTTGCGACAAGCAGATCCACTCGTCGCTCATCGTTCGGCTCTGGAGCCGTAATCTATCCGTATCCAGACGCTTGAACGCGCGAAGCGCTTTTCCCGCATCCAGGTTACCTTCACTTCCAATCATTGCGCCGCTCCGGCAAGTCAGTCTATCCCTCGACCGCGTCGCCCTCTGATGATTTGTTTTCACCGCAGATTTGGTCGCCTTGCCTCCAGTGTCGTGTTCCAACAAAATTCCAGCATCTGTGACGAAGGCCACTCGACTTAGGCGGCGGGGCGCATTGGTCTGGCTCACTTCTATCGACAAGCAGCTGGAGCTACCTACCATCACCGCTGTGGTACTGTAAAAACCTGCCGATGTTGTCTCCGTGTTGAGGATGCTTCCTTCCCTGTGTTGTCTTCGTCTGCTACCTCACCGTTCTGGTAAGTCACGTCCTCGCTCTCAACAACGGCGCATCCTGACCTTTCGCTCTCGCTGCAGCATCGTCTTTCTCGATGAGCAGGCCCCCTCCTGCCGTCGCTTCTGCTCTTGAGAATATGCTTCTTCGATTTTGGGCGTCGCAGACCGAGTACAATGCCTCATCTTGCTCCATTCATCGCTGCCGCGCTTTCCTGCTGGCCTGCGCGTCACTCTCGACGAGCGGGTCCATTTGATACTCCCGCTCCGGCTCTGAGACATTATCTGCTTGTATCTGCGCCCTAGTTACCTTGCGAAGCGCTTTACGCATTTGCATTTCGTTCGTTTTGTCTCATCGCGGCGTACCTGTAAGTAGCACTCTCGCTCGCGATCGCCGCCTGCTGACGATGCGGTTCTAACACAGCTTCGGTTACCTTGGCTCCACTTCCGTGTTCTCGAATACTTCAACGTCTGCTGCACCCAGCAAAGAGGTCGCATCTGACGGGGAACACGACTTCGTCTGCCGACCAAATCGGACTGGCTCATCTCTCTCGGCCAGCGGATTAAGTTACCGCCACCGCTGTCGCTCCTGGGAGCTGTCCCGATTCTATGTGCGCCCTGGAGTGGCGGTGAGCTGGGTTACGCACCTGTGCCGCATTCATCTACCGTGGTCGCGCCTTCCTGGTAAGCAGTGCCCTCGTACTCGCCCGTGCCCAGATCTGACATTCCGCTCCTTTCCAGTATCGGTTGTCTTTACTGCATTGCTAGCTCTAGGCAATGTCCGCGACGCGCAGATCTGCGTTGACCGGCGACCTGGCTTTCACAGACGTGGCTCGTGGGAACACCGGATCGTTTGTTGCTACCGCTGCCGCTCTGGGGACATGATCTGCTCGCTGCTGCGCCCTCGTGATAGGGCGATTTACTTTCTGCGTTTGTGCTACTCCGTCAATTGTCTGCGGCCCCGCGGTTCTGGTGAGTAACGCTCTCCCTCGGCCGCGTCGTGCCCTAACTGTTCCTTTCGCTGTAGCGTCGTTCAAATCGGCTATATTCTGAAGTTCTGTCGGTCCCGAGCCTCTCCGACGCACGGCGACGACAGTGTCTTGCAGGCGAACCGGCTGCGTCTCGAGGTCACCAGCTCGATCGAGTCTGACCCCGGAGTTCGGGCGAAGCGTTGTCTCGCCGTCCTGATGAGCGATGCACGGACTGGACGGCGCCGAGCTGGTTTCGCTGCGGTATAATTATCCTTCGCTGCATTGATCAATCCTGTGAAGTATCTCACGCATCGCACGTTGTCACTCCTCGTCTCGTCCCGTACAACGAGCTTGACGCCGATCGACTCGGTGGATCAGGGGTAAATCATACTTTGAGATGACAATGTCAGCTCCAGCGTGCTCTCATCGGTTCAGTCCAATTTACAAGTGTCATACTCCGTGGCCATGTTCAAGAGGTTTTGTATGATCAACATCCTTCTTGACGTCCCAATCTTAGCTTCACTTTCTGAACCTTTAAACTGCCTTGCAGACGCTCTCGCTGCACACTGTACGTCTATGTGCCAAATACGTATGGCATTGCAGACAGTGGATGAAACCTCTACATATTGTGTACAGCCCTGCGCTCAGTGCACGACAGGCGATGTGCACTGGCTCTGAGTAGTGCGGCTCAGGTTCGCATTGCGAGCGAACGTTCAAGTCTACGAAGACGATGAGCGATGGATAAAGAGAACGATCTCACTAACCCTGTCCAAGCCCACGAAGGCAGCGGCCCTGTGTTTGAGTTGATGCGCTGGCGAAGCGGCCTCGTATTCGCACATAGCAGCGTGACCGACTAAGGCCGATAGGCGCACCAGATGCGGTGATTTCTTGTCGAACCGCACGTAGCGCAGATGGCAATCCAATCCAGCGAGGTCCTGCAGCCGGCGCCAAGGCCTGTACGGATCCTTCGTAACATCAGACGGCGAGAGTTCTCGGTATACGTCGACGAGGATGTAGGCTTTTTCAACATTGATGTTCTTGTTATCGTGGTCCGTGACATATGCAATCTCTCGAATGCGTGCTGGAGTGGTATCGCCGCCGACCTTGATGAGTACGATGGAGTTTCCTGGCGCCGTACGGGGGTGGCTTGCACAGAAAGTCATCCCACGGTGATGTATGCTTTTGGCAGTTTGCAACGCTATGCCTGGAGTGTTAAGCAGCTCGCGGAGCTGTTTCGACGGCTCCGCCTGGTCTGGCGTGACAGACCAGCGACCAGCTAATGCCGCAGCATCGTTCTCGACGAGAAGCGTGCCTGAGTACGCCTTGTTTATCTGTTCCAACGCCCAGGGGATCAGAGGCTTGACAGTATCGGGCACGGCGTTGTCGAATATCATCCATTTGAGTCGGCACGTTTGGTTAAACTTCTGCATGATGGTTTTCTCCATTTGACCTGGTCGTACGGTTAACCGCAAGTCAGCATTGTATTGAAATTGTAGCGCACCGATTATATCGTTGGTGTGAATTTTCTGCAGAATGCCATTGTATCTCTCGAAGGGAAACGCCCACCACGAGTGGGGCGGACCGAATCTTCTCAGGAACTCGGCCAAGTGCGTGGCCAGGTGGTGATTCGGAGCAAAAGACCGGCGCGGATACAACTGCTTCAACCCCTTGAGATAGAGCTTGATCAACATTGTGTATTCCTGCCGCCGCTCCTTCGTGGTGATACGCTTCATCGCAAGCTCAGTCGCCTTGACCAAGTAGATGAAGTTCTCCAAAGCCTGGTAGCGAAAGGTCTTGAATGGAAGCAAGCCCCATAGGCGAACGAGTGTGATGACGCAGTGAACCGTGCATAGGACTCGCCAGTGGTTGGCGGATAGCTTCCCATGCTTGGTGTTGCCGATGTGCGTTGGTGCACGGTCGATCCAGTCAGGTAAAACAGTGCGCGTAATGTCCTTCGAGATCGCGTTCACAACGCCGCGCCCCAGCGCCACGCTTCGCGCGTTCCGCTTCCCTTTGGCAGGCATTACGGACGGTGTGTGGTCGTCTTCGTCTTCAACCTCGTCGTCCTGCGCATCTAATCGTGCCTAGATCGTTCCGAATTCAATACAGACTTCACGGATGGCATGTATCTTACCCCGAGTTCTTCCATCATTTTCTTCTTGCTCACGCGAGCAGGAGTTGCAATGCCGCCTTTCTGGCACACAGCGACGAGCTGTTGGTGATCCAACGTGTGCCACAGCTTGGGCTGCGTCAAGAGCCACTCGTTAGCAAGATCGTCGTCGGCGTCGGTTACGCGAAGATCAGGCCCTATGTCTGATATTGCCCTCGTCGCGCGCTGTTAAAATGAGGCAGGTCCGTGCCTAGACAGATAGAGGGCGTACCCAGTCAATCAATGCTTTTATTAGGGCGTCTTTCCTCCCCGAAATGACCTCGTCGGTTATGTCGTGGCAACGAGAGGCGAGGCCTTGAACCGTCGGATATGATAGCGACTTGAGGTCCTTTGCAGTGCAGTTGGGCTTTGCGAACACCCTCTTGGCATGAGCAATTTGTCCCTCTTCGAGCTGAACCTCATCACCCCATCCACATACATCAACATCCATCCGCCAGATCACTCTCATATGCCATCTGAAGAGACCGAGGAGAAGATTGTGCATCGGGTCGATGACAGAGAATTGGAAGGGGTTCCAATAGGGCAGCCTAGCGAGCTCCGTCCAGCGGATGGCGTTGTCCTTCCATAACTTGGTGCGTTCCTGGATGGAAGATGCGTTGCTCCAAGCCTTCATAAACGAGAACCAGGGTTGAAACCCCTCTTTGGCTGATCCACACCGTGGTTCGAACACAGCGTCTACCTCGCCGTTCGCCAGGACGGCTTTAGTCGCCTTGCAGACCGAGCAGAAGAGTGTATGCGAGACTGATCCGAGCCCAGTCACGCCTCGGGCAGCGTCGAGGTCGCAGACGACCGGCCCAATGGCAGCCCAGACGCGACGGCCGTGTTTGTGTTTGAAGGTCTGCGTGTACCAGACCCCAGTCTCGTAAAAGGCGACAAACTCGTCAACGAGCCTTTGCAGGAACCAGTTGATGGCGTGCCCCAGCGGCTTCGTTCTGCCAGGGATGATTCCAACGAGGCAGATATTCTCGTCCCTGAAGCGGATATCGAGGGGGAGGTTCTGGCAGACAAGATAGATGGCGCCGATGGACCATTTCTTTCCTGCTTGCTTGGATCCGTGCGCCGTGAACCAGTCGATGGCCAGCGAGAAGAGGAGACGAAGGTCGTCGTTCATAGCAGCACCGAAGCCCTGTAGTCCTTGTCCCCACCGAAAGCCACGCAGGAAAGGTGTATGCCAGATGTCGCCGAAACTGGTCGACGGCTCATTCGCAAGCGCATCAGAGACGTATTCCTCCATTCTCTGCTCCATTCCTGGACGAGCGAGTATATTGCCAATCCAGGAAGTGACGGACTGGTGATGAAACGAGCGGATAGGCCGCCAATGCTCCTTCCCCCGAATGCTATACTTGGTCGAAACCGCCCAACCGCACTTCCAAGATGCGAATGAGGCGTCACATCTTTCTGGAAGGCGATTGTTTTCGTCGGGATAGTGTAATTTGCAGCATTCTGGATTAGGACAGCACGCAATGGACTGAAAATCGGCGTCGAGCGGGAACCACGAGATCGCAGTCCGGAGGTCGTGGGGTATGAAGTGATTGGCAATCGCACCTCCTGCGATAGTGAACCTGACCATAACATCGAGGCCGGAGAGAAGCGCACTCGACATGCCGAATGTGGCATGGAGAATGAAGTGAGCGACGAGTAATAAGAACAGATAACCCATGTTAATTCCTGTCCTCGAAGGGCGATTGCCGACAAATGCTGAAGCTGGTGCATGGTGAACGGACGACCAACATGCTTGCTGCATTGACATACCATTGTTGTGCAAAGGACCACGTTGAGAGCTTGCAGCGTCTGCTCGAACCGTGTGCTCCTGCCAAGCGCGAGACTTGATTTGCTCCAGATCTTCGCGGAGACGCTCTGCACGATGCAGAAGAGATTGACGGCGTTGTTCGTCTTCGGGGTCTTCAACTTTTAGCTCGGCTATAGTGACGAGCAGTAGACCCGCAGTGACTACGTGCGACCGGAAGACTTCATTGGACGCAGCGCGAGGATCTAGCTCGCCACCAGTGCCGCTGGCGTCGTGAAATACCAGGCAAGTTGATCGAAGAACAGCGACCGCTTGTATCTCATTCTCCAACTCTTCGGCTAGTGTATCCAGGCTTTCGGCTGGGGTAGAAAGTACGGTCTCCTCGGTTCGATTGGCTTTAGTCTCCAGAATCGCATCGACTCGGGCCTTCCCACGCTTTGCACGACCGCGCGCAGGCACACCGGCGCCACTGGAGCTGGTGGCAGGATCGCTATCGCTAGAGCTGATGGCAGGATCGCTATCGCTAGAGCTGGTGCGTGAATCGGTTGCGCCACCGCTCGAGCAAGTACTGTTTCTTCTCGCAGGATCGGATGGCATGTGAGCGAAGGTCTGAGATAGCTCCCGGTCAGATCCGTATCAAGCCACGGCATTAGTACCTCTCCTCGATGAACGAATATGTGGGCGTTCCCCGTACATTTGCAAGACATCTGACGGGCGGGATGCCCGAAGCATGTTTTGACTTCCCGGTGTGAGATCCTTTGACCTTTTTCCGTCTGAGTGGCCGAAAATAGCTTTGCTTGTCACAATAAATATTTTCCTTAAGCATACCAACTTCCAGCTCTTCGATCAGTGGACTGAGAACCACAAAGCCCCCGAATTAACTCATTTACTGAGGTTTGAAAGCTCGGAATGCCAATGCTGGATGTTGTCAATGCCGGAGGTGACCAAAAGTCAGATGTCCGGCCGGCACCTATAGAAACCCATGTGTGTGGATTATCCGCGCATACAGGGATTGGCTTTACTTATACAGTATACATTAGGGGTATCACAGTGCTCGCAACGACTCGCAACGCGAGGTCGCAACGAAATCCGCAACAAAAGTCGCAACACCTCGCAACGCCCACTCGCAACGAAACTCGCAACGCACTCTCGGCACAGTACGACATTTCCATCATTCTCTCCACCATCCGTCCACATAACATGCACTCTTGCATGTTTCTCGGTACTTTATAACGACGGAGTGCACGCTGTTGCAAGAAATGTTGCGAGGGCTATCACAGCACTTGCTCGCAACAGCGCTCGCAACGTTGTTGTCGCAACACTTCGTTGCGAGCATCGTTGCGAGCTGTTGCGAGCTCGCTGTGATACCCCCTATTCCTCTCTTCGCAAACCGGCTGACATCCGGAGCTTCGTCGCCCGACATCCCGTTTGGCAATAGCGCCGCGGCCCCGCCAAACGCAGGGAAGATCAACTTGCACAATAGAGCACAGGGACTGGCAGGGGATGCTCGAAAAATGCGTCTGGAAGGCTCTGCGAGTGCGTCTGAATTCGCGCGTCAATTGCACGGAACCGCGCACGTGCCAGACTCGTTCGGGGACGGCTGCCAGTGAGCGGGCCATCTGGGTACGTGATTCTGCGCATTCGCTCTGGCGGCTCCGGCGCTCGCGACGCTGACTAGCCTTAGAAATGCGGCCCGGACTGGGCTCGGGATCGTCTGGCTGCTCGCGACAGCACCAAGTCGCACATTGCGCAACGCTGCCGAGCGCTGCCTACGGTCAGCATGCGCAGGTGCGTGGGCAGGCGGCATTCTACACCGTCTGCGTCTGATTTGAGCCATGGTTCCAGCGTCTATAGGGCTCGGGTCATCAGTTCAAGTCGCCGGTCGGGCGCAGCGAACTCGCAGCAGCACAGTCGCAAATTCATTAGACCCACTCCAACTGTGGCCACGGACGCGGACGATGACTAGCTGCAAGCCAGTGTAGCTCCGACGGGTCTACATGCTGGCTCGTCTGGCGCCGACGGTCTAGACGATCAGTAATAAAGCTGCGCAACAACGGATTCTTCGAACGAGGAGGCCGCTGTTGGCCCGGACGTCTGCGTTACCAGCGGTTGTGCTGCCCATATTCAGACCGTGCCCAACACCTGCGACGCACAGGGACGGCAGCGTCGGGCAGTCGGCTCGACTTCGACCGCCGGTCGGCTTGGCCTTGGTCAGGCGCCTCTCGCTCGACGGGCACGTCTAGCTGCCACCACCGGCCGTGGTTCTGGAGAGCTACTCTTAAATTTTCGGCGCCCTAAGAATTGGAAGGAGAAGTTTATGCCTTTTCTTTTTTCCATATCTCGTCATCCAGGTAAGTAACACTCTCGCGCTCGACCACGGCGTTCGCTGACCTTTCGCTCTCGCTTCGGCGTCAGGCGTTACAGCTATATCGACAATCTTTGAGAGCTAGCCAACGCTCACGATCCGCGGAAATGGTTCGCTGCACCTCTCCCGTAAGGCTAGCTATCGGTCGACCGCATCGCACTCTGACGATTTGCTTTCAACGCAGACTCTGTCGCCTCGCCTCCATCGCCATATTCCCTACAAATTCCGACGCCAGCGACGCAAGCCATTCAATTTCAACTTCGGTTCAAGTCACTGTGCTGCTTCGGTAAGTAACGCTATTCCTCGATCGCATCGTATTCTGACGGCTCGCTTTCGACGCAGCTCCAGTCGCCTTACCTCCATTTGTATATTCATTGACAATATCAACGTCTACGACTTAGGCGACTCGACTTTGACTTCAGTGCCAGTCACTCCGCCGTTCCGGTAAGTAAGGCTATCGCTTGACCGCGCCGCACTCTGACGGTTTACTTTCTGCACCGATTCAGTCGCTTGGCCTCCATTTTTCTTTTCCTCAATAATTCCAACGCCTGCGACACGGTCCATTCAAGTTTGATTGCCAGTCATCTTGGTCAAGCGGATCTCGACGATTACATTGAGCTGCCACCACCGCTGTGGCTCTGGATAGCCTAGATTCACTCCTTTGCGCCGTACGAATTGAAGGGAGCAGCGCAGGCTGCAGTGCTGCGTTCATCTTCTGTCTCGCGTCCTGGTAAGTAACTCTCGCGCTCGACGACGGCATGTGCTGACCTTTCGCTCTCGCTTCAGCGTGCAATTATGGCTATATCACCAACCCTCGAAACCTAGCCAATGTTCGCGGGGCGCGTAAATGGGCCAGTGCGCCGCTCAGGGTAAGTAACCACGGGCATCGCTCGACCGCGTCGCACTCTGACACTTCGCTTTCTACGCAGCCGTCGCCTTGCCTCCATTACAACCTTCCTTCCATATTCCAACGCCAGCGACGCAATCCAATCAACTGCGACTTGAGTTTTAGTCACTGCGCCGCTTCGGTGAGTAACACTATTCCTCGACCGCATCGCACTCTGACGGCTCGGCTTCGATCGCTGGTCGGCTTGCTCAGGCGTATCTCGCTCGGCGACCAGATCTAACTTTCACCACCGCTGTGGCTCTCATTTTTCTGCTGCCTGGAAATTGATAGAGCATCTTCTGCTCCTCCGCTGCGTCCTTTTCATGTCACGCCGCCCTGGTAAGTAACACTCTCGCGCTCGACCACGGCGTTCGCTGACCTTTCGCTCTCGCTTCGGCGTCAGGAGTTACAGCTATATCAACAATCTTTGAGAGCTAGCCAACGCTCACGAGCCGCGGAAATGGTTCGCTGCACCTCTCCCCTATCGCTCGACCTCATCCCACTCTGACGATTTGGTTTCAACGCAGACTCAGTCGCCTCGCCTCCATCGCCATATTCCCTACAAATTCCGACGCCAGCGACGCAAGCCATTCAATTGCAACTTCGGTTCAAGTCACTGCGCTGCTTCGGTAAGTATCACTGTTCCTTGACCGCGCCGCGCTCCGACACTTTGCTTTCAACGCAAATTCCGTCGGTTTGGGTTGACTGCCGTATTCCAGGCTTTTTCCAACGTCCTGTTTCCAACGTCTGCGACACAGACCACTCGACTTCGGCGGCAGGACACTATGGTCTGGCGGATCTCGCTCGACAAGCAGATCGAGCTGGCACCTCCCCTGTGGCTCTGTAGAGCCAGGCTTTACTCCTTTGCGGCCTAGAAAATAAAAGGAGCAGCGGAGGCTGCTGTGCTGCGTTTGTTTCTTGTCTCGCGTCCAGGTAAGTAACGGTCTCGCGCTCGACCAGGGCGCGCGCTGACCTTTCGCTCGCGCGTCAGCGTCAGCAATTACTGCTATATCAACAACCCTTGAGACCTACCCAACGTTCGCGAGCCCTGGAAATGGATCACTGTACCGCCTCGGTATGTAAGGCTTGCGCTCGACCGCGTCGCACTCTGACGGTTTGTTTTCTACGCAGGCTCGGTCGCATTGCCTCCATTTCCAAATTTGTTTCGTCAACACTTCCAACATTTGCAACGCAGGCGACTCGGCTTCGATCGCAGGCTGGCTTCGTCAGGCGCAGCTGTCTCGACAAGCACATGGCGCTGATACTACCGCTATGGCTGCCAGCCTCTATTTTTTCTCCGCCCTTGAAATCGAATGGGGCAGCTAATCCTCCTGCGCTGCGTTCAGTTCATGTTTCGCCGTACTGGCAAGTTCCCTCTCGCACTCAACTGCGGCGCATCCTGACCTTTCGCTCTTGCTGCAGAATCGGTCACTTTTATTATATCTCGAGACTTGGCCAACTTTCGCGAGCCGCGGAAATGGCGGTCTGTGACCGGAGACTCGACTCGACGGTCGGATCCTTCTGACGCTCCCACTACCGCTGTTGGGATATGTCATGATCTGCTTGTATCTGTGCCCTGTCGGTCGGGCGAGGCGCCTCGCGCTTTCACGCTGGTGCTGAGCTCTTGTCGCCGTGCCGTCCTAGTAAGCATAGCCCCCATATTTGACAGCGCTAGGCCCTAATATTGCGCTCTCGCTGCAGCGCATCGGTCGTCTTGACTCTATTCTCGGAGACCCCCAGCTCAGGCGCGTCCACGATAGCACATAACAGCAACTTCTACTGGTGCGTCTCTCACTGGAAGTCGACTTCGACCGGCGCACCTCATGCGCCGCCTGGCGACAAGTATGGGTCAAGTCGGGTTTGACTGTATTTCTCGTCGTGCGTCTTGGAATGCTGACAATCAGGTAGCAATACCGCACAAATAGCTTGGTCTTGGGCTTTCCTGACTTCTGGCACGACCATGACTCTTAAAGCCGCACCGTAGGGAACCTGGAAGTCCGACATCACGTCCGATATGCTCATCCAAGGCGTGTGTCTATGAACCCTGTGATAGATTGTCGCACTCATCGATCCCCAGGCGCACACTAACCAGCTAGCGGTCCATGAGATTACCGGCCGAGTGTACGCTGTCGAATGCGCCCTCAGAGGCTGGGTGCTGCGTGGTAGTTGCGCACTCGAATGGCATCAAGCGAGATGGCTTTGGGAAAGAATGGAGCGCAGGATCGGGCGTGCATGAGTACGGTGGCGCAAACGTCCACGGTTGCGCCAACGTCTGCTACTTCTCCGACTTTAAGACCAGAAGGCTGCACCGCGTTCGCACGAAACAAGGACGATGCGCCAGTACCAGTAACTCAAGGTATGCATGCTTTCAGTCGAACGATGGCGCTCACCAACTGGTTAGACGACAGCACCAAGCGCTACGGCGACTTCCAGATCCACCCAAAAAAGCGCACCTTCTGAATCTGGCCTCCATCCTGGAGGACTGCACGAAGCCTGCGCCCGAGGACGTTGTCAACACGCTTGTTCTGGTGTATTCGACAGCGATATGCCGGGCTCGTTAGCGGCGCCACAGCGCTGCAAATCGCGCTGTCTAGTCTGAACAGGCTCGCATCGTTCAAGTTCCTTTAAACGGCCTGAAGAGCGTCCGTGACTGGCGGAGCATTTTTTGGACGGCGGTGGTCAGTGCTACGCATCTGTCCTCACGCCACCATTGAGGATGTCAAGCAGGTTGCGCCGGGCGCGAGCGCGAGCAAGAATACTGCGCGACACAATCATCACCAACAATAACATGAGCCTGAGAATACCCTTGTTTACGTACCACCTCCAACCTCATTCTCAAATATGTGCATTTCGATTTTCCTCCTGGCGCGCGCTCCGTCAGTAAAGTTGATATCGTCTCGAGCAAGTTGAGCTGGCTGGACTGAGCTCGGTCGCTAAGTCTCGGCAACTTCAGCAAGTGCCCGAAGTAAGTCAAAGCTTCACGATTCTCCTCGAGCTCCTTGTTCAAATACTCAGGCGAATCAAGCTTGGTTGAGCTCGAGATGCTTAACGGGCATGTGAAGGCAATGTTAGCTGGACCTTTTGTGTTTTTAACGCGCCCGAGGCGCTTGAGTACTGAGTGCTCACGATGGTCGACGAGACTTGACGCGTGAGCTTAACGCGTGACGAGCCTCGGCTTTGCGAGAGGCCCAACTACGTGCACAGATTGTCCTACTTGGCCACAAAGCCGTAGCATGACGTCGGGTTTTATACAGTGTATGAAATTCATCTGCAACGAAGACAACTCCTTCAGAGTTTGAGCTATGGGGCCGCAATCTTAAGACATGACAAAAACATCGATTAATCGTGCTAGTGGAGCGAGGGATTACAGAGCACATTACGGGGCGTGACGGGCCAATAGGAGAGGAGGAAAAGAAAGGAAAAGGAAAGAAAAGGAAAGGAATGCCGCAACCAGGCCCGGGCACGCAATGCAAGCCCAGTACTTTTCCGGATGGTAGGCTGGCGGCTGCCTTAACTCCCAGTTGCCGCAGAGCTGACGCCCGTCGTCGCAGTCGTGGACGGCGATAAATCCGTCTGCAACTTCGTGCGAGCTGCCTTGATGGCGCTAGGTGAATATTAGCTCTGGTCACAAGGACTGTCGCATAACGTACCGCGATAGATGAGCCCAGTTCACATTGATTGGATGACCGATTCGATAAGCGTTCCTGTCGAACGAATCCAGCTTGGCGAGGAACTCATGAGAGAACCAGTTCTCGGGCAGGCAAGCAGGAGGGGATTACGAGTCGGTAGATTGCCAGGGAGGCGTTCACGAGGCTCCTTGCCGGACGAGCGCCGCCCCCGTAAGACGAGGCAGTCGTCTATCGCATGAAGGACAGCCGACAGTTGCGGATTCCGCCATTGCATCTGGCGGACTCGGTAAACTTTTCGTGGTGCCGCGGTGGAATCGAGCTCGTCTTCGCTCGTGCAGTCCGTAGAGAGCAAGAAGTTGAGATCGGCCGGCGCAACCTCGAAATATTTGGATAAATCATACTCGTGGATAAACTGCAGCCGAGCAGAGCTGAGCTAAAACGGGGCGGTATGATCAACAGCTCACGCAAACGAATAAGAAACGCCTACCTGATTCAAGCGCGAATTAGCGCTCTCGCGGCTTCGCTTTGCTGCAGCGGCACTTGCGGTGCGAGGACTGATCGTCTCCTTGCGCACTGAGATGAGGTAACTGATATGCTTCTTGACCGAGTGTTTGGTTTTCTTCATGTTACTGCCATGCTTCTTGACAAATTTCTCGGTGAGCAAATCGATGACCCGGGCATTGTATGCCGAGGAAAGGGGCTGATCCCAGTCGAAGGAAGCTCCCTTCAAACGCTTGGGGAGCCGATGCGGAGAAGACGGTGGGTCGGGGAAGGCGGAGAAGAGTTTGGTGCCATCCTGCTGTCGTTCGCTTTTGTAGCCGAAGGTCTTTTTCACGAATCGCCTCAGGCGTGCCTTGGTGAGTAATAATTAGTGAAGCATTGATTCTTCCGAAGGGAGCTCACGTTGAATTTATTGCTGGCGGCGCCTCTCTCGCCTCGCTTTCGAGTCTTCCAACTCTTGTTGCCCTCGCTGTCGGAGGTGCTGGAAGTATCTGAGTCAGACTCAGAATCGGAATCGTCATGAGGTTGGCCGGTCTTGCGGCTCGACGGCTGCGAACGATTTGGGGTACCGACCGGGGTGCTGGAGGAGGCGCCGGCCGAGGAACCGGCGGAGGAACCGGCGGAGGAGCCGGCGGAGGAGCTGGCGGAGGAACTGGTGGAGGGGCCGACGGCGCGGACGGTGCATTGGCCATAGCCTGCACTTGGGCCCGCAGATCACTAATTTGAGCATCGGTTGTCGCGGCGCGCGCAGCGGCTTCGCGCAGCTCCCCGGTCAGTCGGGTATTGAGGTCGACAAGCTGAAACCAGTTAGAAAAATTCAGAGACTTGCAAGAGGTTCAGCTGTGTTCACGCACAGCCCGATGAATCTCCTGGTAGAAGGCAAAAATTTAGACGTCTGAACCAACCAAGAAAGAAGTCTGCGCACAACTAGGCTGGTCTGCACTGCAGCTTCGTCGATCGACATTACGACTACGAGGACGAGGACGTGAGGTGCAGAGTCGGTTACAGACGTTATTTATTGTCCCCATGGTGGCACCTTGAGGCGTTGCCACCAATGTAAGCGTCGCGCGTTAATAGTAAGTGCCTGGCGGTCAGTGGCACAGACAAAGGAAACGCCAATTCTGAACTCCGCAAGCGGCGTGTCTCGTCTCTGTCCGTTCGCACTTCATGGCACCAACCTCACAACGCGACGCTCTCACAGTCCGTGAAGCCTTGACGCCGCAGGAGATCTCACGGTTTATCTCCGTTTCGAGCGTTAGTCGGCCCCAGACCAGGCTAGAATTTCCACCGCCTTCTTCCTCAGGCCTTCCGGCCACGACAACTTCTGCTGCACCAACAGGGCCCCTTGATCAGGCACAGCGTCAGCTTGCGGGATTCGATGATGAGCCCTTGCCTTCCTTCGTTTCGACTGTGAATCTTCCGCCCGACGTTTGCGATGCTGCCGATTTGCTTTGCTGCACGTGGAAAGCATATTGGAATCTTACCCAGCGCGGGAGCGGTCTACGGCGTGATGACTTGAACATCTGGTTGAGAGAGGCAAAACGAGTTACGGTATGTCCATCTTGTCGTTGGTTCAAGCATTATGTGATATATATATCTGTATGTCCAGGCGCTCGCATGCAACATCCTAGAAACATCGGACGCTTGGCCTTCCACGCATTTGAATAGAATCAACGGCGTCGGGCGACTCATCCGCTCGGAAGACCCCACATGGGAGCTTCCTGATGTGTTCGCGCGTGTTTCCGGCCACGTTGGTATGTACGAGATGAGCAGCATTACTTATTCAGAATCTGATCACAATGTTTGGAGATTTGACTTCCTTCCGGCCAGCCGACCTCATGACTGCTGATCGGCTGTGGTGGCTGGTTAACCAAGCCTGCACGCGTTGCAGCGAGGGCCCGCCACAGCTGTGTGCTAGGCAATCCCCGATTCACCTTGCTATCATTGCTCGTCGCACCGTCTCGCCTGCTCGATTGTGCCTTCAGGCCGGCAGAAACGTCATGCAGACTTCGACAAGATTGAAGGCGGCCACAGAGACAAACGTCTACGTGGAGACGAGCCTGCTTCCCCCCGGGACACAAAGAGCCGGTGAGAATGGTACCCCACCGTACACTATTTCTCGAATTGACTGTGAGCCAGTCGACGTGCGGGAATTTTCCCCATCAAATCGAAACTCACAAGGTTCTGGCGGTCTTAGACCTCATTAATGATGCCCTAGAGAATCTGCGTAGCATACAGGCCGAATGATGGGCGTTTACTGGCACTTGGTTTTAATTGCCTAGATGTCGATATGCATGTAGGATACTGCCCTGAGCGTATGGCAGAAATAAGACATGGCGGCGGCAGAGTCCGGAAAATGCTTGTCAAGTTGTGCGATTTGAATGAAGAGCGCACCCAAAGCGCACCATGACCTATACAGTGATCCTGACCGCTCCGCCGGTATAAAGGAGCGCTGTAATAGCGGCTTCGTACCGTAGACTAACCATGACCACAGGCTCATATTCACCTCAAACTAGGACTTCGTATCGAAGCACCGAGAGAAGGCGTCAGGAACGTCTCAATCTGGAGTGCGCGAGTAGTTAATGATATGAGCCGAGCCAGCGTGCAAGAAGCCGGGGAAAGAAAGACGGGCGGCGGGGTCCAAATTCGCGTCAGTTGCGGAACCGCGCACGTGCCAGCGTCCGGGGACAGCTGCCAGTCAGTGAGCTGTCTGGGTACGTGACTCTGCGCATTCGCTCTGGCGGCTCCGGCGCTCGCGACGCTGACTAGCCTTAGAAATGCGGCCCGGACTGGGCTCGGGATCGTCTGGCCGCTCGCGACAGCACCAAGTCGCACATTGTGCAACGCTGCCGAGCGCTGCCTACGGTCAGCATGCGCAGGTGCGTGGGCAGGCGGCATTCTACACCGTCTGCGTCTGATTTGAGCCATGGTTCCAGCGTCTATAGGGCTCGGGTCATCAGTTCAAGTCGCCGGTCTCGCGCAGCGAACTCGCAGCAGCACAGTCGCAAATTCATTAGACCCACTCCAACTGTGGCCACGGACGCGGACGATGACTAGCTGCAAGCCAGTGTAGCTCCGACGGGTCTACATGCTGGCTCGTCTGGCGCCGACGGTCTAGACGATCAGTAATAAAGCTGCGCAACAACGGATTCTTCGAACGAGGAGGCCGCTGTTGGCCCGGACGTCTGCGTTACCGGCGGTTGTGCTGCCCATATTCAGACCGTGCCCAACACCTGCGACGCACAGGGACGGCAGCGTCGGGCAACTTCGACCGCCGGTCGGCTTGGCCTTGGTCAGGCGCCTCTCGCTCGACGGGCACGTCTAGCTGCCACCACCGG
This sequence comes from Auricularia heimuer, assembly GCA_002287115.1. NCBI lineage: Eukaryota > Fungi > Basidiomycota > Agaricomycetes > Auriculariales > Auriculariaceae > Auricularia > Auricularia heimuer. The sequence goes on along the minus strand of NEKD01000021.1, from coordinate 541,376 downwards.
CCGTGGTTCTGGAGAGCTACTCTTAAATTTTCGGCGCCCTAAGAACTGGTCATGCTTTCGTCTCCTGTCTCGTCATCCAGGTAAGTAACACTCGCGCTCGACCACGGCGTGTGCTGACCTTTCGCTCTCGCTTCGGCGTCAGGCGTTACAGCTATATCAACAATCCTCGAGAGGTCGCCAACGTTCAGGAGCTGCGGAACTGGTTCACTGCGCCGTTCCGGACGTAAGGTTATCGCTCAACCGCATCGCACTCTAACGATTTACTTTCTACGCAGATCCAGTCGCCATGTCTCTATTGACATATTCCTTACATGTTTCACCGCCAGCGACGCAAGTCATTCACGTTCGACTTCAATTCCGGACACTACGCCGCGGTTCCGGTAATCCACGCTATTCCTCGACCGCGTTGCGCTCTGACGGTTCGCTTCCGACGCAGCTCCAGTCGCCTTATCTTCAATTTTATATTCCTCGACAACACCAACGTCTGCGACCTAGGCGACTCGAGTTCGACCCCCGCTGGCCTGGTCAGGCGGACCTCGCTCGACGAGTAGATCTAGTTGTCACCACCGCCGTGGCTCTGAAGTGCCATGCTTTATTCGTCGGCGCCATGGAAATCGAAGGGAGCAGCGCATGTTTCTTCGCTTCGTTGATTTCCTGTCTCGCCATGACTCCTTCTTTCACCTCACCCCTTCTTTAAAGAAACGTCGTGTCTGTCCGTCACGCCTCCGCGGACGCGGCGAGTAGACGCGGCCAGTCTACTCGCCGTTCTCGATCGTTCCCGCAGACCGCGTTCTGGCACAGCCCGCACTTCTGTCTCTTGCCGCGACCCGTTCCTGCCCAGTGCATGCCCTCGAACGCGACGCGCTGCAAAACGCGACGTTCCCGCGCTATGCCGCTCGCTCTGCAGCACGATGCCCGCGTTCCCGTCATTTTCTGCGCACCGTCCCTACTATTTCGTCTGTCGTCCTTTTTTGCTGGCCTCTTCCCGTTCCCCTACATGCCCACAATTTCGTTTTTCTCTCTTCCCCGCGCCACGACGTCTCTCGACCAGGCATGACCATGGCGCAACACCCGCATGAGTCCTGGCCGCTGCGACGCCCGTCATCGCGGCCCCGCAATCTTTTCTTCCTCAGCGCGCATGGCCGCATTCCTTTCCCGCGCACACGGATCATCTCCCAGTGGCCCTAAGCAACTCTCGCGCTCGACCGCGGCGTGCGGTGACCTTTCGCTCTCGCGTCGACGTCAGGCATTCGACAGATCGCCGACGCTCAGGAGCTCCGGAACTGGTTCACTGCACCGCTCCGGGAAGGCTAGCGATCGCTCAATCGCGTCGCACTCTGACGATTTGCTTTCAACGCAGACTCAGCAGCCTCGCCTTCGTCGCCATATTCCTTACAAATTCCACCGCCAGCGACGCGAGTCATTTTTGACTGCAATTTCAGTTACAGTCACTGCGCCGCTTCGGTAAGTATCGCTATTCCTTGACCGCGTCAGGCAGGATGCCTCGGTCAGGCGCATCTCGATCGACAAGCAGATCCATCTGCCACTGCAGTCGTGGCTCTGCAGTGCCAACTTATGTTCTTCGGCGCTCTGGAGCACCTGAATCTCATGCGCTGCGTTCGTTTCCTGTCTCGTCGTCCTGGTACGGAATGCTCTCGCCCTCGACCGCGGCGCATCCTGGCCTCTCGTTCTCGCTGAAGAATTGCTCATTTTGTGTGTATCGACAACTCTCGTGGCCTGGCCATCGTCCGCGACCCACTATCTCTCCGCTCTGAGCACATCATCTACTTGTATCTGCGGCCTGCCTACCGGGTAAATCGCAGTGTGGATTCTCACACATACGCCGTTCCGGTAGGTAGTCTTTCGCTCGTACTTGTCGCCTTCTGACCGTGAGATTTTGTAGCAGCTTCAGTTGTCCTGGCCTCATGTTGCGAGCGCGCGCGACCCCTGTTGCATCTGCGCTCCGTTCATCGACTCCAGCCACGCCGTTCCGGTGGGTAACGCTATCGCCCTCGGCCAAGCAATCGATTGGCACTTGCTTTTTCTGCAGTGGCGGTCATCTTGGATTGCTAGTCGAGTTTTGCAGGTCACGAACGTCTGGGATGCAGTACATGGTGATCGTAGCAGCCGACCAGCGCACACCTCGACGAACAAACCCAGCTGTTGCAGATGCGGCGTCTCTCAAGAACAAGATTAATCGCGTCTTGATCCTGTGGACCGCGCGAAGCTGGATCTCCTGTCAGTGGAACGACGGGCGGCAGCTGGGAACCCGCCGCCGCCACGACGCGATCTTAGCGCTCAACGTGGAATCCCACGAGCGGCCAGCGGACCGCGATAGGACTGACTGCAGGCAGCAAAGCGCGCGCGCACGGCGCACGGTGCTGGGCAAGACTTTCGGCCAGCCATGACTGACGACGGCCCACGCATGGACGTGACGTGAGAGGCAATGGCGCAGAGCCTCGGGAAGTTGCACCATTTGACGACCTGCATGCGCAAAGTTTCGCGGTGAGCGGCGTCTCGCGAGGCGTCGTTTTCGGCGGTGCGTTGCATGGCTTCGGCGCATGTGCGCGGTTCATCGCGCTGCGTGTCGATGCGCTAGTCGAAGGCGAATTCGAGGGCGTTCTCAACCACGAAGGCGACGTGTTCAGCGAGGATTCCATTTGTCGCATTTGAGTAGAACTTCAGTCCCAGCGCCCAGATGCTTCGTATTGCAGGCTCACATCGTGAAAACACTGGCAGGCGACAGCCTGCGACAGCTCTCGCACAACGCGCTTCCGGGAAGCAGACCACCGGACCCCTACGGCCCGCGGCTGAGGCTACAGGCATGCGGGATGAACGATGGCCGGAGCAAGCCCAGTGCATTTACTAATTTAGCGGGGTCTCCGCTCTCGAATGTCCGGCACTAACGGTCGATGGGCTACTTGCACGCGCAGCCCCCGACTAAGCGCGGCATATGCACCACAAGCCCGGATCTGCTGTCTGCTCTCGTCTCTACCAAGGTCTACGACGCACAGTGACTTCGGTGTCCGACGGGCGATCATACTTTGACCGCGCGTCAGCTTGACCCGGGGCTCGTCTCTGTCGACGAGTAGATCGAACTTCCACCGCTGCTCCAGTTCTGGACATTCAGCCTGGCTTTGTTTCTGCACCCTGGAGATTCGGCGAAGCGTCTTGCCTGTCGCCGTTTCGACGTCATGCTCTCGTCGATCCATATTCCACCGTTACTGTGGCTCTGGGAAACCAGCTTGACAGTGCCCGTGCAATGGGACCTGGAGAATCCCTGGTGTTTGCGCTACTGTTTTGCTGTCCTGGTGATTAATGCTCGCACTCGAGCGCGGAAGGTCCTGGTGTTTCGCTCTGGCTACAATCTCGGTCATTCTTGGCTATAGTGCAGTCTTTCTAAACATGACTAGCGTCCGCGACCCGCCGAGATGACAGGCGAGTTTCTTTCTGCGACGAGCAGATCCATCTACTACGTCCGGGGCAATTGTTCTTGCCTGCGCTCCGTGGTCGGGAGATGCGTTTCGCCCATCTGTTTATGCTACAATCTGTGGCTGCGCCGTTCAGGAAAGCAACGGTCGCACCGCGCCCTGACGGTTTTCCAAGACTGGCAATTCAGCTTTAAGCTTTTTAATTAGCTTCATTATCACGTTCCTGGACATTCTCCAGGTCTGCGGCGCACAGCAAATATCATGGCACACCCTCCTTCGTCGGTGCGGCACCTGGGGCTTCAGAGCCGCGAGCACAAGTAGCTGTACTATTTCCAATCACAGAGGCGTCGTAGCAGCATATCGACGAGACACTGCCCAGGCCTGCATCAGCGGTAGATGATAGCTCACCCCGCCGAGTGCAGCCTTCATCGCGTCTCGCCCATCGGGTGACCCACGTCTGATGAACTTTCTCCAGTCAGCGGTAGGTTTTCGGCGGCTCGTAGAGGGGGAAGAGCGGGACGGCTCGTTGCTTAGCGTAAGCGTCAGCGGGCATGTTTTACTTCAACTTGACTGCGGGTCCTGAGAGCGATGACAGTATATTGCCAATGCCGGGATGCCTCTCGGAATATACCTTCCTTCCTTCCTCCGTGGGCATGGAATCTTATCGCTGGTGTCCATATGCTAAGTAAGTTAGTCTCCTTCGCATACTTTGATCTTCGAAGATAATCGTTCGAAGTAAATAAGTAAGTATTCATAGCGTAGCCAAAAACGGCCGAGGATCGTCCCATATGCAGAAGGATGCTACATGTATCAATCGCATATAGCTCTCGCCATGTCCCTATGGAATGTTAGTTGTGAACTGGGGTGGGCTTCAGAAAGACGCACTGAGCCAAGGTCCATAAGCTATAATTGTCGCTGTAATACCGTGATCAGGAGTTCATTCCATAGTGATCGAGCGACAATCCTACATTTGCAGGGATGGATGTGAATTGTCATCTGAGGCCAAGAGTACGGTGCACAAGTCTCTACGGTCGCGAAATGAATAAACGAACGGGCTCGGGTGCGAGGAAAACATACTGAGCGAAATCTGCCAAATGAACCTCTCTGTCCATTGGCATCAGTATGAAAACAGGTGGGAACAAAATCGTACCCTAAGCTTAGATTGCATGCCCCTTGTGGCTGATGCAGCTGACGCTTGAGCAGCTTGCACATGAGCTGCGCTAACTCTTGCCGCTTATTTCTGGCCAAATCATGACGCCAGATATTATCAGTTTGTTGAGGATTCGCAGGTCGCTTCCGGCAGATTAACCCAAGCACAGCAACCAGATGGAACGGCTGCCTACCAAGCTGAAGCCAACATAGTATGAGGGATCGCTCATAAACATATCGACCATGTGGATGACGTAGGAACCGGAGTCAACAAAGCTGTCTTGTAGCGGAACCTATTACGCTGCTTGTCAGCATTACATGCCGTGGTATGCCATAGAGCCTTACAGATACGTCGATTGATCTCACCGCCGCCCTCACCGGATGAGCCACGGACTTGGACAATCGAAGAAGCTGTGCACGAAGGTATCTTGAGAGTCGCAAGACGATTTTTGGGCGCTTCAACGCCAGAGAGTCAAAAACTAGGATGATCCAGCTTTCACGGGACATGGTAAATCCAAGATCCAAGCTCGTAAAACGACATACTCGTCAGTTTCATGCCGGGTAAAAGCATGGTCTGGTTTGTAGATGATCGCAAGGCACCAATGACCGCTACACTAACTTCAATCATCACGGGTGCACCAAGGCTTTGTGATGACGTACCCCTCATTCACGGGAACTATGAGATAGGTCTTGGTAAAAATATCGACCCCGTTCGTCGAAAGAGTGAGATCATCGGATTCATCGGACCATCTACTGTCTATGAATGTCAGAAATATAAATCAATATGTCTACGTGCCGGATGTGCGCCAGTCTTTCATAGAAGGACGTAGGATAGAGATGGACGCTGCTCATGAGTGTAGGATGGGAGCGTTCTAGGCACAGCTTCCGGTACCTTTGCCCCATTATGAGCTCTCAGCCGGTCAGCTACAGAGGAAACGAGCTCTTACGTGAGGCCAAACTCGACCATGGCAACGCTCAACTCCCTACCGGGCTCCAATGTTAAAAGGTCGCGTTTCCGAAGCTCGATCACTTTTGGCCCATGAGTGGCGAAGTTTGGCAGGCTTCTTTCTGTGTGAGAGCCCAGAAATTTATATGAGGAGCACGCACATTTGAGTCGAAATTAGCGATTCCATGGGAATATCCTTCAACAAGGTACGAAGGGCGCAAAAAGAACTGGAAGCTCCGTTAGAACCGCCGTAGATGCAGCCGCTAGATGACGCATGACTGACTCGGAATTGTTGGACGGTGTCCATACGAGATCTTGCTCCCTCTTTCGCTTGATTATACGCGTTGCAGCCCTGCTCTGAGAAATTAAGGGCTGGGTATCGCAATCCTGGCCCCGGTCGTCGGCGTGGCAAGAGGGTCTCTTCTTGCGCATGCGCGATAGCGGGAACATAGCTCGCAATGGTCTGGGTAAGGACAAGGGAATCCAAGGGAAAGCGCCGCAGGTCGCGAGGCAGGGAGGTGGCATCGACAATGGTTGAGTCGTCGGTGAAACGCTGTGGCACAAGCAGCGGACGCGACCGACAAAGGAAAAGCGCTGACAAAGGAAAGCAGCTGGCGCGATCGGTGTCACGTTTTAGTCTCGTTTGCCGCGCGTTTGTACGTTGCATGCGGCTCTTTAAAGGGCAACGTTGTCGTATCACGTGCCGCTCGGGATTCCATGTCAATCCGCGGAGCCGCCGGACATACCCGCCGTCCGTTATCAACGCTCGCGACGTCGTGAGAAGCGTATGTCACCTATATGGTCCAAAAATTATTTCCTGTAGAAACAATGCTCTAAACAACCCAGGGAAGCTGAGTACTCGAAATCAGGCGTTGAGAGAGAAACAAATTTTGAGTCCGAGTGTTTCGGCGGACTCTCTCAAGCCCCGAAAATAGAGCTCGGCCGCTTCCGAGCGTATTCAAGGTCCGCTGCCGACCTGCTCCTCGTCCTTCTAGGCCCTCCAGCCTACCAAAGGCCTATATGCCTTTGATCAAGTAGCATTAACTCTTTAAAAGCGACCCTTGCATACATGGCTGCCTTTTACGAGGTTGAATCGCTGAAGAAAGCTGGGAAGACAGCATTTGGGGCCAGTTGACCTCAATGTAGGTGATTTAGCACTAAATCCACACTTTCAAAGAATCTGGGATGCAAATAAAGCAGGCTCCTCTGAATATATTAGAGTATGGAAGTCCTGAAGGGCTTCATGGTGCAGGCAGGTCGTGGCAGGACGAGGAGGTCGGCAGCGGACCTTGAATACGCTCGGAAGCGGCCGAGCTCTATTTTCGGGGCTTGAGAAACACAGCGAGTCCGCCGAAACACTCGGACACACTGCCGGCCGCTCGGCATCGGCCGCTTCCGACATCTTCCCACGACCATTAAGCTGTTTGTCTGATCGCGTGGGCCCCTTGGGCTCGTATCGGAGTTGTATGCCGACATCTCCAATGTAGGAGCGGCTCACCGAGAACGGAATCATGCGCGAGTTCTTCGACGCGGTCGACGCAGAGCGCGACGACGTCGAGACAGTCATCGCGCCCAGCATAGATGTGCACAGTCTTGAGTGCGACTCGGAGCGAGCGAGAGGGTTTCTCTCAGCTTCTCCTCGCAGCGTAGCCTCCAGGTTGCTTAATACGCAGTGCATGGGCGGCAAACATCACTAACAGAACTCAGGAACACGCTGAGGAGAGATCTGGTGCAGGTAGAATGAACGAGAGATAATCGCAGGAATGGCAGGGAGGCCGTCGGGGCAACCTAGTGCAGACAGCAATGCGACGACCGTCGATGTCTACGTGGGCCGAGACTGAGCGTTGCGGGTCGGACTATCCGATGGCGGCTGCAACGTACAGGAGAATTGCGCGGTTTGCTGCGTCAGTAAGGTCCCTGGGGCAGCTGCTGAAGATGGCTCCAAAGTGTAGTCTTATCCGCGAAACTGCCGCGTACTGGACTCAGATCGGACTTGCATCAAAGCCTAACCGTAATTACCATTTGAAAAACTCTGATACTATATATGACATGTGCATTGATACCAAAGATCGCGAAACAGAGGGCGAGGAACAAATAGTTGCTATGCTGGAGTACGCTTCAGACTTCAAATTCGGCCCTAATATGGTCGGCTAAGCATGGCAGTCAGGTATGAAATGCATCTGATTCACCTGAGGTCCTGAACTGCGGAAGCCATGAGGTCGATAATTGCCGAAAGTTGTATCTTCGGGGGAAGCTGCCCCTTTGAACTCTAAACTTCATGATCAGTAAAGCACGAGACATAATTCGGAGCCGCACGTACCTCGACTGGAGGCGGTGAAGGCCTACGGGCAGGCGAGGGTGCTTGGGCAGCCGGATGTTGTCCATCCTTTGTAGAACGAGAACGCTTCGACAAGGCCGCAGCATCGGTGTCTTCGCTGCTAGCTATATCTTGATGCTTGCGCTTGGCCTCGCGTCGCAGTCTCTTCACATCCTTGGCGGCATCGGAAGAGCCTACCAGGAGATTTAAGTGTCAACGGTGTAACAAGCAAGCATCGGCCTACCGCTGGGGGTTACTTCGTCTAGAATACGGCAACCTTTGGCGGCTTTACGGCAAGGAAAGCATCTCGCAAATCCACTTTCAGGCGTAACGACGCAAGGCTTGAATGCGCCTGATGCACACAACTTGCAAGGGCGATTGAGTGGCCACCAGAGCAATTTTTCAGCCATAATGTCGCTGGGCTTGGCCGGCGCTTGTTCTACATGTTGGTTCAGTAACAAAAAACGAATGCTGAAATATCGTACCCTTGGGCCAGTGGAATCCCTCCAAAGACTCGGGAATTATCTCAGGCAGGCCCCATGCAGGTTCCGCGTCCCGCACAAGTCCGGCAACGCTGCATATACGATTCATGTGCGTATGGGGCCATTCGCCTGGTTTCGCCAGAAGGTCGCAAGCACGAGCCTGGACCAGAAAGGTTTAGTTGAAGGTGCGACGAGGATGTTTTGCAACACACGATCAAATGCTTCGCCTCCTTCAACCAGGCGGCCATTGCCACGTCTGGCTCTTGAGCCTTCGGCGGACTGGCTATCGCCGTAATAGGGCGACCTGCGGAAGACACTGAAGACGTTGGAGCGTCGGTCTTCTGCTTTAGATTCCAGTGGGCTTTCCAGGCGCGACATAGCTCGTGCGAGAGCTCACGGGCGGGCGAGGGAAGATCGTCCGTCAAGACAAACGAAGGCAGCGGCTCGTCATCAAACCCAGCCAACAAACGTTCGGCTGCAGTCAGCGCTGACACGACCAGTTCTTGACCGCCTTCCGGAGCCATCCGCGTCTGAGGAGTCGATCCGCGGGAGGAAGACGGCGTGTAAACTAGTGTGCACCCTGGATTCTTGGCTCTAGCATCGCAGATAAACTTGCCCATTTCGTTCAACGACAAGCCGTTCGGGATAGTGACGAAGTCAGCATCGGGGTGTGTCGACGACGACATGGCTGGTGAGCTGGTGATGAGCGGCGAAAAGCACGGGGGGGGGAGGGGGCGGACTTGTGCCACTGCAAAGTTCGGAGACAAAGATGGAACTTCCGATTGTTCAGTGGCACCGTAAAGCTTAAAGAGTGGGCGATAATTCTACGGTTCTTCGGTCCGAAGAGAACGTAAGCCGGCGGCTCCGACTGTCCAAACTTGAAGTACACCTTTCTCTGCCGGTCGCAGTTCGCGCTTCAAGGCGGCCCCTGCTTTCGTTCCTGCTCGCCATTTTCGGCACCCACAAGACGCAGGCGTGCCCTCTTGCGGGTGCGGCTCCTGTCACGTCGCGAGCCCGCTGCATCGAAGCGCCGTCCCACTCCTATCAGGAACGCAGTTCAAGCCAACCGCGCGCAAGGCCCCCGCCGCCCTCTCGCCAGTCGCTAAGTAGAAAAAGAAGCCGGAATACCCGCGAGACGCGAGGATTAGAATCGACAGAACGTCATGCTCGACGGATCGACATGATCCTCTCGTGCTCTGGTGCCGCGAACCTACACATGTCCTTCACGTTAGCCTTTGTCGGTCAGGATCGTGACGCGCTTCCTCAGGAAAACGCGTGCGCGTACATTCTCCCTCCCGACCTCAGTCGCTTCGAACGTGGCCGCGACAAGCGGGGTTCGTTGAACAACATCGCCGTAGCCGCACGTCGCATTCCCGCGGGCGGGCTGCTCTAGCATCCTCCGCTCAGCTTCTTCAGTGACGAGGTCATCGAGGTCGAACCCCATTCGCATTGCCTTCATCGGCGGCAACGCACCTCAGTCCGCCATCTCCGCTTGCACTCGCGGTGCGCCATGCGCCTGGCTCGGAGATCGTCTGATTGCTCGCGGCTGCTCCAAGTCGCACATGCGCAATGCTGCCTGCGATAAGCACGCGCAGGTCCATAGGCAGGCTCGATCAGATTAAACTTGTGTCTTTTCTCAGGAGTCAGTACTGGCGCCAGAGAACGACCATGGGCATCGGGTTACTTCCGAATACTTACGGCCCGCTACGGCTCAAGCTGCGGCCACGGGGCTGCGCGCGATAACCAGAACCAGGCCAGCGCCGTTCCGCTCTGCTGGCAAGTCCGGCGCCGACGGTCCAGACGATGGGGAACGAAGCTGCGCGATAACGCTTTATTGAAACGAGGAGTCTGCGGCTGGCCTTGACATCTACGTTACCAGCGCGGTTGTGCTGCCCAGATTCAGACCATGCTCGAAACCTGTGACGCGCAGGTACATCTGCATCGGGCAGGCGACTCAACTTTGACCGCCGACCGGCTGGGACGGGCTCAGCTCTCTCGACGAGCAGATCAAACTATCACCACCGCTGTGGCTCCAGAAAGTCAGCCCTTATCCGTCTACTTTCTCTCCCACCGTCATGATGGATCAAGCTAACTCCTTCTGTCTACGAGCTGGTCGTCCGATCTCCACTCACTTCGCCCTCTTTCACTCTCTCCGGTTTCGGGTCCCAATCCTATGCCTCGCGTCGCCTCAGCTTCTCATTATCCGCCCCAGTTCTCGAAAGCCGCCTTCCAAACCTCCCTTAACCCATTGTTCACGGTGCCACATACTACATTGTCGCGACCTTTATATATGGAGCCAGCCCGTGCACTCTATCACCTCCCTGCTGGTTACTTGCCATTTCCCACCAAGTTTTTTATCGCCCATGATCAAGGCAAGCATTTTGGTCCGGGCCGATGCTCAAACCAGGAATTCATATTCTCCAGAGAGATCATCATTGTGAGCAGATGCTCCTCGGCCTTATGCCCAAGCGACCATGCCGCCGCTTCTACCCATGTGAACTATGTGGCACCAGCACCCGACACGCCGTCGGGTTTCAGATGAACCCAGACGGTGAGAATTTCGACGATGTGGGTCGCTGGTATGCGGCTGTAAGTCCATTTTCTTCGTCGCCTGTTCGCTGCCTCACACGCTCGCTTAGTGCGCATTTTGTGAAGCCAGACCCCTCCGATATATCACCCCCGCCCTCCCCGAGGACATTATCAATCTCATCAAGACATATTACAAAAAGTATGCCAACCATCATTTCGCCTGCTCCAAAATAATGATTTGGTCTTGCACCAGGCGCGAAGCGCTCATCAATTCCGATTCTGGCGGCGCGCATGTGGTAGGTCTAACACTGCATTCAATCGGCTAAGCGACTTACTTCTCCTTGAGGCACGTTGGGCTGATAGGGATGAATACGATGTAGACCTGGGTATTAGCGCTGAAATTTATTCTTCGGTGGGCCGGGTTAATCTTCTTGAGCGACTCTCGCTGATCTGTATGTTTAGCCTAATGAGGTCGCCGTCGTCGAATTAGGCTTGCTCAACTTTCCGTTCGTGTCGCTATGGGACTCCCCGAGCGTCAAACGCCAATACGAGGATGATAAGGAAGTCCGTTTCGAAGTCTTCAATCCGGCCAAGGCCACCTGGCAGGTCGTATCGGGTGACGAACCGTTTGGTTTCGTGCCTTTCACACCGGTCGTTGCGAGGGTCCAGGGCGTACCCGATGGCAGCTTCGTTGACGCTAGTGTCCAAAACGCAAAACAGTTCTTTGCTAACGCAACCGCCTCGCCGCCTGCCGCCCATACGGACACGCCTTCACGCTGCGGTCGCAAGCGTGCCCGTTCGACGTCGCTCGAGTTACGCACCCCGTCGCCTCGGCCGTCCAATGTTGCAAGCGGGTCCTCCAGCACCTCGTCATGGATCAGTAGCATGTTCAAGCGCTCCCGTCCGTCCAGCGACACCGATTCCAGCCCCATACTCAAAACTGAGGCACGATGCGCCTCCCACAAACCTCGAGCACCCAGCGGTGGTAAGCTTCGTGCTCGCTAGATTCGTCCTCTGACACAGCCCAGAGTCACTGGATGGCAGCGATCATGACGAAGCCTAGCGAGAATACGTTTTTACGCGAATATAGTACAATTTCATTGCCCTCTAATGCCCACCACGTTTGAACCTTCCTCGTACTCGGCCTGGCTTGTAACTAATAAACAATTCGTCGCGGTATAACTAGACACCTTACTTAGCTTGCTTATTCAGATGCACAACACAACAGCAGGCGCGGTTCTCCCACATTTCCGCAAGAACTTCGTTTCATAGTCATCTCACCCGGACAGCTGGCGCGCCGGTTCTACCTGAGTTAGCACGATCATCTTAGAACTAGAACTAGAAAGTTTAGCATGAAGGCGAAAGACGTTCACATGTAGGCCACAAAAAGGACAGTCAGCTCGTCGCAGGGCAGGACGATGCTTATGAAAGCGACATCGCACCTGAAAGCTAATGAGAGGAAGTCGCGTGGGCAAGGTTGAACTGAACTTACGCAGTGAGACGTTTGGGAACGCAGCCAGCAAGAGCGTACTCGGCATGGCAGCGCGAGAAGACATGCCTCTTCCGCGGCCGCTTCGAAGACTCCGCCAACAGGTTGGAGGCCATGGATGATTTGAACGGCGCTGTGGACCCTGATGTCGACAGATGAGTTCTCCTGGGGCTGCGCCACTCATCGCTGGCACTTTGCTCATCTTCAGGCTTCTGTCCGCACTAGACAAGGACTGCCCTGGCTTCAGTCGTTGTCTGCGCCGGCGTCCTTTTGTGCAACAGGATGAAAGCATTCGCATGCGTTGGCGCTGTCCGCTACGATAGCCACACGGCCGGGACAACTCAGTGCCGTATCTCCCGCACCATGGCGCACCTCTTGGCCATACGACGGTGTTCGAGAACAGCGCATATATTGGCCGCTCCTTTCATCTCGTCCGAATTCTCGTCCGATATGAACGAGCATCACTAGAAGACTTCGGGCCACTCCAACCCCATCCACATCGACGCGTACTTCACCCAGCTCGCGGTAACAGTTACGCACGGAACGACGACATCACCTCGACGGCGTACTCGTCCCCACAGATGGCATGAACCTTGCGCTTGAAGACTGGCCGCTGGTGCTGTTGACGATCGAGACTATGTTGGCTTGCATCGCCGACCACCAGAGGGCGGGCCCTCTCGATTAGATAGAAAACAGTCGTCAGGAAGACCAAACGAGGCAGGTCGCAATCGATGGCGGCCGGGAAGTTAGCTTCCAGGACGGCCTGCAACAGTGTTATTTTCGTATTATAAACGTTGACCGCGAACCAGAAGGACGTACTGTAGAAGCTTGCGGTGCTCTTTTGTCGCAATTTCCTAAAGCCTCGTTCATGGGGGCGGCCTTGGTCAGCGCAGTGGTGGCAGAGAAGCACAAGGGATAAACCAGCCGGTGCGCTTCTCAAAAATAGTACAGTTGATGGGACATTGACCGCGCTCAGAGGTGGCCTCAACGGCCTTCAAGGAGGGCGCCGGGGCGCGTGACGAGCGGATGGCACGAATGAGCTCGACCTTATCCACGTTGCCGTTCCGGAGACTGATGACGACCTTCTGGCCGACACGAGGTGCAAAGACACGCTTCATCCGGCTCGGAAAGTAAGACGAGCTCTGCACGATGTTGGGTGTCGTGAGAGTGAGCCGAGCGAGCCAGTTGAAGAATCAGCCAGCCACGCCAGAGTGTCCGCTACCTTGCTCGTAGGCTCGATGCAACAGAAGATCAGCAAGAGACAGCGCGTACCGGCTGCTGGCCAGGGCGCTGCGCGATTTTGAGGAAGTAAGCCATGTCCTCGGAGGCGAGGAGCTGGTTGGTAGCCCGGGGTATGCCTGGAAGAACTCCTCGAAAACGGCGTAGGATCATCCAAAGACGTATGCAATTGCAAGAGCAAAGTGTTGTTGGTGGCCTTAACACCAGCGACGGTTCTCGGGTGCGACGAACATAAGACGAAGCAGAGGGCGAGTAACGTTCACGGACGTCCATGTCGCCGACAACAGTGTCGTCCTCGCGAGCGCCAAAACAGGGCACCTGCGAGTCATCGATGCGGCGTTCGATAACATAGTCCAGGTTGTGCGTAAGCCAGGCGACGGCCTCCTCATGGACCATGACGAACGATGTGTTCAATGTCCGCTCAAAGCCTAGCGCCGCGTGTGGGGATCTTAAGAACCTGCACACCACGGAGGTGAGGATGCAACCTATTTTCTCGGAATACGTTCCTTGCTACTGCGCGTCGACAACACCGGGTGCGCAACAATGAGTGTCTCGATGCCGAGACTGAAAACCGCCTGCCTCAATCAAATGATTTCGAGGGAAAACGCTGATTTATGCGTAAGGACGAAAGAGATGACATGTAGAGAAGATATAACGAACCAGAACATCGCATTGGGCGGAGCCAGCGTGCAAGAAGCAGCCGGGAAATAAAAATAGGGGCGGGGTCCAAATTCGCGTCAGTTGCGGTCCCACGCACGTGCCAGCGTCCGGGGACAGCTGTCAGTCAGTGAGCTGTCTGGGTACGTGACTCTGCGCATTCGCTCTGACGGCTCCGGCGCTCGCGACGCTGACTAGCCTTAGAAATGCGGCCCGGACTGGGCTCGGGATCGTCTGGCCGCTCGCGACAGCACCAAGTCGCACATTGTGCAACGCTGCCGAGCGCTGCCTACGGTCAGCATGCGCAGGTGCGTGGGCAGGCGGCATTCTACACCGTCTGCGTCTGATTTGAGCCATGGTTCCAGCGTCTATAGGGCTCGGGTCATCAGTTCAAGTCGCCGGTCGGGCGCAGCGAACTCGCAGCAGCACAGTCGCAAATTCATTAGACCCACTCCAACTGTGGCCACGGACGCGGACGATGACTAGCTGCAAGCCAGTGTAGCTCCGACGGGTCTACATGCTGGCTCGTCTGGCGCCGACGGTCTAGACGATCAGTAATAAAGCTGCGCAACAACGGATTCTTCGAACGAGGAGGCCGCTGTTGGCCCGGACGTCTGCGTTACCGGCGGTTGTGCTGCCCATATTCAGACCGCGCCCAACACCTGCGACGCACAGGGACGGCAGCGTCGGGCAGTCGGCTCGACTTCGACCGCCGGTCGGCTTGGCCTTGGTCAGGCGCCTCTCGCTCGACGGGCACGTCTAGCTGCCACCACCGGCCGTGGTTCTGGAGAGCTACTCTTAAATTTTCGGCGCCCTAAGAATTGGAAGGAGAAGTTTATGCCTTTTCTTTTTTCCATATCTCGTCATCCAGGTAAGTAACACTCTCGCGCTCGACCACGGCGTTCGCTGACCTTTCGCTCTCGCTTCGGCGTCAGGCGTTACAGCTATATCGACAATCTTTGAGAGCTAGCCAACGCTCACGATCCGCGGAAATGGTTCGCTGCACCTCTCCCGTAAGCTAGCTATCGGTCGACCGCATCGCACTCTGACGATTTGCTTTCAACGCAGACTCTGTCGCCTTGCCTCCATCGCCATATTCCCTACAAATTCCGACGCCAGCGACGCAAGCCATTCAATTTCAACTTCGGTTCAAGTCACTGTGCTGCTTCGGTAAGTAACGCTATTCCTCGATCGCATCGTATTCTGACGGCTCGCTTTCGACGCAGCTCCAGTCGCCTTACCTCCATTTGTATATTCATTGACAATACCAACGTCTGCGACCTAGGCGACTCGAGTTCGACCCCGCCGGCCTGGTCAGGCCGATCTCGCTCGACCAGCAAATCTAGCCGTCACCACCGCCGTGGCTCTGAAGTGCCATGCTTTATTCGTCGGCGCCATGGAAATTGAAGGGGGCAGCGCATGCTTCTTCGCTTCGTTTATAGCCTGTCTCGCCATCCTGGTAAGCAACTCTCCCGCTCGACCACGGCGTGTGCTGACCTTTCGCTCTCCTTCGGCGTCAGGCATTACAGCTATATCAACAATCCTCGAGAGGTCGCCAACGTCCGCGAGCTGCAGAAATGACAATCTGTGGCCGACGATTTGACCTTGACTGAACGACCTCTTTGGAAAGCGCATGTCCACCCGTACCCCCCCCCCCCCCCCTTCGGCTAGTGAGCGAATCTAATCGTATCTACGCCGTCGGACGTGCGAAGCGCTTTGTGCATCCATGGTTCCTTCAGTTCCAATCACTGCTCCGTTCCGGTAAGTAAGCTGTCGCTCGATCGCATCGCATTCTGACGGCTCGCTTTCGACGCAGCTCCAGTCGCCTTACCTCCATTTGTATATTCCTTGACAATACCAACGTCTGCGACTTAGGCGACTCGACTTTGACTTCAGTGCCAGTCACTGCGCCGTTCCGGTAAGTAAGGCTATCGATTGACCGCGTCCCACTCTGACGGTTTGCTTTCTGCGCCCATTCAGTCGCTTGGCCTCCATTTTCCCTTTCCTCAACAATTCCAACGCCTGCGACACGGGCCACTCAAGTTCGACTTCCAGTCGTCTTGGTCAAGCGGATCTCGGCGAGCAGATCGAGCTGCTGCCACCGTGGCTCTGGAGAGCTAATCTTTATTCCTCGGCGCCCTAAGCATTGAAAGGGGAAGCTTATGCTTCTATCTTCCTGTCTCGCCCTGCTGGTAAGTAACGGTCTCGCGCTTGACCACGGCGTGCGTTGACCTTTCGCTCTCGCTTCAGCGTCAGCCCTTGTAGCCATATCAACAATCATCGGGAGCTTGCCAACGTCGACGAGGCGCCGAAGTGGTTCGCTCCCCCGTTCGGGGTAAGCAAGGTCATCGCTCGACCGCGTCGCACTCTGACGGTTTGCTTTCCGTGCAGATTCGGTCGTCATTCCTCCATGCCATATTCCTCACCAATTCCAACGTCATCGACGGAGACGGCTCGACTTCGACTTCACTTCCTCTCACTGCGCCCTGTCGGTAATCCACGCTGCCATTTTTGACCGCGTCGCGCTCTGACTGTTTTCCTTCACCGCAGATGCCATTGCCTTGGATGACTTATTCCAGGCATTGGAGTACGTCTGGGACACAGACCACTCGACTTGCGTGGCAGGACGAATTGGTCAGGCGCATCCCGCTCGACGAGGAGATGGAGCTGTCACTGCCGCCATGGCTCTGGACAGCCAACCTTCCTTCATCTGCTCGAAATCGTCAGAGAATCTTATGTTCATACGCGGCGTTCTTTTCATGTCTCGCCGTCCTGGTAAGTAATGCTCTCGCGCTCGACCACGCTGTGCGCTGACCTATCGCTCGCGCGTCAGCATCAGCAATTACGGTCACATCAGCAATCGTCGCGAACTAGTCAACACCCACGAGCCGCGGAAATGGTTCACAGTACCGCTCCGGTAAGTAAGGCTATCGCTGGACCGCGACGGACTCTGACGGTTTGTTTTTAACGCAGCCTCGGTCGTCATATTCGGCATCAGTCTCAATGGCTCCGACACAGGCGACTCTGTTCTACCGCAGGCGGCTATGGTCAGGCGAATCTCGACGAGCAGATCTCGCTGCCCCCGGCGCCGTGGCTCTGGAGAGCCAAGGTTCACTCCTTTGTGCCGTGGAAATGAAAGGACGTAGCTTATGCTCCTATGCTGTGTTCATTGCCCCTCTCGCTGTCCTGGTAAATAACGCCCTCCCACTCTACCACGGCGCATCCTAACCTTGCGATTTCATTTTAGCTCAGCCATTTCAACTATATCAATAACCCTCGAACATACCCAACATCCACGTGGCGCGGAATTGGTCCACTGCACCAGTCCGGTAGGTAAGGCGACCGCTCAACCGCGTCGTACTCTGACGGTTTGCTTTCAACGCAGCCTCAGTCGCCTTGCCTCCGTTGCTATCTTCCTTAGAAACTCCAACGCTAGCGACGCAAGCCACTCGACTTCGGCCGCAAATTGGTCAGGCGCATCCTGCTTAACGAGCGGGACGAGCTGCCCACACCGCCCTGACTCTGGAGTGCCAGCTTCAGCCCTCTCCTTCTTGGAAAGTGACAAAGCATCTTATGCTCCTGCGCGGCGTTTATTTCCTATCTCGCGTCCTGGTAAGTAACGGTCTCGCGCTCGACCAGGGCGCGCGCTGACCTTTTGCTCGCTCATCAGCATCAGCAATTACGGCTATATCAACAACTCTCGAGACTTGAGCCAACGTTCATGAGCCCTGGAAATGGATCACTGCGCCGCTCCGGTAAGTAAGGCTGTCGCTCGACCGCATTGCACTCTGACGGTTCGCTTTTGACGCAGACCCAATCGCCTCGCTTCCATTGCCATATTCTACACAAATTTCAATGCCCGCGACACAGGTTACTGATTTTCGACTGCCGGTCGTCTTGGTCAAGCGGATATCGATGAGCAGATCGACCTGCCAACATTGCCGTGGTTCTGGAGAGCCAAGATTCACTCCTTCGCGCCGTGGAGATTGAAGGGGGTAGCGTAGGCTGCTGTGCTGCGTTTATCTCGTGTGTCGCCGTCCTGGTAAGTAAAGCTTTCGCGCTCGACCACGGCGTGCGCTGACCTTTCGCTTTCCCTTCAGCGTCGGCCATTACACCATTACAACTATGTCAACAACCCTCGAGGCCTAGGCAACGTGCACGAGCCGTGGAAATGACAGTCTGTTGCCGACGATTCGACTTTGGCCGTCACACCTCTTTGCGATAAGCAGGCTCTCCCCTTCTGCCCTGGATACGTATGCTATCCGTACCTACGCCCTTGGGCGTGTGAAGTCTTTTCATAGTCCACGTTTCATCCATGTTGCCTTCAATTCCCATCTTTGCGCCGTTCAGGTAAGTAAGGCCCTCGCTCGACCGCGTGACACTCAAATGATTCGCTTTTGACGCAGCCTCAGCAGCCTCCGCGCTGTTGCCACATTTCAGCACCTTTCAAACGTCTGCGACGCAGGCAATCGACTTCGACTGCAGTTCCAGTCCTTGCTTCACTCCGGTGAGCAACGCTACCCCTCCACCGCCTCGCACCCTGACGATGTGCTTTCAACGCAGGCTCAGTCGCCTTACCTCCATTGCCATAATTCTCTCAATCTGCGATTGCTGCGAAGCAAAACACTCGACTTCGACTTTAGTTCTCGTCCCTGCCCCACTCCGGTGAGTAACGCTATTCCACGACCGCGTCGCTCTCTGACGGTTCGCTTTCAACGCAGATTCACTCGGCCTGCTTCCGATGCCACATTTTAGGCTTTTGACCAACGTCTGCGACGTAGGCAAGTCGGCATGGTCAGACGCATCTTGCTCGACGAGCAGACCTAGCCGCCCCCACCGCCGTGGCTCTGGAGAACCAACCTTCATTCCTTTCCGCCATGAAAATGGGAGCAGTGTATTCTCTTCTGCCCTGCGGGGGTTTTATTTTTCCCTTCTCTAGCCCTCCTGGTAAGGAACGCCCTCGCGCTCGACCACAGTGGCCGCTGACGTTTCTCACTCGCTGCAGCGTCTGCTGTTACGGCTATATTCCCAACCGTCGAGACCTGGCCAACGTCCGCGAGCAGAGCCAATGGCAGTCTATGGCCTTCAACTCGACCTTGACCCGGACACATCCTTGCGACAAGCAGATCCACTCGTCGCTCATCGTTCGGCTCTGGAGCCGTAATCTATCCGTATCCAGACGCTTGAACGCGCGAAGCGCTTTTCCCGCATCCAGGTTACCTTCACTTCCAATCATTGCGCCGCTCCGGCAAGTCAGTCTATCCCTCGACCGCGTCGCCCTCTGATGATTTGTTTTCACCGCAGATTTGGTCGCCTTGCCTCCAGTGTCGTGTTCCAACAAAATTCCAGCATCTGTGACGAAGGCCACTCGACTTAGGCGGCGGGGCGCATTGGTCTGGCTCACTTCTATCGACAAGCAGCTGGAGCTACCTACCATCACCGCTGTGGTACTGTAAAAACCTGCCGATGTTGTCTCCGTGTTGAGGATGCTTCCTTCCCTGTGTTGTCTTCGTCTGCTACCTCACCGTTCTGGTAAGTCACGTCCTCGCTCTCAACAACGGCGCATCCTGACCTTTCGCTCTCGCTGCAGCATCGTCTTTCTCGATGAGCAGGCCCCCTCCTGCCGTCGCTTCTGCTCTTGAGAATATGCTTCTTCGATTTTGGGCGTCGCAGACCGAGTACAATGCCTCATCTTGCTCCATTCATCGCTGCCGCGCTTTCCTGCTGGCCTGCGCGTCACTCTCGACGAGCGGGTCCATTTGATACTCCCGCTCCGGCTCTGAGACATTATCTGCTTGTATCTGCGCCCTAGTTACCTTGCGAAGCGCTTTACGCATTTGCATTTCGTTCGTTTTGTCTCATCGCGGCGTACCTGTAAGTAGCACTCTCGCTCGCGATCGCCGCCTGCTGACGATGCGGTTCTAACACAGCTTCGGTTACCTTGGCTCCACTTCCGTGTTCTCGAATACTTCAACGTCTGCTGCACCCAGCAAAGAGGTCGCATCTGACGGGGAACACGACTTCGTCTGCCGACCAAATCGGACTGGCTCATCTCTCTCGGCCAGCGGATTAAGTTACCGCCACCGCTGTCGCTCCTGGGAGCTGTCCCGATTCTATGTGCGCCCTGGAGTGGCGGTGAGCTGGGTTACGCACCTGTGCCGCATTCATCTACCGTGGTCGCGCCTTCCTGGTAAGCAGTGCCCTCGTACTCGCCCGTGCCCAGATCTGACATTCCGCTCCTTTCCAGTATCGGTTGTCTTTACTGCATTGCTAGCTCTAGGCAATGTCCGCGACGCGCAGATCTGCGATGACTCCGTCAATCGTCTGCGGCCCCGCGCTTCTGGTGAGTAACGCACTCACTCGGCCGTGCTGTATTCTCATCGTGGGCTTGCAATACAGCTCTCACTGCGCCGCCCCCTGCAAGACAATATCATGTGGTCTATTCCCCTGCACCTTGTGGAAGAGCCTTATTTACCAACGCTCAATCGCCTTGCTGCTTCTGTTGTGGAATATACCCTATTGACCGTGCCCCGCCCTGACGCTCGCCTCTCGATGCAGTATTGATCATCTCCGTTCTATTCCAAGGATTCCTGGACATTCCTTGTGCCTGCGACCTGCTCAGAGATGCCGGACGGGTGACTCGACTTCAAGCTATGACCTTCCTCTCGACCGGCTGATCCAGATACCACCGCCACTGCGGCGCGGGAGGGCTACCCTTGTCACGAAGTCTCAAACCCTTTTTCAATCTTCTTTGTGTTGGCGTCCTGCCGCTCCACTTCCAGTGAGGAACGCTCTCGCCGTCAACCTCCTCGCCCGCTGACAGTATGTTCTTGCTGCACCGTCAACAATCTTGATAATGTTGTCAACCCAGCACGTCTGGAGCATTTGCGATGCACGCGAATATGCGCAAGGAGGCGGTCGTCGTCATTCCAGGCCAGATTGTTCGCCAGCCGACCCTCCTGTACCCACCCGCCTTGTTGATATTCTTCAGACGCGCGTGGGAACGGTGCGAACCCTCGTCGCCGATTGTATGCCGGTCTTTATCATATTTCTTCATGCATACCCGTGTAGTTTCGCCTAGCACATGAGACCTAGAGTTCAAGTCCGTTCTTCGCTCAGTCTAGGATGCCCCATCCTTGTCATTACAGAAGTCAAGATCAGTCGAGGAGATCAATGGGAGTCGAAGGGGGCTGACGATGATTAAAAGCAGTCAGTCGCTGGATGAGCCGTTACAATGCGCAAGGTTCATGACATGCTGCCATTCAAGGCAGCATTGGCGCGAAGAAAGTGTTATTGGCTAATGTTTCTCAGTAGCTCGAGATACTGGTCGCGGATGTAGAGTGGACGACGGGCGTGACTATGAGATGTAGCTCAGAGAAACGCGTCAAGTAGCTGCGCGCGGGGTAGATTTATGCGTTCATGACACCGAACGAGAGCTTTGCGCAGGAGGTTTAAGGACAACGCACGTAGAGTGGTCATGAAAGGGATATCAGGAGCGGTGTCGGCATCCTAATGGTGTGCATCGCGCTGCGCGTGCATTGCTATAGCGGGATGCTAGCGTGCAACACAAGGTACAGCAGCAGCAGGACGAACATCCAGCCCGGTTTCATGCGACAATATAAAGACGAGACAGTGTAGGCCTGACGTTTGCGAAAGGGAGAGACAAATTCGACCGGTCGTTGTCAGCGCGCTGGGACTGATGTTACCTGCGCGGCACTGGAACGGCGGTCAGAACTGCGCGGGGAACCAGCTGCATCAGGAAAAACTCACAGGTGCGTCGGAGCTGCGGAGCGCGGACCGCAGCCTGCCCTCCCTTTTAAAGGGGCGTCGGGCCGTCCTGTTTGAAACGCACATGAAGAAGCCCATGCTCGCGTTGTGGGATGCCAAGAAAGGCGCGTGCGCGACGTTCGTCCAGCCTTCTGCTCCAGGAACCGCTTGCTTATGTTTCTTTCCGCCTTCTGTCAGATCAGATATTCCCGTGTTCACGGAGAGACACCAAAGTAGGCCATTGACGCTGTAGCAAGTAGAAAAGGTCAGGACCCACCACAATGAAATGTGAGGGCGGTGCTCACCGGAACACTGTCGCGACATCTTAGCCGAACGAGGATGTGATATACTGACACCAGTTCGCCCGCGATTTAGGGCGCATATATGAGCATGCCGACAGCGTACCATCGCAGCTAGCGGCAGATACATTTAGTGACTGTCTAGAGATGTAGCGGGGGTAATTGGATCACCAGGGTGAATCGAGTCGCCCTGAAAGCAGCACTCGTCGAGGTGCCGCAGAGTTCGTGAATGAGAAGAAATTGGCGACCGCCATGTCGGCGGTCCATGGAGGTTAACAAGATCTCGAGCGTTGATAGTTCGGTTGTAATGGCGAATACTGTAGCGAGAGCGAAACGTCAGTACATGCCGTGGACGAGCGCGAGAGAGTAACATGCCACCGACAGCAGACGAAGGCAGCAGGTGTATAAGCTGCTCTTTCGACATTTTAGTAAGCCGGGGATGAAGGTCTGCTTTCCAGAGCCACCGCGGTGGGGAATGCTCGATCTGCTCGGCGCAGGAGATGCGCCAGACAAGGCCCGCTGTCGGTCGAAATCGAGGAACCAGTGTCGCAGACGTAGTAAAAGGGCCTGGAAAAAGTGATCCAAGGCAATGGCATCTGCGGTGAAGGAAAACAGTCAGAGCGCGACGCGGTCAAAAATGGCAGCGTGGATTACCGACAGGGCGCAGTGAGAGGAAGTGAAGTCGAAGTCGAGCCGTCTCCGTCGATGACGTTGGAATTGGTGAGGAATATGGCATGGAGGAATGACGACCGAATCTGCACGGAAAGCAAACCGTCAGAGTGCGACGCGGTCGAGCGATGACCTTGCTTACCCCGAACGGGGGAGCGAACCACTTCGGCGCCTCGTCGACGTTGGCAAGCTCCCGATGATTGTTGATATGGCTACAAGGGCTGACGCTGAAGCGAGAGCGAAAGGTCAACGCACGCCGTGGTCAAGCGCGAGACCGTTACTTACCAGCAGGGCGAGACAGGAAGATAGAAGCATAAGCTTCCCCTTTCAATGCTTAGGGCGCCGAGGAATAAAGATTAGCTCTCCAGAGCCACGGTGGCAGCAGCTCGATCTGCTCGCCGAGATCCGCTTGACCAAGACGACTGGAAGTCGAACTTGAGTGGCCCGTGTCGCAGGCGTTGGAATTGTTGAGGAAAAGGAAAATGGAGGCCAAGCGACTGAATGGGCGCAGAAAGCAAACCGTCAGAGTGGGACGCGGTCAATCGATAGCCTTACTTACCGGAACGGCGCAGTGACTGGCACTGAAGTCAAAGTCGAGTCGCCTAAGTCGCAGACGTTGGTATTGTCAAGGAATATACAAATGGAGGTAAGGCGACTGGAGCTGCGTCGAAAGCGAGCCGTCAGAATGCGATGCGATCGAGCGACAGCTTACTTACCGGAACGGAGCAGTGATTGGAACTGAAGGAACCATGGATGCACAAAGCGCTTCGCACGTCCGACGGCGTAGATACGATTAGATTCGCTCACTAGCCGAAGGGGGGGGGGGGGGGTACGGGTGGACATGCGCTTTCCAAAGAGGTCGTTCAGTCAAGGTCAAATCGTCGGCCACAGATTGTCATTTCTGCAGCTCGCGGACGTTGGCGACCTCTCGAGGATTGTTGATATAGCTGTAATGCCTGACGCCGAAGGAGAGCGAAAGGTCAGCACACGCCGTGGTCGAGCGGGAGAGTTGCTTACCAGGATGGCGAGACAGGCTATAAACGAAGCGAAGAAGCATGCGCTGCCCCCTTCAATTTCCATGGCGCCGACGAATAAAGCATGGCACTTCAGAGCCACGGCGGTGGTGACGGCTAGATTTGCTGGTCGAGCGAGATCGGCCTGACCAGGCCGGCGGGGTCGAACTCGAGTCGCCTAGGTCGCAGACGTTGGTATTGTCAATGAATATACAAATGGAGGTAAGGCGACTGGAGCTGCGTCGAAAGCGAGCCGTCAGAATACGATGCGATCGAGGAATAGCGTTACTTACCGAAGCAGCACAGTGACTTGAACCGAAGTTGAAATTGAATGGCTTGCGTCGCTGGCGTCGGAATTTGTAGGGAATATGGCGATGGAGGCGAGGCGACAGAGTCTGCGTTGAAAGCAAATCGTCAGAGTGCGATACGGTCGACCGATAGCTAGCCTTACGGGAGAGGTGCAGCGAACCATTTCCGCGGATCGTGAGCGTTGGCTAGCTCTCAAAGATTGTCGATATAGCTGTAACGCCTGACGCCGAAGCGAGAGCGAAAGGTCAGCGAACGCCGTGGTCGAGCGCGAGAGTGTTACTTACCTGGATGACGAGATATGGAAAAAAGAAAAGGCATAAACTTCTCCTTCCAATTCTTAGGGCGCCGAAAATTTAAGAGTAGCTCTCCAGAACCACGGCCGGTGGTGGCAGCTAGACGTGCCCGTCGAGCGAGAGGCGCCTGACCAAGGCCAAGCCGACCGGCGGTCGAAGTCGAGCCGACTGCCCGACGCTGCCGTCCCTGTGCGTCGCAGGTGTTGGGCACGGTCTGAATATGGGCAGCACAACCGCTGGTAACGCAGACGTCCGGGCCAACAGCGCCTCCTCGTTCGAAGAATCCGTTGTTGCGCAGCTTTATTACTGATCGTCTAGACCGTCGGCGCCAGACGAGCCAGCATGTAGACCCGTCGGAGCTACACTGGCTTGCAGCTAGTCATCGTCCGCGTCCGTGGCCACAGTTGGAGTGGGTCTAATGAATTTGCGACTGTGCTGCTGCGAGTTCGCTGCGCGAGACCGGCGACTTGAACTGATGACCCGAGCCCTATAGACGCTGGAACGTCGACCCGTTCGGCGCCAATTGGGCGGCCCAGTCTGGAGTAGAAGCTACGTCCTAACGAATATAATACATATGCGAAAAGCGCCCAGCATCACAATGTCCTCGGCGCAGCCTTTGTGCACAGTGGAAGCTAGGAGAGGAAATCTGGAAGTCACCATTCTCGCGCACAACGTATTAAACATGGATGACTGCCTCTGGTCTGAACCCGGACTGCTTGGCCTCATCGCCCTCGTACCCTCGTTGATTGGAATAAACCCGAACTCCGTTGAGCACAAAATCGCAGCAGTGGTGCGTATGCCCGAATGCCCACACCGTCGGCCCATACCACAGATCAGCTCGTGTGCTCAACTCTGTTGCGAACCCGGCAGTTGCAGGACTTCCGGCGTGTTTGCGGTCGCTTGTGCCTATGAGAGTCGGCGCATGGTGCGTGAGCACGACCGCGCGGCGCCCGGGCGAGTCTGTGCTTAGTTGTGCGAGTTGAGCAGAGAGCCATGCGACGTCCTCCGCGTGGGTCTGGACGTGCCGCTCGAGCGACCATCCAGAAATCTCCTTGAAGTCGTTGAGGCCGGACTGGACCGCCTTCGCCGCTTCGGGCGGGACGTTGGACCACAACGTGCACCCGAGGATAGAGACTTCCGAATCGGGCACGTCGTATCTTGTCCGATTCAGGAATACGAATTCGCCCAGCTTGGACTCTCCGATGGCCGCCGCGTGCTGCATGCGCTCTACAAAAGCCTCTACCTTGAGAACAGTCTCGTCGAAAGTAGAGGAGCGTCCGTAGAATTCGTGATTTCCAAGAAGGAAAAGTACGCGATCGAAACGACGCAGTTGCTCTTCAAGAAAAGAGAACAGCCCGTCGTGCTGTACGAGGCCTATGTCACCGAGAAGAGCGAGGTTCGGCGCCGATACGGATGGCTCGAAGACATAGTAGCCTTGCTTCGAACCGCGCGGTGGTGTGCGGAAGTGAAATTCGAGATGTAGGTCACTCATAACTTGAAGCGACACGCTATCCGATGGCGGTTGAGCACTGGTAGCCGAGCTAGCGTCCTCGAATTCGCCAGCCTCCAAGGTCTGCCACGACCGGCCGACCTCGCGTTTCCTCAAGGTGATCTCCACAGCTGATCTATCATTGGATATGATCAAGGAGCAGAGGTCGGGTTCAACGGCGTGCGCCAGAGGGTCGAAGTCGAATGAGAGTTCGGATCCGCTGGGAAGCGATACAGAGACAGCGACAGACGATTCCGTGAAGTTCACATCCACGTCCGATGGAGAGATGAACGGTGTGCTGATGAGAATAACCACTTCTTCCTGTGACTGCGTCCAGTCCCACTTGGCCATTTGCAAGTGTTATGTTACGGGTAGGTAGGTAAGTGGGTAGGTAGGTACGTAGGAGCGAGCCTGTTCAACTTCAGCTCGCGGTTATGCCCGACAGTACGAGTGGGGGGCTTCATCTGTCACTGTAGGTCGAACAAACCACTACGTAGCTCGTCACCATGGCCCAACTGGCCGATGTGAGCAAGCTTTGTGGCAATGGTATGCGCTGTAAGCCCCCTTCTTCACGCCTAATACTTTGTAGGCAAGCCAGTGCCCGAGCATTTGCAGTTCGATCTCTCGCTTGTGGCTCTGATCGCACAACAAATTCAACGATGCGATATACCGTTTCTACCTTGGGGTCAGATTGCACTCAGCTACCACGGTGTGCCGACTGTGGTCAATGTTCGTGGTCATATTTTCCTCGCATGTGACTCTGACGTCCAGAGTAGCGATATGAATTCGTCGTGCCTGATCGTCGTATCTCGGACGTTGAGCAGGTTATTTCGCAGCTGGGTATTCCACGCTGCAACTGCAACGAGTGGCCGCATGTGAGCGCGTTTCCAAAGATTCAACCTATCCCTCCTGTGCACCTTCGTCACCCGGGATGGGCGGGGACATGCATTTTCCTATGGCCAGCTTCCTTGGCAGTACCGTCGTCCGACTTCATGTTCGGCAACGACACTGTTCCTGTGGCGATTCCTCTCAAAGGCTGGCCGACCGTGCGACCCAGCGAGCATCAGGTTCGTCAACTGCTATTATTCTGGTGGCTGTTGACGACTTGATATCCCGCTAGCTCGAGAACGGCCCAGTCTCAGACGCTGCCCTCGATGCTGCTGTGGATGTCGCTGGCGGCGATGCTCGTGCGCCGTCAAAAGGCAGTCCCGATCATGAATCCTCATCCGCAGTTCCAAACCTCGACCAATCGCGAGTCGGAGAATCATTCGCCGTGCTTTACTTCCCGAGCAAGGTCTTTCTTCTCGAGACGTTCCTGCAAGCAATGTTGCAGGACGACGAGGGCCGAGTATCTTCATGGGCAACGTATATGGGTTATTTGTGCGACAGCGGTGTGGACGAATTTGTTGCAAGCCTTCAGTGCCGCGATGGACTCTTTGCCTCTATGTTTGCTGAGATGTTTGTACATGGGTCTAATCCTCGAGAGGTCCGCTACGTAGCTCGATATTTACTGAATTTTGCGGGGGATATGTAGCGACGTAGCTCCCTCGTTTAATTTCAACGTTTAGGATAATTCGTCAGTGTGACAATGTCTGCGATGTGGTACTTGTTAGCACACGCAGAGCGGTCGTTCCGCCATGGGACCTCCCCGTCTTGTGTATATATCCTATCCTATCCTATCCTATCGTTAAACCGTAACGACTCGGACAGCACCAGGCTACGGCGATTTCGGCGATTTCCAGTATCCAGATTCATCCGCAGCACATTTCTAATTTTCTTGGTTGCCATCCTGGAGGACCACACCAAGCCTGCGTCCGAGGACACGCTTGTTCCAGTCGACACCGAGCACGCATCGCTGCATATACACTTCGTGCAGACTTCTACTCCAGCCCGCACTGCGCGCCGAACGGCCAGAAACTCGCATGGATGGAGTGGTACACCCCGACATGCCTTGGGAACGCACCCAGCTCTACGTCGCTTCGTTCTCCCACGACACGGATCTGAGGCTGCTGACAAGTGGCGGGCGAGCGCGCGAACGTCAGCGTCCAGCAGCCGTCCTGGCTCACGGACGATAAGCTGCTGTACCTCTCTGACAAGTCTGGATCTCACGGGCCGTATACCTGTATGACTGTACTCAACGCACCACGACTGCTCTCATCCCAGAGGGCGACGAGCTCGCGGCGTCCGACTTCTCCGAGCCGCAGCGGAAGCTGGGTTCTACCACATATGTCGTGCTGGATGCCGACCGCATTCTGTTTGCGCGCTGACAGCGCGCACGCACAAAGGCTTCAGCCAGCTCTGCCTATTCTTTGTCTTCGCCATCCTGGATGCCTCTGACTGGCGATTACAATACGTTGACATCGAGGCTGTTCGCAGGCTCGATGCGCACAGCGTCATCTTCCGCGGCACTAAGGCTAACAGCGCGACGGCCACTGTTAAAGCCACTCTCAAGGATGGCGATACCACTTTGACGTCCGAGGAAATTCAGTCGCCTTCGATCAGCCCCGGGCATTTGTCGCGTCCACAGGGCATGACGACGGACGCGGGAGACCCGCTTCAAGCTATTTACCAGCCGCCGGCGAACAAGGACTATGTTGCCCCGGAGGGAACACTTCCGCCATGCATTGTCCACGTCCATGGAGGCCCGACGCGCGTCAGAGGCAGCGCTGCGTTCTCCTGGTTGTCGCAATACTTGACGAACCGTGATTGGGCATGGTATGTCGTCCTAGTAGGTCGTGATTATGTCTTGATGCTCTTTGTAGATTGGCGGTCAACTATGTGGTGGGTCCTCCGGCTACGGCGAAGCATACCGGTGCGTATCTTGCTGACCCCTTCTATGCGCATAGTGCTGACTCGGCCTTCAGCGACCGTCTGTTCCGAACCTGTTGTGTTGTCGACGTGAATGACTGCATAGAACCCGTCGAGCAGGTCAGCAAAGCCGGGCTCATCGACGGCAAGTACGTCCTTAACCGCGGTTCCTCATAGGGCGGTTATACCGTGCTGCCGGCCGTCGTCACGCATCCCGATATATTCGCCGCCACACGTCGGCATCTCCAATCTCGCCGCCATTGTCGCGGACACACACAAAAATTTGAGTCGCACTCCGGCACGAAGCTTCTGGTTTGTACTTCGAGGCGAATCTTCAAGTCTAGAAGGGCCGGCGCCTCGTCTTCCATGCGGACCAGATCCAGATGCCTTTGCTGGTCCGTGTTGCCATTCCTCTAAACTCCTGTCCTGCGGCTCATGGCAAACTAAGTAGCACATATCTTACAACGTCTGGACGATGCCGTTGTGGCCCCTTCCCTGGCCGAGTTAATCGTTGACGCCTTGTACAAGCACAACGGTATGTCAATTATTTTGAGGGCAAGGGTCGTGGCTGACGGAAAGTAGATATCATCAAGCATATATTGACAGGAGAGCTTGCTCTGTACGAAGAAATGTTACACCTCCGCAGCTGAAGCGGGTATCTACTCGAGGTACATGCACTGCGCTCCAAGTTCCGAGTCTTACGCAACAACGAAGCCGAATACAGAAAGTGCCGTACTGCATTCCGCGTTCTCTTGCGCAAAGGTGCGTGCGTAGCTGTTCAGTTGACGAGCCACAACCCACTGACCATTGCTCTCCACGTAGGCCGCGCTTCCAACCAAAGTGATCGATCCGTCCTGCGGGACCTGGGCGAGCAGGACTACAAGATCTTGCCTGTCCTTCTGCCTCTTACTGCGGTCGGTCCTGTTCCCCCAGCAGTAGAGCTTAGAGACAATGAGGTCTCTCAGGCTGAGAATGGGCAAGCTATTCCGATTGACAACAGCGCCTTGTCGGTTGAGTGGCGGGAAGTAGAACGTGCCCTGCTGCATCACGTCTATAGTCACGAGAGCACCGGAATTGGCGCGGTATTCCAACTTCAAGGTTGTGTTGTTGAAGCCAAATCCCCGCGGCTGGGGCGCAAGAATAATGTTTCGGAAAGTAGTAGGGTCAACGACGGAAACACAGTCGACGTCCTGCCAGCGAGGTGTTAGAGTGAGTCGGATATGACGCCGCCACAAGTCGCCAGGGAACGTGAACGCACCGTAGTCGTTCTGTCTGATCCGTGCATGATCATGGCAAAGCCACCAACGAGGGCGACCGGAGTCTGCAGGGTGGCAGCAGCGCGGGCTAGTGCACTGGCAGCTTCAGTGACATCCGCCACGCTGACTTGGGTCGTGGGCAGTGCAGCTTGGTTGCCGCCAGTGAGCAAAAACTGCGGGAATCCCGGAAACTGGGGGTGCTGCGACATCTTGCGTGTGAAGCAATGTCGAAGTGGAGGGCACGTCCTCGATGCTATATACGGGACATTTCAAACTCTCAGCCGTCAGCTGCATGTCCTCATGACCCGCCGACCAGACGTCAAGAACTTCTCTCATTGTTCCTAGATAAGCTAGATGGCCGGAATTGCTCTTGACGTGGTCGCTGATTGGAGGCGAGTGGTGAGTGGTCGACTCATCTCACATTCTCAGAGTCGGAAGAACAAGGCAATCCGTAACGGTTGCTGCTCCGCCGATAGACGAGAACAGCAGGGATTGGTCTCAGAGGCCACCGTCATGTGGAGGATGAATAGAGAACTAGACGCTGACGAGACAGCCGCGGGAAGTAGGTTCGAGAAGTTAAGTAACACCTCCGGCACCGGAGGAGTTTGTTGTCGGCCTCACAGGAAAGAACTTCGAAATTTCCGAGCAGTTTTTGCAGTCCGCAAAATCCTAAACTACCTTATGGGGTATGCGTGCCGCCGGGCCAAGCGGACCGATCAGGATTTTCCAAATGCTCGCAAAATCCTCAGTTCTTTCCTGTGAGTGTTGCTGTAAGTAGCTTTTTGCGCATCTACCTTGCCGCCTCCACAAGCAGTAACAAAGCCGACGCCTGAGTGCTTTTTCAGTCGTTACAAGTCATCCGCAAGTCAACATTTAAGTTAATCGTGCGACGGCAATTGACGTTGACAGTGATGTAACGGCTGTGAAATGTTGTCAATTTGTAATCATTAGTTTAAGTTACTTACAAACAGGCTCCCGCTCTTAGCCTTTTGACTTGGACGCACGATGGGCAGACCGCTGAACGCTGTATGGCAGTACTGTACTTCTATCGCAAGGCCGAGAAAGGCATCAACAGCGACAAGCATCACCACGAGGCGCGTTGTAAAGGGTGCATTGCACATTGGGTCTCTATCATACTTACGAGCGACAGACATTTTCCAAGGCAACCGACGGTGAATATACCGCTCGTACCGAGAAGATTAAAGCTGAGCGTACGAATCACGAAGCTCCAATGTAGATGCTAATTAACGGTGTCACTAGTATTCGGCCCAAGGATCCGCAGAATTCAACGCAGCACGACCAGCCTGCCCGCCTCCCGGGCAAGGTTGATGATTTGCTCAAGCACCTTGCGGTTTGTGAGAATGTGACTGCGGCCGACAAGCTCGAGGCGAGGCTGCAGCAGGCCCAGAAGACTTCCGCAAAGGATACCACGACCAGCACACCAACTCGCCCAGCCGCCACGACCCCAAGTCGTATGCCGCTCCAGCCGTTCAATTCGGCGGCAATGCTTTGACAACACGACGCGCTCCCATGACGTGGATGAACACCCTCCGAAGGACCGGAAGGTCGATGACACCCACATCGCGGACGTCAAGACTGGAGTCGTGTACGTTGCACTATCAAGTGTACAAGTTTGGACTCAGGAGCGCATTGGTAGGTTCTCGTGCATGCTCTGCCGTCTTATGGTCGTGTGCAATAATGCTTGGCGTGGAGAACGAGCCGTCTATGGCTAGCGCGGCGAAACAACTTGCGCATGATGGCTGCGGCACACCTGTGTACTGCGCGATGCCCGCTGGTGGAATTTGTGCCAGTAAAAGCGCCACGCAAGTTGAAGCATACGACGACCTGCCGCTCGTCATCACGTCATCGCGCAATTGCCGTGGCTTCTGTGCAGCTCGCCGCCGATCCAGACTGCCGCTTTGACCATGCGGTAGCACATGAACACTCAGCCGCTCGTTGTATGTCTGATGAGGGCGACCACTTCTGGCGTGTCGAGACAGCCGCGAGTACAGCGTTTCTGACTGCCGCGGATGCGCAAGAATGAATGGCCATGAGCGACCGGTGCAAATCACAGTCGAATTCAGAACAATGCGCTTACGTGAAGCTCACGGCGCTGTCATCGTCACCGGCGCCGCTGCTGGCGTTGACCGCGATGCCTTTGAGGAGTTATCACATGTCATGTTGTGCCGGAATCTAAAGATGTCGTGGCGGCGAGGAGAGGTTCGTCTGCACCGGGATAAATGTCGCCCTGTGACAGGACCAGAGAGGGCGCATCGGATGCGCACTTTCCAGAGCACCATATCCTCGTCGTCCTTGCCACCGACGCCGGCTGCGCCGATGTCTGGACCTTAATGGTGACGGCGGCGACGGTGGCGCGCTGGGCAAGTCTGGGTCGAGCGGCAGCGAGCCCGAGCCGCCCCGCGCCGTCTGAATTGAGCCCGGAGCGTCGTCCAAGCCCCGTCGGTGAAAGAGCCCCAGCGGGCGAGGATCCATTGGAAGGCGCAATTTGAGGCCAGGATGTCATACCTACGAAGCGACAAATAGGTTAGTGATAGATAGCTTATGAGCGACGAGGATCGAAACTCACAAAGATGAGGCTGTTGATCGGTCGTCTGCAGACCGAGCCCTCGCCTGCGGTGCACGCAAACTCCCGCGGGCGCACGTATGGCGTTAAATTTTGCAAGTTTGACCGTTGAATGGTTATTTACGGAGTACCCATGAATGCGCGACAGTTGCGAGTCACCAGCATCGAAACACACACACAGACTAGGGCGTCGATTGGTCATTTGCATAACGTGCGTTGTCGTCTGTTGCGTGCCTGGGCTTCAGTGGGCGAGCCCTCAGCTTTGGAGAATGACTCCCTATCTACGAACGAGCAGTCAGTTTTCGACAGGCTGCAGCGGGTTGAAGCTCACAGCAGATCTTCATCGCCCGTTTGTAAGGTCGAGCAAGTGCCACCGACGAGATGTCGGTACATTGAGAGCATTCTGTTGTATTCGTCGAACACTTGGCCAGGGCATTCCACGCCCATCGGCGCTCTGTGCGCCGCCAGTATCTTGCCTGGACCGTGTTCGTTTTGCCGCCAAGCACCGACTGATTAGGCAGCGGAGGTAAAGACAGAACACGCCTCCAGGGATGCGGAAGATGAACGGTCCAGAGAGCTGCGCGACGCGTATCCGTGTTTGGCGGAAGCAGCACGCCAGTTTTGCGCGATCCTGGTGTTGGCGGGGGCGCAACCCGCGCAGGTCGGCGAAGTACAACGACGACGTTCCACGCGTCATCGCGTGCGTGCTAGGGTACGCGCGCAGCTCATCGGCCCAATGTCGTGTGTAACGATAGAGCTATTGATGATGATGCTGTCGCCTGTGAGCCCGATGATCACCCACACGCGCCGCACGACGCCGACAAGCGAAATTGAATACATGAACAGTGCATTGGTAGCGCAAGTTATAGGTTGGGGAGTTGGCGAATAGGGCTTGAGCTTGCGAGCGCGATCAGCAGAGTGCTCGGGCGTACGGGATTGATGGACGGCGACACAGACAGACAGGCGGTGATACGGCCAGACAGGTAGCGACGCGGAGCGCATCATCTGCCGCAGTGCACTTCGTGGTCGTTAAAAGCGAGGACAGCGTCTTGTTGGTGTTGCTCGTTGCGGGCAAGCAAAGTCAGCAACCCGCAGGATGCCTGGCGTCACGCAGAGTCGAGCGGATTGAGCACGACAATCATTGGAGACGTGCAGCACAACAGGATATTGATAGGTGTAGGTTGGCAGGAGGTTGCGGATATAGAAGGCACATGCTCGACCTTGACCTGTGGCCTTGGGTGGCCTGGCCGACGCGCGGAGCACGGGTTGCGTTGCAGACGACGTCAAGCGTGACACGGGTGCGCAGCATCTGGAAGGAAGGAAGGAAGGAAGGTATAAATTCGGAATCCTGATACCGCTAAGTATGGGCTTTCCCGAAGGCGCGTCCGGAAAATCGCCGAAAAACGCGTTTCCGACGCGCCGCGACCGCCCACATTACCGCGCGATTTCCTCAATAGCTACAGCCTCGGGGCTTAGGGAGAGAGGTATCCCAGTGGATAGGCAACATATCCGGGTGGAAATAAGGCTGATGTACTGTAGTTAATAAATTTGTTCATTTACTCACCTGCCCGGCTTCAGCGGTACAGGGCCCGAGCATCGAGCCGGAGACCAAGACACTTGCTGCGCTGTGCCCCTAAGACCTGTATTGACTTGTTCAGCTATCAGTTACTCAGTGTGCTGTGCCCAGAGGCTGCCGTTATGCAGTCAGGTTATCGGTCATCTTGCACCACCTGAGGAGAACACTGCTTGGATTGATATTATAATTCAAAGTACCTCTTCCACAGTTCATTGCCATCATATAGCTTCACGCTCCAAGTGTCAGATCGATGATAACCCCCCTGGAGCTGCTCAGGGGAAAAGACAGCTCAAATTGATCGGAAAATTCAGGACATCAGATAAGCCTTATTCCTGCTCGGATTCCGTCCCTATCCAATGCGAGATCTCGCTACCTAAACCCCGAGGCCGTAGCTTTTGAGGAAGTCGCGCGGTAATGCGGGCCGTCGCGAAAACGCGTTTTTCGGCGATTTTCCGGCCGCGCCTTCGGGAAAGCCCAACGCGATATGCCGCATAATAGTACCCAACAGTGTCCCGGACAGCTGAGCAGGGCCATTTGGGTACGTGACTCTACGCATTCGTTCCGGCGCTCGCGACGCTGACTGGCCTTAGAAATGCGCCCCGGATTGGGCAGCGCACCCCGGAACTCCAGTTCGGAATCTCTTCGAAGTTCGACCCACTACAGCTGCGGCCACGGCGCGCACGATGACCAGCAGCAAGCCAGCGTAGCTTCGACGGGTTTCCATACTGGCTCATCCGGCGCCAACGGTCCAGACGATCAGGAATGAAGCTGCGCGACAACGTCTTCTTCGAACGAGGAGCCCGCTGCTGGCCTGGACGTCTGCGTTACCAGCGGTAGTGCTTCCCAGATTCAGACCGTGCCGAATACCTGACGCACAGGGACGGCAGCGTCGGGCAGGCGGCTTGAGTTCGACCGCCAGTCGGCTTGATTAGGCGCATCTCGCTCGATGAGCACATTTACCTATCATCACCGCCGTGGCTCTGGAGTGCCGATATGCATTCCTCGGCGCCCTGGAAATCAAAGGGAGGAGCTCATGCTTATGCACTGCTTCATTTCCTGTCTCGCCGTAAGTAGCGCTCTCGCGCTCGACCACAGCGTGCGCTGAAGTTTCGCTCCCACTTCAGCATTAGTCGTTTCGGCTATATTAACAACCCTCCAGAACTAACCACCGCCGCGAAGCGTGGACATGGATCACTGCGACACTCCTGTAAGTAAGGCTGTCGCTCGACAGCGTAGCCCTCTGACGATTAGCTTTCCCACAGATTCAGTCGCCTTGACTCCAGTGTCATATTCCAGAAACACAATCCATTATCTGTGACGCAGGCCACTCGACTTTGGCGGCATGGCGCCTTGGTCAAACTTGCGCCCCGGAGACTCGGAGAAGCCTGCTGCATCTGCATTTCCTGTCTTGCGATCCTCGTAAGTCAAGCCTTCTATCTCTTCCATCTTTACCCTTGCCACGCCCTCGCCACTGCGTGCGGTGACGTTGCGCTTCCGCTGCAGCATCGATCCCTTCGGCTACTTTTTCCAAGTTCCTGGAGCTCTTGACGCTCACCGAGTGCGAACAGGACAATCCAATCCGATTCGGACTCAGCTTCGATTGCGACCCTGCTTCGACGGGCCAGTCTTTCGTCTGAAATACTCTACCCTTCTCCATCCCTGGACATGACACTCATTTCCTCGGTATCACCAATACCTGGTCCCGTTCTTCCGGATTGGGCGCCCTAATTTGCAGCGGTGTGAAACTGAAGAACGGAATACACTTGCGCACAATGTGGGCCGTCGGCCGAGATGCAATATTCCATCAGGGCTTGACCACGAATTCACTGCAGGCAACTTTATGCGTGTATTTGTTCACGCGATGTGGGACCTGCGCAAACAAAATACGGGGGTACAGCGGGCGCCGCATCGTGTGTCACAACAAGCTCTTTTCACGGGCCCGTCTGTTCCCCGGAAGTCGCTTGAGCGCAATTAACAACGCACAAATAAAGCTGCACCTGTCCAGCAGCAACCGGACCGTACAGGACATGTTTGCACGCTTCCCAACGCCGGAGATGGATGTTTCAGGCTCAGAGTTGCTGTGCCCCTGATGTGGTGCATAATTGAATGCCATCTAGGATTCTCACTCCGACAGCTCTTTGTGACTGTTCTTTCACCGACTCTGACAACGATGAGCTCCCAGATGCCCGAGCATGACCCATATTTCTCAACCGATTCTTCTTCACCGCGTGAGCAGGTCGTTTATCGTCTGCGGTCATGTCTCTGATCCTTGAGTAGGCCAGAAGTCCGCGGACAGCAGCCCTGAGAGAGAGCGAACTCGTCCGGCAGTTTACTTGTGAAGCTTGAAATCGAACTAACATTGTCCTCTCCAGTGCCATCCTTTTTCGACGAGCTGCGTTCTAAAGGGATATCAGGCTACACACCTCCCCAACCGTACTACGTCCGGTCACGGTCTCCGACGAATGACCGTCCAGTGCCTGCATCCGGCGACGCTGCATCCGGCGGCTTCGAGTATTCATGCGACACGATGCCTTCTACGCCAGTGCGGGCATCGATTGGCCGACCTTCGGACGCCGCGCCACCCACACCTTCGTCCGACTCGGCTGGCTCGCCTTCTATTTCTGTAGCAGCACCTACTGCTGATAATCCCGGCACCACTGCTTCTGAGGGCCCTGGTTCGCCCGTTGCTGCCCATGCTGCCTCCCCGCTCCGGCTCTTGCTAAACCTGCTACCCCAGCATATGAAGGTCCTACAGCGGAACTTCGTGTAGAACTGCCTGCTGCTCAACCTGCAGCACAAGCCGGAGCAGCCCTCGGCTCTACTGTCGCCCAGCCCCTTTCGTTTCCTGGCTCGGCTGAAGGTCCTACAGCGGAACTTCATGCAGAACTGCCTGCTGCTCAACCTGCCGCACAAGCCGGAGCAGCCCTCGGCTCTACTGTCGCCCAGCCCCTTTCGTTTCCTGGCTCGGCTGAAGGTCCTACAGCGGAACTTCATGCAGAACTGCCTGCTGCTCAACCTGCCGCACAAGCCGGAGCAGCCCTCGGCTCTACTGTCGCCCAGCCCCTTTCGTTTCCTGGCTCGGCTGAAGGTCCTACAGCGGAACTTCATGCAGAACTGCCTGCTGCTCAACCTGCCGCACAAGCCGGAGCAGCCCTCGGCTCTACTGTCGCCCAGCCCCTTTCGTTTCCTGGCTCGGCTGAAGGTCCTACAGCGGAACTTCATGCAGAACTGCCTGCTGCTCAACCTGCCGCACAAGCCGGAGCAGCCCTCGGCTCTACTGTCGCCCAGCCCCTTTCGTTTCCTGGCTCGGCTGAAGGTCCTACAGCGGAACTTCATGCAGCACTGCCTGCTGCTCAACCTGCAGCACAAGCCAGAGCAGCCCTCGGCTCTACTGTTGTTGGTCAAGCCCAGCCCCTTTGGTGTCCCGGCTCTCTTCGCCTCGCTGCCGGCGCTGCTCATCC
This sequence comes from Auricularia heimuer, assembly GCA_002287115.1. Classification (NCBI taxonomy): domain Eukaryota; kingdom Fungi; phylum Basidiomycota; class Agaricomycetes; order Auriculariales; family Auriculariaceae; genus Auricularia; species Auricularia heimuer. The sequence continues at coordinate 503,613 of NEKD01000021.1, read as the reverse complement.
TGGTGCCCCCGGTCCCGCTCAGGCTACAACTGCTATTCCAGCGGGATTTGAAGGATTGCCTGGTGCTCAACCTGCCGGAAAAAACGGAGCGGCCCTCGACTCTGCCACCGCCACCGCTCTCATTGGGGTCTCTTCGCGGCAGGCCGACCGAACCCACGCCCTATTCAGCTTCGGCTCGCCCCCGAAGCTTGACAACGGCAAACCCGCCGATCTCGCCCCCGTGAACGGTGAAACCCCCTTACTTACGTTCATTGCCGATTCCGAGCGGAGATCTGGTCCCTCCAGCCTCGATACATCCAAAGCTCAACCATTTGTCATCCCGATGAGATGGTTCGATGTGGCTATTCATACGGCTACGATTTCCAACGACGCCATGGCAGGGTGGGCTCGAACGAAATCTTACTTTCAACTTGCGCCGAACACCATGAAAGTCGGACGCAATTTCGTAATCTTTTTGGTCGGCTTGTTGCTTCTTGTGTGTCTCTGGTTGGAGTTTGTGGGCCGCACCAGGGTCATGCGAGTTGAGCCTTTGGCCCCTGACAATATTTCAAACCACTAGACTAGCTGTGAATTGGATTTTTTTTGCTTCAGAAGTTAGTAACAACGCCGGTGTTGCACTGAAGCATCATCAATCAGTCCCGAAGATGAAAGCCGTCGAGTATACCTACAGCAAGTAAGTATGAGGGCAAGAAATACGGGTCGGTTTCTGATCAGTTCGAAAATTCATGACACTCGGTCTGACAGCAGCCACAAACAGGTAGAGCGAATCCACTTGAGCGGCAGAATGCTTGCTTCCCGAGAGTGAGCACCGAGGCAGTTACCATTGCGACAATGGACAAGGCTAACTGATGGCACAGACAATGATTTCGTTTTCACCATCGAGGAGGGTATGAGCACATGAGGTCAGGGACATCGGAGGTGCGACTTGACGGTGATCAACGGCCGACTCGGTCTCCGAGAGCGGGGAGGGCATTGGACCACTACTGACGCTGTATAGGCGGGCAAAGACAGGCAAGACGCATACAAGGCCCAGGTTGAACGCTGCGGACACAGCGGGATTTTGTGCAGGCGTCGGGGACGCAACATTGTGCGAAGATGGTCAACCGCGGGGTGTGAAATCGCGCGTCAGGTGCGCGAACCGCGCACGTGCCAGCGTGCGGGGACAGATGCCAGTAAGGAAGCCATCCCAGGTTCGTGATTCTGCGCATTCGCTCCGGCGCTCGCGACGCTGACTAGCCTTAGAAATGCGGCCCGGACTGGGCTCGGGATCGTCTGGCCGCTCGCGACAGCACCAAGTCGCACATTGCGCAACGCTGCCGAGCGCTGCCTACGGTCAGCATGCGCAGGTGCGTGGGCAGGCGGCATTCTACACCGTCTGTATCTGATTTGAGCCATGGTTCCAGCGTCTATAGGGCTCGGGTCATCAGTTCAAGTCGCCGGTCTCGCGCAGCGAACTCGCAGCAGCACAGTCGCAAATTCATTAGACCCACTCCAACTGTGGCCACGGACGCGAACGATGACTAGCTGCAAGCCAGTGTAGCTCCGACGGGTCTACATGCTGGCTCGTCTGGCGCCGACGGTCTAGACGATCAGTAATAAAGCTGCGCAACAACGGATTCTTCGAACGAGGAGGCCGCTGTTGGCCCGGACGTCTGCGTTACCAGCGGTTGTGCTGCCCATATTCAGACCGTGCCCAACACCTGCGACGCACAGGGACGGCAGCGTCGGGCAGTCGGCTCGACTTCGACCGCCGGTCGGCTTGGCCTTGGTCAGGCGCCTCTCGCTCGACGGGCACGTCTAGCTGCCACCACCGGCCGTGGTTCTGGAGAGCTACTCTCAAATTTTCGGCGCCCTAAGAATTGGAAGGAGAAGTTTATGCCTTTTCTTTTTTCCATATCTCGTCATCCAGGTAAGTAACACTCTCGCGCTCGACCACGGCGTTCGCTGACCTTTCGCTCTCGCTTCGGCGTCAGGCGTTACAGCTATATCGACAATCTTTGAGAGCTAGCCAACGCTCACGAGCCGCGGAAATGGTTCGCTGCACCTCTCCGGTAAGGCTAGCTATCGGTCGACCGCATCGCACTCTGACGATTTGCTTTCAACGCAGACTCTGTCGCCTCGCCTCCATCGCCATATTCCCTACAAATTCCGACGCCAGCGACGCAAGCCATTCAATTTCAACTTCGGTTCAAGTCACTGTGCTGCTTCGGTAAGTAACGCTATTCCTCGATCGCATCGTATTCTGACGGCTCGCTTTCGACGCAGCTCCAGTCGCCTTACCTCCATTTGTATATTAATTGACAATACCAACGTCTGCGACTTAGGCGACTCGACTTTGACTTCAGTGCCAGTCACTCCGCCGTTCCGGTAAGTAAGGCTATCGCTTGACCGCGCCGCACTCTGACGGTTTACTTTCTGCACCGATTCAGTCGCTTGGCCTCCATTTTTCTTTTCCTCAATAATTCCAACGCCTGCGACACGGTCCATTCAAGTTTGATTGCCAGTCATCTTGGTCAAGCGGATCTCGACGATTACATTGAGCTGCCACCACCGCTGTGGCTCTGGATAGCCTAGATTCACTCCTTTGCGCCGTACGAATTGAAGGGAGCAGCGCAGGCTGCAGTGCTGCGTTCATCTTCTGTCTCGCGTCCTGGTAAGTAACTCTCGCGCTCGACGACGGCATGTGCTGACCTTTCGCTCTCGCTTCAGCGTGCAATTATGGCTATATCACCAACCCTCGAAACCTAGCCAATGTTCGCGGGGCGCGTAAATGGGCCAGTGCGCCGCTCAGGGTAAGTAACCACGGGCATCGCTCGACCGCGTCGCACTCTGACACTTCGCTTTCTACGCAGCCGTCGCCTTGCCTCCATTACAACCTTCCTTCCATATTCCAACGCCAGCGACGCAATCCAATCAACTGCGACTTGAGTTTTAGTCACTGCGCCGCTTCGGTGAGTAACACTATTCCTCGACCGCATCGCACTCTGACGGCTCGGCTTCGATCGCTGGTCGGCTTGCTCAGGCGTATCTCGCTCGGCGACCAGATCTAACTTTCACCACCGCTGTGGCTCTCATTTTTCTGCTGCCTGGAAATTGATAGAGCATCTTCTGCTCCTGCGCTGCGTCCTTTTCATGTCACGCCGCCCTGGTAAGTAACACTCTCGCGCTCGACCACGGCGTTCGCTGACCTTTCGCTCTCGCTTCGGCGTCAGGAGTTACAGCTATATCAACAATCTTTGAGAGCTAGCCAACGCTCACGAGCCGCGGAAATGGTTCGCTGCACCTCTCCCCTATCGCTCGACCTCATCCCACTCTGACGATTTGGTTTCAACGCAGACTCAGTCGCCTCGCCTCCATCGCCATATTCCCTACAAATTTCGACGCCAGCGACGCAAGACATTCAATTGCAACTTCGGTTCAAGTCACTGCGCTGCTTCGGTCAGTAACGCTATTCCTCGATCGCATCGCATTCTGACGGTTCGTCCAGTCGCCTTACCTCCAATTTTATATCCTTTGACAATACCAACGTCTGCGACCTAGGCGACTCGAGTTCGACCCCGCCGGCCTGGTCAGGCCGATCTCGCTCGACCAGCAAATCTAGACGTCACCACCGCCGTGGCTCTGAAGTGCCATGCTTTATTCGTCGGCGCCATGGAAATTGAAGGGGGCAGCGCATGCTTCTTCGCTTCGTTTATAGCCTGTCTCGCCATCCTGGTAAGCAACTCTCCCGCTCGACCACGGCGTGTGCTGACCTTCCGCTCTCCTTCGGCGTCAGGCATTACAGCTATATCAACAATCCTCGAGAGGTCGCCAACGTTCAGGAGCTGCGGAACCTGGTTCACTGCGCCGTTCCGGTAAGTAAGGTTATCGCTCAACCGCGTCGCACTCTGACGACTTACTTTCTGCGCCGATTCAGTCGCCATGTCCCCATTGACATATTCTTCACAAATTCCACCGCAAGCGACCCAAGCTACTCAACTGCAACTTCAGGTCCGGTCACTGCGTCGCTTCGGTAAGTATCGCTGTTCCTTGACCGCGTCGCGCTCCGACACTTTGCTTTCAACGCAAATTCCGTCAGCTTGGGTTGACTGCCGCATTCCAGGCTTTTTCCAACGTCCTGTTTCCAACGTCTTCGACACAGACCACTCGACTTCGGCGGCAGGACACTACGGTCAGGCGGATCTCGCTCGACACGCAGATCGAGCTGGCACCACCTCTGTGGCTCTGTAAAGCCAGGCTTCACTCCTTTGCGGCGCAGAAGTCAAAACGAGCGGCGGAGGCTGCTGTGCTGTGTTTGTTTCTTGTCTCGCGTCCAGAAAAAGTAACGGTCTAGCGCTCGACCACGGCGTGCGTTGACCTTTCGCTCTCGCTTCAGCGTCAGCCCTTGTAGCTATATTAACAATCGTCGGGAGCTGGCCAACGTCGACGAGCCGCGGAAGTGTTTCGCTCCACCGCTCGGGGTAAGTAAGTCCATCGCTCGACCGCGTCGCACTCTGACGGTTTGTTTTCAACGCAGCCTCGGTCGTCTTGCCTCCGTTCCCCATAGTCGTCATCGATTTCAATGTCTGCCACGCAGGCGACTCTTTTCGCAGGCCGGCTTGGTCAACCAAATCTCGACGAGCAGATCCCGCTATCCCCAGCGCCGTGGCTTTGGAGAGCCAAGATTCACTCCTTTGCGGCGTGGAAATTGAAGGGAGTGACAGTCCTCAGCGCCGAGTCTCTTTCTGGTTAATGCCTGTCTCGCTATTTTGGTCAATGACGCCCTCGTACTCGACCACGGCGCATCATAACCTTTCGCTTTCAGGTTAGCGTCAGCCATTACAACTATATCGACAATCCTCGGGTCCTACCCAACGTTCACTGCACCAGTCCGGTAAGGAAGGCGAGCGCTCGACCGCGTCGCACTCTGACCGTTTGCTTTCAACGCAGCATCGGTCGCCTCGCCTCCATTTCCATCTTCCTTAGAAACTCCAACGCTAGCGACGCAAGCCACTCGACTTCGGCCGCAGTTTGGTTTGGTCAGGCGCATTCCGCTCGACGAGCAGATCGAACTGCCTACCCCGGGGAGGGCCAGCCTTCAGTCCTCTCCTTGGGAATTGACAAAGCATTTTATGCTCCTGCACTGCGTTTATTTCCTGTCTCGCGTCCTGGTAAGTAACGGTCTCGCGCTCGACCAGGGCGCGCGCTGACCTTTCGCTCGCGCGTCAGCGTCAGCAATTACTGCTATATCAACAACCCTTGAGACCTACCCAACGTTCGCGAGCCCTGGAAATGGATCACTGTGCCACCCGGTATGTAAGGCTAGCGCTCGACCGCGTCGCACTCTGACGGTTTGTTTTCTACGCAGGCTCGGTCGCATTGCCTCCATTTCCATATTTGTTTCGTCAACACTTCCAACATTTGCAACGCAGGCGACTCGGCTTCGATCGCAGGCTGGCTTCGTCAGGCGCAGGTGTATCGACAAGCACACGGCGCTGATACCACCGCTATGGCTGCCAGCCTCTATTTTTTCTCCGCCCTTGATCTCGAATGGGGCAGCTAATCCTCCTGCACTGCGTTCAGTTCATGTTTCGCCGTACTGGCAAGTTCCCTCTCGCACTCAACTGCGGCGCATTCTGACCTTTCGCTCTTGCTACAGAATCGGTCACTTTTATTATATCTCGAGACTTGGCCAACTTTCGCGAGCCGCGGAAATGGCGGTCTGTGACCGGAGACTCGACTCGACGGTCGGATCCTTCTGACGCTCCCACTACCGCTGTTGGGATATGTCATGATCTGCTTGTATCTGTGCCCTGTCGGTCGGGCGAGGCGCCTCGCGCTTTCACGCTGGTGCTGAGCTCTTGTCGCCGTGCCGTCCTAGTAAGCATAGCCCCCATATTTGACAGCGCTAGGCCCTAATATTGCGCTCTCGCTGCAGCGCATCGGTCGTCTTGACTCTATTCTCGGAGACCCCCAGCTCAGGCGCGTCCACGATAGCACATAACAGCAACTTCTACTGGTGCGTCTCTCACTGGAAGTCGACTTCGACCGGCGCACCTAGCGGCGAGCCGACCCGCCGTCACTGTGACTCTGATGCGCCGTCCGGCTCGTGGCCAGGGCATGGTATCACGGTGAAGCCTCTATACCTTGGTTGCGTCGCTTGCTCGTCCTTCGCGTTGCCGTCATGAACACAGGCCGACTGCTCAGCGCGGCGTCATGCAAACCAGGGCGCTGCCGCCGCCACTCTCTTTGTCGGCGCGCTGTACGTATTGCGCTCTCTGATCCGCTACGTGAGCCTCTCGTTGGACGTCATTCACACGGACAACTGTCACTAGCGCTGCTGTATGCGCCGAAGACAATTATCTGAACCTCAACTGCCGACCGCTCTATGGCATCGGTCGCCCTCCTCTCATTCCGCGTATATACACGGCGCGGGAGACCAGCCTGTCGGTATATGTTTTCTTGTAATCTTTGCCCTTGCACTCCCTTCGCACAAACACGGCCCGCCTTCATTGACATCATATGTTCACCATACACCTTTCGTGTGTCCCATCGCATCCAGCGAGTGTTCCCTTCATGCCTGTCCAGCCCCGCCTTCGCCTCCCAATGATCTCCTTGGCAGTCCTTTCAATTCCGCCATGACGCGGTCCCAAAACGACGACGGAATCTCGCTGATCCGAGATTGTAGATTCTATGGGCTGTAAGTCCGAATGGTGATGTCTGAGTGAAGCACGCACTTCGACTCTACGTCTGATTCTTCCGGCGAGTTCTACGCAATCATCTGCGGTGACCATGTCATCGTACAAGTTGGCGTCGTTGTGGGCTGGTTCTCGAGACTCGCATAGCTCCTTGAGCTCGCGGTAAAGCTGGTTTAGTCCTTTCGGCGCGGACATTAGTGCACCGTCGTTGCTGGGTGAGCTTCGGACGCAGGGGCGCTCTTCGAACGCCACCGAATGCGCTACCGGAGGAACAATGGCGGGTGGCACCCCCGTGAACTGTAAGATATAAATCCGTAAGGTGGCTCCCAAATGCAAATGCACAAGAGAATCTATCACTCTCACTCGCAGCATGGTATGCGGATGGGAGGGTCTTGTCGGTCTCAATTCTGAAAGCTGGCAATTTCAGAATTATTATTCCGACGCGGCGGACGACGGCCTATCTCAAGGCATCCACGTCAACCGGTATGTTCAGCTCACAACCATAACTGGCACGCTGACTGAGCCCGCAGCTATGTCATGCCAATTGATGCTGGTACATACACGCTGTGGTACTCGCATGGTGCATACGCTATGATGCCACCAACGCGAGGCCCCGCAATCAGTCACAATGAAGAAGTCGATTGCACGGGCTTCCTATATGCCCATCGCCAGCGCGATATTCTGAGCGTTTGGGCGCTCCATCGCGATGACCAGCGATGCTATTACTGGGTCACGGCCAGCCTCGGCATGGGACATCCTGTCCACGGATCCTACGTCCTGGGCATGAATGCTGATGGCCTACCAGTGTGGATGAAACATGACTATTTTCGTACTGTCCACGCCATCGCCGCTCTGGCCCACTTCGTGATATTAGCTACTTCCGTTGTACTGCTCGGGATAAGACTGTATGTATAATCTTAGAATATGGCAGACCGATGCTGCACAGTATGGACGCCATTGGTACAACGGGCGTAAAGTCTAAAAGAAAGGTCACATAAGAGGTGAGTTGAAGAAGAATCGAGAGTCGCGTGCCGCATGTAAACACAAGTCGCCCAGAAAACCGGTCAGAATTGAGCGTCGTTGAATTCAACAACGGAACGTAGACGAGCGACGGAGCCGAGGCGAAAAACGAGAAGACAGGGCCAAAAAGGACAGACATTAGCGTTTGAGTGTTACATATCAAAGCACGGGAGTAGGAGATCAACACAAGGCGGAAGAAACATGCGCTACCCCGGTCACGAGAGCGGAAGAGGAGCAGTGAGCACAGCAGCTTCCTAAAGCAGAAACGACAGGAGCTGATGAACTTTTCCATCGGAAGAGATGGGCGTGTCAGAGGCAGGGTGACAAGCAGGGAGAGCGAAACATCAGTGTCTTGCGAGATCAAGCACCAGAGCATTGCTTACCGGGACAGCAAAGCCTAGAAAGCGACGCAACCAAGGTATAGAGGCTTCACCGTGATACCATGCCCTGGCCACGAGCCGGACGGCGCATCAGAGTCACAGTGACGGCGGGTCGGCTCGCCGCTAGGTGCGCCGGTCGAAGTCGACTTCCAGTGAGAGACGCACCAGTAGAAGTTGCTGTTATGTGCTATCGTGGACGCGCCTGAGCTGGGGGTCTCCGAGAATAGAGTCAAGACGACCGATGCGCTGCAGCGAGAGCGCAATATTAGGGCCTAGCGCTGTCAAATATGGGGGCTATGCTTACTAGGACGGCACGGCGACAAGAGCTCAGCACCAGCGTGAAAGCGCGAGGCGCCTCGCCCGACCGACAGGGCACAGATACAAGCAGATCATGACATATCCCAACAGCGGTAGTGGGAGCGTCAGAAGGATCCGACCGTCGAGTCGAGTCTCCGGTCACAGACCGCCATTTCCGCGGCTCGCGAAAGTTGGCCAAGTCTCGAGATATAATAAAAGTGACCGATTCTGTAGCAAGAGCGAAAGGTCAGAATGCGCCGCAGTTGAGTGCGAGAGGGAACTTGCCAGTACGGCGAAACATGAACTGAACGCAGCGCAGGAGGATTAGCTGCCCCATTCGAGATCAAGGGCGGAGAAAAAATAGAGGCTGGCAGCCATAGCGGTGGTATCAGCGCCGTGTGCTTGTCGATACACCTGCGCCTGACGAAGCCAGCCTGCGATCGAAGCCGAGTCGCCTGCGTTGCAAATGTTGGAAGTGTTGACGAAACAAATATGGAAATGGAGGCAATGCGACCGAGCCTGCGTAGAAAACAAACCGTCAGAGTGCGACGCGGTCGAGCGCTAGCCTTACATACCGGGGTGGCACAGTGATCCATTTCCAGGGCTCGCGAACGTTGGGTAGGTCTCAAGGGTTGTTGATATAGCAGTAATTGCTGACGCTGACGCGCGAGCGAAAGGTCAGCGCGCGCCCTGGTCGAGCGCGAGACCGTTACTTACCAGGACGCGAGACAGGAAATAAACGCAGTGCAGGAGCATAAAATGCTTTGTCAATTCCCAAGGAGAGGACTGAAGGCTGGCCCTCCCCGGGGTAGGCAGTTCGATCTGCTCGTCGAGCGGAATGCGCCTGACCAAACCAAACTGCGGCCGAAGTCGAGTGGCTTGCGTCGCTAGCGTTGGAGTTTCTAAGGAAGATGGAAATGGAGGCGAGGCGACCGATGCTGCGTTGAAAGCAAACGGTCAGAGTGCGACGCGGTCGAGCGCTCGCCTTCCTTACCGGACTGGTGCAGTGAACGTTGGGTAGGACCCGAGGATTGTCGATATAGTTGTAATGGCTGACGCTAACCTGAAAGCGAAAGGTTATGATGCGCCGTGGTCGAGTACGAGGGCGTCATTGACCAAAATAGCGAGACAGGCATTAACCAGAAAGAGACTCGGCGCTGAGGACTGTCACTCCCTTCAATTTCCACGCCGCAAAGGAGTGAATCTTGGCTCTCCAAAGCCACGGCGCTGGGGATAGCGGGATCTGCTCGTCGAGATTTGGTTGACCAAGCCGGCCTGCGAAAAGAGTCGCCTGCGTGGCAGACATTGAAATCGATGACGACTATGGGGAACGGAGGCAAGACGACCGAGGCTGCGTTGAAAACAAACCGTCAGAGTGCGACGCGGTCGAGCGATGGACTTACTTACCCCGAGCGGTGGAGCGAAACACTTCCGCGGCTCGTCGACGTTGGCCAGCTCCCGACGATTGTTAATATAGCTACAAGGGCTGACGCTGAAGCGAGAGCGAAAGGTCAACGCACGCCGTGGTCGAGCGCTAGACCGTTACTTTTTCTGGACGCGAGACAAGAAACAAACACAGCACAGCAGCCTCCGCCGCTCGTTTTGACTTCTGCGCCGCAAAGGAGTGAAGCCTGGCTTTACAGAGCCACAGAGGTGGTGCCAGCTCGATCTGCGTGTCGAGCGAGATCCGCCTGACCGTAGTGTCCTGCCGCCGAAGTCGAGTGGTCTGTGTCGAAGACGTTGGAAACAGGACGTTGGAAAAAGCCTGGAATGCGGCAGTCAACCCAAGCTGACGGAATTTGCGTTGAAAGCAAAGTGTCGGAGCGCGACGCGGTCAAGGAACAGCGATACTTACCGAAGCGACGCAGTGACCGGACCTGAAGTTGCAGTTGAGTAGCTTGGGTCGCTTGCGGTGGAATTTGTGAAGAATATGTCAATGGGGACATGGCGACTGAATCGGCGCAGAAAGTAAGTCGTCAGAGTGCGACGCGGTTGAGCGATAACCTTACTTACCGGAACGGCGCAGTGAACCAGGTTCCGCAGCTCCTGAACGTTGGCGACCTCTCGAGGATTGTTGATATAGCTGTAATGCCTGACGCCGAAGGAGAGCGGAAGGTCAGCACACGCCGTGGTCGAGCGGGAGAGTTGCTTACCAGGATGGCGAGACAGGCTATAAACGAAGCGAAGAAGCATGCGCTGCCCCTTCAATTTCCATGGCGCCGACGAATAAAGCATGGCACTTCAGAGCCACGGCGGTGGTGACGTCTAGATTTGCTGGTCGAGCGAGATCGGCCTGACCAGGCCGGCGGGGTCGAACTCGAGTCGCCTAGGTCGCAGACGTTGGTATTGTCAAAGGATATAAAATTGGAGGTAAGGCGACTGGACGAACCGTCAGAATGCGATGCGATCGAGGAATAGCGTTACTGACCGAAGCAGCGCAGTGACTTGAACCGAAGTTGCAATTGAATGTCTTGCGTCGCTGGCGTCGAAATTTGTAGGGAATATGGCGATGGAGGCGAGGCGACTGAGTCTGCGTTGAAACCAAATCGTCAGAGTGGGATGAGGTCGAGCGATAGGGGAGAGGTGCAGCGAACCATTTCCGCGGCTCGTGAGCGTTGGCTAGCTCTCAAAGATTGTTGATATAGCTGTAACTCCTGACGCCGAAGCGAGAGCGAAAGGTCAGCGAACGCCGTGGTCGAGCGCGAGAGTGTTACTTACCAGGGCGGCGTGACATGAAAAGGACGCAGCGCAGGAGCAGAAGATGCTCTATCAATTTCCAGGCAGCAGAAAAATGAGAGCCACAGCGGTGGTGAAAGTTAGATCTGGTCGCCGAGCGAGATACGCCTGAGCAAGCCGACCAGCGATCGAAGCCGAGCCGTCAGAGTGCGATGCGGTCGAGGAATAGTGTTACTCACCGAAGCGGCGCAGTGACTAAAACTCAAGTCGCAGTTGATTGGATTGCGTCGCTGGCGTTGGAATATGGAAGGAAGGTTGTAATGGAGGCAAGGCGACGGCTGCGTAGAAAGCGAAGTGTCAGAGTGCGACGCGGTCGAGCGATGCCCGTGGTTACTTACCCTGAGCGGCGCACTGGCCCATTTACGCGCCCCGCGAACATTGGCTAGGTTTCGAGGGTTGGTGATATAGCCATAATTGCACGCTGAAGCGAGAGCGAAAGGTCAGCACATGCCGTCGTCGAGCGCGAGAGTTACTTACCAGGACGCGAGACAGAAGATGAACGCAGCACTGCAGCCTGCGCTGCTCCCTTCAATTCGTACGGCGCAAAGGAGTGAATCTAGGCTATCCAGAGCCACAGCGGTGGTGGCAGCTCAATGTAATCGTCGAGATCCGCTTGACCAAGATGACTGGCAATCAAACTTGAATGGACCGTGTCGCAGGCGTTGGAATTATTGAGGAAAAGAAAAATGGAGGCCAAGCGACTGAATCGGTGCAGAAAGTAAACCGTCAGAGTGCGGCGCGGTCAAGCGATAGCCTTACTTACCGGAACGGCGGAGTGACTGGCACTGAAGTCAAAGTCGAGTCGCCTAAGTCGCAGACGTTGGTATTGTCAATTAATATACAAATGGAGGTAAGGCGACTGGAGCTGCGTCGAAAGCGAGCCGTCAGAATACGATGCGATCGAGGAATAGCGTTACTTACCGAAGCAGCACAGTGACTTGAACCGAAGTTGAAATTGAATGGCTTGCGTCGCTGGCGTCGGAATTTGTAGGGAATATGGCGATGGAGGCGAGGCGACAGAGTCTGCGTTGAAAGCAAATCGTCAGAGTGCGATGCGGTCGACCGATAGCTAGCCTTACCGGAGAGGTGCAGCGAACCATTTCCGCGGCTCGTGAGCGTTGGCTAGCTCTCAAAGATTGTCGATATAGCTGTAACGCCTGACGCCGAAGCGAGAGCGAAAGGTCAGCGAACGCCGTGGTCGAGCGCGAGAGTGTTACTTACCTGGATGACGAGATATGGAAAAAAGAAAAGGCATAAACTTCTCCTTCCAATTCTTAGGGCGCCGAAAATTTGAGAGTAGCTCTCCAGAACCACGGCCGGTGGTGGCAGCTAGACGTGCCCGTCGAGCGAGAGGCGCCTGACCAAGGCCAAGCCGACCGGCGGTCGAAGTCGAGCCGACTGCCCGACGCTGCCGTCCCTGTGCGTCGCAGGTGTTGGGCACGGTCTGAATATGGGCAGCACAACCGCTGGTAACGCAGACGTCCGGGCCAACAGCGGCCTCCTCGTTCGAAGAATCCGTTGTTGCGCAGCTTTATTACTGATCGTCTAGACCGTCGGCGCCAGACGAGCCAGCATGTAGACCCGTCGGAGCTACACTGGCTTGCAGCTAGTCATCGTCCGCGTCCGTGGCCACAGTTGGAGTGGGTCTAATGAATTTGCGACTGTGCTGCTGCGAGTTCGCTGCGCGAGACCGGCGACTTGAACTGATGACCCGAGCCCTATAGACGCTGGAACCATGGCTCAAATCAGACACAGACGGTGTAGAATGCCGCCTGCCCACGCACCTGCGCATGCTGACCGTAGGCAGCGCTCGGCAGCGTTGCGCAATGTGCGACTTGGTGCTGTCGCGAGCGGCCAGACGATCCCGAGCCCAGTCCGGGCCGCATTTCTAAGGCTAGTCAGCGTCGCGAGCGCCGGAGCCGCCAGAGCGAATGCGCAGAATCACGTACCCAGATGGCCTGCTCACTGGCAGCCGTCCCCGAACGAGTCTGGCACGTGCGCGGTTCCGTGCAATGGACGCGCGAATTCAGACCCCGCCGTCTGTCTCGCTCTCGCACCGACACCGCGGGCCCTCGCTCCGCCTGAGACATCCCTCTTAAGGGCCGCTTTCGACTGCCATGCTCCTTCATGTTCTGTTTTTGGCGGACTCCTGTGTTTCGGACTGCCTCGCTGCTTTCGCTGTGTTGTTCCGGTGTTGCAGTGCGGATGTCGCTGCGCGGTGCGAGCACAGCGTCTCTTCTTCCTAATTCTCGAAAACATCCGAGTAGCTCGTGAGGATGCGTGCTCCCGGACATTCTTTCCGTCTCTTGCCTAACAATGGACGCCCGCAGCTTCCACCTGCGTGTCTCGGATACACACTTCGTGCTGCCGAGCCCTAGGCCAAGGTAGCCTCGTTGTTCCTCGCTTACTGCAGCTGTCTCCGTGCTTCTCTATGCCCTTTCTCTTTTCCCTGCGGCGTTCTCCCGTATTCCTTTCGACCGTTTCCCAAATCTGAACTATACCTGTCTTCCATCCAACGTCGGCGGCCTCGACCGGCGACGGCGAAACGAGCGGGATGAATCTACGGCCCTGCAATACTCGCGTTAGCGGATGCTATGACCTACGGGGCGGCGTACCCAGCGACCTCGAGAGTCTTCACGGGCGTCGTGCCGCCTGAGGGGAGAGCATCGGGTGCATCCCCACTCCCTCGCTAGAAATCTATGTGTCCTGGTGACCACATGTTGATGACGCTGTTCCCTACCCAGCCGTCCATTTTGCTAGCTACACGTCAGGAGAGCGAGTCGTCCCGAATGGCGCGATTCTTCTCGGGCCCCTGCGGCGTTTCCTTTGCACGCTGGGGCATCGAGGCACGACATTTCGTCCCATGCCTTTCTCCATGCGTGTCGCATGCTGCTATCTAGCAAGCGTCGACGAGACCGGCAGCTCCAGTTACCTCATGCCATCGATTCTCTGAGGTTCTGAAGGCGAGAGTTTCCGGAGGCCGTGCTAATCATGGGCTGCCAATGTGCAATTATCAATCGCGCCGAGGCCAACGCCGTGCGAATCAGACTGGTGTGACCCTCGCTGACTGAGTCCCCGCTTTGAAGAAAACGAGCATGGTCGCGGAGCACTAGGTAAATGAGACGTCTCAGAGAGCCCTTGGCATATGCTAGAAGATGGGGCTATAGTACCGGCTCTTTCCTAGCGACTGGCGCTTCGCATTGCCGCTGCTGCCCACGCCGATAACGCTGACGGGCAAAGCACACAACCCAGTCGCAGTGAAATATCAACGCGAGGCCTGAGCATGCAAGGTGATTTTGAGCGCTTGATAGGTATGATGCAGTCGGCAACGAGAACAGGGTGCTCGTGCAGCGGAGGGCTCATTCAGCAGCGTAGGAAGATTCACTGACGTACTAGCATAGGATTGTGTGGCTTCTCATTCGTTTTTTCTCTCTCTCAACGACGTTGTTCTCGTGCAGGAGAATAATGAGCTCGCGGAGAAAATGCGCCGGTTGCGAGGACAGGCTGCGCATGTAGCCCGGAAAATTTCAGCCTGGGAGAGACTGCTCTATAAATCCCGCAAGGAACGCCGTGACTTGCTGGTGACGCGTGCTGAGTTGGTCAAATTTGCGGTGCATGTAAGATCACGTGACTAGCGCGTTTTAAACCCATGACCCGTTGAGCAGCCGGCTCGACGCGCGCGTTTGCTGTGCTCGTCGCAGCTGCGTGTATGCGAGACGCATTGCCTCGTCCGAGGATCGCCCTCATACTGGCGGTGTCCTTGCTCACGCCGCGCTCAGATACCTGTTATCGATGCCCATTCGAGACTCACGCGCTTTATGCAGAACATCAACCTCTTCGAAGTCACGCTCGCCCGTGCTCTAAACGACACAACCGCGACACGAATCCTGACCGGCCTGACCCCTTGCTCCGAGCACCGCCTATACTCTGCGCGGTCAAGCGGCTGACCGCGCGTCTCAACTTCGTCTGCTTCACTACACAGCGCGTCCGCCCGCTCGCCGGTTTGAGGACGCGCTGTAAGTAGTGTCTGCTTTACTGTAAGGAGTTCAAGCCGCGCACTACTTCGTCAAGCCATCACTTCTACACACCCGCGACCAAAGCCGCAGCCTACGGCAGCTGCCAGCACAGCTCCCAAAGGCCGTTATTGCTGCTCTACCGACCGGTATACGTAGATTGCCGGCCGTTTGATAGCTTCTTGCACCAGGGGCTAACGGCAGTAACGATCTTCGTCCGTACTCAGGCCAACGCTGCAGTCAAAGCCTGCAAGCCTTCCGAACCCCCCAGTGCAGGCAACTCCTCAACTCCACAGAGCTGGTGAGCTCCCGCATGCTGTTTGCGTCGCAGTCCCGTTATATGTGACGGAGTGCTTGTATCAATCAAATCTTGCAATGAAAATTCTATGCTGCGCACGGAAAGCTACTAATTACATGTAATGCCTTGCAATCGGAATTTTGTCATGAATAGCGGGCCAGGCAGCCAGCAGCTTTTCAATTTCTGCCCCGGCAGGAAAGAGAGCGAGAGCAAAGGCTTGATTCGTTGCTCGTGTCACTCTGACGGGTAACGCATGCTCATGAGCATCGGGCAACGCAAAGATGAGTTGCTCGACAAGATCGCTCAAGTCAGCGTCCTCCGCCGCGAACGGCTTCCAGGGGCCGATGCGGACAGCGGAAAGACGCCGTTCGTCAAGCAGAGATGCGAAACCATAGCCCTCGAAGGCCTGCTCAGGCTTCGAGCCCGAGCTAGTTGGTGAAGGGGCTGCGGCGGTGGAAACGACAGCACCTGGCAAAGCGTTCCGGAGGCCGGCCAGGGCCCGCATATGGCCCTGGTGTCTCGCCCTCTCCGTCGATTGGTGCAGGGCCAGAATTTCCTCTGCATCTTTCTAACGGTACTATCAGGACATGACCAGATGTGTCTCAGAAAAAAGCTCACGAGCGTTGCCCAAATTGCAGAAATGTCCTCGCGCGCATAATGGGGCTTGAGAGGACGCTCTTGCGCAGCATCGAGCCGCTGCGAGTTGGCTTTGATATATTAATACCCATAAAGCACGCAGCAAGAACCGCTCACTTTTTTCGGGCGAGCGTGGGCGATAGACAAGCGGCTCATCGTCCTCTTCCACGTACGAAAGCGACGATTGCAGAACCTCTTGCTTCTCTTTTGTAGACCCGGAGCTCTTTCCGAACAAGTCAGACACTGGGACAAGTGTCTTGATGGCTCACCTCGCCCGCCTTGCCTGGTGGCTCCGCATTCAACGAGGGCAAAGGAGCATTCGGCGTCGGCGTCGCCCGTACAGGCCGACTGAACAGGGACAACAGCGCGTATCCGCTCTCCAATATGCCAGAGGTCGTTGCAGCGCCCTGTGCCACGTAAGGAGTGGGCCAGCAATGAACACGGCACAAACCATTTTCCGGAGCACAGACGGAGCTGGTTGGGTCATGGAGCCGCTGTCGCCGATCCCACCGCGGTTCGATGAGTGGGCGTCCGAGAGGTCGGAGGCAGAGGCCTTCGACTGTATGGCTTAGATGATGCGGCGTTACGGAAGGGGGAACGTACTGCCTGACGCTTCCGTCGCGTAAGAGCTGGCTCTAACGTCTTCGGCTGGAGTGGGTCAGCGGCCTCGGCTTCCTCATATGCCATATGCGGTTGAGAAACCTACTTGACGGGCTTTGGGATTTGGCCTTGCCAACACGCGTTGCACGAGCCCGGATGTAGCAGGCTCGCAGGACCTTCCCTGGACCTTGCACGCGAAGCATTTATCGCTTGCTTCTGCAACGGGAAAAACGCAGGCCTTGATGCGCTGTGAAATGCACTCCGCGCAGGGGCGATTAACAGGGGACCATAGCTCCTCCAGGTCCATGATGTTAGTGGTTTTATACAGCGCTTTCTCTGCCAACGTAATTAGAGCGAAAGAGAAACGCAGAACGACACGAACGTACTCAGAGGCCACGCATGCTTTGGCATCCTATCTTTCAACATGTCGGGAAGGGGCCATTCGTTATCATCATCTAGGATCAGCCTCGCGAGCGAGAATAGGCGGTTCATTAGGGCATCGGGCCAGGGCGTCGTTGTGCTAAGCTCAGAGGCCTGGCTCTGAAAACGATCAGCATCGAGCTACGAGCGTCACAAACGGCGTACCATCAGTCGCTTTGATTCTTTCGCCCATATAAGTAGCCCTGTTGACGCGGTGGTCGGCTCGCTGGATTTGTGATGAATCAACGCCCAGCGAGCGTTCCATGCACGGCACAGGTCTGTCGCAACCTGCTGCAGAGGGCCGGGCAAGTCGTCTGACTTTAAATGGGCGGCCAGTGGCTCTGCATCGAAGCCAGCCAGGACAAGGTTGCCATAATCGACGACTGGAGGCGCTTGGCGAGCGGCTTTGCTCTCCAAAAGGCGTGACTGAGAGCGCAGTCGTCGGGGCTGTTCCGGCTGTTTTACCCTCTCGGTCGATGAAATCTCGTCTGTCGAGGAGCCCTCGTCGTCCGTCGGAGAGCCTTCGTCATTGGTCGCAGAAGAGCCTAGGCTTGGATAGAGGCGGCTCGTTGAGGGACGGCTCATGTCGGAAACGAGGCGTCGCATTCTTGACACTTTGGGGGTCTCCTCGGCATCCAAGGGTTCGAGATCATTGCTAGAAAGCTCTGAGTCTGGAGCCGAATAGTAGTCGTCTTCTGAGGAAGCAGGTTCGCTGCATGAGGCGGGCGCCATGTGGCAGCGAAGCCGAGCGCGCCCAGTCTTAAATACGCCGAAGCTCACCTTTGTCACCTACGGTGCCACGAGGCTTCGAACTTGAATTGTGCACGGGCCTACCGGACCGATGTCAGACCGATGTCCTGTTACAACTCCACATTGTCTCGCAGATCTAGTTGCGGCAGAATTGAAAGTAAGCAGTAAAAACACTCCCAAGGACGATTTCTCACAGGGAGAATTGGCACGCTGCGACGCGCAAAGATGACGGCCTTCAGTCCTGGACGCTGACGCTAAACGGCGCGTATCACTATCAAGTGTCCGTTATGGTGGAGAAAATGTGGCTACAGCGCATTTATCGAAGAGTGTTCCGCGGTGCCGCCCGTCCGACTCCGAGTCAGATACTAGCAAGCCCGCGGCGACTACGTCGAACCAATCGACAGCCAGCGCATCGATTCTACGCTCTTCTATGCCTGCCCACACGAGCCCATTCTTATATCCGCCCATGCTCGTAGTGCTGCGCGCGGCGCATGGCGCGCTATGCAGAGCAAGCTACTGGCTCGTCGCAATCTCTGCCAGACTGGACCTCGATCTCAGCGCAGAGGTCACAACGACATAATAAAAAAATCATCCACGATCCTCTCTGTAAAGCCGAGCTGCCATGGGCAAATAGAAAGTCAATAAAATAGGTTTTACTCACCGATGGCTTGGGCTTGATACAGATTAGAGCTGTTTTAGAAAGTCTTGAGGCACTCAGTAGCACTGAATGGGACTTGACTCCGTGTTAAACAGACTGAGGAGTTACCATACAAGAAACTATCCTATTTATACTTTTGCAGAGTCCCTGAGTCATATCTTTCCCATTACGGCGGACACAGTGGTCCTGCTCATCTAAGTCATGCCGGGATGAGTCGTCCTTGAAGGCACCGACACATCCCGAGCCGCCGCAGCAAGTCTCAGCTGCGGTTGACGCAGTGTGACTCGTTGTCGGTCCGAGTAGCACCGGCTCAGACGGTCACGTGAGCCGCATCTCCCAACTCCAGTGGGCCGAGTCGGTATTGGGTCCAGCAATTGTGCAGCTGGCTCAGTGGTCAAGCTCCCGGCTTGACACACGGGAGATCTCGGGTTCGAATCCCACAACTGTAATAGTATTTTGTAGGAAGATTTTACAACACTAGCGAATCCACTGAAATGCCGGTTGAACGGCTTGGACGATCCCGCGGCCGGTGTAATCGTCATCGTCGTTGATCTGTTGAAGAAAATACTGTAGTGTGTGGTCAGCCAAACGCCAGCGTGACGAGGGGCCGTTACATACGCCCTCCGTAGCCGGTATAGCGGCTGCATCACAAGCCGCTCGTTGCGCTGGACGACGGCGGGGCTGATGCAATTTCACCATCCTCGAGCGCAGCGTCGTAATCCGGCGACTTTTGATTGTCTCCTTCTGCGATAGCAACAGCGTAGTCGCCGTCTGCGGACGTATTCTCGTGCTGTGCTTCGGCGGCGAAAAGCGCACGCAGTGGATCGTCAACGTTGCCCGTCAGGTTGACGGGCGGTCGCATGTACGGCGCGGCAGCGGCTGCCGCCTCTTCGATGATCTTCTTCGAGCGAAATACCCCTTTGGTCTTCTTGCGGCGGTGCTCACTTGCTTCGTAAGCGTCCTCGGCCGCTTGAACCTGAACCTCGCGCGAGAAGCGAGTGTTGTTGTAGATCGCCGTGACGTCCGCGGTGAGCTGCTCGAGCATGTTGCGAATATTGACGATATCGGGACCGAGTTCTCCGACAACCTGTTCAAGTCGAGCATCTTGAGTCTGAAAATAAACAAGACGCTGACGCTCACCCTCGCCGAGACCGTGTCGGGAGTAGCAAATCCAACTTTGGTGAACTCTTCGCCGATGATCCTGCGCACGTCAGCAAAGGTGAGATGCGCCTTGGTATTCTTATCGACACGCTCGACCGCGGCCAAGATTTCGCTGGTCTTGTGATTGACCGCGGTCCGCGTCTCATTGACGCTGTTGGCCAATCCGTTCGAGACGGTTTCAGCGCGTCGTGCTTGGACTACGGCCTCGCTGGATCGAGCCGCCGCGGCCGTAGCCGTTGCCTGAGCGACGGCGGCCTTGCTCTCCGTGGAGTCGAGCACCGGCTTGAGCACGCCGGCAAGCTCCGACGCGACGCGTACCGGGTCGAATGGCGCAGTAGGAACCCCTCTTGCCGTATCGTAGGCTACTCCGGCAGATGGAGCGCGCGCGGGGAGTGGCCCGTACGCTGAGGGCGCCGGGAGGAAGGGCTGAGCGTAGGGTCGTAGTATGGGTCCGCCGAGTAGTGTCGAATAAATGACGGTTGCGTGCTCGGTGCCGCCGTTGACGCATGCTCTGGAAGCGAACCGTATGGGTTGGGCGTGCGATCCGCAGGCGGCGAGGAATCGGCGGTCGTCGACTCCTGAGACAGGCGCTGCCAACGTCTTCGTCAGGCGTCGACTTTTATCTGCAATCCCAACCGATGCTCACCGACGGGGCTGAGACGCCGTTGCTGCCTCGGGGGTAGCTACGGCGATAGCTGCTTGAGGACAATTGGCGGGACGTCGGCGAGGACATTGGCGCGGATTGGGGTTGACGTTGGTGTAGGGAACAAACGAGATTCGCGTGTTCTGCTAGTCTGCCATTCCCTACTGCTCCCTTTTATATTTCTTCCGCTATCCCAATCGCAAGTTATTCTCACTCACCGGTACCGCATCCGAGTCAGACGTGGAGCGTCTCGACTCGAATGTATGCGTTTTTGCCCGCCTTCCGAGTCGCGGCATCTTCTTAGAAGCCGCTACAGGGCCGAGATGCTACTCGTGAATGTCAGCTGACCTCTTGGCACGTCCTACAGGCAAGTCACGGGGTTTATCCACCCCCATGGCTTGTAGGTATGCGTCGAGAGCCGCTAGATGCTTGACCTCGCGAATTCGTTCCCAAGTCTTCTGGCCGGTGTTCCAAACGACCTCAAACAGCAGTTCCCGACCCTTGCCATAGTGGTCAGTTATCTCCGTGACGAACCATTCGTCCGTCGCACCGGAGAATCCAGGCAGCTGACCAGTCAGTCGGCCCGGGAACCGCTTATCTTCGTTGGGCACGTGCGGTCGCAGCAGCGACGCATGGAATGCATTGTGGACGCCCCGGGCCAAAAGATCCTGTGGGAGATTCAACCGGAACGTGGTATCCGGTACAAGCGATTCCGCAATTTTGAACGGGCCGATGAACTTTGGTGCAAGTTTCCTTGAGGTTCCTTTGGGCAGATTGAGATTTTTCGTGGACAAGTACACCCAATCACCTACTCCGAACGTGGTTGCGCGACGGTGCTTGTTAGCTTGCCGCGTCTGACGAACGCGCGCCTCGATAATCCGATCGTGTGCCTGCATCACAGCGTCTTTCATCAGCTGTGCAAACTTCATCACGCCGGGGTACCGAGACTTGCCGTTCCATTTGAGCGCCCGAGGAACCTGTCCATAGTTTAGATAGAAAGGAGAGAATCCTGTGGTCTCAGACACCGCAGAATTCAGTGCAAATTCGATAGCTGGTAGTCGGCGGGCCCAGTCGTGCGGATCCTCCAACGCGCACATACGCAGCATTTGCACGATTGTCCGGTTAGCGCGTTCCGTTGATCCGTCCGTCTCGGGGTGATATGCCGAAGACATACGAAGATCTACGCCGATTAGTTCATGTAACTTGCGCCAGAAGATGCTTGTGAACAGAGAGTCTCTGTCACTCACGATCCTGTCTGGCAGCCCATGCAACTTGTACACCTGGTCGAACACCAGCTCAGCCACGTCCGTGGCTTTGTAAGTTGACTGGGTCGGCACGATGTGTATCATCGAAGATAAGTGGTCGATGATGACGCAGATCATGTCGAATCGCCCGTGGCGTGTAAACGAATCGGGGAGCGGCCCGACGAAGTCGATACCCACAGACTCCCAAGGCCTAGATGGGACGGGCAGAGTGCGTAGCTTCCCGATAGGCTGTTGTGTGTTGGCACGATTGAGCGCGCACACGCTACAGCTGCGGCAAAATGACTCGATGTCAGCGCGCATTTCCTTCCACCAGAAGGCCGAGCGCACGTACTGCAGTGTTTTGCTCGCACTGAGGTGTGCTAAGATTGAGTGAGCTTGAGATATGATCATCTCCCTCACGGACCGGCCATTGTACTGGTAATCAGGCACGCATATCACGCGTTCCTCGTCCGTGATAAGATAGATCAGACCTTGCTCGATGCGGAAATTCCTATAATCATTGGGATTTTCTTCAATAATTTGGAAGAATTTGTCGTCTCTGTAGTGGCGCGCAAAATCGTGCGGTATATTGAGGTCAGCGTGCGCGGCTTTGAGCACGGTGCCGACATCCACGAACGGGTACTCAAGCGGAGTTTCATCTGATTCCGCCCCTTGCACTCCCGTCTCGCCGGCGCCATCACCGCCGCTATCCGTGCCTGCCCCGCGCCACCTGCCGGGACGTCTGGTCAGGCTTGGCTGCGGGGCCCCGGTACCAGCTCGCCGCCCGTCGACCTGGTCCTCTTCGCGCCCGCCCTCATCGCGCGGCGACTCGTTGGCCAGCACCACGGGCTCGGCTCCATTCGAAGCCGTTCCCCGCGTGCCTGCATTCGCAGGCGTGCGCCCGTCCGAGGCCGCATCGTGCAGCGCGCCTGCATTCGCGGGCGTGGGCTCTTCACTCCGTCCTGCTGGCCGGCGCGTACGCTTCTTCAAGAACTCCCAGGCTGGCGGACCCGACTTCTCCTTCAGGCGGCTAGATCGGCGAGGTTCGAGGTCAGTGTTCAAATGCTTTGTTCGGTGCGCATCAACAGCTGCTGACATACTTGCCAGAGCTTCAGCGCCGACTAGAACCGGCTCCGACCTCCACCCTCGCGCCCTCCAGTCGAGTCCTACACCGTTGGCCTCGATTGCGGGCTCCTCGTCCTCATCCGCCTCTTCGCGAATCATCTCGCTTTGCGCGCGTACGGTCCCAGGGCGATCCTCACTGTAGATGCGCGAAAGCGCATCTGCGAGCTTGTTCGTCTCGCCGGGAATATAATGGACCTCAAATTCGAATTCATTAAGTACGTCTAGCCAGCGGCTCTGCCTCGAAGATAGAGACTTTTGGCTCATGAAGTACTGCAGAGCCTTATGATCCGTACATATCCTGAACTTGGCACCGTGAAGCATGCCCCGAAATCGCTTCAATGATTCTACGATGGCAAGTAATTCTAGTTCGTGCACCGGATAGTTTTGTTGAGCTGAATTGAATTTGCCGCTCCAGAACGCGCAGACCTTCGCCGTCGTGAGGTCTTCGCCCTGTGAAATATACCCGCTGCCGCCGGTCAGGCATGCGTCAGTGACAAGGTTGATGGGCGGTGCGTCGCGTGAATAGTCGATCGCGACCCGGTGCTGATCACGGTGATTTGCCACGCAGGTTTTGATATCGTCGAACGCGCGCTGTTCTGTCGCGCCCCAGCGCCATGTTCGATTTGCGCCCGTTAACGGCGTCAACACGCCCATGGGAATTCGTATCCCCGGGCAGTCTGGAGCGAGGAATCCCACCGCGCCGAGGAAACTCTGCAAGAGTGCTCGGCTCGTGGGCACTTTCCAATTCGCGACCGAGTCGACCTTATGAGGGTCCATCCGAATTCCCTCGCGGTCTATGATGTGTCCTAGTATGTTAATTTCTTCGGCGAACAGCTGCATTTTGTCCGCACTCAAATAGAATTTGTTTTCTCTCAAAATCTTGAACACTGTTCGGATGTGTTCTATGTGCTCTTCAAGGGTATACGAATAGATGATAATATCATCCAAGTATACGTCCATCCACACGCCCAGATGCTCGGAGAATATGTGATTCATGAGCATCTGGTAGGTGGCTGAACCGTTGCAGTCGCCGATTTGGAGGACCAGGCTTTCCATTGTCCCGTCCGGTGTGTTGAACAGGGTGCGTGAGACATGTTCTGGGACGACCCTGATCTGCTCATACGCGTCTTTCCCGTCGATTAGACTGCGCCATGGCCGCCTCACTACGCTTCGAAGGATCGTGTCAATATCCGGCAGAGGCGTCGCGATTTTGTACGTGTTGTCATTCTGGGCACGCTTATCGACTACAGTCCGCATCCGCAGGACGCCATCTCCCTTCGGTGGCTTGGGAATAATCAGCAACGGTGTGCAACTGGTTCCAGACGCCAGTCGCCACCGACCTGTTGCGAGGTACGCGTTCTTTTTCTCGGTCCACAAACTTCTCATCGCCTCGGGGCACCGGGACGGTCTCCAGGGATATATCTTCTTCTCGTCAATGAGAGGGATCGAATGATTGATTGCCCGAAGAGGCGGCAACTCGGTGAGCCACGCGTCCTTGCATAGGTCTTCCGCTTCTCTCTTAAGCTGTGCTCTCAGGTCCTCGATTCGATGATCATCGAGCGCTGCTGCAGACGCCGTCAGCGAAAAGACTTCCGATCCATGGATTGTACGCGGGTGAGCCGAACCGATCACCACTCTCGTCGGGTTCAGACCAATCATGACCGAATGCTGCCACAGAAATGGCGAACCCAGGATAACGTCGTAGTTATCCAGGTTAGCTATATCAAATCGCTTTTCGCATTCGATATTTTGATACTTGAATTCCGCTGTAACCTCGACGTTTATCTTAGATCTCGACCCCTTAACAGCAAGCTGGACTGGAATCGGCTTGTCAAGGGCCTTTACAGTGAGTCTCAGTTGATCAACCAAAGTAGTTGACATAAAGTCCGCGAGAGAACCAGAATCGATTAACGCGCGAACACTACGACCTTGTACAAAAGCTTCTACCACTACCGGACGCGGGACGAGCCTCACCGCAGCCTTCACCCTCATTGCAGTACGCTCAAGGGGTTCGGATGGCTGGGACTTCGTCTTTCCTCCCTTATCCACTCGACCCGGGCTGGCGAGCCGCGAGGTACGCACGGTAGTCGCGCGAAGCGCGATCCCGCTAAGTGACAAGAGATCAGCGTGCGATCGTGATTGAAATGCGGTTGCACTCACTGGTTCTTCGTAGACTGACGGTTCGGCGACACGGACGACGTTCTGGATGTCGAGGCTAGCCGCGGCGAGTTCGGGCGTCACATGGTAGTCAACGCGAGTGTTGAGGTCCCTGACCATCATCTGCCCATGGTGGCGCAGTATGACATAGCGCTGATCGTGAAGGTTCAGGTTCCTTGCCTCATCGCTCGACACGAGGCGAAATTCGCCGTTGACGAACACCAGAGACTGTGAGGCCTCGTACTCTGGGTTCTCCTCACTTGGAATACTAATTTCGCGCAGGCTTGTAATGCTTGGCTTTCCGTCTCTCCTTGCATTGCGCTGGTAGTGGTCGGTCAGCAGCTTCGACACCTTGAGGTCTCCGGACAAGAAATCGTCGCGAAATACTGCGTATGCTTCCCCCGTTCCCCAGTCATTCACAAGGAACGAGTCGTCCTTATCGACATAATCTACCGTGAACCGTCGGTCGACATGCATTTTGACCGTCCCGTCCGACGCGGTCAAGCTGCCGAGGTAATTTTTGAACTTTCCGATCAGGACCTCCTTGACAACGTACGGCTTTGCGTAAGCCAGCTCCGCCTCACTTTCCGGGTTATCGATCATCAGCCGCATCCCCGACAGCTGAAGTGCATTTTCATCGCTGCAGGATCGCTCGTCGTGCGGTACGTGGCTGAGATCGATACTGTGCAGTTTGAGGCTGTTGATCCTGCTCTTCGACGGCGGCATAGGTCGCGCCGCGTTCGCGCGAAGGTTAGGAGGTCTGCGCGCTTGCTGGCGCGTCGGGCAATTACGACTGAAGTGCCCTTCGCTTTTGCAGATAAAGCACCGCCCTTCAGCCTGAAGGCGATTCTTTTCCTCTTGACTCAGCTCGTCGCGGCGCCGGGACTGCTCCCGCGCAGGTCTCACCGCCCTTCGATCCGTATGAGGGCGCGCTCCCCCGCGTCCACGGGTGTTTTGGAACCCAACAGCATTACTTCGCACCCAGTCTTTGGTCCGTGCGGTTGCCCTGGTTTTGTCCAAGTCGGGAATACGGTCAGACCGTTCGTGCTCACGCTTTCTCCAGTTGCTCGAACGATCGCCGTTTGCGCGACCGTGAACACGGTCTGAGACGTGTACGTTGCGGTCCTCGCCGACGCGAGCGCGCTCTCCTTTCTCAAACTGTTCGGCAGCCGTCACCAACTGGTCGAACGAGTTCTCATCTATGTTGAACCCGTAATCGAACCACTTGGATCGTATGTACCGATGCACGCCTTCCCAAAGTACCTGGACAAGCTGACGCTCTCCGATATCAGGGAATCGTCGCGAAAGGACCTTGAGATCACGCGCGAACTCGCGCACGTCACGCGTTCCTTGAGTTGATCGCGCGAACTTTTTGCGAAGCATCAGCTTGAAGTCGGACGGGAAGCAGTGGTCGAAAAGTTCGTCGTAGAATTTTCTCATCGTCCATACTTCATCTGACAGCACGACATTGTTCATGAACCATCGCGATGCTTTGTCTGACAGAAAGCTTGACATCATCGGGATCGCCCACTTGGTTCGCACAGCGTTGAGACGCTTCCAGAGATCGACTTCGTAGCACCACTGGTCGAACGAGTCGAGATCCGCGCGTCCATCATAGACGCGCGGCTGCTTGATTTTCATCTGCGACACCAACTTGCGTCGCGCGCGCAAGTCGTCGTTATCGTCAGATCCCTCCTCGTCAGCTTCACCAGTGCTGTCACCGGGATCCCCGCCACCAGGCGGATTGGGAGGCCCGCCGCCAGACGGCGGGGGCGGCGGAGGAGGCTGCGACGGGGGATCGCCACCGCTGCCATTCCCCGGCCCGTAAGGTCCCCCTGGTGGTCCTCCGTTTCCTCCTTCCCCATGCCCATTCCCGCCACCGTTACCTTCACCACCGCCGTCAAGATTGCGGTGAGGAGGCTTCAGCGGGGGGAATCCGTTCCCCGAGCCATCCGGCGGTCCAGCCGGTGTTTTGCCCGCGGACGCGGCCCCGTTCCGAGCACCCCGCTCGTTGGGAGGAGCATTAGGTGAGTCAACGATTTCAATCGGCCAGACTGAGACCAAAGTACCCGACTTGCTTTTCTCAGTCTGTGCCTGCATCCAGGGCTCAGCGGACAGCACATCGGGCAAGGTAAGTCTTACCCGTCTTTCAGCTTTCCTCGCGCTTTTTTCATTTCGTTTTTGCATCTTGCTGCTCACAGGATATGATATGTCGTTTGAGTCGGTCGAGTCCCCAGCGAAGAGTCCCAATTGCTCTGTCGCGCCGCCTCCAACCATCCCGGGCAATCCTCCTGCCTCTGAATAGTATCCGCCGGGCGGCGCAGCTTTCGCACGCGGAGTTGCACGCGCGGAACGCAGCACCGTATCAGCCCGAGCGGGTAATGGCGTGGCCGGCGTGGGTTCTTGCAGCGTCGCCTCAACCGGTCTGACAGTTGAGGATCCCCAGATGGGGATCCCAGGCTGCGATGCACGCGCTGGTGCAGCAACACTTGCCGGCGCCTGACTCAGGTTCCGCCCCGTAGCGACATCAGGCAGAGGCACGGTCACCGATTTACGATTAAAACCCGGTACTTCCGTGCGAAACGATGGTGGAGACGTGGAGAAGCGAACCGATTTGGGCGTGGATGTCGCTGAGGGCTTTTCCAGCGGATCCACGCCTTTGCCTTTTCCCGGACGCCCGCTCCCAATCGGGTCCTGTTTCTGGCGGTCTTGCGGTGTGGGCGTAGTCATAGCGGCCTCGCTATATGATTTCGGTGGATCGCTCAAGGCTTTCAGACTCGCAGGGGACCTGTTCTCAGCGAATGCTAAGAGCGCGCTGGGTTCAAGGCGCCGTGACGTCCTGACTGAGTCGTTGACATAGACCAGCCATTGCCTGAGGAGCACAACATCGTGCTCTGGAAATGCCGAGCACATATAGGCGATCGCCGCGTCGATCCCTTCGTCCTGCATTTTCTCCAGGGCTGATTCGCTGAACTCCCGCAGCCACCTGACATATCCGCTCACTGACGGTCTCGGTTGCTGATCGAATGAGAATCGAGCTGGCGCCGTTTTCATGGTCTTGCTTGCGGGTGTCGTAGGCGGTACTGGAGCGGGTTCTTTCAGAAACGGTCCCGACGAACTGGCGGCCGTTTCACTCGCGGAAATCAGGGACGGGATTGCGCTCGTCCCGGAGGTCCTAGACGCAGGCCGAGAGCTGGGACCCTCTCCCTTGCTGCTCTCCGAGTCGCTTTGCGCACTCTGAGTCGCGGGGATCAGGTCAGTTTTTTCGTTTGTGTCCCATGATTCAAATCTGACCGAATTGTCCGCACTGTTATAGTGCGTGTACCACTCGGGGAAATGCTTTGGTCCTGATGAAGCTGGTATTTTGACCGTGGACGGACTCGACTTCTTCGGTGAGCCGGCCTTTACCGTTGTGATCCATCCTTCAGCGTCCATCACTGTTCCTTCGCCTACAGTAACCCACTGCGGTCCCGCCGACCCAGACGCTGACTTCGGCGCGCTGAACTTGACCACGGGCTCAGATGCCGCTGACTCGGCCATCCGAGGAGCTGGCGGATCGGCCAGAGAAGCTGCGGCTTCTGGTTTCGCCGTGGCACTCTGGACGTACTGGTCCAGCTCTGCCGGCGCGGGAGCAAGTGACGGGCTTGGCACCGGCGATGCTGGTATTGGCACCATTCGAGGCGAAAGGTGCTCAGATTCAGGTCGGCGGTGCGAAACGACGCGTCCGCCGCCGAATCGACTGTCTTGTCGGATTCGAGTGGAGACTCGAAGTTGCGGGCAGCCTTGCTCAAATTGCCCGCACTTCCGCTCGCAAGAACCGACGGCGCTATTGAGGTGCGCTGCGTCGGTTCTTCAGTTGGCGGCAACTGGTACCCATGCTCTAAGGTACCGTCGCCTTCAAATACTTCCACAGCTGGTTTAGCTGGGCTGACGAGACCTTCCCAGGATTCGCGTCTGTCCGGCGCTTGCGCGTCGATCATTGAGAAGATCCTCTTGCCAGGACCTTTGGGCGTCAGACGCGCAATCGTCTCGCGAAGCTCGCGAATGCGATTGTGAATCGGGGTGGGTCCTCCCGGGAGCGACCTCGGGGCTTGTACATCTTCGTCGCTAGCGTAAGAACGTCTTCCTGTGCGCGTGCGAACCATGGTTTGTTGATTTTTATTGTTTGATTGATGAGTCCGGACTTGAGAGTGATTGGAACTTGAGAGTAGGAAAGTTTGTGAATTCGATGAGTTCGGATTTGAGAGTTTGAGTTGATTGTTGTTTGAGGATAGTTTCTGCAAACGGTGTGATCAGTACCGCTCGGGTAAATAAGCTAAGAACACGAAGTGCTTTTCATTCAAAAAATGTAAAGCCGAGCTGCCATGGGCAAATAGAAAGTCAATAAAATAGGTTTTACTCACCGATGGCTTGGGCTTGATACAGATTAGAGCTGTTTTAGAAAGTCTTGAGGCACTCAGTAGCACTGAATGGGACTTGACTCCGTGTTAAACAGACTGAGGAGTTACCATACAAGAAACTATCCTATTTATACTTTTGCAGAGTCCCTGAGTCATATCTTTCCCATTACGGCGGACACAGTGGTCCTGCTCATCTAAGTCATGCCGGGATGAGTCGTCCTTGAAGGCACCGACACATCCCGAGCCGCCGCAGCAAGTCTCAGCTGCGGTTGACGCAGTGTGACTCGTTGTCGGTCCGAGTAGCACCGGCTCAGACGGTCACGTGAGCCGCATCTCCCAACTCCAGTGGGCCGAGTCGGTATTGGGTCCAGCAATTGTGCAGCTGGCTCAGTGGTCAAGCTCCCGGCTTGACACACGGGAGATCTCGGGTTCGAATCCCACAACTGTAATAGTATTTTGTAGGAAGATTTTACAACACTAGCGAATCCACTGAAATGCCGGTTGAACGGCTTGGACGATCCCGCGGCCGGTGTAATCGTCATCGTCGTTGATCTGTTGAAGAAAATACTGTAGTGTGTGGTCAGCCAAACGCCAGCGTGACGAGGGGCCGTTACACTCTCGCTGGCGTCCCAAAACCGCTCGGCCATCGCATCGTCCGCGGCGTCGCCCAAGACTAACTCCGGCCTGCCGTGCCGCGCGAGATACGCCGCCTCGTCGCGGCGCACGGATTTCTTTTTGCCGTGGCGGCGAAGAGCGCGGTGTGCGTGCCCTGGGCGGGCGACATTAGCAGGCACGGAAGCCGGCGAGCGCGAGCCCGCCGGGGAGCGGGATGGGCCGCACAGCGTCCAGCAGCGGTCAGGTGGACGTGGTCGCATAGTTAGCGTCGTCGTTCCCGACCAAGATGCGCGAGGCGTTGTCTCCGGCGATGTCAAAGGCCCTTTTCTCTGACATACTGGCTCCTGGGGCTGCCGCTCAACAAGCCACGGACGCTGGAGATCCACGCGCTTTCGTCACTTTGCACTGCGTCTAACAGCTCCCTTCTTACTTGGCCCTTGCAGACCCGCAACCGAATAACCAGCTTATTATGGTATGATCAGCTGGCTTGGGTTTGAAGACGGCGTGCAGTCAACAGCTCTCGACCAACTACAAGTGAGATTGTGAGTATGATTCGTACATGCATGGAACTCTGCTCGGACGCCGGACCTCCTACGCAACCTACGGCAACCTCAGGGCTGCTGAGCCTCTTGTTAGCAGAGAATGAGCGCTGTAAATTGCTTTGACATACTTTTGAACGAGTTTCCCAGGTCAACGCGAAAATAGAAGACAATGACTCCAAAAAGTAAGGCACAGGCGAGAAGACACAGGCCCCGAACTCCAATTCCAGTAACCGTACTAAGCATATCTTGGTTGCGAGCCATAACCCGCCAAACAGTAATGCGGTAGCTTTTGCCAAGGCACACAGCAGCACACAGCACGGGCGGTTGCGCTTCGTGGGATGCCTGCAATGGGGTCATTGTGCCATCCCAAATGCCGAAGATCTAGGACTTACAGCAATGGCAAGCACAGGGCGCCCTATGAACCCGAGTCCATCAGAAGCAGCTCTTGTGAATAAGTTATTTCTACTCACTGAACGCGCCACGAAGGACTGCGAACCGGTCGCCAGAAGTCACATCGGCGAGAAAAATGCTATTGTCGCCGCTGCCGTAAGCAATACCTTCTCCTTCGTGTATGATTGTAGCATATGCAGCGTTACGGTCGAGGATTCTTGTGGGCTGGTCTTCTTTGTCGAGGCGTATCAACCGAAGACAGCGACTGGAATCAATTGTGACCACTTGATCCTCGAAAAAAGATATCCATTTCCTGTGAAATTGTCAAGGACGAGACGCAAGGTTGCTTGGAACATACAGCGGCAGCACCGGCGATGGCTCGAGCACTGATGGAGTCACATGAATGAGCACCTCGCCAGTATAAGCATTGTGGAGCCTGTTGCTGTCAATACCCAGCTTATGCGAGCAATGTGCACATACAGGATTGATCCATCGGCATAAGCAGTCCAGAGGGGGTGCTCAACATTTTGTACTTCCTTAACAGCCCAGGAAACATCGACAGGTTCAATGGTATCAGGCCCATTCTTGTGGAGGAAGAGATGAAGAAGATCGAAGATTTCTTCAGTAATATCAAGTTAGATCAGTTAGATCAAGAGAATCAGAAGAATCGACGAAATAGTCGCACCTGACGATAGCGCAAAAACGCCAACACCTGCCGCCGAAGCCGCGGCGACCAGGCGAGAGTCCTCTTTACCACCAAATGCAAGAGAATTTACTGTATTGGAAGAGATCTGCAGTTCTCTGTACCGGATTTTACCCTTGTTGAAGGCGTGGGTGCATGTTCCCACACGTAGAGAGAGTACTTACCTCGGCCGGTCCGATCGAGATTGCGGTCCCAGATTCCCCCCAGAAACAAGGTCCGAGATCTTCGAAGGCCCAAGAGACACGATGAAGATTGAAAGGTACCGAGAAAGAGCGTGGCACAGTGCCGGGCGAATCCAAGTTATGGAGAACGAGGATAGACTGAGGAGCGGCTCCGCCAGTTTTTCCACAGGTTGCAATGTAGCGCCCCTGGGGGCTCACCGCGACCGCTGAGATAGGGTATTTCTGGCGAAGGGACACAG
The DNA here is from genome assembly GCA_002287115.1 of Auricularia heimuer. Lineage (NCBI taxonomy): Eukaryota > Fungi > Basidiomycota > Agaricomycetes > Auriculariales > Auriculariaceae > Auricularia > Auricularia heimuer. Next base: position 471,727 of record NEKD01000021.1, on the reverse strand, counting down.
TGGGGAAGTACTGAAGGACAGTTGCAGACATGGTACGGGGTGAATGGCAGAGAGGGAGTGTAACGGGTGGCGTGCGGCAACTTGCGGGTCATACATTGTCACAATCACTTAAATTCTCCATCGCCGCATCACTCGGTCGACCTCCTTCTTGTTCTCCGCCAGAATGAACCCGAGGATGTACATCCTGGAGTTCCTCGACGATAGCATCGCAGACCAGAAACACCTCGTTATTCCGAGTATCGTTGATCGAGACAAAGGACGCGGGCAAAACACAACCAATGCGCAGGTGCGAGGAGTACCAAATTTCCTAACAGTGCGCTCAACTTCATGGGCCTCAGAATACCGAAAAGACGCAGGGGCCAACGAATAAGGCCGCGTTGGACGGGACGCTTGGCGACGCAAAGGAACGCAGCTGGCTGGGCATGTTGCCGGCGAGTGCCAGCGTTCCCGGGCCAAAACCCGGAGAAGACGAAGAAATCGTCACCGTAAAGGGCGTCCAGGTATGTACCGCGTCCGCAATGCCGGATTGATTATCAACATGAACTTCCAGATGAAGCGTTCGGAATACCAAGCGATTGTCGAATGGGCACTGAACGCGATAGCTGAGAAAATGCGGCGCGATGTCACGAGTGGAGAGGTGGCCGAGGTGTAGATGTATGTTGGTACTAGCGCGAGCTCGGGTCCCCGTCCATTAACAGGTAGAATTGTCATGGATTGTGAGCAAGCCCTGCGACGGGTTCGGCAAGACAGCGACCTGCACTGCACGCAGCGCAGGTGCAGAACAGGCTTTGCCATAGTGCAGGCAGGAGCTTGGCTTCAAGGCCCATGCGGCCGCAGGCATGCTGGCGACAAACGCCCGTTGAACGTAGATGTCAGCGAGAATGACCGATGCTGCAGTTATATCGTCAGGGCCTGGCGTGGTCGAGTACGAGATCGCGGCTCACCATAAGTGCAGGGCGACAGGAAATGAGAACAGCACTGTTGCGCAAAGTGCTTCACATGGTTTCCAGGACGCAGACGCATTAGAATTGCTCTCCAGCAACGCAGCCGCAGCGGAAGTATGATGCGATCGTCATGCAAGATGCCCCAGTCAAGTCGGCTGACTGGTTACGCGCTGTCATCTGCGTTGAAAGCAGATCGTCAGAGTGCGACGCGGTCGAGCGATAGCTAGCCTTACCGGAGAGGGGCAGCGAACCATTTCCGCGGCTCGTGAGCGTTGGCTTGCTCTCAAAGATTGTTGATATAGCTGTAACGCCTGACACCGAAGCGAGAGCGAAAGGTCAGCGCACGCCGTGGTCGAGCGCGAGAGAGTTACTTACCTGGATGACGAGACAGGAGACAGAAGCATAACCAGTTCCGAGGGCGCCGAGTAATTAACAGTAGCTCTCCAGAGCCACGGCTGGTGGTGGCAGCTTGATCTGCCCGTCGAGCGAGAGGCGCCTGACCAAGGCCAAGCTGACCGGGCGGGCGAAGTCGAGCCGACTGCCCGACGCTGCCGTCCCTGTGCGTCGCAGGTGTTGGGCACAGTCTGAATATGGGCAGCACAACCGCTGGTAAGGCAGACGATCAGGCCAACAGCGGCCTCCTCGTTCGAAGAGTCCGTTGTCGCGCAGCTTTATTCCTGATCGTCTGGACCGTCGGCGCCAGACGAGCCAACATGGAGACCTGTCGGAGCTGCACAGGCTTGCAGCTGGTCATCGTGCGCGTCCGTGGCCACAGCTGCAGTGGGTCGAAGGCATTTGCGACTGTGCTGCCGCGAATACGCTGCGCGAGACCGGCTCGTGCTGTCGCGACTTGAGCTGATGACCCAAGGCCTCTGGACGGTGAGACCATGGCTCAAATCAGACAGACGGTGTAGAATGCCACCTACCCACGCACCTGCGCATGCTGACCGTAGGCAGCGTTCGGAAGCGTTGCACAATGTGGGACTTGGTGCTATCGCGAGCAGCCAGACGGTCATGCGCGTCGCAGACATTGCCTAGAGCTAGCAATGCAGTAAAGACAACCGATACTGGAAAGGAGCGGAATGTCAGATCTGGGCACGGGCGAGTACGAGGGCACTGCTTACCAGGAAGGCGCGACCACGGTAGATGAATGCGGCGCAGGTGCGTAAACCAGCTCACCGCCACTCCAGGGCGCACATAGAATCGGGACAGCTCCCAGGAGCGACAGCGGTGGCGGTAACTTAATCCGCTGGCCGAGAGAGATGAGCCAGTCCGATTTGGTCGGCAGACGAAGTCGTGTTCCCCGTCAGATGCGACCTCTTTGCTGGGTGCAGCAGACGTTGAAGTATTCGAGAACACGGAAGTGGAGCCAAGGTAACCGAAGCTGCGTTAGAACCGCATCGTCAGCAGGCGGCGATCGCGAGCGAGAGTGCTACTTACAGGTACGCCGCGATGAGACAAAACGAACGAAATGCAAATGCGTAAAGCGCTTCGCAAGGTAACTAGGGCGCAGATACAAGCAGATAATGTCTCAGAGCCGGAGCGGGAGTATCAAATGGACCCGCTCGTCGAGAGTGACGCGCGGGCCAGCAGGAAAGCGCGGCAGCGATGAATGGAGCAAGATGAGGCATTGTACTCGGTCTGCGACGCCCAAAATCGAAGAAGCATATTCTCAAGAGCAGAAGCGACGGCAGGAGGGGGCCTGCTCATCGAGAAAGACGATGCTGCAGCGAGAGCGAAAGGTCAGGATGCGCCGTTGTTGAGAGCGAGGACGTGACTTACCAGAACGGTGAGGTAGCAGACGAAGACAACACAGGGAAGGAAGCATCCTCAACACGGAGACAACATCGGCAGGTTTTTACAGTACCACAGCGGTGATGGTAGGTAGCTCCAGCTGCTTGTCGATAGAAGTGAGCCAGACCAATGCGCCCCGCCGCCTAAGTCGAGTGGCCTTCGTCACAGATGCTGGAATTTTGTTGGAACACGACACTGGAGGCAAGGCGACCAAATCTGCGGTGAAAACAAATCATCAGAGGGCGACGCGGTCGAGGGATAGACTGACTTGCCGGAGCGGCGCAATGATTGGAAGTGAAGGTAACCTGGATGCGGGAAAAGCGCTTCGCGCGTTCAAGCGTCTGGATACGGATAGATTACGGCTCCAGAGCCGAACGATGAGCGACGAGTGGATCTGCTTGTCGCAAGGATGTGTCCGGGTCAAGGTCGAGTTGAAGGCCATAGACTGCCATTGGCTCTGCTCGCGGACGTTGGCCAGGTCTCGACGGTTGGGAATATAGCCGTAACAGCAGACGCTGCAGCGAGTGAGAAACGTCAGCGGCCACTGTGGTCGAGCGCGAGGGCGTTCCTTACCAGGAGGGCTAGAGAAGGGAAAAATAAAACCCCCGCAGGGCAGAAGAGAATACACTGCTCCCATTTTCATGGCGGAAAGGAATGAAGGTTGGTTCTCCAGAGCCACGGCGGTGGGGCGGCTAGGTCTGCTCGTCGAGCAAGATGCGTCTGACCATGCCGACTTGCCTACGTCGCAGACGTTGGTCAAAAGCCTAAAATGTGGCATCGGAAGCAGGCCGAGTGAATCTGCGTTGAAAGCGAACCGTCAGAGAGCGACGCGGTCGTGGAATAGCGTTACTCACCGGAGTGGGGCAGGGACGAGAACTAAAGTCGAAGTCGAGTGTTTTGCTTCGCAGCAATCGCAGATTGAGAGAATTATGGCAATGGAGGTAAGGCGACTGAGCCTGCGTTGAAAGCACATCGTCAGGGTGCGAGGCGGTGGAGGGGTAGCGTTGCTCACCGGAGTGAAGCAAGGACTGGAACTGCAGTCGAAGTCGATTGCCTGCGTCGCAGACGTTTGAAAGGTGCTGAAATGTGGCAACAGCGCGGAGGCTGCTGAGGCTGCGTCAAAAGCGAATCATTTGAGTGTCACGCGGTCGAGCGAGGGCCTTACTTACCTGAACGGCGCAAAGATGGGAATTGAAGGCAACATGGATGAAACGTGGACTATGAAAAGACTTCACACGCCCAAGGGCGTAGGTACGGATAGCATACGTATCCAGGGCAGAAGGGGAGAGCCTGCTTATCGCAAAGAGGTGTGACGGCCAAAGTCGAATCGTCGGCAACAGACTGTCATTTCCACGGCTCGTGCACGTTGCCTAGGCCTCGAGGGTTGTTGACATAGTTGTAATGGTGTAATGGCCGACGCTGAAGGGAAAGCGAAAGGTCAGCGCACGCCGTGGTCGAGCGCGAAAGCTTTACTTACCAGGACGGCGACACACGAGATAAACGCAGCACAGCAGCCTACGCTACCCCCTTCAATCTCCACGGCGCGAAGGAGTGAATCTTGGCTCTCCAGAACCACGGCAATGTTGGCAGGTCGATCTGCTCATCGATATCCGCTTGACCAAGACGACCGGCAGTCGAAAATCAGTAACCTGTGTCGCGGGCATTGAAATTTGTGTAGAATATGGCAATGGAAGCGAGGCGATTGGGTCTGCGTCAAAAGCGAACCGTCAGAGTGCAATGCGGTCGAGCGACAGCCTTACTTACCGGAGCGGCGCAGTGATCCATTTCCAGGGCTCATGAACGTTGGCTCAAGTCTCGAGAGTTGTTGATATAGCCGTAATTGCTGATGCTGATGAGCGAGCAAAAGGTCAGCGCGCGCCCTGGTCGAGCGCGAGACCGTTACTTACCAGGACGCGAGATAGGAAATAAACGCCGCGCAGGAGCATAAGATGCTTTGTCACTTTCCAAGAAGGAGAGGGCTGAAGCTGGCACTCCAGAGTCAGGGCGGTGTGGGCAGCTCGACCCGCTCGTTAAGCAGGATGCGCCTGACCAATTTGCGGCCGAAGTCGAGTGGCTTGCGTCGCTAGCGTTGGAGTTTCTAAGGAAGATAGCAACGGAGGCGAGGCGACTGAGGCTGCGTTGAAAGCAAACCGTCAGAGTACGACGCGGTTGAGCGGTCGCCTTACCTACCGGACTGGTGCAGTGGACCAATTCCGCGCCACGTGGATGTTGGGTATGTTCGAGGGTTATTGATATAGTTGAAATGGCTGAGCTAAAATGAAATCGCAAGGTTAGGATGCGCCGTGGTAGAGTGGGAGGGCGTTATTTACCAGGACAGCGAGAGGGGCAATGAACACAGCATAGGAGCATAAGCTACGTCCTTTCATTTCCACGGCACAAAGGAGTGAACCTTGGCTCTCCAGAGCCACGGCGCCGGGGGCAGCGAGATCTGCTCGTCGAGATTCGCCTGACCATAGCCGCCTGCGGTAGAACAGAGTCGCCTGTGTCGGAGCCATTGAGACTGATGCCGAATATGACGACCGAGGCTGCGTTAAAAACAAACCGTCAGAGTCCGTCGCGGTCCAGCGATAGCCTTACTTACCGGAGCGGTACTGTGAACCATTTCCGCGGCTCGTGGGTGTTGACTAGTTCGCGACGATTGCTGATGTGACCGTAATTGCTGATGCTGACGCGCGAGCGATAGGTCAGCGCACAGCGTGGTCGAGCGCGAGAGCATTACTTACCAGGACGGCGAGACATGAAAAGAACGCCGCGTATGAACATAAGATTCTCTGACGATTTCGAGCAGATGAAGGAAGGTTGGCTGTCCAGAGCCACGGCGGCAGTGACAGCTCCATCTCCTCGTCGAGCGGGATGCGCCTGACCAATTCGTCCTGCCACGCAAGTCGAGTGGTCTGTGTCCCAGACGTACTCCAATGCCTGGAATAAGTCATCCAAGGCAATGGCATCTGCGGTGAAGGAAAACAGTCAGAGCGCGACGCGGTCAAAAATGGCAGCGTGGATTACCGACAGGGCGCAGTGAGAGGAAGTGAAGTCGAAGTCGAGCCGTCTCCGTCGATGACGTTGGAATTGGTGAGGAATATGGCATGGAGGAATGACGACCGAATCTGCACGGAAAGCAAACCGTCAGAGTGCGACGCGGTCGAGCGATGACCTTGCTTACCCCGAACGGGGGAGCGAACCACTTCGGCGCCTCGTCGACGTTGGCAAGCTCCCGATGATTGTTGATATGGCTACAAGGGCTGACGCTGAAGCGAGAGCGAAAGGTCAACGCACGCCGTGGTCAAGCGCGAGACCGTTACTTACCAGCAGGGCGAGACAGGAAGATAGAAGCATAAGCTTCCCCTTTCAATGCTTAGGGCGCCGAGGAATAAAGATTAGCTCTCCAGAGCCACGGTGGCAGCAGCTCGATCTGCTCGCCGAGATCCGCTTGACCAAGACGACTGGAAGTCGAACTTGAGTGGCCCGTGTCGCAGGCGTTGGAATTGTTGAGGAAAAGGAAAATGGAGGCCAAGCGACTGAATGGGCGCAGAAAGCAAACCGTCAGAGTGGGACGCGGTCAATCGATAGCCTTACTTACCGGAACGGCGCAGTGACTGGCACTGAAGTCAAAGTCGAGTCGCCTAAGTCGCAGACGTTGGTATTGTCAAGGAATATACAAATGGAGGTAAGGCGACTGGAGCTGCGTCGAAAGCGAGCCGTCAGAATGCGATGCGATCGAGCGACAGCTTACTTACCGGAACGGAGCAGTGATTGGAACTGAAGGAACCATGGATGCACAAAGCGCTTCGCACGTCCGACGGCGTAGATACGATTAGATTCGCTCACTAGCCGAAGGGGGGGGGGGGGGGTACGGGTGGACATGCGCTTTCCAAAGAGGTCGTTCAGTCAAGGTCAAATCGTCGGCCACAGATTGTCATTTCTGCAGCTCGCGGACGTTGGCGACCTCTCGAGGATTGTTGATATAGCTGTAATGCCTGACGCCGAAGGAGAGCGAAAGGTCAGCACACGCCGTGGTCGAGCGGGAGAGTTGCTTACCAGGATGGCGAGACAGGCTATAAACGAAGCGAAGAAGCATGCGCTGCCCCCTTCAATTTCCATGGCGCCGACGAATAAAGCATGGCACTTCAGAGCCACGGCGGTGGTGACGTCTAGATTTGCTGGTCGAGCGAGATCGGCCTGACCAGGCCGGCGGGGTCGAACTCGAGTCGCCTAGGTCGCAGACGTTGGTATTGTCAAAGGATATAAAATTGGAGGTAAGGCGACTGGACGAACCGTCAGAATGCGATGCGATCGAGGAATAGCGTTACTGACCAAAGCAGCGCAGTGACTTGAACCGAAGTTGCAATTGAATGGCTTGCGTCGCTGGCGTCGAAATTTGTAGGGAATATGGCGATGGAGGCGAGGCGACTGAGTCTGCGTTGAAACCAAATCGTCAGAGTGGGATGAGGTCGAGCGATAGCTAGCCTTACGGGAGAGGTGCAGCGAACCATTTCCGCGGCTCGTGAGCGTTGGCTAGCTCTCAAAGATTGTCGATATAGCTGTAACGCCTGACGCTGAAGCGAGAGCGAAAGGTCAGCGAACGCCGTGGTCGAGCGCGAGAGTGTTACTTACCAGGGCGGCGTGACATGAAAAGGACGCAGCGCAGGAGCAGAAGATGCTCTATCAATTTCCAGGCAGCAGAAAAATGAGAGCCACAGCGGTGGTGAAAGTTAGATCTGGTCGCCGAGCGAGATACGCCTGAGCAAGCCGACCAGCGATCGAAGCCGAGCCGTCAGAGTGCGATGCGGTCGAGGAATAGTGTTACTCACCGAAGCGGCGCAGTGACTAAAACTCAAGTCGCAGTTGATTGGATTGCGTCGCTGGCGTTGGAATATGGAAGGAAGGTTGTAATGGAGGCAAGGCGACGGCTGCGTAGAAAGCGAAGTGTCAGAGTGCGACGCGGTCGAGCGATGCCCGTGGTTACTTACCCTGAGCGGCGCACTGGCCCATTTACGCGCCCCGCGAACATTGGCTAGGTTTCGAGGGTTGGTGATATAGCCATAATTGCACGCTGAAGCGAGAGCGAAAGGTCAGCACATGCCGTCGTCGAGCGCGAGAGTTACTTACCAGGACGCGAGACAGAAGATGAACGCAGCACTGCAGCCTGCGCTGCTCCCTTCAATTCGTACGGCGCAAAGGAGTGAATCTAGGCTATCCAGAGCCACAGCGGTGGTGGCAGCTCAATGTAATCGTCGAGATCCGCTTGACCAAGATGACTGGCAATCAAACTTGAATGGACCGTGTCGCAGGCGTTGGAATTATTGAGGAAAAGAAAAATGGAGGCCAAGCGACTGAATCGGTGCAGAAAGTAAACCGTCAGAGTGCGGCGCGGTCAAGCGATAGCCTTACTTACCGGAACGGCGGAGTGACTGGCACTGAAGTCAAAGTCGAGTCGCCTAAGTCGCAGACGTTGGTATTGTCAATTAATATACAAATGGAGGTAAGGCGACTGGAGCTGCGTCGAAAGCGAGCCGTCAGAATACGATGCGATCGAGGAATAGCGTTACTTACCGAAGCAGCACAGTGACTTGAACCGAAGTTGAAATTGAATGGCTTGCGTCGCTGGCGTCGGAATTTGTAGGGAATATGGCGATGGAGGCGAGGCGACAGAGTCTGCGTTGAAAGCAAATCGTCAGAGTGCGATGCGGTCGACCGATAGCTAGCCTTACCGGAGAGGTGCAGCGAACCATTTCCGCGGCTCGTGAGCGTTGGCTAGCTCTCAAAGATTGTCGATATAGCTGTAACGCCTGACGCCGAAGCGAGAGCGAAAGGTCAGCGAACGCCGTGGTCGAGCGCGAGAGTGTTACTTACCTGGATGACGAGATATGGAAAAAAGAAAAGGCATAAACTTCTCCTTCCAATTCTTAGGGCGCCGAAAATTTGAGAGTAGCTCTCCAGAACCACGGCCGGTGGTGGCAGCTAGACGTGCCCGTCGAGCGAGAGGCGCCTGACCAAGGCCAAGCCGACCGGCGGTCGAAGTCGAGCCGACTGCCCGACGCTGCCGTCCCTGTGCGTCGCAGGTGTTGGGCACGGTCTGAATATGGGCAGCACAACCGCTGGTAACGCAGACGTCCGGGCCAACAGCGGCCTCCTCGTTCGAAGAATCCGTTGTTGCGCAGCTTTATTACTGATCGTCTAGACCGTCGGCGCCAGACGAGCCAGCATGTAGACCCGTCGGAGCTACACTGGCTTGCAGCTAGTCATCGTCCGCGTCCGTGGCCACAGTTGGAGTGGGTCTAATGAATTTGCGACTGTGCTGCTGCGAGTTCGCTGCGCGAGACCGGCGACTTGAACTGATGACCCGAGCCCTATAGACGCTGGAACCATGGCTCAAATCAGACACAGACGGTGTAGAATGCCGCCTGCCCACGCACCTGCGCATGCTGACCGTAGGCAGCGCTCGGCAGCGTTGCGCAATGTGCGACTTGGTGCTGCCGCGAGCGGCCAGACGATCCCGAGCCCAGTCCGGGCCGCATTTCTAAGGCTAGTCAGCGTCGCGAGCGCCGGAGCCGCCAGAGCGAATGCGCAGAATCACGTACCCAGATGGCCCGCTCACTGGCAGCCGTCCCCGAACGAGTCTGGCACGTGCGCGGTTCCGAGCAATTGACGCGCGCATTCAGACCCCGCCGTCTGGCTTGCTCTCGCTGAATTTCCTCCATTGAGACGGAGCAACTTCAGAAAAGAAATGCAAGCATCATCCGTCGCCTCGCTGCCGAAGTCCCGCAAGCTGCATCCCCTGTGTGCTCAAGATCGAGGTGCCAGCAGCGTGCATATGAACGCTGTCGTCACTAGCACGGCTTCATAGTCCGTACGATCTCAGTGGCTGATGCGATGTATTATCATTATTATGGCGACTTGCTAGGCATAAGGGACAATTGGAGCTGGATCACATGAACCGCGCGATGAAACGAAGAAAAATCTCATAGCAACATTTTCATTTTGGCTGTGCAATAGCAAGTACAAGCTTTTTTTTACCACAGAGGACGAAATTCATGGCTTCAAGTGTTTCTACATGGACTTCAAAGCTTGCTGATATATGGCAGCTGCCTCCTTCACGAGCTGTCGAATGTCCCTGTCACTCATCCGTTCCGTTTTGTTCTGTTCCGCCTGAACCTTGGCGTTCCGGATAACCTGCAGGACTCGACTTTCCAACGATTTCTGCTTGTCGCAGGCAGCCCGGAAGGTAGACTTGTTCAACTGCGGGACCTTGGAATGCAGGTATCAATGACGACTTATATGCTTGGTCATTACTAGTACTCACAATTATAGCCATCAGTTCTGATGAAGCTCTGAGAGTCTTGGAGTCAGTAGTGGACCCAGACAAAGCTGTGTACCACTGAGTGAACTGGCATGCCCAGGCACAGGCTGTTTCGTCGGAGAAAGGCTTTTTATCTGCGATCGGAAAGGCGGGGACTGGGGGCGCATGATCGTTGTCATCTGAGAGATCCTGAAAGGCAGACGATTGAGCTTTGACATCAAATAGAAAAGCTTCGTCTCACCAATTCCATACTATCAAGCTCAATGCTGTCATTCGCTTCGACCTCCATGGCAGACTCTGCTTCGACAGGCGATGTCGATCTTTGATCGTTTGCAAATATCAATGGTCAACGGACATGGTCAATGGTCTTGATCTGTGCGATACCCAATCCATCCCACTCACCGTGGTACAAGATACCTTGAAAGTGGGAGACACTTGGCCTCCTCCTGGCAGTCTAGGATGAACCAGAATGACACAATCATACGAGCGGATTTGTAAAGAGCCTTGTCTAGCTCCGAGCGTGCAGGGTGAACAAGAATGATGTCCGCGCCGACGACCTCGTTGGAGATGCGCCCGCCCAGAGTCTTTGGATGAATGAGCGAATTCTTGGTGATTTCAGTGCGGCGCCGCGGCAGCACTGGCACACCTTGATGCAATCTTGAAATTCGCGTCTTTTGGCTGATTCGCCCTCCCGGCCATACACCATGTTGTCGATGTAGAAGAGTTTGGCAGTCAGAGGACCTTGAGCTTCGTGGGCCATTTTCGAAATGCGAGTTGTGGCAAGCTACGGTTCGAGCGGAAAATATCTAACTCCGTCTCCCGCCGCATCGGTATTTTTAATAACACTCGTCAACAGAAACCTCAACGACTGTGTCCAAAATGTGACTAAGGGATAATCGACGCATTGTGCGGTGCGCTGCTCTCGAAGAGCCCGCCCAGGCTGCAATAAAAGAAGCATGGCATATATTGGCTTCGCAGGCGAGATGGAGCTGTAAGCAAATCTGCAGAGCGCGTCGCAGCACGAGACAATACCGCGCTGGACGGCTTCGCCGATCTGCCAGCGCGATAGGCCATCCTCAACTTTGCGGCCCAGTCCAGGGTCTTCCTGGCACATGGCATCGTCCACGTCCAACCTAAAGACTAGTACAGTACCAAGGTCCGGGGACGCAGATTCGACCGCGCGGCTTCTTGCCTTGGCGGGTGAGCAACGCCAACTGCATCGGGGAAAACCGGATTTCATTGCAATGCATTGCAGCGATTCAAATGGATTTAGGACATTAGAATGCCTCGCAACATTCTGCAGCCGTTGCAGTGCCATCGAGATACCCCGCAATATTCTGCAACCGTTGCAGTCCTATTAGAATTCCTTGCAGCAGTGCGCCTTCTTCGCAATGGGACCTAAATGTTCGTACTTGCCTCCAAAGCAGCCTCAATGTTTCCCCCTCAGTATAGTAGGTGCACAACATTCTCTGCGTTGTGTACAGGTTGCCCAATCCTAACCTAGAAGACGACCGTTGCCAGTCCGACTTGCACCTTTGGTGTGAGAATGGGGAGTCTATTGCTTAAATTCGCTCGTATTCGCGGAGGCGGGCTGCGCAGAGCAGCCAGCAGGCACCTAAACGGACTTGGAGCTGCAATCCTACGCTCCACCGCTGCTCCACCGTGACTGAGCCTGCGGCCGAAGCCGTCGCCATGACGCGTCGCACAGTTCAAAAAAGTCGACGCTAAGTCGGAATCAACCGAATGCTCCTTGTCCTATCTCTTTTCCCCCCTCGTGCCCCCGGTCTCTGGGAGTTCTCGCCGTCCAGCTTGGACTATCAACGTGCACGCCGACTATCTACCAGCTGTCCCGCGGACGAAGCTCGCGTACGATCTTTCTGGGCAGTGGTACGCGTTTCCTCCCTGACATCGCTGAGCACAAGCTGACTTCGTCTGTTCTAGCCTTTTCTCTGCACAACGAGCAACATTGCAAGACGGCCGCCTCCCCGCCTTCCCCCGGTTGTGAGTGCCGTCACATTTGTATTCGTTCCGTCGTCGTTTGGCGGTGGCCGCTGTTGCGGACGTTCGCCCGATGCACGGATTTGTTGCTGCTGACGCGTTGCTGTGCGTGGCCGGTGGCGCGGTGGCCTATCCAATATTCAGTAATTGAACCAGCTGGCGGCTGCGGTGTAGCCGGCTCTGGATTGCATGTAGTTAGAATGTCATTTCAACATCGTTTAATCGTCACCGTAAGGTCATTTGAATGTCATTGCAATCTGGGCTCAATATTGGGGCAATCTTGCGCCGAAATCGTAATGACCTCCATGTCATTATAAGGCCGTGGGGTCATTGTAATGCATTGTGCTCATTGCAAGACATTATAATGCATTGCGGCCACGTGCAATGTCAGTTAAATAAAATCCTGTTTTCCCCGATGTGCTTTACGAGGTCGTTGAACTTCTTGACATGACCGGTAATGGTACGCTCACGATTGTGGATCAAGTCTTTGGTCTGAGAATGCTCCTTGGCTTCTCCATGATTTTACTTATCCCGGTTGTATCCTGGCGCGAAGACTACCAATGCACTTACGGAGTGGTGCCGGAGAGGACGCACAAGCTTTCGTTGATTGAAACTACGCACCGCGAACGCCTTCTGAATGTTGCTATCACGAGCGCGTTGACTCGCGCAAAAAGGCAAGCATCGTCGCGCAAGATCTCCAATCTCCGCGGCTGGTCCATCCCGAGCGATGCCTTGCCGGTGCGGCGTCACTGTGTTGCTTGGCCGACCAATCCTACTATCCCTCGCCGTCCGTAAGGCCAAACCCGTTGTTATTTACGAAATATACGAGGGTGGGAATGATTTGACAAGGCCATTGATGCCCATATGCGTGGAAAACAGAGATAGCGAACATGAGGCAATGCTCGAGCACTGGCCACGCTCCGCCGAAGCAGAGCTGGCACTTGGCGCGCAGGAGCAATTGAGATGCTTCTGCGGACGCCGTCCTCCAGAGCAACACTACACGCGCCCTGCTCACCACCTGGCTGTGCACTTGCAGCATCTGTGCAACCAGAGTGCTCCTGCTCATCGCGAGCGGAAGCCTGATGAACCGCGCAAGGGAATATCACTCTGGAAGGAAATGCTGCACTGCGGGGAAACAGTCACATATAATCAGTGATGCAGTCCTTAAATCTGAAAGCTCATGTTAATATTGATCGAAGGCTTAAGAAAGGCGCGTGTACTGTACCGTTCAAATTGACGAGCATGGCTTAAGCGTACGTTGGTGTGCACATGCGCAAACGGATTCTCCAGCAGGCTCTGCATGACCGCCGTAGTTGCAGGCCATATAAATCTAGAAAACGCCGGGGTTGATAACGTCAGACCAGGTGATATATTGCTTAATGCGGCGGCGATGGTGTCTCGGCAGGTCGATGACCGGTCCCTGGACTTACTTGCTCTCCGTCGTATGGTGTGATGAAAGCAAGCGTGTACTGGTCAAAATCTTCGCATCTTCGCACAGCGGTAAACAGAGCATCACTGTGAGCAAGCTCTTGGCAGGACGGACAGCGAGGAAGAAGCTTGGTGTCGTAGTCCTGTTGGGAGAGCCATGAGTGTCGTTTGCTTTCCGGCCTTGCAGTTCCGGCCTTGCACATCGTTCACGGTCTTGAGGAGCTTGTCATACTATTCAGCGGCACAGACGACTTCTTCGGGACTGCTACGAGCAAATTGCGCTCTTTTGGCAATGGATCTAGTACTGGCTACATGCAAGTTGAGGAGCACAGAACGCGGGCGGAATAGTCTGAAACGAGTCTAATAAGAACATGTATCGAGTGAGATTAGAAATGAACATACATCAGCTGCTGTAGTTCCTCGCTTGGACGGTCCAAAGACGGGGTGGTTCGCGAGCGACGAAGCCGCAGAGTTGCTTGGACTAGACATAGCAGCTTAGGGAGATGGAGGGGTGACGCTTGGTTGCTGTTTGGCGACTCCTATGCCGAACGCTCGCCTGGTAGCTCGTAGCGGGCAAACAGCAGATGGGGAGGTTGAGGGCGACATTGTCCAGACGTGGAAGAAGGCGGCATCCAGTCCGGCATTTCAGACAAGCGCTCACGCAGGTAGGCATCGAGTCCAGCGCGCGGAGGGTGTCACCCGCGCATTACCAGTGAAGGGATGTGACCGTCGCGCCCGGGTGGAATATGCGGTCGTCGCAGGGTGTACGCTTCGTGCAGGGTATTAGAGGCAGGCCGGCGGCGGCGACGTCCAGCGAAGGCAGTCGTTATCGCTATTGTCGCCATTCTCGTTGGCGCCCAAGTTGGGTATGGTAAAGGAAGGGAAGTGATGCCCACCATCGAAAATGATAGTGGGTGTTGTCAAACCTGGCTAGGGCCCCTGACTAGGATTCCAGGCGCGCCACATAGCCTGCTCATCGTTTGCAGGCGGTATGCCGGGCTGCGCGGAGTGTCAGCAATACGCGCGCTTTACAGACTGAGCGCAACTCACGAATGCTTTTTACGCTCAGATATACTGGTGGACTGTCAGTATTGATGCTGCTGCTGGAAACAGAGCCGGGAATACGGACGGAGTAACAGACGCTTTCGATGCGGTTGGCGTCGAGGATGGGATGGGCACGACGTCGAGAAGGGCGCGACGTCACAGAGAAAAGTTATGCGCAGAAAAATAAGGCGGGATGTACGTGAGCAAGCAGGCAACTGTCTTGTAAGGTGCCTGCCTGCGCCTGGGCCGCCCGCAGGCAAGGCAGGCGCAGGCAAACGGAGATCTTGACCTGAGGTACTACAGCAGCCGCACAGCGGAAACTCCGCGGTTCCTTCCTTCCGAACGCTCAGCGCTCAGTACTCAGTCCTCAATCACTGCCTAAGAATTGCTCTACCGCCAGCAAGATATCGCTGCCAACCCGATTGATGCGCCGGCGTCGTACCTGAGGCCGACGACCGGCAGGTTACGCCGCATTCACAGGCCTCTGGCGACGTCCCGAACGCAGAAGACTTGCCAGAAGACGCTAATCTTCCCAAGGAGCTTTCGCCGCTCACAAGTCAAAGGAGACCAGCGGACGTTGCGGTTGTGTCCTCGTGAAGATAAAGACGGTGACGTGTCGGCGACCGGAACATGACGCCGTACGTGTCCATCCCGACTCCGTCGTCGCGCCAGCTGTACCGCTCACTTGAAATGCTTGTCCTTCAAGGAGGTCGAGGGCTGGGTCTCTGCACTACACGAATCAGGAATGCTTTGCGGACTGTCGACGATGTCGCTAAACGAACGCCAGCCCATGCAGAGACATCGGGCGGCGATGATCAGGCTTCGTCGCCGTTGCTTCCAGGACTGTACAACAGCCGACAACGCCAGCGAGCGCAGCACTAGGCGTCAAGCACAAGCCCCTTCCCAATGCTTCGAGTTTGTTGTCATTGAAGGCCTCGGCCAGTCACTCGCAGATTAATCCAGTCCGCGGTGGGAGGTACACCAGGCTGTCATGTTCTCATTCTCCGTGTCAATTGTGCCTATCTTGTATGTGGTCTGCTATAAGCCGCATATGTGACATGTAGCTAACTATTACCAAGTTAGCCGCGAATTTAGGAAGAGCTTTGATGCTGTTGGAGGCGCCCAGTGTCTTACTGACCGGGTTCAACCGAGACGCCTCTGAGCAGCGGGTTTTTCAATCAATCAGCCATCGCGAATGAAAGTCATCAATTGCGACTAGGTACAGCATGCTTCGATCTACAACTGAGAAATTATGCAGATTTACAATAAATGCCAAGGCCAGCAAAGCAAGTATAGTCCTGGCCATAATTACGAGTGACCTCCAGGGCAATGGCGTACAGCGGAATGTTTAGTGCAGCAAACTGGGCTGGGATCGCAAAGTCGCTGTAGTTTGACGAGCGCCGAACCTCGCCAAATTGTGCGACAGGAATCCAGTTCATGGTGTGGGAACCCATGAATAAGCCCTCTCCCACTGTCTCCTTGATCTTCCCTGGCATGCGCAGCTGCAGCGGCACAGGCGTCGATGGCCAGGGAAGCCTGTCATAGATTATGCGAGCAGAGTCGGACGGCCGGACGGCGCCCCAGACGTTGATAGCACGAGGAAGACAGCTCCGCGAGACGGGATGACCGTCTAGTCGAATTGTAGCGACGACGATAGGCTCGGGGAGAGAAATCGTGAGCGTGCCGTGCGAGCCTGAGAAGAACCATAGAGCTCGATAGTCTGTAAAAAGACCGAGAGTTGACTCGGGCATCGATGGTGGAGGGCGGCTGCTTTTCACCAGGAGGTTGAAATCGCGGTCAGCAATCTTGGCCGGATAGAGGTCGCTGACGGGTGTTGCAAGGGTGTCCGACGTCATAACGTCGATAATCCGCGCACCAGCAGCGAATGAGGCGCGATTGCTGTTGTGATCTGCACATGTTGGCACGCTGGTCCTCGAAGCGACGCCGGTGGCATAAAGATAGCAAAGCGCGAGTATGATGACAGGGAACAGGAGCCAAACGCCCCTAAACTTGCGATCGTGCGACTGTGAGGAATCAGTGTCTTTGCCACAAAGTTTTGGCCGATCATCACCTTTGATACAATGAAGGAAGCACTGCTGAGTTTTTTAGACTGCGTAAGCATGGCCGAGGGAGGAATGGCGTTCGATGGGATGGAGGACGCGGGAATGCGCAAGAAAGGGGGACGACTACAATCGCTGGTCAATTTAACAGCCGTCGCACAATAGGTGCCACCTCGCAACCGCAGACAATAAGCCCAAGTGCGTTTCAGCCTCTGGGAACAGAAAATAAGGCCCGCGCCAAGATGTTTTCCCGGACAAATATGCTCTAAGCAGGCAATGCATTCCGATAGGACCCGGTAAGCATCGAAGCAGGTGTGAAACCATGAAGCTAGATGTCACCGCGGAGGGACGCCGGTCTGTCGTCCCGTCACGAAGCTGAAGGCATGTGCCGAGGTCGAAGGGAGCTCGCAGTATCAAGACATCTTCAGACGGAGAGTCTGGGTGCAGTCTGGGCGAAGGGCCGCGGGGTCTGAATTCGCGATTCGGTAGCCGCCACTCGCTGCTTGCCACCAGGATAGCTGAGCCTTCCGCTATGTGGTTCTGCACTCTCTCTCTTGCGCTGGCTGCCTTATAAACGACCCGAGGTCGGGCTCCGGGACTGTCGGTCTGCTCCCGACAGCGGAAGGCCGCGCATTACGCAGCGCTGCCTACGATCACTAGCAGCATGCACAGGTGCGTAGGCGGATCCCCTTTGACATTGCGTCTGTCTGACTCGAGCATCAATTCTAGCGCCCGGAGGCCTCAGCTTACTACTGGTGAGTCGTCAGCTGGTAATACTAGCTGACGTCGTGACAGTAAGTAATGGGTCCCGCACAGCGCAGCCCCGGAACTCCAGTTTTAAATCCCTGAAATCCACTTCAACTGCGCCCACGGGCGCGCGATATGACCAGAACCAGGCCAGCGCCGTTGCGACGGTATCTACGCTGGTGCGTCCGGCGCCAACTGTCCAAACGATGGGGAATGAAGCGTCGCGACAACGTTTTCTTTGCACCAGAAGCCCGCGCCTTGCCTGGGCATCTGCTTTACCAGCGCGGTTGCGCGTATTGGTGAGCGATATGTTCATCGTTCTCACCTCGACAACTTGAACTCCTCCTAGACTCGACGCTCAAATCGTTGTCGCTAGGTATTCCTCTTCTACGAGCGCTGCCCCGTGGCTTACCCCGTCACGTCGCTAGCATACGGGTATTGGAACGCCGGTATGGTGCACGACGCGGTTAGACAGCGACATGTCCTTCATCAAGTTTAACTCCATTGCAACAAGATCAGATGGTTTTCCTGGCGTAGATTGCCCACTAGTTGTGCCGTTGAGAGCTCAAAGCCACCTGAGGCGGCGCTCGCAGTGCAGTATCACGGGCTGTCTCATGTGTCTTCGGAATAACATACAGGGCATATGGCTGGTCATGGGCGCGGAAGGAAGGTCTATTCGTCCTGACGGAGGCGCCGGAAATTTACTACTACTACTACTACTACTACGGAGCGTTATCCCGACATATGACAAATGCTGCCATCGCTCCCAGGACCCGCAGTCAGGCTAAAGCCCAACGTGCCCGCCAACGCGTACGCTTAGCAACAGGCCGTTCTGCTCTTCGCCCCCTGCGGGCCACCGTCAACCAGATTCCTCCCACACAATTCTACCTAACTGCACTGTATGGCTGCGTCGGGAATGAGCATAGGCACTCCGTACACGAGCTCTAAGGTCTGATAGATCCATTTCGCGCCTGCGGAGGCGTACGAGATCTGGTTCGGGTCGAACTTGATGCGCATGCACTGCACCTCCGCTGCGCCGTGCTGTCGCTGGACTCCTGGCGGTCCGAGGGCGCGCGCTTGCGGCCGCCGATGAAGCCCATGCACGAGTTGCGCAGCCAGCAATGCGAGAAGTGTTGGACGAACAGTCGCTCCGAGCTCCAGAGCTGCCCGCCGCAAAGATGGCGACCTCGGCTGCGCGGCGGTTAGTAAGTTTAAAAAGAGCAAGGCAGATGGGAGGATCCCTGGTCAGACATTGCCGGCCAAGTCTTCGTCCTGGCTATGACGCAGAATCGTCATCTTCACGCCTCGCGAGGCCCGCCGCGCTCTCAGGAAAGGCTCTAAATGCTTCCATCTCTGAGCAGGCCCATCGTTCTAAGTGAATTCGTGTGCTGCTCACCACTCTCAGCATTCCCCGCCGGTCCTCGGTGGGTGCGTTCTTCCCCCGCAGTTTCAAATCACCTTGCTTGAAAGGTCTCTCCCGGGTCAAAAATGGGACCAACGTTTTGCATCACATGATCTGGCCGACTTGGCTACTGCGTCTGACCATGCCATGGTCCCGGGTTCGACAGTTCGACTTTGGTTCGACTCCCGCCATGGTTATGTCTTGCAGACCCACCCCGCCTAGGTTCCTACCCGAAATAAAGCTGCATTTAAAGCATGAATTCTACCTCACTGTCGTCCAGCTAAGGCAACCGGTACCCTTTCCTACGACAATCAAACTTACAAAGACAAGCTGCATGAACATTTTCCAATGCTTCGTCCGAGGATAGGATAGGATAGGATAGTATTGTAAGACGGGGAGGTCCCTTCAGGAACGACCGCTCTGCGTGTGCTAAATACAATTAAACACCGCAGACACCGAGCAACAGACCGAGGAGTAAGGACGATAGCCCTCAATCTTAACCTTGATAAACAAAGATCTTGATGAGCGTGGTCTACAACACTGGCCAATTCAATCTTTTGAATTTTGTATCAATTGCCGCTCAGTTCAACGACTCTCACTGCTCTCTAAGCCTCCGAATTCAGATGCAGAGGTCGCAGATAGCACACACGGTTCTTGCGTTTTGTTCAGTCCAGCATAAATGGCCAATGGCCGAAAGAATGAACGATGGAGGACAACAATCACTTTGCAATTGCATCTGACGCAACGAGAGGCCAGGCTATGCTCTCTCTCTTGTCACACAAGCAAAACTCGGGTTTACGATCCATTATCAATGCTTGGATACCTACTTGCATTCAAGCAAGGTGTTTGCCGGCGAGGCCGGCCGCTGCTGAATCTTACGTTCTCTGCGTTTTCCTTACGCGGGTTACTGTTACTGAGTTTTTAGCTGGTCTTCAGTCCTGGCGGGAGCATGATTCAGTTGCCGGCGCCTAGGCTTGCACGCGAACACACTGGTCCGCGCACGCACGCCAGGTCAGTGCAGAGCACGTTCAGCGTAACCGATAGCACTGCATCGTGGGTACTTTCGACATCGCCTGTGTACGGTGCATATCTCTGCCACAGGCCTTCCGTACGGCTGAGACGTGCGAGCGGACTGTTGCGCGGTCTGGGGCTTGCTCTCAACCGCCAATGCTCCTCCTCAGCAAGAGTCAAATCACTAACCCACATCTTGCTTTTGTCACTCCACTGCTTGACGTCTTAGGTGGGCCGGAGATTACGAAATGAAATGAGTACAGTGTGGTGTAAGATTACGGTCTGCTCGGTTTCAAGAAGCTGCTTCTGTTGCTTTTGAAGCACGACGAACATGAACATGCATTGTAATCTCTCAGCAATGGCATGGGCTGCTAAGCAAGCCCGACAATACAGGCCGGAGAGCACTGAACAAGGGATGATGCATGCTGACTACGAGTGACAAAACGATGGTAATGATGGTGGACCAGCCAGTCAAGCGGATCTGCGCTCATTAGGCAATGTTTGGATATTGAATTAAGCCGCATACCAGGAAATCTACCCTGCCAACCTTCCTCCACCCACGAGTAGCCCAAAGATCACGCATATCAAACAGAGGAAAGTTGCTCGTCGGCAATGCAGCCAAACTGCGAACTTCTAGTGAAATCAGATTTCTCCCATCACTATCACTCAGAGTCAAGAATGCGCACCTGGCGGCGCAGAGGATGACCAAATGTGGATGTGAGTCACATGTGTGAGCTCCGGTAGAAAATGCACAGTTGCAACATGAAACCCGTCGGCAGCTGAGCAAGCTAGGTGTTGAACGTTGTTCCATAAGGCCCCTGCATTCAACGATGAGATGCGATGGGAATTGTTTTCTGGATGGGGCTCACCAGGATCCTTGATGCTGCTTGTGGGGAATTGGTCGTCGGTGAGATGAAATATCTCAACACCTGCAAGAGAGACCCGGACAAGCCACAAATGCGAGCGCCATGAGGTTAGCCTGGCAAGACCAACCGCTCGCAGCCACACGGGAAGAATGAGGGTCTGCTGCATGGTCATGCTCGGCCCTGCGTCCAGAACTACCGAGTAGATCTTCACGACGTCGTTCGTGATTTCGATGGCTGTGATCCCAGAAGGAGTGCATAACACTTCTGCGTTATCACTGATAGCAACGGTAAGATATCTAACTTGGGCAGAAGTGCAGAACTCATACATCTCGCAGGGAGCTCGCCCCCTCACCTCCTTGGGATTATGAGGGCTTGAAAAATCCACCACGCTAGATTCTCTGTGAGGGCAGAAAGGGTATGAAGAAGCTTGCTCACTACAAGCCGCGTCTTTTATAAGCAATGACGGCGGTGTGCTCATGTACGACCCAGGCTTTTAGCACAGAATGGTCTCCCACATCCATAAGCATGCACCAGGAGCGAAAACCTACAGCCGTAAATACCTCTGAAAAAATGATGGTTTAGGTTACGCACGTGAGGGCTTGGTCCACAGCTGGCAGCTGTCTCCAGCGCATACGCTCATCACCGGAGCGCCGACTTGGGAATACGATAGATCAACCACTGGGCGGTCGAAGCGCCGACCGATGTAATCTATCAAGCGGATTCGACCCTGTCATATTATTAATTATTGGTGCCTGATCAGCGCGTGAAATATGAGCGTACTTTCCCGAACTTGTACGAGACAGCAAGGACCAAGACTCTACCATCCGACGTCCCGACGCAAAACGTCCTGTTACTGGGGGTCCAGCAAACGGTCAAGCCCTTGGAACGATTGTCTAGTCTAAGCGTAGCAATAGGACTGATCGATGCCATGTCGAAGATGGAGATGTAGCCGTCGTTTCCACAGGCTACGAGAGTGGTCGAATCTCTGGAGAAAGAGATTTCATTGACGGGGCCGTCGTGAAAGTTGGATATATCAGCTGCGTGCTTGAGTACGGGGGTTCCATGTGTGGGATGCGTCTCTGACGCGCAGCCAAGGCAAGCAAAGAGGCGTTTCACCACTCTGCGTCGCGACTCGAGTCGAAAGGACAGAATGCGAAACGGCTTATCCCGGTTCTTCGGCTGTACAGTATTCAATCACGCGACATGCCATTCGACCCGCTAGATCCCAACCGCTACGCCAGCGACGCAGAGGCCGCTTCCGTCCTCGCGCGCGTGCAAATTGAGCAGGCCGATGTCAGCGTTGCGACCAAGCGCAGGGAGCACGCCCGCGAGTTGCTCCAGACGGCCGAGCAGCGCTTTCTAGAAGCCGAGGTCGCCTACAAGATGTGCCAGGCGGTCAGGGAGCAGGCCATCGAATACGACCGCCAGGCCGCCGAGCAGCTCCAAAAATCTGCCGGCAGGCTGGCGCTGGCGAAGGCGCCGCTGCATCCGGTCAGAAAGGCGCCGCTAGAGGTCCTGGGGCTCATATTCGAATGGTGCATCGAGCCCTGCTGGCCGTCTGCTTCTGGCTCGCCCTCAGACAAACAGCGCGATGTCCTGAACCGCCAGTGCCAGCCATTTTTGCTAGCAGCCGTCTGTCGCCGCTGGAGGCACGCTTGCCATTCGTATGCGCCCATGTGGCGCACGCTCGACCTCCGACTGGACGACATTCTCCTGGACAATGTGCACTCGTGGATACACTATGCCACCGCAGTGATCAGCCACTCTGCGCGCGTTCCCATGCACCTGCGCGTGTTCCGCGCGCGCCCGGCCATCGTCCCAGTCGATGGTCAGCTCGTCGACGCGCTGCTCCCCGTGATGCCCAGATGCAAGTACCTTGTGGTCTGCGCGGCGACGCTCAGCGAGCCCGACGACCCGCTATTCATTATGCTCTGCGGTGCGGCTCCTCTCCTGCGCGGTCTCTACATCCGCGTCAACCGCACCACGCCAGGGCCTGTGCACCTCCTCCCCGACGCGCCGAAGCTGCACACCATTGACGCCAACTACCCGTTCACAAAGGTCGTCACGACCTTCCCGGGCGCGGAGATCGTCTCGCTCGCGTCGCCCGTCACGACTCAGGACCTCCGCCGCGATGATATCGCCGCGCTCCAAGCCGCCTGCCCGAAGCTCGACGACCTCACGCTACTCTACCCCGCCTTGGGCCTCGCGGTGCGCACGAGCCCGGTAGTGCTCAAGATGCCCGTGCTGCGGATCAAGTACTCCAAGCCCGCCGCGTCGGGCGACCTGCTCGCCTTCGCCGACCAGTTCTCCCTCCCGCGCATCCGCTCGCTACGGCTGTACGGCGAGCCCGAGGGCAGCGCCGCCCGGGTGGCCTTCCTCGCGGCCGTCTTCCCGAAGTGGTGCACGCTCAGCAAACTGACCATCAGCGCCATCGCCAGCGCGGACATCGACGCGTTCTTTGCCGCGCTCGTCGACGCGCCGAACCTCGGCGCGCTCGTCCTGCGCAAGGTCACGTTCACGCACGACACCCTGCATCGGCTCTGCGACGCCTTCGGCCGGCCCTCGGCGGACGCCGCGAACACCTGGCTCTGCCCGCTGCTCAAAAACCTCGACCTCTTCGCCTGCACGCTGTCTCCGGACTGCGCCACGGACGATTTCGTCGTCCTGGTGGCGCGCAGGTTGCGCGCAGCCGATAGTCCCGACGACGACCCGCGCCCGGCGCGGCTGCGCAGGTTGTATCTCCCGCAGGGATTTGACGAGCAGGTCAGTGCTCGCATTAGTGAACTATTTTCTTGAATTATGTACTGTGTTCTGAATCATGTGCTCTACTATTTTCGAGCTAGCGTTCTCGTCAACACTGGAAATCGTTAAATCATTTCGGCTATATTCAGGCAGGAACATAGGATTCTACATATGCGAACACTGTATATTCAAAATTTTCGTGATTCTGACACAATCAACTCATTCTAGCATGTATCTGAACCTTGCCTTACGTAATCCATCAGAGGGAGAGGCCTCAGAACGGCCGTGACGCGTGAGCGTCGAAATGTCGTCCGCACGTGCCGGAGCGGGCGGGAAGGCCGCAGGGCAAACTCCGCTCAAAGTCAAAGCAGCGGATATGCTCTGGACGAAGCCCTGGGCGACCGGCGCCCGCAGTCTCTCGGCGTCATTCGCTGAGCACATGCCGTGGCATGCGTAATACGCGTGGAAACCTTTGAAATTTTGTCGCCCCGAACGTCGCCATCCACGGCTGCACTAAGCGCCTCGGGCGAGAGACCCAGGTGCGTCATTTCCTGCTACTCATGTTACATTGCTCGCTGGTAGCTGACTCTTGCTCTCCCCTCAGGAGTGTGGCCGCGAATTGCGGGAGATAGAGGACCAGTCTGCGAGAGGCGACCGACTCAAGGGGGCACCGGGATCAAATTCCCGGAACCAAACCTAGGTAGGTAGGTCGCAGCCCGGAGGGCTGCGAACGTAACTGGAGTCCCATATACTCGGCTTGCCGAGCCACTCTGGGAAGATTTTTGCATCAAAATACAACTCTTCTGCACTATTCCCACTGCAATAAAGCATCAAAACAAGTCCACTATACGTCAGTCTGAGCTCTCTGCTCCACACCCCCCTTTCCAGGGGCTGGGGTCGGCACATTACACTGAAAAATAATATACGTGATTAGAGCGCCTTTCAAGTATTACAACCTCTCTTACAGTGATCACAATAAGTTTCTTTACTTTGGCCGGAACCAGTTTGCTTCCGGATCCGCGGAAAGGCTTCCCGAAATGGCAATATCTTCCCACGGTAGGTAGGTAGGTCGGCCTCTCCAGCTTCCCAGCGTAAACCGACCCAGGTTCCGTCATTTTGCTTCCGGTGCCCCCTTGGACCGACTTGGCGCAGACGTCACCGACGCGAACCGCTGTTTGCGGCCTACGTATTCTGCAAGTTTGTAGGTCTCTCTGCCGCTGCCCACGTGAATAAACGGCGCCCTATTGACGCGAGAGGCGCAGACTCGGTGCGTGCGCTCGGAGGGCATCCAACGCTCATCGTCCCGCGATTCGATAACCCGCGACATCCGCGACAATCGCAGACTTTGAGGTTCATTGGCATTTTTGTCCACAAGACGACCAAATAATAATTGTTGTATGTGCATATTATCATTAAGTCCAGTAAATTTAAACAGTCAGTCTATTCGAATCACAAAATTTGGGCCAGACATTATATTACCGTCAAGCCAAGACCTCCTTAAAGCGCATCGCAGCGTCGAGCACCGCGGCATTACTGTCCGCAAGCACCCCCAGCAAAATGCGGATCTGAATCAGCTCCTCGGGGGACCCGCCGCCGTCGCCGCCAAAGCGTTCATGGCGCCGACGAGACGGTGAACGGCCGCGATGGCCACCTCGACGGAGCATCGCAACCCGATGCAGTACGACTGCACGCTCTGCGCCGTGTTGATGCGCTGCAGCATGTCGCCCCGGGTGCTCAGAGTCCAGGCTCTGCGCCGGCCCGCCGCGGCGTCCCACTCCTCTGCAGAAGCTACACGCCAGACCTCGGAGAGCTGCTGGTGCAGGGCGAACAGGGCAGCGCGTTGACGTCCAGCCATGCTGATGACAGAGCTCGAACTCGAGGACAGCGCGTCGAAGGATTGTTGCAAACCGGCGTGAATCTTCGATGGTAGCGTACGCTCGTCACAGGAGTAGCCCTCAAAGACTCGCGCCAGTGTGCCGCAGTATGCGCGCGCGGGAGTAAACTTGTCGGCATGCTTTTGGACCCGCAGCTGCCATTCCTGGTATGTTTGCTCAGCGCTGTGTGTGTGTGATTAGTCGCTAACATCCCGGGCAAATTTCGAAATACTCACAGCGCAACGGTTCCGCTTGCCATGTCTCCCAGCTCTTGCACACCGAATGCCGCCAGATTGAGTTTGTTCACCAGATCCGCAAACGTGTCGTTGACCGGCTCAGGGCCCGCAGGCCGAAGCAGGGACATGTTTGCGAGAATACTGGTGGAAATCGGGAGGGAGAGAGCTAGGTTGGGCGTTTGCGCAACAGTGAACATCCCGGTTCGTATGTGCTGCAGAGGTCGGTATAATCTCCGGAGCAGGGGCTGACGCCGGTGGCCACTGGAGCCGCGTGAGTGTCGCATTTCGACGCAAGGGACGAGAGCAATGGGACTCTGCACAGGCTTTGTCCGACCTCCTGCAAGTATTCCGTGGTGCCGCGGCTGATCAAGTAGGCGAACGAGACAACATAGAGCAAGGCGGATCTCCCGGGGACGCGCTGATAGCCTTCGCGACCCAGAAGACGAAATCCATATACGCTATTACCATCGTGGATAAGGCACTGAGAATCACGATTAGCACCTGGAAGGTGCGCTTCATGCAGGCCTTTCCCTTCGAAGGGAATAGTGCGACGATGATTCCGGCAACTAGACAGACAAGCACTGATATGAAAGGATGGGCTGTCACCGCCCGACGCGCCAACGAGCCAACTGCGCTAAGCGCAGACGCGCTGTACGCGAAGAGCAAAGCAAGGAACGCAGGCATATGAGAAGGTGAGGGAGAGACGATTGCTCGGAGAATGCAGAGCAAGAGTCAGACTTATATAGCAGGGCATCGAGGTGGCACAGGCCTTTGTTCCACAAGACATAATTGAAGGCTGCAACGTGGGATAACATGCCCATTCACAGCCATGCCGTCGGAGCGGGCTCATGCGCCTGTTGGGATTGTGACTTTCCGGAAGGCTCAAGCCGCTTGTAGCGCGGTGGCTGTTGTGGTTAGAGCTGGTTAATCGTCGGAGTGTAAATATACATGCATCGAACTCCGTATTCAGCCCACAGGCCACAGAAAACCTGAAGATCCCCTTAGGACGATGTCCTTCGATTAAATATTAGTGATAGTAAGGGGGAATGGGAAACACAACGAAATGAATCTGCGGGAAATTCAGTATTCCCTCTGAAATGAAAGTCGGGATGCGAATCGTATGGTCACCCCTGCGCGTCGAAGTATGCATCTCGCTGCATCCACTACGGTGGGATTCGCATCGCATCCTCCAAGGATCGGGCGCTGCGGTACTTCTCTGCCCGGGATGTCGCTCGTTGTGCCTCTGGCTGTCCCGATGCTGCGCATCGGGCCGGCGTCGATACGTCGTTCGCCAGGTTGAAAGAAGAGTCACAAAAGAAAGGGACAGGTATGGACAGTCTACGAGGAGTCCGCAACCTGAACCTCTCTCAGCCTGCTGGATGCGAGCGAGTGGAGATGCTAGCTGCTTGTGCATTGCCGCGGTGATACGAGAGCGCCATGAGATTGTCATCCAGTAAAGAATGCACTACGAGATGAGGGCGATAAATGGGATTTGCCCCGGGGAGCGAGCTTGCCGACGTGCTGTTGGTGTGTTGACAGAAGACGGTGAGTTCGGTGCCATTGTCATTGACGTTGCCGCAAATGCGAGACTGGTCCCGTCGAGCTCGAAGTCTTGCAGATGATGGCCACCAGCGCAACGCTGTGTCGTCGGTCGGCGTCGCCCTCCGATTTGATCACCGCGGGGCTGAGCGCGCGGCGGTCTGACTGCGACTGCGATCCTCCTCTCGCCCCGAAGATCCATGACGCTGCGCGGAATCGCTGCCGCTTCGCGCTCGATGAGGAAAACGAGCGTGCGCGCTGCTCGGCGCCACCAATCTACTGACCCGCCAGAAGCCGCGTTCCCAAAGAATGCGCGTTGCGCAGCGTCCGCACGCGCACGCAGGCATCAGCCCGTACTGGCCGAAGGTAATGTCCTGTGTCGCCAGCCGTGTGCGTGCCTGCGGTTGGCCGATGAGGCGGTCTAGTTCTTCTCCCCCTGCACCCGGCTGTTGATTCTTGCCGCGGCCTACGGGAGCGCTTATGGTAGTTCCGCGCCTAGTGTTTCCGGACGCGTGCACAGGGGCCTGGCGTGCGGTCATGGCAAATGTAGATTGCTGCTGCTCTCCGCCCTCGAAGAGAAAGCAGGCCAAATCAGGTCAGAGAGAGAGCGTTGTGCGCTAAGATAGTGATGCCACGGCAAACGTTGTTTATCAATAAGAGGGAGTGCAGGCCCGAGTCTGCGCATCGCGTGATGGGCAGTAGGAGATGGTTGTGCAAGAACGCCCTTGCGGAAATCGCAAATCGAAGGAGTTAAAATTGCGCGGGATGCGATCCCGTGAGACGAAGAGCGCAAAACCCGTCAGCAAGAGAAATTCGAGCTGGGTGGAAAGAATACACCGTCGAGTGCTGGAGAAGGCATTGAGACATGATGTCGAGCAACGGACAGTTGCTTGACGCGAATCGCGGAATGAGATGACACGGTATAGGCAGTGTATGTCCAGGTAGGGCAGCATGCCAGTACAGGTCAGCGTGGTTTATAAAGCCGAGCATACGGTCCATAACGATGACGAAGGCCAACCCTACGATCTGGCAGACTCAGAATAACGTAGACGGATGGCGTCGGTGCAACCGAATGGATCAGAAATGGAGCAGAATGAGGTGAGTCCTACGGACTGCAGCAGATCAGCAGCGACGGATCGAGAGGCTACAGCGGGCAGACAGGCCCTGATTTACGGCGGTCGAGCAGCCAGCAATATCATCCCATGGAAAGTGCGCAAGCAGCTAAGGACATAAGCCGCGGAAGAGTGCAAGAAGAAGCCGACCAAAGACCGGCGGCATAGTTGTTACGAGAGCGAGACAGACGGCGGGGTCTGAATTCGCGCGTCAATTGCACGGAACCGCGCACGTGCCAGACTCGTTCGGGGACGGCTGCCAGTGAGCGGGCCATCTGGGTACGTGATTCTGCGCATTCGCTCTGGCGGCTCCGGCGCTCGCGACGCTGACTAGCCTTAGAAATGCGGCCCGGACTGGGCTCGGGATCGTCTGGCTGCTCGCGACAGCACCAAGTCGCACATTGCGCAACGCTGCCGAGCGCTGCCTACGGTCAGCATGCGCAGGTGCGTGGGCAGGCGGCATTCTACACCGTCTGCGTCTGATTTGAGCCATGGTTCCAGCGTCTATAGGGCTCGGGTCATCAGTTCAAGTCGCCGGTCGGGCGCAGCGAACTCGCAGCAGCACAGTCGCAAATTCATTAGACCCACTCCAACTGTGGCCACGGACGCGGACGATGACTAGCTGCAAGCCAGTGTAGCTCCGACGGGTCTACATGCTGGCTCGTCTGGCGCCGACGGTCTAGACGATCAGTAATAAAGCTGCGCAACAACGGATTCTTCGAACGAGGAGGCCGCTGTTGGCCCGGACGTCTGCGTTACCGGCGGTTGTGCTGCCCATATTCAGACCGTGCCCAACACCTGCGACGCACAGGGACGGCAGCGTCGGGCAGTCGGCTCGACTTCGACCGCAGGCGCGCAGAGTGACACCGCCCACACCGCGCGCGTCCTGACTTCCGCCCAGAGCCTTCTTGCGCACCAACGAAACGAACACCCGAATAACAACGACGACGATGGACTACCTCAGAATCGCGTACCCAGAGACCCCGACACCCAACATGGTCCTCACGCCGCCCGCGCCGCGCTCACCAGCATCGCCCGCGCAGCCGCAGCGGTCGTCGTCGCGCCTGGTATCTGACTGTGTCGTCCTGCCGTGCCTCCTGCAAGGATGGCTGGATGAGCGGCCGACGAAGGGCGTGTGCAGCAGCCCGGTCGAGGTCGACAAGTGCTGCCACCAGTGCCGCAACTCCAAGAACATGCACCCACGCTACGTCTGTGGACCTGTGGGCACCGCGGAGGCACACTCTACCGGTTGTCCAACTAAAAGGTTGCGCGTTGGTTTCGTATCATTTCGTCTGATCCCCGTACCATTTTGCTCGCTCGTCGCCATCGCTCGCGACTTGCTCTGTCTTCTCTCCATTTCATTACACTTGCATGCTTGCCCTCACCCTCTTGCCACACGCAGCGTGCAGCTGCCCGCTAACTCCGCGCTGTCGTCGCCATCGCGCAGCTCGCGCTCTCGGACCTAGGTTGGCTTCGCGCGCGCCGTTCAGGCTCGACGCGCCCCGTGCCCCGCTCCTGCCTTCCCGCTCTCCCATGACACTGTGATCATCTAGCCTTTGCCCGCATTCTCGGCGTGCCTGCGCACGCGCCCGCCCTCGTCCATCCTGCTACCCGCTCCCATTGCTCGCACGTTGCCCACTCACCACGCCACCCAACCCTCTTGCCTCTGCCCGCAGCCCCTTCCTGTTTACCGTCCACCGCCGCGCCTGCGCTGTATCATGCAGACGCCGTCTGATATTGCATGACCCTTCCTAGCCGCTCCGACGCCGCTGCTGCATGACGCCGATTTGCATGTGCCATTTGCCCGAGCCCGGAGGCTCACGGTGTTCGCGCGTCTAGTCCTTGCCTTGCCGCATTTGGCCTACTCCCACTCTATCCATCACACGAGCGCAGCTATCCCATCCGTTTACTTACGCTTCCCTTCCCTTCCTTTCCTTTCCTTGCATCTCGACCAAAATCATCCCTGGCCGCGCCTTCTGCATCGTCTGAACCATTTTCCATGTTCACTGTCATCGCGCGCCATTACTTTTTTCCTTCGTTGACCCAGCACCTTTGCATATCCGCCATTGTCATCGTGCCATGCGCCGCATGTCACTACTCGCTGGCTGCTCTCTGATTTCCCCGCTGCGCGCCTTGGTGCTGACGGCCACGGACTGGCTTCGCGTCCCCTTCTACCCCTCCATCGCGCCGCGCTCACCAGCCCTTGCTGCCCTGGTGTCATACATGTCTCCGCCCACTCCCGTGTCACTCGCTTGCGCTATCACCCGGGCCATCGCGCGTTGCCCGCCGCTGTCCATTGCTGTATCACGCAGCTGGGGCTCGACTCTGTTTCGCTGTTGCCCTTCTTCATCTACTTCTTCCCCGGCGCTCGCACGCTCTCTGTCTGCGTCTCGACTTTACCTGCCTTAAAAGTCGTTTGTCCCCGCTGACCTGCCCTTCGTCCCCTTCCTTGCCTGCCGCCGTCCCTCCAATCTCTAGCGCCGCCATTCATCCAATCTCCGATACTCCATCGTTGGTCATTAATGCTCCCGGAGATACCAATGGATGGAACACGACATCCACACTACAGGCTGCCCGCAATGTCGCGACATCGGCTCGTGCTCGCTCTGCCTCAGCCGCGTCGGCGCGGCGCGCACAGGGCCTTCCTTCACCTCCCTCGCGCGCAACAGCAGCGCGGACAACTCCAAGAGCCCGGACGGTCTGTGCCCGCGCGAGTGGCTGGGGCGCGAGGGTCTGCTGGTTGAGGGCGCCGCTCACCTGCTGGAGCGCAAGACGCTGTATGCCCGGCGGGCGAAGCGGGAGAGGGAGATGGGTGGCGGGTCGGTTAGGCTGCAGCGATTGGAGGAGGACGATAAGGATGAGATGGATGTGGATGTGGAGATGGAGAGGGATGGAGGGAATGGGAGGGGCCGTTGGACGATGTACGCGATACTCGCTGCAAGAGAGGAGTTTGAGCGCGTGTGGTGGGCGAGCGCACTGTTCGCGCGAAGGGAGGTGTGGGCGGAAGATGTGGTTTCTGGGTGAGGTCCCGCCGACACGGAGAGGTGCGTTCCTTGCACTGTCGTTGCTTTGTCGAGGCGACTGACGCGCGCGTGTGGTATAGCTGAACGGACACGCGGCGAGCAGTCCAAAGGCGCGCATTTGGAACGTCTCCTGCTCCAGCAAGCAGACACGATCGGTATGTCCCGCACCCTGCATCTCAGATGTCTGCCCATTCGGCCGTCCTCACGCCTCGCCTGCTAGATCTGACCGTGTAAGAGGAAGATGACAAAGAGAACGACGCATCAAACTCGCTGTTCGACGCCGACTCGCTCTTCGACGGCGACATCAACATGGACTCGGGCCTGCTCACGCCCGTCCCCGCGCACCCTCTCGTCGAGTCGCCGATTTCGCTCCCGCCGACTGCCAAGTCCTCGCCGACGCCGATGCTCAGGCGCCCAGTCGCCTCCATAACGAAGACGCCGCGCGCTGCAGAGATATCGTCTGCGACGAAGCAGACCCCACGCGTTTCTCCGACGTCGCCTACAACGTCAAAGACCCCGCGCGCCGCTCCGCCGTCGCCTTCAGCATTGATGACCCCGCGTGCTGCTCCGACGCGCCTACAGTATCGAGGACGCCGCGCGCCGTAGCTGCAACACCAACGACGACCCCGCGCGCCGCAGCCATCACACCGACGCTCTCGCCCGCGCGCACGGTGATCGTATCGCCCGCTCGCGCGGTGGTCGTCTCGCCCGCGCCGGGCCGCTTCGAATCCTCGTCGTTCCTCTCGCGCCGCTCGGAATCCAACTCGTCATTCTTGAAGGCGCTGCGCGTCGAGAACGACCTCGCGCTGCAAGTCGAGACCGGCGTCGCGCTGCAAGTTGAGACGGACTCGCTCTAACTCCCGCTGGTCGTCGAAGATGCTGATGCGGACGGGAGCGCCGAGCCGGCGTATCCGTCGCCCACCATGACGAACCAGCCAGCCGCGCTGGTGCCGACCTCACGCGAACCCCCTGAGCTCCGTGCAGTGCGAAGTTCTGCTAGCTATCCTTCTAAGCAATGTCTTTGGTAAGTCTTGTTGTGCATTTTTGTTTATGATTCCTGAGACCCTGCCGCTGCAGCAAAGGCGCATGCGACTGTACGGGAATCAGCTCCATGGCGTGCGTCCTCCGTTGGCCGGCAGAAGTATCGTCTGTATCTGTGTTGTGTCAGGTCCTCTTTCGCCCTCGCACTTCACTCTCGATTTAGCGCCGCTGGACTGAAGCACTCAGTGCTATGCTGATAAAAATCCCGTGCAGTGCTACGTGGCTCGCTGTCCTTGGTATGCAGTGGTCTGCGTCTCCGTATGACATGAATGACTAGAGGTTGCGCCTGTAGTCAATAAAGCAGAGCTTGCGATAATCCTCGCGACCCGCGCAAATCCCGGTGTTCGTGCTTGGGCTTGACCCGCGCGCTCTTGCTGAGGCTCTCTCGATGAACCTCGCTATCTATCCAGATTGATCCAACACCTTCAGAAAGCAGAAGGTCGCATGTCTGCTGTGAGAACGCTCACCGCTGTAATCGCTTTTTCTCCCGCGCTTCTTGACCTGCATTCACCTCGGCACTCGATCCCGTGATGCTGCGCACTGCTGGAAAGGAAGATATGCGAGTAACCCGCCTTGTCGATATTCTCCAGACGCGCGTGGAATCGGTGCGGACCCTCGTCACGGATTGAATATTGAATGCTGCTCTTAATCATATTCCATGAAGCGTTCATATCGTCGATACGCCCATTGACATGCGCTTCACACAGCCGTTCTTACCGCGCAAGTATCCAGAGCATCGTGGTATGCCTTATGAACTTGCGGGCGCGGTCGCCGAGCAAATGAGACGCAGTTAAGGTCCGTGCTTTGCTCAAACAAGTTCGCCGAAAGACAACTGTTGGCGATGCCCCATCTTCGTCATTGCAGAAAGGAAATATCTGTCGAGGCACTCAACGGGAACCGAAGGGGGCTGATGACTGGCTGACCATCAAAAGGAGTCACTCGCTGGATGAGCCGATAAAAATGCGAAAGGGTCATGACATTGAACGCAGGCAGACGGGAAGAAAGTGTGAAGGCAACCGGTACGGCTGAGCTTCTCACAGTAGCTCGAGAGACGGTTCAGGGATGTAGAGGGGACGGCAGGCGGGACGTCTGGCCAAGCTGCACCTGAGAGAAACGCGTCAAGTAGCTGCGCGCAGGGTAGATTTACGCGTCCATGACACCGAACGAGAGCTTTGCGCAGGAGGTTTGCTGTGCGCGGGATGTTTGTGGACAACATGCGCAGAGTAGTCATGAAAGGGATAGCAGGAGCGGTGTCGGCATCCTAATAGTGTGCATCGCGCTGCGCGTGTACTGGTATGGCGGAATGCTAGCATGCAGCACAACGTACAGCAGGCACCAGGACGAATATCTAGCCCGCTTACATGCGACAATGTAAACTGGAGACAGTGTAGGCCTGACGTTAGCCAATGGAAGGGCAAATTGGACCGGTCGTCGTCAGCGCGGTGGGATTGATGGTACCCACCCGGCGCTGGAACGGAAGTCATGGCTGCGCGGGGAACCACCTGCAGCAGGAAAAGCTCACAGGTGCGTCGGAGCTGCGGTGCGCGGACTCTGGGTCGCAGGCGATGGAAAATGTCTGGAATGAGGCAGTCAAGCCAAAACGACGGAATGTGAGTTGAAAGCAAAGTGTCAGACCGCGACGGTCGAGGAATAGCGTGAATTACCGAGGCGGCGCAGTAACAGGAACCGAAGTCGAGCCGTCTGCGTCGATGGCGTTGAAATTGGTGTGAATATGGCATGGAGGCATGGCGACAGAATCAGCACAGAAAGCAAACCATCACAGTGCGACGCGGTCGAGCGGTAGCCTTACCGGAGCGGTACAGTGAACCGTTTCCGCGCCTCGGGAACATTGGCTAGGTCTCGAGAGTTCTTGATATAGCTATAAGGGCTGACGCTGACGCGAAAGCGAAGCATCAGCGGATGCCGTGGTCGAGCATGAGACCGTTATTTACTAGATGCGCGACAGAAAAAGAAAAAACGCAGCACAGCAGGCTGGGGCGGCTCCCTTCAATTCGTACGACGAAAAGACGTGGATTTAGGCTCTCCAGAGCTACAGCGGTGGTGGCAGCTCGATCTGCGCGTCGAGATCCGCTCGACACAGACGACCGGCAGTCGAACGTGAGTGGCCCGTGTCGCAGGCGTTGGAATTGTTGAGGAAAAGGAAAATGTAGGCCCAGCGACTGAATCGGCGCAGAAATCAAACCGTCAGAGTGCGACGCAGTCAAGCGATAGCCTTACTTACCGGAACGGCGCAGTGACTGGCACTGAAGTCAAAGTCAAGTGGCTTGCCTCGCAGGCGGTGGAATTGTTGACGAATATGAAGATGGATGCCCGGCGACTGAAACTGCATCGACAGCGAACTGTCAGAGTGCGTCGCCGTCGAGCGATAGCTTACTTACCGGAATAGAGCAGGGATTGAAACTGCCGGCACCATGGATGCACAAAGCGCTTCGCACGTCCGCCGGCGTAGATACGGATAGATTAGCTCACTAGCGGAAGGGGGCGGCACGGGTGGATATGCGGGTTGCAAAGAGGTGTTGCGGTCAAGGTCAAATCGCCGGCCACAGACTGTCATTTCAGCAGCTCGCGGACGTTGGCCAGGTGTCGAGTATTGTTGATATAGCCGTGATGGCTGACGCTGACGCGAGAGCGAAAGGTCAGCACGTTCTGTGGTCGAGCGCGAGAGTTTCTTACCAGGATGGCCAGACAGGAAATAAACGAAGCGAAGAATCATGTACTGCTCCCTTCGATGTCCATGGCACCGAGGAATAAAGCATGGCACTTCAGAGCCACGGCGGTGGTGACAGCTAGATCTGCTCGTCGAGCGAGATCCGCCTGACCAGGCCGGCGGGGGTCGAACTCGAGTCGCCTAGGTCGCGGACGTTGGTACTGTCAAGGAATATAAAATTGGAGGTAAGGCGACTGGAGCTGCGTCGCAAGCGAACCGTCAGAGTGCGATGCGGTTGAGCAATAACCTTACTTACCGGCGCAGTGAACCAGTTCCGGGAGATGGAACGAAGTTGTCCGTGAAGAAGAGGAAGATTAATCCGTTCGAATCCTGACGGTT
Source organism: Auricularia heimuer (assembly GCA_002287115.1). Lineage (NCBI taxonomy): Eukaryota > Fungi > Basidiomycota > Agaricomycetes > Auriculariales > Auriculariaceae > Auricularia > Auricularia heimuer. The sequence goes on along the minus strand of NEKD01000021.1, from coordinate 436,478 downwards.
CCCTTGAATTTGCCTCGCTGCTCCGTAATAAAAGTACCACATTATGCCCACAAAAATACAGATCTGCTCGTGTCTCTTCATTGTGCAGTCACTGAGGCATGCACTCCGTGGGAACTTTGCCAAAGTGAACATCTATTCATGATGACAGAAAAGAACAATATCCACAGAACTAGCCGACATTGGACTGCCAGCGTGCCTTCCGGTTGCCCTTTGGCAGACTTGTATGTGCTCGTATCTTCGCATATTCTTGCAGCCGCTGAGACACCTCGCTGATGGTCATCAGAGGCAGAGCGCCGATCGTCGTGCGGTTAACGATGCTCTCGTGCGTAAAATGCGCGATGCAGACGCGCTGTCCGCCCTTGTACGTGACTTCGTGGGGGAAAACGGCACCGCGCAGCAGAATGAGCGTCCCGGGAAGGTACTCGATCTCGCGGTTGAGCACCTTAAAGAAACCGGTCGTGTAATTGCCGAGGGTGAGCACCGGCGTCCAGGCAAATTTCTTGTCTCTGCGGTCGGTATGCAGGGAGGTTTCGCGATTATAGATGAGAGAGCGTCCGTGGAAAAACGTTGGGTCCAGCTGAGACAGGATCTTGTACGCTGGGAATTGTGCTCTCAGCTGATCCCGCGCCGCCATCATGAGCTCATGTTGTTTCGGGTCGACGCATTCGATGAGGTTATCGATGCGCTGCGACACGACGCGCAACTGATCCATGAGCTTCATGGCAGCATTGAAGTCCTTCACGCGTCCGCCGACGACATCGGTGGAAGGACCAGCTTGCCCGTCCTAACGTGCGGGACGAGGTGCGTGAGATCACAAAGTTCTAGGGCCTCAGCGAAGTCACTGACCGGATGACCGATAGCGTTCCATATGTTGACAAGCTGGAAACACCCTGACAACTCTCCCCTCGCATTGCGTCGATTGTATGCGCTGCGCTTATTGCGCGTATTGCCATCGGCGCCGCCTTTGTCAGGCGAAACCTCGACTTCCGCGCCGAATTGCATGAGATCTTGGAAGAGAATCTCCTGAGGTCTCTTCATTAGCGGTTGGGACAGAAGAATTCGGAGGCGACACTGACGTGAGCTTTCTCTTTGAGGAATTGCGGGAATACCCACGCAAGAGCAACACCATCTTCGTCACGCAGTACGAATGGCTCTGCACCGGTGCACCTGACTGGTGCACCATCATGAGGTATTTTCTGGTTGGTCCAGGTCTCCTGCTGCTCGTCTGCGAATGAGGCGAGCCGAACTCCTTTAATCTCCTCTGTACGACGACCGTCGGTGACCTGAGGGAAAATGCACATCCTGGAGACGCTCACTGCTGTTCTTTATCGCCAGCTCGGTGCGCTTGCGGTTCTCCTTGCACCATGACCTCCACATTGTCTTTGCCGCCTTGCGTTGTTGCAAAGTCGGCGCAATTCTATGGGATGTAAAAGTGTGAGCAAATTGCAGTGCGCAGGATTTGCTGAAGCCTACGAAATCGGAGCAGCAGACGCCGATTGCTGCTGAGAAATGCTGCATCAGATCCGACCGGTGAGAATGACTGTAGGAGCAAGGGCAACAGCTCACCCGAGGACTCCAAGATCTGGGATGAGCTGTGCGATGTCCCTGCGCGGCGGTGCCATCTGAGCGTCGGGAGCTGCGTCAGACGGTCTGCTGGCACGGCCTGAATCATTTTGTTGCGCAGCACGGCGTCGTTCAGCGACTTGAACGGACAGCGGGATATCCTCTGAGGAGACGTTATCCCGCCGAGACGCAGCGAGCCTTGCAGCCAGCGGAACTTCCTCCGAACTGTCTGACGCGATATCGTCGTCTGCTAGGCGCGAGGACTCTGCTGCGTCGGCAGTAGAGTGATCCTCTGTAGCATTCGTCGCCAGAAGCGAAACCGGGTCGGTCGCCACTGTGGGAGACAGCATCCAGGGTAGAACGTCAATGTTGACAACGTCGTCATCCGGGGCTAAGTGGTGTGCATTAGCGGGACACTCAACGGGGGTGTACGCTGTTAGTAGTACCAAGAGGGGTGCTCGGGCTCGACATTACGCGTGTACGCAGGAGAGAAACAGGCCGTGGAAACGGGACTTTGGCACAGATGGCCGCGCAAAAGGCTGGATTGCGAGCTGAATTCCGAGAGCAAGCGATTTTGTGGGCTCACGCTCTGTACACGCGCTCGCAGTGCGGTTACCGTGAGGTGCGGCGATGTGGCGCGGGAGCAATCCTGCGATTGCGAGAAACGCGGAGTTGTCACGTTCTTGTCACGGTCAACATCTTACCAGCGTGCCGGTTTCGACACGCATGACGCGCCGGCGAACCCATGCTGCAGCGTCTACCGCACGCTGCGGCACTCTTATTTCCGCGCGTGACTGAAGCCCCTCGCTGTGGGCTGGACGTTTTGCGGCACATCAGCCCGAACCGCGCGCTGGGACGCCTACACGAAATCTGTCTCGTGTAGGTTGTACTTGTGTGTCGGATAAGGCGTTTTGACGCCTTGGAAGCACGGCGACGCGCAGTGCGGGCTGATGTGAAGCCATACGGCCAGTCGGCAGCCAGGGCGCAGATTTGCGAAGGATGAGTTGGTGTCAACAGGTCACGTGATCTGCGGGCGGAATGTCAGCAGTTCTGTGTCGTGGTAAAGACGCCGCAGAGAATCTACTCGACCTTTAGTGGCCACAGAATCACAATTAATCAGCGTAGCAGTTTATTTACGGAGGTATTCCAGCTAGACTGAGGGACTGAGAGCTGGTCCCCGATGCTCTGGGTGAGAATTATCACGCTGTGTTATATTAGACGACGAATACTGACCTCAATGTGACAGCGAAAGCGTTCAATAGTGATTGGGAAGGCACGTGTGATGAAAGGTCGCCGTCAACGATGCGAGGAGGCAGTCCGGAACCATTTCGGCGCTCGACTTCAGCGGATTTGCGCCCGAGTCCCTCTGGGCAGTCTCGGCTTTCGCCGATATCTTACCGTGCACATCACGCAACACTATCCCTCCCCGCCTTGCTCTGCGCCGGCTACCCTAGACGTTAGGTGTGGCCGTAGTCGCAGCGCAGGTAGTATATCCAACAAGTTCACGCGCACAGACGTGGGGCGCTCCCTGCCGGTCCACATTGCGAACGGCGACGCGCAACGTGAGTACATCTTTCTTGACTGTGATCCTCCAAGCCTCGTCGCAAACGATATGTCGCTCGTCGTAGAGCGAGGCTTGGGGCCCAAGCCAGACGTGGGCTATCGGGTGTACGGCCAGCTCTGCGGCGAGTACTTCACTCGCTGTTGGAGCTCTGCAGCAAGTCGTGTCGATCCAGACACTATTCTCATCTGGGCTCGACGCTATTGTCTTCGAAGCTAATCACATTCGACAGAACACTCCCTCCCGGTCCACATTGCGCCCCGGCGACGCGCAACGTGAGTACATCTTTCTTGACTGTGATCCTCCAAGCCTCGTCGCAGACGAGATGTCGCTCGCCGCAGAGCCAAGCTCGGGGCCCAAGCCAGACGTGGGCTATCGGGTGTACGGCCAGCTCTGCGGCGAGTGCTTCACTCGCTGTTGGAGTTCTGCAGCAAGTCGTGTCGATCCAGACACTATTCTCATCTGGGCTCGACGCTATTGTCTTCGAAGCTAATCACATTCGACAGAACACTCCCCTCCCGGTCCACATTGCGCCCCGGCGACGCGCAACGTGAGTACATCTTTCTTGACTGTGATCCTCCAAGCCTCGTCGCAGACGAGATGTCGCTCGCCGCAGAGCCAAGCTCGGGGCCCAAGCCAGACGTGGGCTATCGGGTGTACGGCCAGCTCTGCGGCGAGTACTTCACTCGCTGTTGGAGCTCTGCAGCAGGTCGTGTCGATGCAGACACTATTCTCATCTGGGCTCGACGGTATTGTCTTCGAAGCTAATCACATTCGTCAGAACACTCTCCTCCCGGTCCACATTGCGCCCCGGCGACGCGCAACGTGAGTACATCTTTCTTGACTGTGATCCTCCAAGCCTCGTCGCAGACGATATGTCGCTCGTCGTAGAGCGAGGCTTGGGGCCCAAGCCAGACGTGGGCTATCGGGTGTACGGCCAGCTCTGCGGCGAGTGCTTCACTCGCTGTTGGAGCTCTGCAGCAAGTCGTGTCGATCCAGACACTATTCTCATCTGGGCTCGACGCTATTGTCTTCGAAGCTAATCACATTCGACAGAACACTCCCCTCCCGGTCCGCATTGCGCCCCGGCGACGCGCAACGTGAGTACATCTTTCTTGACTGTGATCCTCCAAGCCTCGTCGCAGACGAGATGTCGCTCGCCGCAGAGCCAAGCTCGGGGCCCAAGCCAGACGTGGGCTATCGGGTGTACGGCCAGCTCTGCGGCGAGTGCTTCACTCGCTGTTGGAGCTCTGCAGCAAGTCGCGTGTCGATGCAGACACTATTCTCATCTGGGCTCGACGGTATTGTCTTCGAAGCTAATCACATTCGTCAGAACACTCTCCTCCCGGTCCCCATTGCGCCCCGGCGACGCGCAACGTGAGTACATCTTTCTTGACTGTGATCCTCCAAGCCTCGTCGCAAACGATATGTCGCTCGTCGCAGAGCGAGGCTTGGGGCCCAAGCCAGACGTGGGCTATCGGGTGTACGGCCAGCTCTGCGGCGAGTGCTTCACTCGCTGTTGGAGCTCTGCAGCAAGTCGTGTCGATCCAGACACTATTCTCATCTGGGCTCGACGGTATTGTCTTCGAAGCTAATCACATTCGACAGAACACTCCCCTCCCGGTCCACATCGCGCCCCGGCGACGCGCAACGTGAGTACATCTTTCTTGACTGTGATCCTCCAAGCCTCGTCGCAAACGATATGTCGCTCGTCGTAGAGCGAGGCTTGGGGCCCAAGCCAGACGTGGGCTATCGGGTGTACGGCCAGCTCTGCGGCGAGTGCTTCACTCGCTGTTGGAGCTCTGCAGCAAGTCGTGTCGATCCAGACACTATTCTCATCTGGGCTCGACGCTATTGTCTTCGAAGCTAATCACATTCGACAGAACACTCCCCTCCCGGTCCACATCGCGCCCCGGCGTCGCGCAACGTGAGTACATCTTTCTTGACTGTGATCCTCCAGGCCTCGTCGCAGACGAGATGTCGCTCGTCGCAGAGCGAGGCTTGGGGCCCAAGCCAGACGTGGGCTATCGGGTGTACGGCCAGCTCTGCGGCGAGTGCTTCACTCGCTGTTGGAGCTCTGCAGCAAGTCGTGTCGATCCAGACACTATTCTCATCTGGGCTCGACGCTATTGTCTTCGAAGCTAATCACATTCGACAGAACACTCCCCTCCCGGTCCACATCGCGCCCCGGCGTCGCGCAACGTGAGTACATCTTTCTTGACTGTGATCCTCCAGGCCTCGTCGCAGACGAGATGTCGCTCGTCGCAGAGCGAGGCTAGGGGCCCAAGCCAGACGTGGGCTATCGGGTGTACGGCCAGCTCTGCGGCGAGTGCTTCACTCGCTGTTGGAGCTCTGCAGCAAGTCGTGTCGATCCAGACACTATTCTCATCTGGGCTCGACGCTATTGTCTTCGAAGCTAATCACATTCGTCAGAACACTCTCCTCCCGGTCCACATTGCGCCCCGGCGACGCGCAACGTGAGTACATCTTTCTTGACTGTGATCCTCCAAGCCTCGTCGCAAACGATATGTCGCTCGTCGTAGAGCGAGGCTTGGGGCCCAAGCCAGACGTGGGCTATCGGGTGTACGGCCAGCTCTGCGGCGAGTGCTTCACTCGCTGTTGGAGCTCTGCAGCAAGTCGTGTCGATCCAGACACTATTCTCATCTGGGCTCGACGCTATTGTCTTCGAAGCTAATCACATTCGACAGAACACTCCCCTCCCGGTCCACATCGCGCCCCGGCGTCGCGCAACGTGAGTACATCTTTCTTGACTGTGATCCTCCAGGCCTCGTTGCAGACGAGATGTCGCTCGTCGCAGAGCGAGGCTAGGGGCCCAAGCCAGCCGTGGGCTATCGGGTGTACGGCCAGCTCTGCGGCGAGTGCTTCACTCGCTGTTGGAGCTCTGCAGCAAGTCGTGTCGATCCAGACACTATTCTCATCTGGGCTCGACGCTATTGTCTTCGAAGCTAATCACATTCGACAGAACACTCCCCTCCCGGTCCACATCGCGCCCCGGCGTCGCGCAACGTGAGTACATCTTTCTTGACTGTGATCCTCCAAGCCTCGTCGCAAACGATATGTCGCTCGTCGTAGAGCGAGGCTTGGGGCCCAAGCCAGACGTGGGCTATCGGGTGTACGGCCAGCTCTGCGGCGAGTGCTTCACTCGCTGTTGGAGCTCTGCAGCAAGTCGTGTCGATCCAGACACTATTCTCATCTGGGCTCGACGCTATTGTCTTCGAAGCTAATCACATTCGACAGAACACTCCCCTCCCGGTCCACATCGCGCCCCGGCGTCGCGCAACGTGAGTACATCTTTCTTGACTGTGATCCTCCAAGCCTCGTCGCAAACGATATGTCGCTCGTCGTAGAGCGAGGCTTGGGGCCCAAGCCAGACGTGGGCTATCGGGTGTACGGCCAGCTCTGCGGCGAGTGCTTCACTCGCTGTTGGAGCTCTGCAGCAAGTCGTGTCGATCCAGACACTATTCTCATCTGGGCTCGACGCTATTGTCTTCGAAGCTAATCACATTCGACAGAACACTCCCCTCCCGGTCCACATCGCGCCCCGGCGACGCGCAACGTGAGTACATCTTTCTTGACTGTGATCCTCCAAGCCTCGTCGCAGACGAGATGTCGCTCGCCGCAGAGCCAAGCTCGGGGCCCAAGCCAGACGTGGGCTATCGGGTGTACGGCCAGCTCTGCGGCGAGTGCTTCACTCGCTGTTGGAGCTCTGCAGCAAGTCGCGTGTCGATGCAGACACTATTCTCATCTGGGCTCGACGCTATTGTCTTCGAAGCTAATCACATTCGACAGAACACTCCCCTCCCGGTCCACATCGCGCCCCGGCGTCGCGCAACGTGAGTACATCTTTCTTGACTGTGATCCTCCAGGCCTCGTCGCAGACGAGATGTCGCTCGTCGCAGAGCGAGGCTTGGGGCCCAAGCCAGACGTGGGCTATCGGGTGTACGACTAGCTCTGCGGTGAATGCTCGCTGGTGCAAATATCAGTCGCCCGTTATATCTGTGACTACATGAGCGCGAGACTTTCTGCTATGCTGCGAGCGAGGCACAGGCCGGTCGTTGGCGATCGGGAGCACGTCGCGCGTCCATTCAGACGTAATCTTGCCTGCGCTCAAAGCCATCTTCGAAGCTAATTATGTTTCACAGCATATTAAAACACCCGCCGCCAGCCGCAGACGAGGCGTGTCACTGTGAGTACAAAGTACAGACATTTATTACACAATGCTCAAGTCGGATGGGCGGCGTCGCAGCCCAGATCAGCTCATACTACGGAACGCAGCGCCTGCGGTTGCTACCAGCAACATTTTACAACCACCGCGGACGCATGGCGCCGTTGCCCTGCAGGAGACCTCCTCCGCCCTTTGCTGTAGAAAACTCGCAAGACTAATGTGTATTGTGTATGACAAGAACATCCAACTTCCTGTAGTACATAATACTCAACAGCTGTATGTAACATTCAAGCACGACTCAAAACGGCAGATGCACCGGGTGCACTATTGACATCACTCGACGAGACCAGTGGGAAACGCACGGGGGAATTGTCGAGGCGAGCTTCAGCACGTAACCACCGACGGAAGCGCATACGAGCCGGCGTTATTGATATAATTCACTAGGTAAGTATTTTAGATTCCAAGAGGGAAAGTTTTGCTGACTAGCGGACTCATAGATGTTGAGATATCGGCCGCCTATGAATTTGGGGAGGCAGGGGAGAGACGAGACCCGCCATGCAAGGCAACGACTTGCCTAACACTTGTTGCGAAGAGTGTTCGACGACGATTGAGTCGCAGATAGCGGCAGACGTTGGCAAGGATCCAGCCTGGGATCTGAACAGAGTGAGTGGGGCTGAAGAGTAGTTGATGTTGAGCTGAACTGACCTGAAAGAAGTTTATGGCGAGTTGGGGATCATCCTGGATTCGGGCAACGGCGCCGACACCCGGCGGGATGTCGACACCAAGCTGAGCAAGGGCAATATTGACACCAACAACGCGAGCTTCAGCAGGTACACAGCGACAGGGGTGCGTTGGTCAGCGGCTGCATCACGTTCTGCAGCTACAACGGGGAGATCGTCGTCGTCGGCCGCAGCAGCAACTGCGGCGGAGGCGACACGTAGGATAGCGGCAGCTACAGCGGTAGCGGGAGATTGTCCGACGACGGCGACGTGAACAACAGGTTCCTCCAGGAGTACAGCGCTCTCTGTGGAGGATGCTGCGCGTTCTTGTGCCACGTCCGCGATGGCAACGAGGGGCTGGTCAGCAGTGACAAGGCATTCGTTGGAGACGCTGGAGACGCTGGCAGCAAGACGTTCATCGGCCGCGAGGCAGCGCCCGTCCACGGGGCCACGTGGTCGAGGGCGCGATGCTTGGCGACGACCGGGTGAAGTTCTGCGGCGGCGGCAGCGGCGCAAGTGTCTTCAACGGCTGGGACGACGCGGTCGAGCGCGCGGGCCGCAGGGAAGGCAGCGCGAAGTTCAGCAGCGGTCATGGACGCGAAGGCGCGTTGCTCAGCTGCCACAACACGCTTCACATTCACAGCGGCGAGATTGTAATCGGCGCCGACGCGATGCTCGAGAGCGGCGACGCGGTGCTCGAGAGCGGCGACGTGATGTTCGACGGCGTCCACGCGATGCTCGACCGCGGCGACGCAGTCCTGTGCGGCGACAAGGATTGTTCGGCAACGACGGCGAGTTCGTCTGCAGCGACGACGCGTTTCTGATCAGGTTCCTGGGCGTCCGCGAGGTGGTTTTGGTGTGTCAGCGCGATCCTTGGTAGCGCTGGCAGGTCCCTCTGTATCAAACATGCGGTGCTCGATAGCAACGGCGACGACCTGTTGCTGGGCGGCGAGAGCGCGATTTTCAACGATGACGGCGCGTTCTTCGCCAGCGGCGAGATTATCCTGAGTTGCAGCGACGAAACAATTATCTGTGACGAGGGCGCCCATCAGGACAGCATGCTCGCGCTTGTCAGCCATGGCCGGGCGTTGTGCTCGCTGCACACAGGATAGGAGTAGGCGGGGACGGGCGGAGGCAGCTGACAGGTCGGCAGAGGCAGCTCCGCCTGCCTGGTTGTCGGACTGCGTCAGTGACCCGTCGTCGTGTCTCCACGTGAGCCGATTGAACAGCTGGTCTTCGACGGTGGCGGCGCTCTGGGCGCCTGAGGGATAGTGCTAGTCGAGCTCGAGCATGAAGAGCAACGTATCGGGATCTGGACACGTCTGCAACGCTCATCCAGCCGGCGCAGCCGGAGCAGGGCGCCGTGTGGCATGTGTGCATGCATCTCCCGTATGTACCAACTTTCAGCGGCTTCTTGCGTCTTGTGAGGAGCCTGCTGAGCGGGCTTTGCTTTGCAGTCTGGATTCGTACTGGAGCAAGGAAGACAAGCTCGTCACCGCGTTCTCACAGCGCAACTTCGCTTTGCCGTCCGATGACGGCAAACTGGACCTCGCCTCGCCAAGGAAACGCCGGTTGTCGCTCCCTGCCATGGGGATGCCGCTCAGCCCAGCCCGCTCTTGTTGCCGACACGGAAATGACGGTGCTCGACCTGGAGATCGAGCACGCGCGCAACGACGCGCTGCCGTCCGCCTCATCGGCGCGCGCTGAGAGGGTATTCCACGGCGAAGGCACATACGGCAACGGTGACTACTTCCTCGGCCTGCGTCCGCCATCGCTGTCCGCACTCTGCACATTCCTCAGCCAGCGTGCTCGTGGCCGAGCGCCATACCGCCGCCGTCGTACTCGGAGTTGCTGATGGTGACACAGCACGGCCCGTTCCGCGGCGGGTCGCCCGACACCGCCAGCCTGTACAGAGCACCGGCATGGACCATGACGCGCTGACGGTGCTGCGTTGCGTATTGGCATATCTCGGACGACCAGGAAGTCGTCGCCGCTCCCGATGACTTGCTCACCGAAGCACATGCTCGGCAGGACATTGCAGCAGTCTTAAATGAAAGTTGGTTATAATTAAACTACATCTTAATTAAAAAATTTGGTCCTGAAATGTAAGACTGTCAAAGTTGGGATCAGGTCAAGTTGGGACTTGGGACTGGATTTTTGGGACCGGAGTATGAGGGAACTGTGCGGTACTAAAATGGGACTTGGGACCCGAGTATGTCATATGAGAAAGTTGGGACCATTATACTGGATACAGGAGTGCTTTCATACCTGGACCGGAACGGTGCAGTGAACCATTTCCGCAGCTCCTGAACATTGGCGACCTCTCGAGGACTGTTGATGTAGCTGTAATGCCTGACGCCGAAGCGAGAGCGAAAGGTCAGCGAACGCCGTGGTCGAGCGCGAGAGTGTGACTTACCTGGATGACGAGATATAGAAAAAAAGAAAAGGCATAAACTTCTCCTTCCAATTCTTAGGGCGCCGAAAATTTAAGAGTAGCTCTCCAGAACCACGGCCGGTGGTGGCAGCTAGACGTGCCCGTCGAGCGAGAGGCGCCTGACCAAGGCCAAGCCGACCGGCGGTCGAAGTCGAGCCGACTGCCCGACGCTGCCGTCCCTGTGCGTCGCAGGTGTTGGGCACGGTCTGAATATGGGCAGCACAACCGCTGGTAACGCAGACGTCCGGGCCAACAGCGGCCTCCTCGTTCGAAGAATCCGTTGTTGCGCAGCTTTATTACTGATCGTCTAGACCGTCGGCGCCAGACGAGCCAGCATGTAGACCCGTCGGAGCTACACTGGCTTGCAGCTAGTCATCGTCCGCGTCCGTGGCCACAGTTGGAGTGGGTCTAATGAATTTGCGACTGTGCTGCTGCGAGTTCGCTGCGCCCGACCGGCGACTTGAACTGATGACCCGAGCCCTATAGACGCTGGAACCATGGCTCAAATCAGACGCAGACGGTGTAGAATGCCGCCTGCCCACGCACCTGCGCATGCTGACCGTAGGCAGCGCTCGGCAGCGTTGCGCAATGTGCGACTTGGTGCTGTCGCGAGCAGCCAGACGATCCCGAGCCCAGTCCGGGCCGCATTTCTAAGGCTAGTCAGCGTCGCGAGCGCCGGAGCCGCCAGAGCGAATGCGCAGAATCACGTACCCAGATGGCCCGCTCACTGGCAGCCGTCCCCGAACGAGTCTGGCACGTGCGCGGTTCCGTGCAATTGACGCGCGAATTCAGACCCCGCCGTCTCGTAACAACTATGCCGCCGGTCTTTGGTCGGCTTCTTCTTGCACTCTTCCGCGGCTTATGTCCTTAGCTGCTTGCGCACTTTCCATGGGATGATATTGCTGGCTGCTCGACCGCCGTAAATCAGGGCCTGTCTGCCCGCTGTAGCCTCTCGATCCGTCGCTGCTGATCTGCTGCAGTCCGTAGGACTCACCTCATTCTGCTCCATTTCTGATCCATTCGGTTGCACCGACGCCATCCGTCTACGTTATTCTGAGTCTGCCAGATCGTAGGGTTGGCCTTCGTCATCGTTATGGACCGTATGCTCGGCTTTATAAACCACGCTGACCTGTACTGGCATGCTGCCCTACCTGGACATACACTGCCTATACCGTGTCATCTCATTCCGCGATTCGCGTCAAGCAACTGTCCGTTGCTCGACATCATGTCTCAATGCCTTCTCCAGCACTCGACGGTGTATTCTTTCCACCCAGCTCGAATTTCTCTTGCTGACGGGTTTTGCGCTCTTCGTCTCACGGGATCGCATCCCGCGCAATTTTAACTCCTTCGATTTGCGATTTCCGCAAGGGCGTTCTTGCACAACCATCTCCTACTGCCCATCGCGCGATGCGCAGACTCGGGCCTGCACTCCCTCTTATTGATAAACAACGTTTGCCGTGGCATCACTGTCTTAGCGCACAACGGTCGCTCTCACCTGCTTTCCCTGGATGGCTGTGATATCGTTGTTGACAATGAAGCAATTGACCTCTCTAACTTCGGCCCTTTGGTTGCACGTCCACATGCTACATATGTGGCTCAACTTTTTTCACATTTTTCCTTGATCAACCATCAGCCCCGCCAACCTTAACCGCGGTTTGGCACCGCAGCGGGTAGGCCTTGCGCACAATCAAATCGGAGGAGGTGCTGGAGTCTCCGATACTGTCGCCCTGCTACCTTAGTCGTGGGCCGCTCTCGTCTATACCTTCGTATAGTTAGCAGAATCCTGCTTAAGTGTCAAACACGGACCTAATCTCTTTTTCGGGCACTGGAAATTTGCCTTTTTAGGGACCTAAAATCAATCCATTTTATATTACGGCAGAATCCGGCCGATCGAAGATGTCTCAGTTTGTACCAAAACTGAACAGTTCGATTCGGTACGGTTCCCTGGAGTACAAGACTGTCAGGTTCGATCAGACCCTTCGTGTTTCATTTGTATAAAAGCCATTGCATTTTCCAAGGTGGAGGGCAGCGGAACGTGAACGTACACGATAGTGATACACAGACCATTTAACCGCGAGCGGGGTGCGGATTGCAGCCACGTGACGGCGACGGGGACGACGAGCATGGCGACCGCGCGCGGACGACATGCGATGAGCCACCATTGTGGCCAACGCTCATTTTTTTTACGGGCAGACGCGTGAGTGATCTGAAAAAAGAGGACATAGAATAGTCCACATGCGACGTGAGAGACACTGCGACTACTCAGTGCTCACATGATGAACGCGGCTCACGGCGCAAATCGGACGTCGTTACCCAACAACGAGCACTGGCAGCGGCCCGCGCTCATGAGATGCGGCGTGAAAATTGATGGTGCGATAAAAGAGATTCTGCGTGCGAGGTGTCAGTGCAACGGGCAGAGCTCTGAGCGGACAAACTTACCACTGCCGGCCATCTAGCACGGGCAGAGAAAAGGCAGCTGCGAGCAGGGTCAGAAGTTTGACAGTTCACGTTGGCTGTAGTGCTTGACTCGGAGGCCAACAAGCGACACATGGAATTGAAATTGTGTCGGCCGGTATTTGCCTCCGGACTTAGTGTCTCAGTACCTTTCGGTACGTTCAGCATCAGTCCCAATGGTTGTGAGGGTATGTAAGCTCTTGGATATCGATAGGGTCTTGGATTTGCTTCAGGTGAAGGCTGAATGTGATTGAATGTACTTCAGTGACCGTAGCGTAGCGGAGGTTTGTCTTGTTATTGTCTCTACTAAATGGTAGTCGATCACATACCGCTATGGGCTTTCCCGAAGGCGCGTCCGGCTTTTCGCCGAAAAACGCGCTCGCGACGCGCGCCGACCGTCTGCGCGACCGTGTGACCGTCTCGCAGGCTATGCACCTCTACCTTCAGGAGCGAGGTCTTACAGTAGATATATGGCATGCCCCTGCAGATTAGAGCTGTTGTGATGTGCGTAAATTTTCGACTCATTTGAGCTTCCTTTTCTTTTTGGCTCACCCAGGACAGTTACTCTGCATCTGACATATCGAGCAGCTAGATATAGTACAACCATGGATTGTGCAATTTAATTTCCAAATTAATCGGTCACCCTGTGTCCTCTTCGTGAGCTGCAAGACAGCGGATAATTTGGCTACCCAGCGAGAGCCTCTGAGCATGGCACACCACGCAACAAGGCGCTGAACAAGTGTATTCTGGGCTAAGGCATACAGTGCATGATGTGTGCCAGCCTCTGGCTCGACGTCCGAGGCTCTGGACTGCTGAAGCTGTAGGAGAGCGGAAAACCACTAATATAATGACTACAACACACCAGCTTAAATCCCGCAAGGTTATCGCGTATATGCATGGTGCGACCTCGCCCCCGAAGGTAGAGGCGCATAGCCTGCGAGACGGTCGCACGGTCGCGCAGACGGTCGGCGCGCGTCGCGAGCGCGTTTTTCGGCGAAAAGCCGGACGCGCCTTCGGGAAAGCCCATAGCGGTAGCATACAGCATCCCCGGTGCTCTTACCAAGATTGACGTTGGTCTATGGTAAACAGTTGAGGTATTGAGGATCGACATTCGTGGATATATGAGATCTTTCGCAGGGCGGCTAACAGCGCGACAGTGGTTGATGCAGATGTCTGCCCAAAGAGGAGAGTGCGGGCCCAAGTGCAGCGGCAGTTGAATTCGAGTTTGACGGCTTCTCTTTCCTTTCATGCAGCTCACGACCGAAGTCTACGATCTCCTTGACGAACTGGAGACACGTCATACCTCTCGTCTTTCTAGATTGTCTTATATTCACCAGCAACTCGTCACCAGCAACCAGGCAGTTGAACAAACTCGAACGATTTTGACAATGATTGACACCCTCGACGCTCCATGCGCCCCGCGCGAAGTGGCAAACGCTCTCGTTGATCTACGCCCACACATACCCAATCATTTGCGTGAGCCTATGCTGACCTCTTTGCCCACGAGTGGTTCTAATTGATGTACAAAGAAAGGCCCAGGCTGCACCGAAGCACCGAAGCACGTGCTCGTCCTGCCTGTGCTCAATCTTTACTCCCCGCCCACTCCACGCTTCCTGTGTTCCGTCCCGCCATAGCTCCAGAGCCTTCCGCCGGTCTCGCAGGACTCGGCGGTATCATTGTTCCGCCCGTAAAAGTTTCCGAGAGTCTTGCAGCGGGCGGCACACCTCAGCCTCATTGCCGCCAAGAAGATCTAATGGCTCCAAAATCCGACATTCGCCGTACCGCCACTCCATCTCTTGCTGCTGGCACGGTGTCGCCTGTCCCGGTGCCTCCGCTGGTCCCGAAAACTCGTCATTCTGCAATAGAAAGCTCAAACCCCTTGCCGACGAAGACCTCCGTCCAGATCTCCGAGCCGGCGAGGGCACAGCAGGACAATGGAATCCTTTCTCGCAGAGCTTCGTCTTCTAAAGCTTTCGCTGGAATTCCTCCTTTTGCAACGCCGCAAAGTCAGTCAATCCATCCTCACCTTTTCAGGAGGATTTACGTGCATTAGATCAGCTGAGACTGCCAGATACAAAGAGTGGTTCACGTCTCACACGTAATGCCGCTTCTTGCAGTTGGCTTTTCCTTACTCTGGCAGCGTGTGCTTTGTTGCTCTGCATGCTCCTGCTAATTACACGGGAGCGCATCGTGTCATGGGAGCCATTGCCATCACCTAAAGGGGTTGAATAAACTACCGCGCAGGAAGAGACGGGAGTGCCGGGGATTTTGAGAATAGAGGTGTAATAGTGGGAAGAGGGACCGTCAGCCTCACTTTCAGGATCTACAACAGCTCGACTGCATTTGCACTTGCAGGATAGGCTCAGATTATAAGATAGGCACTTGTATTAGGACATACAATTCAAACTGTGATTTTTTCCGCCGTCAAGTGGAGAGCACCTAAGCAGGTTGTTCAACAGATTGCATTTCGGAGCATCAGTACTTGTTCACGCCCAATCAGTATCATCCGATGCAACACGTGCAAAGTCCGGCCACGCTTTTCTTCCTCCCACGTTGCCGCATCGCGCGCGCTGGACTGCGCACCGCGCCCTGCCCATATCCCTAACAACGCGCGCTGCCTGCGCCCCAGTGCTCAGGGCGGTGACGCTGTGCAGTGCGTGTATTAAATGGATGGAATAAAAGACGAAATTACAATATATCAAAGTGGCATACGGACAGCCTCGCGAATGCAAGGCAATTAAGGGTACAAAGACTGGACGATGAAAGCCGGAGGGAGCGGGTGCGGGGAGAGCGGCGGGGTCATCCAGCACGCCGGCCGCCGTGCGACCGCGACGGCTACGGCAACGCACACGCCGCAGGTGATGTTGCCGCGTGGCCGGCGTCGACTAGACGGCGCTCCTGGGCTCGACGTCCCCGTCGCGGCGCCGGTCACAGGTCGCCAGTAGCGAGCATGCCCCAGCATGCCGCACGGCAGCCAGGCGGATCCAGTGAGCGCAGCGCTGACGCGGCGCTCAGTCGCACATGCACGCAGCGACGACGACGCCAGTCTATTGGGCGCATGTTTGAGGCAATTAGTGCATTAATGCACTCACCAGCAATTTTAGCACTGTACATAAGACGAAGCAGTGATAAGAGCAACTTCAAGACCTCGTGTAACTATATCATATGAGACTTGCATCACGCACAACACCTACAAAATCGCTGAGATGTCACATTTGCAATAGCGTAAGCAGACAGAACGTGCTAAGTATAACAATATGATAAGCCTCCAGCGCTCCAGCGGTCGCTGCTGGGGACTATTCGTCCCTCCTCATTTCCGGGTCCCTCAGGCGCTTCCCACTTGCTTCCCACTACTCCTCTATTCTCATACTCCTTCCCTTATGGTCTACATCCAGGTTATTCGTCATTGTGTACACAAGGAAACCCCCCTTCTATACCACGCCTTCGGGCGTGCACACAACGACAAACAACCCAGCGCGAGGTATTATGATTATCGATATTATCACATAGGAAGGAGTATGATACTGAGTACGCTCTATTGTCGGAACGACTATACCCCGGTTGCTTCGGCTCTTTGTCAGCATTGCAAAAGCTTCTAACCTACCAGATGGAGAAGGCGGCTCGTATAATATTGGCCCTCTGAAAGCATTGGCAATAATTGAATGTGCGCTAAGATTATGATCGGCGACAACATATCGACTATAGTACAGCCTCGGCGACAGGAGGAGTCGAATGGCGACCAAATGGACTACAGGCCATGGCCCAGGTTCGGGCGCGGAGTAATGGCCACCGCTTCATTCACAGTTGGGGCGCAGCGCTCGCCGTATCACGCTCCGCATCGAGCCCGCGCATGGCGCCGATGGCTGGAGACCAAGGAGCAATTTCAGGTACGGCGGAAGGCAGCGCAGCAGAGGGCGGGAAACAACGTACCTCCGGACGACGACGCAGTGGGCCACGAGCAAATGCTAAGCATACTCCCTCCATCGCTATGGGCGGCGGTTGGACACGCCCCGCACGCCAGTGCTGGAGAATAAGCTACTGATTCCAATGTTTAGGGCGCCAGGGAACAAAGATTGGCGCTCCAGAGCCAGGGCGGTAGGGGCTGCTCGGTCTGCTCGGCGAGAGTCGAACTCGAGTCGCCTAGGTCGCAGACGTTGGCATTGTTAAGTTATAGGAAGGGTAAGGCGATTGGAGCTGCGTCCAAACGAACCGTCAGAGCGCAACGCGGTCAAGGAACAGCGATACTTACCGAAGCGGCGCAGTGACTGGAACTGAAGTCGAAAGGGAGCAGCTTGCGTCGCTGACGGTGGAATTTGTAAGGAATACGTCAATGGAGCCGAGACGACTGAGTCTGCGCTGAAAGCAAATCGTCGGAATGCGATGCGGTTGAGCGATAACCTTACTTCCGGAACGGCGCAGTGAACCACTTCCGCAGCTCCTGAACGTTGGCGACCTCGCGAAGATTGTTGATATAACTGCAATGCCTGACGCCGAAGCGAGGGCGAAAGGTCAGCGCACGCCGTGGTCGAGCGCGAGAGTGTAACTTACCTCGATGACGGGATAGGGGGAAAAAGCATAAACGTCTCCTTCCAATTCTTAGGGCGCCGAAAATTTAAGAGTAGCTCTCCAGAGCCACGGCTGGTGGTGGCAGCTAGATCTGCCCTTCGAGTGAGAGGCGCCTGACCAAGACCAAGCCGACCGGCGGTCGAAGTCGAGCCGCCTGCCCGACGCTGCCGTCGTAGGTGTTGGGCAAGGACTGAATACGGGCAGTACAACCGGTGGTAACGAAGACGTCCAGACCAACAGTGGCCCGGAGCTACAGCAGTGGTGGCAGCTCGATCTGCGCGTCGAGATCCGCTCGACACAGACGACCGGCAGTCGAACGTGAGTGGCCCGTGTCGCAGGCGTTGGAATTGTTGAGGAAAAGGAAAATGTAGGCCCAGCGACTGAATCGGCGCAGAAATCAAACCGTCAGAGTGCGACGCAGTCAAGCGATAGCCTTACTTACCGGAACGGCGCAGTGACTGGCACTGAAGTCAAAGTCAAGTGGCTTGCCTCGCAGGCGGTGGAAATGTTGACGAATATGAAGATGGATGCCCGACGACTGAAACTGCATCGACAGCGAACTGTCAGAGTGCGTCGCCGTCGAGCGATAGCTTACTTACCGGAATAGAGCAGGGATTGAAACTGCCGGCACCATGGATGCACAAAGCGCTTCGCACGTCCGCCGGCGTAGATACGGATAGATTAGCTCACTAGCGGAAGGGGGGCGGCACGGGTGGATATGCGGGTTGCAAAGAGGTGTTGCGGTCAAGGTCAAATCGCCGGCCACAGACTGTCATTTCAGCAGCTCGCGGACGTTGGCCAGGTGTCGAGTATTGTTGATATAGCCGTGATGGCTGACGCTGACGCGAGAGCGAAAGGTCAGCACGTTCTGTGGTCGAGCGCGAGAGTTTCTTACCAGGATGGCCAGACAGGAAATAAACGAAGCGAAGAATCATGTACTGCTCCCTTCGATGTCCATGGCACCGAGGAATAAAGCATGGCACTTCAGAGCCACGGCGGTGGTGACAGCTAGATCTGCTCGTCGAGCGAGATCCGCCTGACCAGGCCGGCGGGGGTCGAACTCGAGTCGCCTAGGTCGCGGACGTTGGTACTGTCAAGGAATATAAAATTGGAGGTAAGGCGACTGGAGCTGCGTCGCAAGCGAACCGTCAGAGTGCGATGCGGTTGAGCAATAACCTTACTTCCGGAACGGCACAGTGAACCATTTCCGCGGCTCGTGAGCGTTAGCTAGCTCTCAAAGATTGTTAATATAGCTGTAACTCCTGACGCCGAAGCGAGAGCGAAAGGTCAGCACATGCAGTCGTCGAGCGAGAGAATTACTTACCAGGACGCGAGAGAGAAGATGAACGCAGCACTGCAGCCTGCGCTGCTCCCTTCAATTTGTACGGCGCAAAGGAGTGAATCTAGGCTATCCAGAGCCACAGCGGTGGTGGCAGCTCAATGTAATCGTCGAGATCCGCTTGACCAAGATGACTGGCAATCGAACTTGAATGGACCGTGTCGCAGGCGTTGGAATTGTTGAGGAAAAGGAAAATGGAGGCCAAGCGACTGAATCGGTGCAGAAAGTAAACCGTCAGAGTGCGGCGCGGTCAAGCGATAGCCTTACTTACCGGAACGGCGGAGTGACTGGCACTGAAGTCAAAGTCGAGTCGCCTAAGTCGCAGACGTTGGTATTGTCAATGAATATACAAATGGAGGTAAGGCGACTGGAGCTGCGTCGAAAGCGAGCCGTCAGAATACGATGCGATCGAGGAATAGCGTTACTTACCGAAGCAGCACAGTGACTTGAACCGAAGTTGAAATTGAATGGCTTGCGTCGCTGGCGTCGGAATTTGTAGGGAATATGGCGATGGAGGCGAGGCGACAGAGTCTGCGTTGAAAGCAAATCGTCAGAGTGCGATGCGGTCGACCGATAGCTAGCCTTACCGGAGAGGTGCAGCGAACCAGTTCCGCGGCTCGTGAGCGTTGGCTAGCTCTCAAAGATTGTTGATATAGCTGTAACTCCTGACGCCGAAGCGAGAGCGAAAGGTCAGCGAACGCCGTGGTCGAGCGCGAGAGTGTGACTTACCTGGATGACGAGATATAGAAAAAAAAGAAAAGGCATAAACTTCTCCTTCCAATTCTTAGGGCGCCGAAAATTTCAGAGTAGCTCTCCAGAACCACGGCCGGTGGTGGCAGCTAGACGTGCCCGTCGAGCGAGAGGCGCCTGACCAAGGCCAAGCCGACCGGCGGTCGAAGTCGAGCCGACTGCCCGACGCTGCCGTCCCTGTGCGTCGCAGGTGTTGGGCACGGTCTGAATATGGGCAGCACAACCGCTGGTAACGCAGACGTCCGGGCCAACAGCGGCCTCCTCGTTCGAAGAATCCGTTGTTGCGCAGCTTTATTACTGATCGTCTAGACCGTCGGCGCCAGACGAGCCAGCATGTAGACCCGTCGGAGCTACACTGGCTTGCAGCTAGTCATCGTCCGCGTCCGTGGCCACAGTTGGAGTGGGTCTAATGAATTTGCGACTGTGCTGCTGCGAGTTCGCTGCGCGAGACCGGCGACTTGAACTGATGACCCGAGCCCTATAGACGCTGGAACCATGGCTCAAATCAGACACAGACGGTGTAGAATGCCGCCTGCCCACGCACCTGCGCATGCTGACCGTAGGCAGCGCTCGGCAGCGTTGCGCAATGTGCGACTTGGTGCTGTCGCGAGCGGCCAGACGGTCCCGAGCCCAGTCCGGGCTGCATTTCTAAGGCTAGTCAGCGTCGCGAGCGCCGGAGCCGCCAGAGCGAATGCGCAGAATCACGTACCCAGATGGCCCGCTCACTGGCAGCCGTCCCCGAACGCTGGCACCTCCAAGGAGTGTCCGATTTGCCTCCGGATAGCATACTCTTGAGCCGCCAAAATTGCGAAATCCCTGTCGCATATAGCATTTTTTGTCTCCCAGAAGTGAGAAACCATGTCCCGATTGCAGATTTTTGGGCTCCTGCGGAGCCCAGGATCGCCGACGACACCCTTCCGTTGATACAGACTAGCGCTTGATCTGACGCGTCAACAACGACGGCTACTGTCGTTGAGTTCTCGTGCAAGTTCGGCAAAACGAAACTTTCCACACACGCACCTGCGCAACAGCTCCTGTACAATGTCCTCCGTGAGCAGCTCTCCGGCAAATGTCTCACAGCGGCCAACACTCGCTCGAACCTGTTCACGAGAGTTTCGGTGCCCGCATTTGAGAAGTTGTTGATTCCCGGAGGTCAGGCCAAGGGAGGGGAAAGAAGTAGCTTCAACTGATGTATATCGAAGCAGTCATGAATTGTGCAGTGCAGTACACGTCCGCGGATGAGCTTACAAATCACTGCACCGCCACTCAGGGCCTTGTCTCGATAGCATACGCTGAACCTAGGCTCAACTAAGCCGGCCCCGAGCCGGGTTCCTCCGGCACGGAGGGGCTTATGACAAAGTCCGCAGAATCGGGGGAAACTCTTTTGCTCGTACCTCCCTTCCCTTCGCCTCTATCAACACGTTTCAAAGAGAAGAATCATAGCCAAGAACCTCTAGAATACGATTCAGCAGAACTGTAAGTCGCCGGCCTCGGGGGTGGTAGGGAATTTACCATCGGATCCGCCGACTCGGGTGAGGCGAGCCGACCATTCCCTGAGCCTCAGAGTACTCTGAGGCCAATCTCAGTTCACCATAAATCGTGTTTAATCTTTTTGAGTTTATATCCAGAAGGATTTGGCTGAGCCTAGTCTGTGTGGGCGACACTCCGGCTCGGGGCCGGAGGGGTTTGATCCGAACCTACGCTGAACCTCTGGATATTGCAGATTTGCTGTGCACCGGAGTTTGAACCTGTGGACACTCCTTGGAGGGAGTTGCCGGGGGCCTACGTGCGACTATCCGGACCAGTCTTCCCATCTCCAAGGCGCACCCCTTTCCGTCATCGCAACGGCATTCGCGTGGATGAGTGACCGTACATGACGGGATTTATTATCTCCAGTTATCTGTTACAAAACACTCAAGGTGATCACAGTCCCTGTTCGTCAACATTGCAGTAAATAGCCTCCACAGCACTTTGGAGTGACAGGAAATCAGTCCCACATCGCAGGCAAACATCGAACAAGATGAGGATTGGTAACCTTTGAGCCTCAAATGAAATCCCGCGAGTGATGAGGCCCAATACTTCTCTGTCCTGTACGGCCAGAATGTGTTGAGCGCTCATGATTCGCAGTTTGCGAAGCTTCGGGCAAACTAAGAGCGGTTGCTCCGCGAATCGGCTCTTGGCAAATACGGTCAGCGGCGCCAAGCCCCCGTCGACCGGCACCAGTAGATCGACCGGTCGAGATAGTATCAGCAATAGTGAAGTAACCGAAGGAAGGGTGGGCAGCCGCACGGCGCAGTGCACTAAACAAGCTTCGTGGATTATCACGGTGGTCAACTCCCTGAAAGGCGATACTGCGAGTTTTGCCCACCACGGTACGTGAAATATCTCGAAGGTGCGACCTTTGGCTGCGCTGAAAGACAGCCGGATAGACGCGAAGTGCTGACTCGGCCGACACAGAGTCACAGTCAGGGACTTCCAATGGATGCCACTAGACTTGGTGCAATTCATAATGGCAGGAGAATACGCAGCTCGTAGCGTCGGTACTTCCCATGCATTGAAATACTGAAAGAGCGAGTCTGTACTGCCATAAGGGATGTCCAGCGTCAACCGCCTTGGTACGGTGTAACAGCTCCCTGCTACCCGTTCCGTACGCTCTGCGGCAAGGTGTAATGCATCAAGGGAGGGGAATTGCTGAGAGACCGCGGTAATGGTGTCGGCAGTCAGGTATTTCGTCTCGATCGAAAGATCACGAATCGATTTCCAGGCAGCGCTGCAGGGGCCCAGGTCTATCCGCAGGTAGAACCCGCCGCTGAAAGACATGCGGTGCAATTGCGGGGCTGAAAGGCACATAGTCTGCACACGGCTCTCCGTAGACGATGCAGAGGCACCTTCCAACGTAAACGCGAAGGCCTGCAAAACTGGTGCCGGACGATGTAGAACTTGGCTGAGATGGCTCATTCTTGAAGAGGCTACCGAAGAGTGCGCCCATAATGTTATGTCGAGGACGATGATGCGTGAAAGATAGTCGCCAAGTAACTGCAGCACAGCAGCGAATTCCCGCGACGATAGATGGTCTTCGTGCCGCAGACCCAGTCGCAAGCGTATTGTAGAGACCTTCTGCGCGCGAGAGAGCAGAGCACTAAGCACATTGCTGCGCTTTCCCCGCCAATAGATGTTAGACCAGAGCTCAGCAATATATTCGAGCGATGCAGCGCGCCAGAAATGACAGACATGCGAAGTACGCACGCGATCCGCTAGCTCCAGCATGGAAAATATGCGACTGAGCAGCTCAATAGGTAGTTCGCTGCGTCCAGACATGCTCGCACCAGTCAAAGAGGTTAGATGCAGTGGCACTCTGAGGCCGATGTATTGTCCACCGGCTCGATGAGGGTTAAGACCCGAGCTACTTTCATAGCCCCCAAGGGGTGGCGGCAGACAATGCCTTCGCAACTTCATTGTCTCTGGAATACTAATAATGCTGCAAGACGGAAGGCGACGACTAACCAGCTGAACTTCTCGATGAATCCCAACACCTTCCACCCTCAGCTTCCGCCTGAAGCATTCCAGTGGCGCCGGCCTGGCGCATCCGTCATGGTGCTAAGCTGGTGCGCATCTCACGGTCTTCACGGGTTGAATCTGGCTAATTTTTCCAGGAGTGCGGAACCCCTGCGTGAACGTGTTGGAGCTGCTGGGAATGACCATGCTATTACCGACCAGCAAAAGGACCGCAGTATGACTGAAGACCAGCAGAGACGCGATTGGATCATGAATGTCTGTCCGCCTTTGTATGTACAAATCACTCGGCAGTAAATTTCTAGCGCTAATCGGTACTCGGCTCAAAGTTCGCTTGCGACGGCCATGAGGTCGCAGCGAGAAAGGCCTGAGGCGCAGTACTTCGTGATGCGAACATGGGGCGATGAGATGGACTGCCCGAGCGAGCCTGCTGGACCTATCGTCGATCCTTATGCTACGCCTAGGCCACAGGTCACGATATCTAACACCGCGGGAAATCTACGCGTACACGTCGTCAGCCGGAGTCTTGTACAGATGTGGTATCTTGGTGATTCCACAAAAGGCGAAGCAAGCTGGATCGCGGCAACTCCAGGATGCCAGCATCCTAGACTTCCCGGGGTCGTATTGAGCGTTGCCTCATGCTATCTACCGCAGTGGATCAAAGGAGAATCGTTTCGGACGCAGGCCGCGCCTTCACGTCAGAAGGCGAAGGAACGGCTGAGCGGATAGTGTATGATGTTGATATCGTAGAATACCGGACACATCAGCGTTTGCAGGCAGAACAGCTGGGCAGCATATAGGGCTATTGCGCGAAGCCACCGGGTGCGGTCTGGCATACAATACAACATGAATTGCGAGACTGTGCCTCGCATGACTGCGAGACCGTCCATGGGATAGTAGCTTCGAGAGAGGTAGAAGACGTGCCAAGCTTTATAGGCTTCCTGCGAAAGGAGCGCAAATAAGAGAAAGGGGCCCGACAGAAGTTAGGCCATGGTAGCGAAACGCGGCAGATCAGCAAAGACATGTGACAGCTGACGGAAGGCCCTGATGGGCAGCGGTCGAGCAGCCAGCAATATCATCCCATGGAAAGTGCGCAAGCAGCTAAGGACATAAGCCGCGGAAGAGTGCAAGAAGAAGCCGACCAAAGACCGGCGGCATAGTTGTTACGAGAGCGAGACAGACGGCGGGGTCTGAATTCGCGCGTCAAATGCACGGAACCGCGCACGTGCCAGACTCGTTCGGGACGGCTGCCAGTGAGCGGGCCATCTGGGTACGTGATTCTGCGCATTCGCTCTGGCGGCTCCGGCGCTCGCGACGCTGACTAGCCTTAGAAATGCGGCCCGGACTGGGCTCGGGATCGTCTGGCTGCTCGCGACAGCACCAAGTCGCACATTGCGCAACGCTGCCGAGCGCTGCCTACGGTCAGCATGCGCAGGTGCGTGGGCAGGCGGCATTCTACACCGTCTGCGTCTGATTTGAGCCATGGTTCCAGCGTCTATAGGGCTCGGGTCATCAGTTCAAGTCGCCGGTCTCGCGCAGCGAACTCGCAGCAGCACAGTCGCAAATTCATTAGACCCACTCCAACTGTGGCCACGGACGCGGACGATGACTAGCTGCAAGCCAGTGTAGCTCCGACGGGTCTACATGCTGGCTCGTCTGGCGCCGACGGTCTAGACGATCAGTAATAAAGCTGCGCAACAACGGATTCTTCGAACGAGGAGGCCGCTGTTGGCCCGGACGTCTGCGTTACCAGCGGTTGTGCTGCCCATATTCAGACCGTGCCCAACACCTGCGACGCACAGGGACGGCAGCGTCGGGCAGTCGGCTCGACTTCGACCGCCGGTCGGCTTGGCCTTGGTCAGGCGCCTCTCGCTCGACGGGCACGTCTAGCTGCCACCACCGGCCGTGGTTCTGGAGAGCTACTCTGAAATTTTCGGCGCCCTAAGAATTGGAAGGAGAAGTTTATGCCTTTTCTTTTTTTTCTATATCTCGTCATCCAGGTAAGTCACACTCTCGCGCTCGACCACGGCGTTCGCTGACCTTTCGCTCTCGCTTCGGCGTCAGGAGTTACAGCTATATCAACAATCTTTGAGAGCTAGCCAACGCTCACGAGCCGCGGAACTGGTTCGCTGCACCTCTCCGGTAAGGCTAGCTATCGGTCGACCGCATCGCACTCTGACGATTTGCTTTCAACGCAGACTCTGTCGCCTCGCCTCCATCGCCATATTCCCTACAAATTCCGACGCCAGCGACGCAAGCCATTCAATTTCAACTTCGGTTCAAGTCACTGTGCTGCTTCGGTAAGTAACGCTATTCCTCGATCGCATCGTATTCTGACGGCTCGCTTTCGACGCAGCTCCAGTCGCCTTACCTCCATTTGTATATTCATTGACAATACCAACGTCTGCGACTTAGGCGACTCGACTTTGACTTCAGTGCCAGTCACTCCGCCGTTCCGGTAAGTAAGGCTATCGCTTGACCGCGCCGCACTCTGACGGTTTACTTTCTGCACCGATTCAGTCGCTTGGCCTCCATTTTCCTTTTCCTCAACAATTCCAACGCCTGCGACACGGTCCATTCAAGTTCGATTGCCAGTCATCTTGGTCAAGCGGATCTCGACGATTACATTGAGCTGCCACCACCGCTGTGGCTCTGGATAGCCTAGATTCACTCCTTTGCGCCGTACGAATTGAAGGGAGCAGCGCAGGCTGCAGTGCTGCGTTCATCTTCTCTCTCGCGTCCTGGTAAGTAATTCTCTCGCTCGACGACTGCATGTGCTGACCTTTCGCTCTCGCTTCGGCGTCAGGAGTTACAGCTATATTAACAATCTTTGAGAGCTAGCTAACGCTCACGAGCCGCGGAAATGGTTCACTGTGCCGTTCCGGAAGTAAGGTTATTGCTCAACCGCATCGCACTCTGACGGTTCGCTTGCGACGCAGCTCCAGTCGCCTTACCTCCAATTTTATATTCCTTGACAGTACCAACGTCCGCGACCTAGGCGACTCGAGTTCGACCCCCGCCGGCCTGGTCAGGCGGATCTCGCTCGACGAGCAGATCTAGCTGTCACCACCGCCGTGGCTCTGAAGTGCCATGCTTTATTCCTCGGTGCCATGGACATCGAAGGGAGCAGTACATGATTCTTCGCTTCGTTTATTTCCTGTCTGGCCATCCTGGTAAGAAACTCTCGCGCTCGACCACAGAACGTGCTGACCTTTCGCTCTCGCGTCAGCGTCAGCCATCACGGCTATATCAACAATACTCGACACCTGGCCAACGTCCGCGAGCTGCTGAAATGACAGTCTGTGGCCGGCGATTTGACCTTGACCGCAACACCTCTTTGCAACCCGCATATCCACCCGTGCCGCCCCCCTTCCGCTAGTGAGCTAATCTATCCGTATCTACGCCGGCGGACGTGCGAAGCGCTTTGTGCATCCATGGTGCCGGCAGTTTCAATCCCTGCTCTATTCCGGTAAGTAAGCTATCGCTCGACGGCGACGCACTCTGACAGTTCGCTGTCGATGCAGTTTCAGTCGCCGTGCATCCATCTTCATATTCGTCAACAATTCCACCTCCTGCGAGGCAACCCACCTGGCTGCGACTTCAGTGCCAGTCACTGCGTCGCTTCGGTGAGTAACGCTATTCCTCGACCGCGTCGCACTTTGAAGGCTCACTTTCCCCGTAGCCTCATTCGCCTTGCCTCCATTGCCATACATCTCGCAGATTCCAACGCTGGCGACTCGGCTCCGCTTGGTCGGGCATCTCTTGCGGAAGAGATTGAGTTGCCGCCCCTGCCGTGGCTCTAGAGAGCCAACCTTGATTCTTCTGCACAGATCAAAAGGAGGCAACTCAAACTCCTGTTCTGCATTCTTTTGCTGTCTAGCACTCCTGGTAAGGAACGCTCTCGCACTCGACCCTGGCGCATGCTGACCTTTCCTTCTTGCTCCAAAATCGGCCATTTTGAGTACATCGACAACTCTCGAGACCTGGCTAGCGTCCGCGAGCCGCGGAAATGGCTGGATGTGGCCGGCGACCTGACTTTGCCCGACGCGCCTCTTTGCAACAAGTATATCCAACCCGTCGCTGCGCCTTCCGGTCAGGGGCATAATCCATTTGTATATTGTGCCGGGTAAAGCGCATCAGAAAACTCCGGATCCTGCAGTCCTAGTTGCTGCGCCGTTTCAGTGAGCAGCGCTAACCCTCAGACGGTGAAGTTTTGCTTTCAAGCGCGTCAGTAAAATCACTTATCCTGCCAAGCTCTTGCAATCGTCCAACGCTCGCACGGCGACGAAGCCACTGAATGGCGATTCGATAATATCTTTCGGCCAGATTTTGGATCATTTTTTCTCGATGAGCTGATCCACCTTCGCCATCTCTCATGTTGTGTACAACATCCCTGCTTGCTTTTGTGTGTCGCGGACTTAGCAAAGTGCCTCCTTGTGTTCATTCATCGTCGCCTCGCCTTCCTGCTGCTCGACGAGCCGATGCGTCTGCCGCTATCCTCTCCATGGACATCATCCACCTGTATCTGCGGTCTGCCTCCTGGGCAAAGCGCTTCACGCGTCTGCGATTCGTTCATTTTCCAGCCATACGCCGTTCAGGTGAGTAGCGCTTTCGCTTGCACCTGCTGCCTTCTGGCGATGAAATTTGAACGCACTTAGCCTCATTTTGTGACCGGGCGCAGCCCCTTTCGCTCCTTTATCTCAAACCATACCGATCCGCGACTAACGCTACCGCGCTAGGCCACGCAGCGCCCTGACACTTGCCTTGGCTGCAACGTCGGTTATCTTGGATTCCTAGTCGAGTTTCGTAGGTCTCGAACGTCTGGGACATATAGCGACTGTAGCAGCCGATGATCTGCGCATCACCCTCGACGAGCAAATGCAACTGTCGTCGCCGCGGCGTCTCTCGGCGACTAGATATATCGTGTCTGGCCCCCTGAGGACCGTGTCGCGGAGCTGGATCTCCTGTCGCTGGACGACGGGCGGCAGCTTGGAAAGCACCGCCGCCGCAACACGATCTTTGCGCTCAACGTGGAATGCCACCAGTGGCCAAAGGACCGCGACAGGATCGACTGCAGGCGGAAACGCGCGCGCACACGGCGCACGGTGCTGGGTAAGACGTTCGGCCAGCAATGGCTGTAGACGGCCCACGTGTATAAACGCGACGCGACGCGCGCTTCCTTTCGAAAACGCCACTTTCGTTTGGACGACATGCAGCACAGAGAATCCCACGCATTGGTCGCCGAACAGGCGCAGGCCACTCATGACCTCGCACAGAGGTACAGCTCATCAGAGCCCGCGGGAGATTACCGTCGATGCGGCGCAGACGCGCGACAGCATGCAGGTCCGCCGTCTCCTCGTCGATCGCGTAACGTCGGCTGACCGCGGCGGTCGCGCCGCGCGTCAGTCAACTTTCGACACGGGCAGGGCAGGACACCGCGCACCAGCATTTCGGGGAGCGCTTGCACTGGCTGAGCGCAAGTAGACCTTCGAAGTCTGCAGACGGCCACGGTCGAGCGAGGGTGAACACGACCAGCGACGGTCAGACCGTGGCAGCCTCAGCCCCGCGGTGGAAAGTCGTCGAGGCAGATAGCGCCGGTGGACGACAGGACGCGCCGCTCACAGCATCGCGCACTGTGCACGACGAGATTGGCCAGCTGTGACCGCGCGGAAGGCATCACGACGATTGGCCTTCACGGTCGCATTCCGACGACCGACGCGTCGCGTTCCCGTGCTACCAGCAAAGATCACCGCGGCCGCAGAGAGTCGTCATTTCGTATCTTCTCTCGTTGAAGCGCACGATTTAGGCTATGGCGCCAAACGCCCTCACCCGTGCGACATGTCGCGGGGGCACGGTCTGACGCACCTATGAGTATAGGCTTCCTCTGTGTCCGAGACAGCGTCAAGAACCGCAGTTCCGCGCATCCCGGTGCATCTCCCGTCTAGATGAGCTCTGGACGCTCTGCAATCCTCGCGAACGCTGTGAGGCGGTTCGGCGTTGCGTTGCCGCTGCGTGACGTCGGATTTCTGGTTCCCGGTGGCCGGCTAGCATATTCCGTCTCCCGTCGGCGCCCGCCGCCGTTGTGCGCTGAGCTCTGAGTTGGTTGCTACCAGCCGTCAGGCATCTCGTCACCGCGTCTGCTAGAACTGCGCTGCTCACAGTACGCTCCTCGTGCGGTTCGGGCGCTAACGGCGTTGCAATTCCCGCCCTTCCTCGCTCCGCCATTCATTCTCCCTCGCCGTTTCATATCCACCAACACACCCTCTATTTTCTCTCACCAATGGAAGTTTACCAATCGCGTGTGCCGTTAGTAGCACTCTGTATCCTATTTAGACGCAATACAGTCATTTTATTTGATCTCCAATCAGCGAGTGATGTTGCCTTACTAGAGCATAGATGCTGTGAGACACGGTGTCGCACTGCGAGCTCGACGCCTGGGTCAGCGTCTCTGCCGGTGTTGAGGACAGGAGAATGCGACGTTAGAAAACTATATTCGACGATTCTGCAGGCAGAGGCGTGCATAGCAACCAACTCACTCACAGCAATTCGCAGTCTCGCCAATTGAGTGTGTCAGTCGGTCGCTTGGAGGAAATGCCGATTGCCACGCACCACCGGCCGCGTCAAGACTCGCCCTCTCCTGCGTTTTCAGCAGTTCCAGGATGCATTAAGAGCAGACGCGGACAGCACTGAGTGCAGTACATGTGCTCGCTTATTGCAAGCGCACTCGAATGCTGCATGGATTCAGCGGGGGGTCACCGATTTGAGTCGCATCACGAAGCTGACCCGCCGCAGCTCCGCGGCAACCCTGCCGTCCTAGTGCCGCAAGAACTTGCCCATGAAGTTGATCGACTCGAAGCGCACGCCGGACTTGGTGCCGCCGACGCGCAGGTAGAAGGGCGTCGCGCTTAAAAGCCGTGGTGTTGTTGGGCGCCTTGAGCCGGATGCGCTGTTGAGGTGTTGCAGGAAGCGGCCGGGGTGGCTGCGCGACTCGAAGGACCAGTAGGAGCACGAGGTGACGCTCGCGTGCACACAGAACGTCGTATCCTGGCGCGACGCAGCATCCGAGACGGCAGACCTCACGCAGAGCGATTCGACGGTGCGCAGGTAGTGGTTGGAGAGGTTCGGCGCCGTCACACTGGACACCGCCGCGCCCTGACGTTCTCTCGCAAGGAGCCCGTCGGACGTCCGGGTAAGGCCACCCATCGATCCTGGCCTACAGTGTCTCGCCTGCGTGGGAAACTATCCAGAGGGACGGAGATACAACTCAGGACAGACGTAGCAGAAAGAGCGAAAGCGTTAGGGGGACGCGTGGTCGATGCGAGCATTGCATAACGGCACGACGACCGGGATCTAATCAGCGCCACTCAGATGCAGGATACTTTTCCCAACTCGAAGGAGCAGAATTAAGCAGAAATCAAGTAGAAAGATTCCCAGAGCAGCAACGGTCGCGGAAATAGCAACTGCTCGTCGTGGGAGGAAAGCCCGAGAACACATTCAGCAGCTAAAGGCGAACTGCGGTCCAAGTGGGATAGCCCGTCAGACAGTTCGGTCACTCTGCGTCGCAGGTGTTGGGTATAGTGAGTATATGGACGACAGAACCAAATTGGCAACGCAGCCGCCGAGGCTGGGTGCAAAGCCTTGTCGCGCAGCTCGAGTTCCCCGGCCCTGGACCGCGGCACAGGACGAGCCAACGAAGAGGCCCCCAGAAGTGTGCAGGGTCTGGCGCCCTCAATCATGCATGCCCGTGAACGCAGCCGCAGCCAGTCGTTTTGGGGTTTACATTTATTTTATTGCCCTCGTCAATAAAGCCCGCTTCCATTGCTGTATAACTAGGCCTGCAGCTGCCGCGAAGTCTCAACCGCATCTGCCGAAAGCAATGATGAATGTTGTAAGGAGCTAGAAGCAGCGCAAACATGCTCACCATGTATTCAATCGCCGACAGAACAAGTTTGCACAATGCGACCCCAGACGAAATTGGAGCCCGCCGTCAATGAGGCGGAGGCCAAGCTGGTCCCGATGTGTCCTCGGGGGAAGCCTATCACGCGTTTCCGTGTCGTCGTAATTCGAGAAGCGCATGAAGCAAACGGTCCTCGAGCAAAGCCCACGGGAATGTAGCGGGCAAAACGACCCGCAGATTTGTGTGCGAAAACTGTTGTCGGAGTGGATGTTGAAGCCACGCCTTTTGATCTTCATTAATATGCTCGCCAAGGCACGATTGGGAATATCTTGTGATGTCGCAACCGCGCGGCGTTCCAGAGTTAGTTCTGGATACAAACACGCCACAGAATTGTAGGATACGAAGTTCTGCATCACTGTGTTGGGGAAGGATAAGACGGCATCCAAAGGAAACGTCGTTTTCGATTCTATGATCTCGATCCGTCGACCGTCACTGAGGCGCATGAACGATGCGATGCTGTGCACTTTTTTGGCAAAAGCGAGAACGGCAGTGTGTAGGGCCAAGCGTTTAGGGCACGTGTTCGTCTGGTAATGCCAACCACTCAGCTGGGACTGCGCATTCTGCGAATGTTGAGCTGCTGTGAATCAGAAAAAGACCCCGCGCACATCGACACGCCCTTTAGGGACGACGATTTGCAGGCCATTATATGGCGTTCCGGGAACGACGACGTTAAGAGCAAAGGAGCCAGTGAGGAGACCATTGATGTTCTGCAACATGTTAAGGAATTCAGATGCTTGTTTCGTGGCCGGATTGGCAAATGGCGATATGCCCGTAAGGACCCGTCGGCGGCGTTCGTAGTGTGCAGCCCACGCGAGCACTGTATGGGCTGGAGCCAAATTGCTGAGCTGTCCAAGATCACAATATTGCACCACGAGCAAGAGCACGTCCTTGTTGATATGCCTGGGCCGAATGACAAAGTCAGAGTGAAAAGAGAGCGATATACTTGAGAGAGTGATCATGCTCACGGGCGCTGCATGCTGTTGGAGAGCGCGCGGAGGAAACGACACACACACGAAACAAGGATTTGGACGGCGCCGAAAAGGGTCTGGACGCTGGAACGAAGGAAGGACTGACGGCCTTAAGCTTAAGGTTCGCTACCGGGCGAGGCTCGGTGATTGCCATATTGCTGAAGATCGCTCGCAACCTACCTACCTACCTCGCATGCCTGCATACGGGGCACTCGCACCACGTCGTCACATTGAAGTTTCAAACAACATCAAAGCCCAAAACGATGTCAGCATTTTCATTCCTAGTGTTATAAAATTCATATTCTCCTTCAGTGTCTACCGTACCCATTGATTGTGGACGCGCTTTGGCTAGGCGCTGCGTCCACTGTACCTCATACGGTCATGGTGCCTGTTGGCTACGATGCTTTGCCTCCGTTCAAGGTCACCGA
The DNA here is from genome assembly GCA_002287115.1 of Auricularia heimuer. Taxonomy (NCBI): domain Eukaryota; kingdom Fungi; phylum Basidiomycota; class Agaricomycetes; order Auriculariales; family Auriculariaceae; genus Auricularia; species Auricularia heimuer. The sequence continues at coordinate 404,040 of NEKD01000021.1, read as the reverse complement.
TCTCGCGGTCCATCTATGGACCCCAGGTGCCATATCCCCTCCCAACTGCCTCTCCGAATGCTTTCAGAGGACAACTGTGACCATCAGTCCTTTCACTGAGCTACCTCTGGTCTGCCCTTTCACGATATTTAGCTACGAGGAGCGATGCCTGAGTCGCAATCGAGTTATCTTCGCTGAAACACGCCGCGCATGCCATTGGTACGGCGATGTCATGGTTGTGAAACAACAATCCCAGACCTCATCGGTTCCCGTATCGATGGAAATCTCGGACATTCAGCTCGCTCTGAACATTGTTGTGCAGTAGGTGTGAGATATGGTTCACACACGCGGCCGCTAATCGCTTGCACTTTAGTCTCATTTACACCAGTGAGATGAAACAGAGCGGCTGAAGTGGAAGAGCACGCTGTTGGAGATGATCGTACTGCTAGCCTAAATTATGTTCAAGACCATTCAGGACAGTGTGGTGCCGACGATAGTCAATCATCACCGCGGAGAGCATGATGCGAGGAGTGTAGCGGGTTAAGCCAAAACTTCACGTACCCTGGTGAAAATGCACTACAATGTATGACGGCGTATGATGCCCGTAGTGCTCTTCATATAGATCATCCAATGATCTCCTGGGCGACTGACATCCGCTGTGTATGGAGGCTGCTTTGACGACTATGAGAATGCAACACTTTGGCCGCCCGCCTTTCTGTTCCAGAGCATGTTGTGTAGCCGCGAGAAGTTCACGTCAGGGGGGTTGACGAGAAGTCCCCGAGCGCTCAGCGTAAATGAGATAACCGCCGTGGCCCAAAGATACCGTTATAGCAGCCGAGAAACTTTCGCTCATGCCCACAACAATGTCGCAGACTCAACCAACGCAAGCCTACGCGACGTCGAGCCAGTCATCCACGACCCCAGCCTTCGTATCCGTTAGATGGACTGAGCAACTTATTCGCGAAAAAAGCAAACAGCTCGGGCGACTGGTGAAAAAGGCATAAACTACAAACTGCATCGCGACATGCTGATCTGACAGGATACAGAACGAGTCCCTAGAGGACGTGATCCATATTCGCGCCTATTTTTGTGGCCCTGCACTATTGCCCGTTTGTGTCCCGGCGCAATCGTATGCTGCCCCTGCACCCCTCGATACCCTCAGACCGGAGGTATGGATGTCGCACGAACCGGGGAACGACTGGCATGTGGAACCCAAGGCAAGGAACTGGCAGAAGACCATCGTACGCGCAATCAAAGGCATTCGTTTGACTCGGCATTACGCGTTCTATACCGAAAATACAGCAGTCGGCGAACCGAACGCGATGATCTATCGAGCCACCAGCGGACAGATATGCATGGGAAATGTCCTCATGGTTCGGCTGGTCAACGAGGACGACGAACGCGTAGACGATATGGAAGAGAGTGACATAGGACTGGCGGTGCAAGCCTTCCATGCGTGCGTCTTTTTTCAGCAAAAGGCTGCTCGATTGATTAAACACACAGAGCCCTGATAGCAGGTGAAATAGATCAGGGCGATATTACGCTTGCACCGAAGAAAATCGCGTAGAACAGTCTTGTAGTCGACAGTGGATGTTGCATAGCAGATTGATGGGAAGTGAGTGGTTACTTGGTAACACAGGCTGGATAGCAGAAGCGCATCCAAAAGCCAAGGAAGAAAGATTATGTTGCAATTCCCAACCCAGTATCAGAAGCAGTAGCGTTGTCACTTGGCAAGCAGTTCAGCACTATACCTAGAGCATAGCCTGACCAAGACAGTGTGACGAGCCGTTTGAAGCCAGGATGCGAGGGATATCAAACGAAGAAACAATTCCGATCGTTCAATACAGCCGTTGGTGCCTAGTCTTTGAGCAGCGAGTCTTGGTGTGAGCGTGGTCAAGCAGTGATCGGCAATCACCGGGTAAAAAAGGTCTTCAAGGTCACCAAACGCCCAGGTACGGTATATAGGCCGGCAGCTACAAGGTCTCAGTTTTCCACTAATTGAATTTTGAATCACAGCCTTGGTGGAAAACTAATTGAATTTTGAATCCCAGCCTTGGCGGGCTGATGTTGGCGTTGTCTGCGGGAGTGACTTCGGGTGCTCCAAATCGCGCATGTGCCAGCGTCGAATAGCAGAGCCTTTGAGCAAGAACTCTGCACTGTCGCTCTGGTGCTTGCAACGCAGATGGGCGCTAGAATGTGCATTGGGCCGGGCTTGGAGATGGTTTGAGTGCTCGCGCCGGCTCCGAGTCGCGCATCGCGACACGCTAACGAACGATGCCGATGCCGCTTAGCATGCTCAGGGTGTGGGCAGGCGCCATTTTCTGACTGGAGCCGTAATTCCAGCGCACAGAGGCCTCGGGTTGTCACCTCACGTCGTGACAGCAGGCAATGGGCCTCACGCAGCACACCCCACCACAGCGGCTCCGAATGCCTGGGACCCAATACAGTCGCGGGAGCGGGAGTGCGCAAATACTAGCCAATGGCCTGCGCCGTTCCGCCTGGTCTCTATGCTTGTACGTCCGGCGCCGACGGTCTAGACGATGCGGAATGAAGCTGCGCGACAACGCTTTCTTTGAACGAGGAGCCTACGGCTGGCCTGGACACCTGCATTACCAGCGCGGTTGTGCTGCCCAGATCCAGACCGTGCCCAACACCTGCGATGCACAGAGACGACAACGTCGGGTGGGCGAATCTAATTCAACCTTCGGCTGGCTTGGTCTTTCGACGAGCAGGTCGAGCTGCCACCACGGCTGTGGCCCGGAGAGCGAATTTGTATCCGTCTGCGCCCTGCATTCTGAAAGAAGCGGTTTATGCTATTGCGATGCATCAATCTCCTTTACCGCCCTGGCACTGCAAGCAACGCTCTCGCACTCGACCACGGCACACTCTGACCTTTCGCTCTTGCCGTAGCATCGGAAATATTAGCTCTGTCGGCAACTCTCTAGACCTGGAGAACGTCCGCAAGGTGCGGATGCGACAGTCTATGCCCGGCGACTTGATTTCAACAGATGCGCCTGCTTTGCGACAAGCAGATCCACCCGCCGCTCCCCCTTCCGCATTGAAAAGTCAATCTATTCATATTCGCGCCCTTAGCCAAGAGATATGCGAAACGTTTCTTCAGGTTGGGTTCTAGTCGTTGCGCCGTTCCGGTAAGTAACGCTCGTCGCTACTACGCTCGACCTCATCGTACTGTAATGCTTTGCTTTCAGTGCAGCTTGAGTCGTCTGAACTCCACTGCCATATTCCGGGTATTTTCACTGCACAATATTTGACATGCAAAGGTCAGCGCACGACGGCTCGACAATGCAGAGGTGGAGCAAATCAGGGCGCCGCTCTGCAAGCCGAACTTGGACTCCAGATTCAGATTTCACTAGTTCAATCAAAGACGGATGTTCTGACCGTGGGAGTTGAGAGTATTCTCTGACATGCTCATACTACTTACCCATATGTACCGGGCGCGTAGCGTCGCGACTACGGCCACGATGTCAACTCTCTCTCCAAGCTTGATGCAGCTACGAGGCACGCGTCACAGCCTGTCACGGAGCCGCGATTATGTTCTACGCATGTTGGGAAATAAAGCAAGTGTCCAATGCTGTGGGAGTCCCACGGACTTGAAGGTCATCTCACATCGCACCTGCTGCATTGCAGGTATTCGGGATATTCTCAAAGTCCTCAGGCTTGAGCTCGCTCGCGGGGCAGGCCAGCTGTCTGCGCTCGCTCTAAACGTTTCATCACGCGCTGCCGCCGACCTGCACTGTGTTCTCCGGGCTAAACCCAGTGCATTGCACGCTTAGCGGCGACATGCACCACCTCTTCGCCGCCTGCCCGCGGCTGCAGACGCTTGCCCTCGCATTCTGACAGCGCGGCGCGCCCGCACTGCAGCTCCCGCTATGTCTGTCCAATTCCCGCAGATATACGGGCAGTCTCTCAGAGTCACGTTCCGCCATCCCGGCCGCGATCCTTCGCCAGCTACTCGCCGCCCCCGTCGCGCTCAGTACCGGGAGTCTGCGCACATCCATGCTGCGGAGCGGTACGTGCCCGAACCGACTAGCATCTTAAGCATATCTTGCTATTCTCATCACGTTCGGTGACGCCGTCTCCGGCTTGCAGGATCGCTCTATCGTGTGCCCGTCGCCATCATGAATCCCGCCACGCCACCGTCTTCCTCGCCTCCGATGCCGTTCCTCCTCCCCTTCTTCAAGTTTTTGCATCTGTCTCAGTGCCTGAATCTACTTCTGGCAATGCCGTAGACAGCTCACGATAGTAATAAACTTCTGTCGACGCTACGCTGTCATCGAAGGGCCACATCGCACTCTACGCCGAGAATCGCTCGCTCAGCAACGCTCTTTGGTTAACACTGTTTTCGCTGTCACTGGACTCATCCTACAGCTTGTGCACTCCCCGCTCATTGTCATCCTCACCATGTGATGACCGACGACAACTATGAGGGGTACGACATACCGAAGGGTTCCAGCGTTTACGGGAACATCTGGTTTGTCGTGTCGACTCCACCGAACTCCCAGTCGCCAATCCCCCCGTCTCGCCGCGGACCTGGTGCAGCAGAGGGTGCCACGTCGTGTTTCTTTTGCGGACGACCTCTTGGCGCTGTGGACCGTGCGCGGCCACCGTCACTCTCCCCGGTTTCCCGCAGGCCCGGCAATCAGCTCAGCTCGACAGCGACGAGTTCCACACGTTACGCTCGTCTCTCCAAACCACCTCGTCGTCTCTGCCCACGGTAAGGAAATATTTGACTACGTCGTTGTCGTTGTACATGTCGCCGCTGAAGGAGCCGCAAGTTTTTGTACATTCGCGCTAACGTTTGCTCTTCGCTATCCCAACGCCGCCTCCTCTACCAACATTCGCCCGCGCGAAGTCTCCCTACCCATCTCTATCGCCTATCCCTGCGCACGCAGGCACCATCTCAAGCAACGTCGACCTCGACGCCGATCACGTCAGGCAGCGCGTTGAAAGCCACCGTCTCTGCGTGCAGGCTCTGCGGAGGCCCTTGCGCGTGCGCCAGCTCGTCGACGACGTCGCTAGCAAGGTGAACGACGACGACGACGTGATTGTCATATCGTCTGACGATTCGGATGATGGTGAGCCTGCGGTCTGCGCTGACCGTTATTGTGCTCGGGCACTGATTCTCCCACAGGTGTCGACCTTGCCGCTAGCAAAAGGAAATGGGACGCTGTCATCTACGAGGACACCTCCGACGAAGACAGCGTTGGCACGTCGCAGCCGCCCGTCAAGAAGGCGAGGACGAGCGAGCCGCCCGTCAAGAAGGAGAAGGTCGCCGCGCCGATCGCGTCGTCGTCCAAGAATCCGGCCCCTTTCAAGCTCGCTGGCCCTCAGGCCAAGAAAAAGCTTCGCGGCTTCGCAGGCACCTTTACCATGTCGGCTCCTCGCAAGTAATCTGTTGTACCGCTCGTCTATGCCGTTTGTGAACATGTATGCACCCGACCATCTATGCCAATCTATGCCAATCTATGCCTATTGCCCATGCACCTATCCTATGATATGAGAATTGAGTTTATTTAAATATCATTTAATTGTCAGCATTGAAGCAACCTCAATTTCCCACAGCACTCCTGCTGATGCACCAGGATTTGCGATGATCTGCACGGAAGCAGTGCAGTTCTCGGTGCCAAATTTGGCCCCACCATACGTGCGGGCAACGGGTAATGCCGGATCTCTCACGTCTGTCTGCACAGTTTATGTGTCGCAGCGTCTGACCGTCCATAACGCCTGTCCGCGCAGTATATGTGCCGCAGCGCCTGACCATCCTTCACAACGTGCGCGAAAAGCTGGACGGCTCGTACAGTCTGTGTACCGCCTGCTGCAAATCAGCGCCAAGCCCGAACGCTCACCCAGGGACCCTCCACAGATAGAGGCCAGGTCCTTACATTCGTTGGAAAGCCGCAGGCCTTGACAGGGCACCGTGAGGAATTATGTCGTTACCAGCGCAATTGACTGCACGGCAGCGCGCAGGTTATCTGGACGAAGCGACGGCAAGAACGAAACCCAGGCCGCGTACACCAAAGTGAAGCCAGGACCGTGCGTATTTCGTCGGGCGGTTCAAAGTAGGTGTTGATTGACGGGACCAGCGCTCAGCACAGGCTCGACAGTTGCGGCATACGACAGGCAAGGAGGCCACACGCGCTCTCGTAAGGCAGATATAGCATTTCAGCGAGCTCGTTGACCTAGGCAATACAGGTTGTCGTACAGAAGCTGCTTGCACAGTCAGTCGAGATGAGTGAGCAAGCTGCCCAAGCAAGCACGCTCGTACCACCGTAAGGCTTATGGGCGAGGCGATCGTTGACACTACTGACGGTCGCCCAGGCCAGACAACACCCGCGACAGTGCGTGGAACCCCAGCCCCGACAGCCCCGCCGCAAACGACGACGACGAAGACGCAAAGAAGCTGTCGCTGGGCCCGGTTGTCGACTACATCGAGATCAGGTCCAGAGTCGACGCGCTCGTTGAGCGCGTGAGCTGGTCCCAGCTCAACGATGCGTTGAAGGAGCGCGGAGGGCGAGGATTCCTCAAGTCTCCCCCGAGATCCATTGGTACGATCCTGAGTTCGAAGAGTGGGCGCGCAGGGTGCATGCGACCGGCCGCGCGGAGCAGGCGCGCAAAGGCACAGCGCCTGGGCCCATGCCCAGCTTGCATCCAATACCGATCCCAATGCCCGGCTGGAACAGCAGGCGGCTGTTGACGTTCCTGGACGACTACGCAAAGGCCGGCCGCGCGTGGTTGAATTCGATGGAGCACGCGCGCAAACGACTCGCGCTCCCGACCGGAGGCCCGGAGCGCCCCAAGCTGCCATCCTTTGTGCCGAACACAGTGCCCACCTTCGAAGGCGACCCTTCCGCGCCGAGTATCGCCCCCAACATGTTCGGCTTCACGTCGCGCGTCGAGGCTCCCGAGGTTGAAGATAGCAGCGCTCCCGCCATCACGCGCGGGCACTTCAAGCACAGCTACGCGTTCATCTACAAGGGCGACATCGTGGGCGGGTGGACAAACGACGTGTTGTTCTTGTCGAACGTGGACTACATCCCTGAACCGCCGCCGAACGAATTCCCGACGCGCCGCGTCGACGGTCGCTTTGGACACCACGAAGCGACGCGGTTCGCGCAGTGGCACGAGGTCGGGCGATACCATATGGCGTTCGTTCCGACCTGCATCGACGGACGCGTGGAACGCCTCTACCACAGGTCCCTCACTGGCGACATGGCCTGGTACGACGTGGACTTTGACGAACATTGTGTCAAGTTCGGAGACCCAGAGAAAGGCGACAATCGTCCAGTCACTGCGTCGCGCGCACTGCGTGACGCACTGACTGCAGCCTGGACAAAAGCTCACGATGATTACGTCCACTGGGGGAACGTTCGTGGCGCGCAGCCAGGGATACCGCACGTGCAGTTTCTGCGCGGTAAACAGGCACTCGGTTTCTTGGGTCACGCTATGTCGCGGCGCGAGCTAGTGGACACACTTGCGGGATTCCAGCGCGCCCTGCAGGAGGTACGGGGCTGGAATAACTACCAGCAATGCCGCTCCGACCTTGGCGACATTGCAGAATTCTACGCTCGTCGCGGCACCGCGCTGCCTCCGTCCGTCAATACCGAGACGCAACCCTGGCACCGCAAGCCATACCGCGGAATCTTCACCTGGGACGAGAACGTTGCCAAGCGTGTCGCGCAGTTCGGCGTCCCGGCATTCCTCATGGTATCCTTGAAGCGCGACCAAGTGCTCGATCCGGTCTGGAAGCGAGTTGACTTGCTGCGTCCGCAGTACGAGAGCGCCGTCTGGGACGACGTGCGCGGCCCGTCGTACGTTGCTGCGGTGCAGGAAACGCAGCCTCTGCCCATTGCCGATATACGTGGGCTGGCAGAACCACCTCCTGCGATAGACGATCACCGGCCGTCACATGCCGACGACGCCCCTCAGCAAGAGTACGACGACGTCCCAATGTCCACAGACGATCCCGCAGTCATTCAGGACGAAGATCGCGCAAGCGTTGCTACCTCGGGCGCACGCCAGGCTGCATCGTCGACGCAGGCGAGCGCTCAGACGCAGGCGAGCGCGCGCGAGCAGACGGAAGCAAGAGAGGTCGTCCGAGCGGGCAAGCGGAAAGGTACTTTTTTTCTCGCTCTACAGCGCGAAACGTGCTTACGCGTAGCACAGCGGACGATGTAGCGGAAGACGCCCGACCCGCAAAGCGTGTTTGCTCGCAGGCAGGCAGTGCGCCACAGGCGACGAGGGCGCAAGTGCGGCACCCCAAGGCAGAGGTCTTCACGTGGCCGACATACTTCCCGCAGCCCTGGACAGTCGCGCAGCAAGCGACGAAGAGCGTCATGTGCGACGACAAGCGATATCACAAGCTCTACGTCGTTAACGACGATGAGTGGCCAATGAACGACGCTCTGCTCCATGGGCGCGAGCTTATGACGCCCACGCCCAGCTTGTTTGCGCGCATCACCAAGGAGGGCTACCTCTCGCGCATGTTCGCATCGTATGTCGCTCTGCGGCCGTCGTTCATCAAGGAAGCGGCGACGCGCTCGTCAGAAAGCGCACACCGGTTCACGTCCGCGCAGTGGCGCAACATCCTGAGAGGCTTCGTGCCATCGCCAGCGCACTTGCAATACGGCCTGAAGCTTGGGCTCTACAGCGATCAACGCGAGGATCGCGTCTGGCAGGGAGAAGAGTCGAGTGCAGCAGGCACTTCTGACGAAGGCCGCGGGCACGAAGAGTCCGTTTCCTTGGACGCTGCTGCACTGGCAGCGGCGGCAGCGGCGGCCTCGAACAGTGCACTGCCGCAGTCACGACCAAGCACTCAGCTGCTTGCGCACGATGAGCGTGAGGTGCTGCCGTTCATGGACCTCGAGGAGGAGGAGACTCCCGAGCAGGCTGCCCAGGACTTCGAAGCTCACGTCTTTGTGAACCCGCTTCCTCCTGGCGAACGCCCGCTCGCGCCGGAGGAGGAACGCTATCTCCACGAGCCATCGGCATGGCGCATGAAGGGCGTGGGTCAACTGCGCTCGCTCGATTACTTCAGGTGGTACGTCGAGGAGGATTCCGAGGTGGATTATGCGGAGCAAGATGCACGTCGCCGTGAAGACGGGCGCGTGTTCGACATGGTTGCAGCGGGCAAGCAGAAGCGCAAGAACCTCGACGACTACGACCTCTGGTGGAATTACGAGCGAGGCTGGGTTTTGGCGTTCGAGTTGACGAGCGGGTTTCGCGCGGTCGCGCTCGGCGAGCGGCTGACCAAGAAGCTGCGATTTTTCCAGGCCGACGGCGCGCAGGGCAGGAAGAAGTTCCTGCACGATTCTGAGCATGCACCGATGCAGCTTCGAGTCTGGCAAGCACGCCCGATGAACCAGAGGTGAGTTGCCGCTTGGGCTGTGCGTGTGGAATCTGACGAAATGTAGTTTGTCGCTTGGGTATGACCCGCTGGGCCAGGTCGGCGTACGCACCCAATGTCCGAACTGGCTCAAGCTCGAGCCCGATGCGTACGCAGTGGTGTTTGCCGGTGCGCGCGACGTCGCTCGCATCGCCGCACAACAGCGACGCGAGGAAGAGGAGCGTCGCGCCGCCGAGGAGCAGCGCCTCGCCGAGGAGCAGCGTGTCGTCCAGCAGCAGCGTGGCGTGCGACAGGTTGGCGCACCGGTCGCCCCCGTCGTGCGGCCCGCAGTCGCTTCGGCTGTCTTGCCCAACTCAACCGTGTTCAAGGGCCCTAAGCCAAACAAACGGAAGGACAAGGGCAAAAAGCAGGGCAGCCAGGACAACGACGCCGGCGGCGTGGATGCAGGCGCCAGCGACGTGCGAGTCCCTCAGAGCGAATGGGACCTCGTGAGCGCGCTCACACCGCGCGTGCCCATGTTCGACGGCGTCACGCTGCCGGAATATGCATCGCCTCCAAATAGCGACCCCGACTTCGCGACGTACAGCTGGCCCAGTGAGACCTGGCGCCGCTATATCATATGGGACGTCGCAGAGTTGCTATTCCGCTTCGAGTTTTACGCTCTGGACGCGTTTCTGCGTCTCCAGTATCCGCGCGCGCCGGCGTTGGCTCAGCAGTCGAACCTGGAGCGCCTGCATGCGATTTTTGCGGTTTGGCAAGGCGAGAATTTCTTGCCAAATGGCCCCAGTCCGCTGACTGCGGCGGACTGGCGAACGAGAGAGCCTGCGGTCCGAGCGTTTGCGCATATCGTGAAAAGCTGGCCGCGAACGTCAATCGCGGAAGCGCCCGCCACATTCTCGCAGCATGAGTTCGAGGCTTTCGAGCGCGGTGTGTGGAGCGCATATGCGCAGACATACACGGACTACCACTGGCGCGACGCGCCATTCCCCTGTTGTTATCCTGATGTCGTCCCATTCTCGTGATCACACTTAGCTGTCTCGTGTATTACATGTCGAATCGAGATGCGCAAAAATGTAGATACATCATCTTGGCTGCGACGCAGAATGGTATGCAATGCAAGAGTGTCCATCAGCATGTCCCGTGCAGAAGCCCGGCACAGCGACCTTCTCTAACGGGGAGGCAAGGTAGCGAAGGCAAGTTGGTATATCTTTTTTTTCTCAACCAGCTTCTAATGTACAAAGCGCAGAATTGAACGATCGAAATGCAGGAACGGCGACTGCAGGCCAACGACAAGACAAGAGTAGTATGTGGCGCATGCTCGGTCTGTAGAATTGCCAGCAACTGATGAGTTCACGAGAGCAGAACTCGCGTGGAGGGCATCACGCAAGGGCCGACGTAAATGTAAAATTGCTCGCGTAAGTCAGTCAGTCGGAGCGGTGAACACCAGTGTCTACGGTCACCCGAGCAAGTCGTGGTAATGTTTGCAAGGCACATGCTGGAACGGACGCACAAATCAAAGTAGGACAGCTAACTTCGCGCTTGGGACGGCAAGTCTGTTCCATACACAGAAGATCCGGATCGATTCATTTTTACGCGTCACGCGACACGGTTAAGGTCAAGAAAACAAGAAAACAAGAAAACAAGAAAACAAGAAACGGACAGATGCTAGAAAACACAAGAAATTGAGAGATTCGCGAACATCAGTTCCAAGCTCTGCTGTCGCGTGAGAAAGTCTCCAGTTCGAGGACGACGTGCGCCAAAAGATCGGAAAAGAGGTACGCCAGTGCAATGCCCTTTCCAGTAAAAACGACCCAAACAATCCATGCATCGGGATGCATCTTGGCGGAATAAAGCCCGCCAGCGCTGATGACGAATGTGTTCCAGACGAAAAGGGAGGAGAGCGAGTCGAGGATTCGGGGAGCGAGCCTTCCGAGACCAAGCATTTCCAGGCAGTGCGCATGCACCATCGCGACGGCCTGGACGCGTGGAGGAACACGGCGCATAGTTGCGAAGATACGCCTGTGACCATCATGGTTGCAGCCCGCGGTATCGAGGAAGGCCAGCGCAAATATATCGGCATAGCAGTTCGCGATGAGTATCACTGCGCTGTTGAAGATGCTGAGCACAGCAGAGTCGGCCGGGTAGGTCAGGAGTAAAAAGGCGTCAACGACCCATATGAACAGCGTACTCCAGAAGGCGAGGATGCAGAGGGCGCCAAGTGTGGGAAGAACGAAATGTGGCGGAATAAGCATTCGCAACAGGCGAGCATGCGCCTTGCTTATGGCCTGCAAATGGTGAGTCTACAGAAAGGAGCAGAACGAATCAGCAATCTACTCATACCTGCGGTCTTACAGTGGCAAAGGGCGCCACCTGGCGGTCGAACGAATGCTGCGCGTCGTTTTCAATGTCTTCCGTGGGATCGCCATCGCTGAAGGGGCCGACGACCGCTTGGTTGCGAAATGCGACGTCATCAGAGGGCTCTTGCACGTCGCCAGCATGAGCGCGGGGTCGCGCATCGTCCAGCGCGGGCGCACCGTTGCGCGTATCTTCAAGCGCCCGAGCGCTATCGACGCGCGTGCCATCCATCGCCGGCGCGCCAACCGCGTGAGGCAGCTGGCTCGGCACGCTCAGCGCCTCGTCCTGCGAAAGACGCTCGTCGCCCGCATGTTCGAACGCCGGCGCGCCATCCGCGCGAAGACGCTCGAAGTGCAGGGCGGGCTGCAGCTCGCCGTTGCCCGACGGACGGCGCGCCTCGCGCGGGCCATCGAACGCCGGCGCACCGTCTGCGCGAAGACGGTCGACGACGTGCTGGCTAGCGTCGCCCGCATGTTCGAACGCCGGCGCGCCATCCGCGCGAAGACGCTCGAAGTGCAGGGCGGGCTGCAGCTCGCCGTTGCCCGACGGACGGCGCGCCTCGCGCGGGCCATCGAACGCCGGCGCACCGTCTGCGCGAAGACGGTCGACGACGTGCTGGCTAGCGTCGCCCGCATGTTCGAACGCCGGCGCGCCATCCGCGCGAAGACGCTCGAAGTGCAGGGCAGGCTGCAGCTCGCCGTTGCCCGACGGACGGCGCGCCTCGCGCGGGCCATCGAACGCCGGCGCACCGTCTGCGCGAAGACGGTCGACGACGTGCTGGCTAGCGTCGCCCGCACGTTCGACCGCCGGCGCGCCATCCGCGCGAAGACGGGCGACGTGCAGGCCGGGCTGCAGCTCGCCGTCGTCCACCTCCCGGCGCTCCGCGTGCGAGCTGCCCAGCGACGGCGCGCCATCCGCGCGAAGTCGCTGGGCGAGGAACTGGGCGGCCTCGCCCGCACGCGCGAACGCTGGCGCGCCGTTCGCGCGCAGACGGTCGACGCGCGGGCCGGGCTGGTGCTCGACGTCGTCCAACGGCGGGCGCTCCTCGTGCGAGCCGGCCAGCGACGGCGCGCCATCTGCGCGAAGTCGCTGGACGAGGAGCTGGGGGTCGCCAAGTCGATGGCGCTCGTCGTGCGTATCCCCCAGCGCCGGCACGCCGTCCGCGCAAGGACGCTGGGGCAGCGCGTCGAGCCTGCCGTCAAACGCGCCGGACTTGCTGCTCTCATCGCGCTTGCCGTCCCGTACGATCGCGCTGTCGGCGCAAAGACGATCGGGGGGGCGCGTAACGTCGGCCGTCGTCGCGGTGTATGGCCCGGGGCCGCCTGCGCGCGGCTGGTGGAGCGGATGCACGGGCGACTCGTGCTGGGCCATGTCCAGCTGGCGGCGCAGTTTCACGCGCATACTGTTGTCGGTTGCGCGTGGTTCAACGTGTATATCGGGCTTGAGGCGCTGCTTCTGCGACGCCGCCGTGTGGACTAAGCTCGACATGACGAGAGAGGAGGGCAGAGCCGTGGGCTGTCAGGCTTGACAGCTGCAAGCCGCGGCTCTCGCGCCATAACGGTTGCCTCCCTCAGCGTGCGCGCTGTCCGAATGATTCGTTAAGTGTACATGCATGAAAACAATGTTCGCGGCGCCCGAGTGGCCTGGAAGTGAAGGTTCCGCCGCGGTATTTTAGTAGTCGGTGAGTCGGTAATTAACTTGAAATATGCGCGTCGAGCGACGGTCGACATACTGCGCATTTGTCTCTCGTCTGGCGGTCTGCCATCGCTGGTACAGCACGCCGCTCGCCGCGTGCATAGTCTGTATGAACCGGGTGCGAGCGGCGTGCATAGTGTGTATGAACCGGGTTCAAAGGTGTGTAACAGAGTGGTATTGAATGCCGTAGATGTTGCTTTCCGTGGCCGGCTGGCCGTTTCATCTGACACGCAGAACTGTGGTCGTACTGTACTTTGTACATAGTCTGCCGCGCGGAGGGCGTCCGTTATGCACAGCGTTTGCCGCAGTGAGCACATGCAGAGCCGCACGACGCTGCGTCAGCTAAAGTCTTCCGTCCCACCACCCCATCGCGTGCCGGTCGCAGTAAGCTAGGACTGCTCTCACGACGCGCCCGAGCTGACGCCACGGTGTGCATGTCGATGAGGCGGGCGCATCGGCCGCGGTGATGACGGCACGTGCCGCAGTGAGCAAGAACCTTGCTTCACGCCGTGGGAGCCGTTGAATTTATTTGGAGGACATGCTATACAAGTTCTGGTCATGCTACTGTGGGACACTTGGGTCCAAAATCCGGGACAACGCTAAGTACAATAAGGGACTACTATCCCGGAAACGGCCTCTTCCGGATATCCGGCCTGCTCTCTGGCTGCTTCACCACATCCCCTGCTTCTCGGCTCAGGACCGCTCTTGTTGCCGCTTCGGCGCTTCAGTCGTTCTCCAGGCTGACTTATTCAGTGGCCAGAATGTTGGGAGTTTCAAATATACACCCTGTTCGACTGCGCTTGGCTCGACGTGTATTCGCATGTCGTGCGTGGTGACCTGCGCGATCGTGACTTGTCTTCCCATCATTCGCTGGCCGCGGCGCTGATCTGCTTATTGTTGTTCTCGAAAACCGTGACATTGTCCATGCGTGCGCTTCGACTCCACGCTTTACCGCGAGAAATAGCACACTGAGGCCCTCTGCAATATATGCATGTTCGTTACCAAGACCTTCTCATGGCGCCAATCTACGGCTCATGAGGAGGCTTCAAGTCGTAGCATGCCCCTCCTAATTATGAAACGCGTGTACGATACGCAACACAGGTGAGATAACCGAGGCACACACATGCGTGATCGGCACAACCTGAGCTCAGCACCAAACGTGTCGTGCATCAGCAAGGGGAAGCGCGCAGAACGCAGTGTGTTCTGGACTGGGATGATTCTCCGGGTGAGCTTCAACGATTTATCACCTATTCATCGCGCTGATGAACTGCTTGCAGGCATTTGAGTTCGTTGCGCATCATCGGTGGGCGTCTATGCGCAGTTTCTATGCGCTTTCCTACAGTCGGGCCGACGTCGCGCTTTGCGCCCGGTCGCAGGTCCCCTGCCGCCGAGACTCTCACTTCGCCAGTGCTGCGGGTCTTGGCAGTGCCACGACGCCGTCGACTCCTACAACACGTCCCCGGTTTCCCTGTGAGACCCGTCGCCGTGGATAGTCGCCAGTTACAATGCCCGGCGCACTGGGACTCGTTCACCGTCGTGCTATTCACGCTGAATGCCTCCCTGAGACAGGTGCTCATTCAGTGAGTTACGCCCATGTTCTGACGCTCGCTATGACTTGCCGTGCATTGCGGACCGCGTGCACCTCGCCATGGCATCATTGGTCCGCCCGATATCAACAGTGTCGTTGCCATTAACTGCTGGTCGCGCGTGAATTCGCTCACTATCTTTCACAAAAAATGAACCTTCTCCCGCGGCCAGCTGTCATCTGGTGAGTCGTGCTTTGCTCGCCAGCAGACGCTTACCCCGTATTTCAGGGCCGCGCTCGCCTTCCCCGAATTGTCTTCACCAACACTTCATCCCCATCTCGTACGCTACAACGGTAACCTCGCAGGAGGCTCCTCATCGCCTCCGCCATCTACGTCGTGCGCTACTTGCTGTGTAGGTCGTGTCCGCTGGCTACCGACCGTTGCCGTTGCTCACAGTCCATGGTGTCAGCGTTGTCCCACCCTCTGCGGCCACTGCTCAGCGCTCATCTTCTGCATTCCCGCTACCAGTCTGGACAAATCCAATATCCATCAATTCGTAACGCCGCACAGGCCGACTGCTTACTGGGACCGCCCTCGTGCCGGTAAGCCATCGGGGCTGCTCTCGTAGACACATCTGACGTTCCCACGAGCAACAGCTGACCGCCGCGACGCCGCAACGAAATTTCGGTGGGTGTGCATCGTTCGAGGAGGTTGCTATGCAAGAAGCGTCGCCTCACGTGGGGCGCGGCATGCACATTCGCGCTGAGGACGTCGCTGTTCAAGTTGGAGAGTTGGCAGCTGGTCAGTGCGCTCATTGATGACCTTGACCGTCGCCGCGGCTGGAGAGCTTGGTAACTGGCACTAGGGGTCATTGGCCGAGCCTCGGCTGCAAGCGTTGAGGCTCAAACTCTGATGCTCATATGTCTTGTAGCGTTACGAGTATACTAGGGATAGAAATCAGTGTCCGGTGATCGATGAGTCCTCCTGTCCAGAGGTGCCGTTCGTGGCACCTGCCGTGGCACCTGCCCAACAATGCAGCGGACGCTGGGAGAGTGAAGCGACACCATCCAAGTCATCCCTCAGCACCCAGCGCTGAAGACATGATATGTATCAGGCAAGCTTTTGTGGATCGGTATCCGTGATAGAGGATTCAACTCACAGTCTTGAGTCAGTTGACTCGGGCCTGATTCAGTTGACTCAGGTTTGATTCAGTTGATTCTGGCTGATTCAGTTGATTCCGGCTGATTCAGCTGACCGGAGAAAAGGCATCAAAAATGCAGGGAAAAGCCCTTGAAAAGCATGCCTTTTAGATCTGTTGTATTTCTTGAGAAGGCAATCAAAAGGTGGCCGAAAAGCAGGCTCTTTGAGCCATATTTGCTACATTGTGGGTGCATTTTGCCATCCTTTTGAATCCACCAAAATGCAGTAAAAAATAAGCACTTTCGAAACCGTTTAGAGCACCAAAATGAAAGATTTGCATCTGATTATAAATGGCTTTTCATAGGTCTAAAAAGCGTCCATAAGGATTGGTTGCAGGGTGTGACAACCCCCCTTAAATCTGTCCGGTGGCCAGGCTGCGTCGGCCACTGGCGACGTTGGCCGGCGGTGCCGTCGTTTAAGCGGCCACCGCCGCGTGCTCGTCGGCCGCCGCCCTCCGCTCATCGGCCATCACAGCCTGCTCACTGGCGGCCGCCCCCTGCTCGACGGCGGCCACCAGCGCTTCCGACAACTCCCGGAGCTGGCGCTACTGGCCTCGGGACCGGTCGGAAAGATCCGAAAATTGATCGTCGGGCTGTCCAATGCTTCGTCGGCCATCATGACCACCGGCGCTTAATTTATTGTTCGCCGGCCAGCCTGGGAACTGGCGCTTCCTCGGCTTCGCCGGCGGCTGGTCGGAAATGGCCGATACTGGTCGGCGAACATTTTCCTTGTTCGGTGGCGAGCGTGCACACCGGCGCTTAATTTCTGTTCGTCGGCTGGCCTGGGGACCGGCGCTTCCTCGGCTTCGCTGGCGGCTGGTCGGAAATGGCCGATACTGGTCGGCGAACATTCTTCTCCTTCAGTGGCGAGCGTGCACACCGGCGCTTAATTTCTGTTCGTCGGCTGGCCTGGGGACCGGCGCTTCCTCGGCTTCGCCGGCAGCTGGTCGGAAATGGCCGATACTGGTCGGCGAACATTCTTCTCCTTCAGTGGCGAGCGTGCACACCGGCGCTTAATTTCTGTTCGTCGGCAGGATGCTCACCGGCACTTAATCAGCTTAGCCAGCAGCTGGTCATCAATGGGCAATGGCCTCAATCCTTCAGCATTTGCTGTGCATATCAGTGTTTAATTTATTTTTGTTGGTGGAATGGTCATTGGCATTCAATCAGCTTCGCCAGCAGCCGCTCAGAAATGGCTGCTGATCTTTTCAAGCCATTGTCAGCAGTCATGCAAACTCACCCTTAACGAATCAATCAATGATGAAGCAGGAAATGGCACTTAAGGCAATACATGGCCACCAGCAAAGGAATGCTTGGCCGCCGGCGAAGTAGGCCGGCGAAAGAGTATTTGGCAGCTACACCACTTTTTCCAGCTGTCCAATGCAAAAGAAAAGCTCTCAAAGTGTCTATCAGCATCGCTTTCAGTGCCTGGCAAAGGAACGCTCAGCTGCTGGCGAAGAAAGGCTTGGCTGCCGGCGAACAAACTTTCTGCCGGCGAACGAATGTTCTGCCGCTGGCAAAGTGTTCAGTGGCAGAGGGAGGCCAGATGCTGCTGAAATGAATCTCTTTGAAACTTCGACTGTATGAACCCATATATATTCACATTGTCCCAGCGAATTATCAGCCTCCAAGATGGTCCTAATAGAGAGCTATTCATGCATGAAGTGAGGAATCAGAACAGGTCAACCATTGCTCCAATCGTCAAGCTCGAATGGTAAAAGTGTGCTGTTTGACATCTCTGAAGATGGTCCAGGCTGTGAATTGTGAGTACATGCATTGGTCGGTGCTCGGTGCGAATGGCCACTTTTTGCTCAACAATGATCAGTTCGCCCAGAGAGGGTTTGTTAATTATATCCTTAGCAAATCTTGCTGCGGGTTGAAGGACAACATAAAAGATTTTCGAGATATTGTGCAGGTCTGTATATTTTGAAATGATGGTGCAGTGCGCATTTTCGCCGGCCGGCCTTCCAAGGCCAATAGACCTCAGAATTTGAGGTCAGACATTGCTCCACGCATGTTGATCTATTGGAATGTGTCCATAACATTTAATCCTAGAGTTTAACTGCAGGGGATGCGGAATTGGTGGAGGAATTGCGTTCGCAAATCCGATCCTCAGTTTCTGTCCAGAAGTACCTTCACCCAGAGTGCATTTGTTAATTATATCCTTAGCAACTTAAGGTGCGTATGCCAGGACATCATACAAGATTTTGGAGATAGTTTTCATGGCTGTATATTTTGAGGCCATGGTGGGGTGAGCGGTTTATCGCTCCAAGCCTTCCCACCCTCCTAGACCTCAGTACCCGACCTTATAACATGCTCTAAGCCCATGGGACTATTGTATAGTATGCCTACATGAACCTCCTGAAGTTTGAATGCAATTGATTAAGAACTGGCGGAGAAAGGACATGCGCATGTGGTGGAACTGAGTTGCAGCCAAGTTCACCATGAATTGCACATGCAACCTACCCCACCTTCCAGGTCAAGTGTCTCAGCGCCCATATAACACGTTATCTCAAGGATAGCATTGGGTACATTGGTTTCAGGAGGTCCTAGCCTCCAAGAAGCATGGGCTGGAGTGTGGTGTGAGTTGCAGTCTGTTCACCAGGATAAGCAGTTGTAACCTACTCCACACTCCAGTCCATGCTTCTCAGGGACTAAGACCTCAGAGAACCAATGTACCCAATGCTATCCTTGAGATAACGTGTTATATGGGCGCTGAGACACTTGACCTGGAAGGTGGGGTAGGTTGCATGTGCAATTCATGGTGAACTTGGCTGCAACTCAGTTCCACCACATGCGCATGTCCTTTCTCCGCCAGTTCTTAATCAATTGCATTCAAACTTCAGGAGGTTCATGTAGGCATACTATACAATAGTCCCATGGGCTTAGAGCATGTTATAAGGTCGGGTACTGAGGTCTAGGAGGGTGGGAAGGCTTGGAGCGATAAACCGCTCACCCCACCATGGCCTCAAAATATACAGCCATGAAAACTATCTCCAAAATCTTGTATGATGTCCTGGCATACGCACCTTAAGTTGCTAAGGATATAATTAACAAATGCACTCTGGGTGAAGGTACTTCTGGACAGAAACTGAGGATCGGATTTGCGAACGCAATTCCTCCACCAATTCCGCATCCCCTGCAGTTAAACTCTAGGATTAAATGTTATGGACACATTCCAATAGATCAACATGCGTGGAGCAATGTCTGACCTCAAATTCTGAGGTCTATTGGCCTTGGAAGGCCGGCCGGCGAAAATGCGCACTGCACCATCATTTCAAAATATACAGACTTGCACAATATCTCGAAAATCTTTTATGTTGTCCTTCAACCCGCAGCAATATTTGCTAAGGATATAATTAACAAACCCTCTCTGGGCGAACTGATCATTGTTGAGCAAAAAGTGGCCATTCGCACCAGAGACCAACCAACGTACCTACTGACAATGCGTAACCTGGAACACCTTCAGGGATCTCAAACAGCACAATTTTATTATTTGAGCCTGACAATTGGAGCAATGGTTTGCATGTTGTGATCCCTCACTTGAAGCATGAATAGCACTCTATCCAGACAGCCTGGGAGTCTCATAATTCGCTGGGAGCATGTGAGTATATATGGGTTCATACAGTCGAAGTTTCAAAGAGATTCATTTCAGCAGTATTTTGGCCACCATCCACCACTGAACACTTCGCCGGCGGCCACATATTTGTTCGCCGGCAGAGGCATGTGCATTCGTCAGCAGCCAAGCCTTTCTTCGCCAGCAGCTGAGCATTCTTTTGCCAGACACTGAAAACTATGCTGATAGACACTTTGAGGGCTTTTCTGTTGCATTGGACAGGTGGAAATGTGGCGTAGCTGCCAAATACTCTTTCGCCGGCCTACTTCGCCGGCAGCCAAGCATCCCTTTGCTGGGGACCAAGGTTTGCCTTCAGTGTGATTCCCTGCTGTGCCATCAATTAATCCATAAAGGGCAGGTCTGCATGGCTGCTGACGAAGGCTTGACAACCTCAGCAGCCATTTCTGAGCAGCTGCTGGCAAAGCTGATTAAGCGCTGGTTGCTGGTCCACAGCTGGCTGATGAGAAATGCATTAAGTGTTTGTCTTCTCATGAAGGATTGAAAGCACCATTGGCCGTTTTGTGCCGGCCGCTGGCTAAGCTGATTAAGTGCCGGTGAGCATCCTGCCGACGAACAGAAATTAAGCGCCGGTGTGCACGCTCGCCACTGAAGGAGAAGAATGTTCGCCGACCAGTATGGGCCATTTCTGACCAGCCGCCGGCGAAGCCGAGGAAGCGCCGGTCCCAGGCCAGCCGACGAACAGAAATTAAGCGCCGGTGTGCACGCTCGCCACTGAAGGAGAAGAATGTTCGCCGACCAGTATCGGCCATTTCCGACCAGCTGCCGGCGAAGCCGAGGAAGCGCCGGTCCCCAGGCCAGCCGACGAACAGAAATTAAGCGCCGGTGTGCACGCTCGCCACCGAACAAGGAAAATGTTCGCCGACCAGTATCGGCCATTTCCGACCAGCCGCCGGCGAAGCCGAGGAAGCGCCAGTTCCCAGGCTGGCCGGCGAACAATAAATTAAGCGCCGGTGGTCATGATGGCCGACGAAGCATTGGACAGCCCGACGATCAATTTTCGGATCTTTCCGACCGGTCCCGAGGCCAGTAGCGCCAGCTCCGGGAGTTGCCGGAAGCGCTGGTGGCCGCCGTCGAGCAGGGGCGGCCGCCAGTGAGCAGGCTGTGATGGCCGATGAGCGGAGGGCGGCGGCCGACGAGCACGCGGCGGTGGCCGCTTAAACGACGGCACCGCCGGCCAACGTCGCCAGTGGCCGACGCAGCCTGGCCGCCGGACAGATTTAAGGGGGGTTGTTCTGATACTGGGAAACCCCCCTTCGGATGTATTTTTAAGTTCCGTGGTGACTGCCTGGGGTGCTCTGCCGCATGGCCTTCGAGAGTACTACAACCGTGCGGACTAACAGCCAGAGTAATTTGCCTTGGATTGCCTTCTGGCCAAACGCTGTGCCGCCCTGGGCTAGAGAGCGCGTATCTAGTCTCTTGAACAGCCTGGGTTGCTTTACTGGTGGCAGCTGGCAAAAGTCACCTGCGAAGATGATGTTCATGCCCCCAAAGGCATCCGTAGAACCTTTGGCGTCACATAAGGCTTCAGAGATGTCCACCATCATATTACAACCAACCATAGAGACTTCGTCAACGAACAAGAAGTCTACGCCTTCCCACATGGCCATCAAATCATTGCGAGATCTCAGATCTGAGCCTGAAGCCTTCTTTCGTGACAAGGAAAGCGATGTGTGTAGCGTCATACCTGAGATATTGTTTGCTGCCACACCAGTGTACGAAGCCAGTCTGAACCGTCGTGCTTGGTGCCTAGAATCAAACCAATCCTTGAGAGCATGAATGACTCTAGATTTACCAGTTCCTCCTGCTCCACTAATCATCATGCGAAGCGGCGGTTGCGAAGCGCTCATGCTCTGCTCACCGACGATTAGGAAAGCTTGTGATTGTTCTTCGTTCAGGGTAAACTTTCGAATTATGCTCTGCGGTGTAACAGCATGGGCGTCGAAGTTGGATGGTGTTCCCATAACAATATGTGATGCCAGTGAAGGAGGATCTACATTATCATGATGGCTAGACGAAGGAACTGGATCCTCAAAGGTGGTTGAGGGGCCATTTCCTGCCGGCTGTGATGGGGAGCTGGTGCGAGAGTGGTTGACTTCTTCATATTTGTCCGTCGTAATTCGTACTCTTTTCGCCATAGATACTCTTTCTGCTGCAGCTCTGGAGGTACTTGAACAATGTCATTGACACTTTCTTGCGGTCGAGCACCGCCTGGTGGAGGCACAGCAGCGAACAGTCCATTCTGATCAGCATGAAACAGGCACTCTAGAGCTGTTTTATGTTCTGCCAGTTGGCCTTCGCCTCTCGCATGATCAATGCTTTCCAAATGTTCTGCAATCGCCGCCTGATAGTCATCTGAGCTGCACAGGTCATCAAAATCAGATTGTCGGGTCATCTCCAGTGGCACACGACGTGCCCTGTTCCGACGTGGCCGGCCATTCTTGAAATGGTCATCACGGCTGTCTTTACACTCATGAAGGACTTGCATGTTGTCCATAATTTTGAGGTGTTCAGATCGACACACAGATTTGAAATTTTCGAAAGCATGCTCCCATGATTGCCCAGGATTCCGAAGGTCAGACTCTTTACGCCAGGGTTTGAACAGAATTAGCATAAGGCGACAATACCTCGGATAAGCGGCAAGTACGTCACGTCTAGGAATGGCAGGCCCGATTGGGACAGGAATGCGCGCAGTACGCAGTCTGAGCACATGTGTGTTAGCCTCTGCATGGGACTCAGAAAATGCCGAGAGTGGGCGACGCCTTCGATTAGAATGAATTTCTTTGAAAACATCAAAGTCGTCATACATGGTCTCGTTGTCCTCTACTTCGTCATCCTCGGAGTCAGAATCATCCTCATGGCTAGGCTTTTTCCGCCGCAGAGACTTGGTGGAAATTTTCTCACAGTAGCAGATTGCATCCCATAGGCAAAAACTGTTCAATGCTGGTCCTCTGCAAAGGTAATCGGACATCTGGCCTCCTCGAGGCACAACTTGTCCGTCATCCAGTCCAATCAATACGTCATCCTCTCCGGGATCTTCTGGAGCCTCATCCAAGATTTCGGTCCGGTCTACAGTACTGCTTTCTTCGTCGCTATCCTGGTTACTTTCAGCCTCGCAATCTGGGGAGGAAGTTACAGGATCCTGAGCATTGTCATCTATAGATTGACCTCCACGCAGTGCATCACACTCTGGACTTGGATCTTCCTTCTCCACGTGTCTCTCAAAGCTGGGCCAAAAGAGCGGAGCAAACTCATGACTGGTAAAATGATCCTCTTCGTCTGTGAGGTACGATGCAACCTGTTGTGATGAAAGCTCCTGATGCGAAATCATGGCATATGCAGTCTTTTGCAATAATTGCTTGGCCTTGTCAACCGAATCCAGCGGCGTGGTTTCCTCTATCTCATTAAGTTTGCGAACTGCAAGCTCAAGGGCGGCAAAGGATACATGTGCTTTCAGGGGCGATTTGGTGATGTAATCAGTGACGTAATAAAGAATGGCCTTTGCGCTTGGTCCAGAACCAATGAACTTGATATCCATGTTGCACCGTAGAGCTTCAATCATGGTTGGGTTATAATTATTCACAAGACCATTGAGGCAGCGAAGATTGAGTTCCCCACTTTCAGGGTCGACCGAAGATTCTGGACAAATATTGCTCTCGTCAAGATCAAATCGGCATTCTTTTGGATCTGGCCAACCTTTCCAGTATTTGTAGCAGGTAGCAGAGTGCGTGTGCATTTGGGACTTCAAGACTACATTCCTAAGGTCTCTCTGTCGTGCAGCAGCCAAGACTTCCGGGGATAAGTTCATATCTGGTCCTCGAACAGAACTGGGGTGGTACTTGGATGAAGGAACGTCCACACTCACTGTACCAGGATCTTCAGGAACGCAGTTTGCAATTGTGTCATCCAAAACGGCTAACAGGTGTTTTTGGAATTCTCCATTGAGATTGGCCAGGATGTGTTCTTTGATCTCATTGGGATTGAGAGCGCCATCAATCCAAATCATCATGTGACAATGTAAAGTACCCCTTCCTTGGGCTTCAACGCAGCCATAGTAAGCGCTAACACGACCAAGCAATCCTTGAACATCAGCCTTTGGGTCGTATCCCAAAATAACCTTTATGAATGCATGCATGTAAATATTGAAGAACTTCGCCGCCACTACAGGATTTTTGGCCACTAATAGTGACTGTGGAAAGAACTGTGGGACTTGGTCGGGTAACATATTGTCAATATCAATCTCATCTCCAGCCAGGAACTTGACAATAGGATTGTAAACATCGGCAGGGTTTACGGTGACATACCAACTCGGCATCCCTTTAGTCATCATCATGGCACGGATTTCGTTGCGCATGGAAGTTTTTGCTGAAGCTGACGCTGGAACCTTGGATGCCAAGACTTTGACTTGCTTCATCAGGCGCAACACACGCCTCTCTTCATCGTTGGTTGCGTGGACAAACTCGCCCTTGGCAGCTCGCTCGCATATCTGCTGCACTGCATCCCATGACGTCTGCGCAATATCATCCGCGACAGATTGGAACGAATCCTTCTGGACCTTCAACTTTGTTTGCAGTAGAAGCGAACGTCGTTGAATCAGATTGAATGCAGTAAACATAAACGTGGGGTGTTCTTGAAAGCGTCGATCCTCCAGATTGAGAAAATGTTTGACCTGGCGCTTAAGAGATAGTGGTGCCTGTCGATCATGTTCAAACCCGCCGACGCCGTAGGGAAACAGAGTAGGATAGATCATTGGAAACAAGTTGGGATTCTTGAAGCTGTCAGCGGGCTTGGAGTCGTGATGAATATGTACAGCGCCACCGCCTGCCTTCAAATGTCTCAACGCGGAGGCTCTGAGATCATTGGACGATACGCGGCCTTCGGTATCGGTGATAACGACGTTCTGCCAAGCAATGTCCTGCGACGGGTCTTGTTCGGAGCTTGGAACACCATCATACCTCGAAGTCAAAGATTCTGCAGCACGATTCGGAGCAACATGCTGGATATGAAACGGAAGCACCGGATTCGAGCGTAGATGAGACAAGACGTCATCGTTAACGCGGATATCACGGTACAGTGGATTGTGCTTTTGCAACCAGACCAGTGCCGCGCGCACACGATCTGCACGAACCGATAGTGGTTTTGCCTTCTGTTGGAGCCACTCAGGAGTTGGGGGAGTAGAACCTACAAATATTACTGCAATGCGAGCCGAGACCTCATCTAATGAAGGTGGCAGTAAGTCCGCAATGTGCTCAGGATGTTGAGGATAAACTATGATGTGACCGCGCATGCCGTGCTGCGCCCATGGGCGATGAGAACCAGGCAATCCTTCTTCCTCTTCGTCCTGTTTCAAATGGACAATCCACGCCTTGGCACGACAGCGAGCAATCATTGATTCTTCCACCATAGTGAGATCTTTCAATTCCTGTGGGACCTTACCCAACGCAAGTCCATTTGCGATGGCTAGTGCAGGCATCTTGCCCTTGGAAATAGATCGGGAACATCCCTTGCACACAGACATCGCGATGACACCATCTGCATCATTTGAGATGCTAGAACCGTTCAGCGTGGTGAGAATACCCGACGCAGTCTGATGTGTTGCAAAGATCTCAGCTTGCGCGTCGCAAACGAACATCTCAAGTGTGTCGGAGTCTAAGTGCACAGTCTTGCGCTCTGTACAACGATAGCGCGCATGACAAGAACCACATACAAACTCGGAGAGTGCAGATTTACCAGTATACTGACGAAATGACCTCAAGATATCCTCCTTGGTCTGAGCATTGATCAACTCGGGCCATTTTGCAGGATCTGACATGTTTACGCCGGCATGAGGACCAGTAGAAGGTGTCTGCGAAGAACTGTTTTGATTAACAGACTTGCCTTTGCGAAGACGCTTGATGTGTGACCTCACGCAGCGACGCAACTTTCCAACGGAAAATGTTTGCTCAAATGCAACACCGTGGATAGACAGGATGCGCTTCAGAGTTTTTGATGTAGCACGATCAACGATCGAAGACAGCACATAGATTTGCATGTCTGTATTATCGTGACAGTGTCTACCGTGTTCGACCTCAAATTGTGAGGAAATATCTGAACAGGCAGGAGCAGTGAGAGCATTTACTGACGCAGATGTATAGCATGCACCTTCTGAGATATGTTTTGTCAGGTTGTCCCTGATAATCTGAACTGTATCAGACGGCCTAAAAGATAAGAAGTGCTGTGCAGCCAGGGAATTGAGCTCTGTTTGACGCGCAGACTCCAGACCATCGAACAGCAAAGAGACAGGTGCAGTTTCGTAGTTAAGGCACTCTTCTAAGCGTAAAAGATGGGAGCGCAGCAAGGCCAACAGATGCCTACGAAGATTGCGGGAATCTAGGTCAACCACAGTCAGACCCAACGCGGTAGCTATCTGGATCATGTTTGCGGACGTCAATTGATCGGGCTTGGAGCCTAAGATACGTCGCAGAATGGCCTGGCTCAAAAGAAGAGGAGTGGTCAGTGTTAAGCCTGCTGTGCCTTGGGGTTTTGGTTGCAAGGATAGTCGAACGTCCGGGCGCAGAGAACACTCGAACGAACAACTAGAGCCTTCGGTGCGTTATTGAGCACACCGGCTACGTCGAGTAGCACGACCGAAGGGACCGCGAGCAGCAGAGGACTCAGACGAGTAAGTCGGGCGAGGGAAGAACCCAGAGGCGAAGTCGAGAGAGAGAGATAGAGCGTGCGAGGGGCACGACTATGTCGATTTCGTAACTGGGGAGCTAGATACAAAGTCGAGGGTCTTTTATACCTGGGAAGTGATCCGATGTACTCGGAGTGTATCCTAGAGACGAAGGAGAGGGGGCCTCAGATCAATAGAGATCGTCGTCATCGGCCGATAGGATGAGTAAGAGCGAGTGGGTAAGGTATCGGGGGATCGGACGAATGACGAGAGGCGAATGACTAAGACGAGTGGAGCGAACCGGATATGAACACTATCGATACAGTAGGGACAAGGCGAGTTAGGTGGATGTATGCGAGTAAGGAGAGAAGCTAGAGAAGTGGGGGAGAGGTCTAGAGGTAGAGGACGATGAGGAGAACATATCCCGAGCATATGAACACGAGGGGAGATAAGCTGGGTATTCGGGAGCTTGACCGAGTTGACCGAGTTGGCCGAGTGACGTAGAATGACGCCGAGTGATGCCGAGAGCACGTGGGGTCCGCGGACCGGGGCACGGGCGTAACAGTATCCCCCTTTACGTCCTGAGCCCACGAAGGACTGCAGCAACGCAAGGTGAATACGAAAAATGAGATAGCACGCACTCGAGTCCGAATGGGGCCAAAAGATCGGGTCGGGTCGGAACGGGTCGGACGCAGATTAAAAGTGGTTGGGTCGGGAGTTGAATCGTCGAACCACTCTTGTCTTCTGCCCGCCGCCCACCATGCCGCGATACAAATCGCTCGAGGACGTCGCCGCCGCGTACGACCGCAAGACCGTCGGCGCCGTCATGAGGTCGCTCGAGGACGACCCGACGATGGAGGCGCTGATCGCGGCGCACGAGGACGCGAAGCGGACGCTCGGCGGCCTGCAGCAAGAGGCCGTCGACGAGGAGGACCTCGACGCGATCGAGGCGTTCAGCGCGCGCAGACGCCAGGCGAAGGCCGAGCTGCGCCTGGCGGCGCAGCGACGCTTCGGGATGCTGGCCGAGCGCGTGGCCAAGATCGCGGCGGACGCGGGCGCCAAGGCGACGAAGAGCCAGGCGTCGCCGGCGAAAGCGCCGACCACGAGCACGAAGGCGCCGGCGAAGGACGCGAGGGAGACCGAGTTGCCGCCGAAGAGGCGGAAGGCCATGGAGGTATGGGTCGAGTTACCTCGACTGCGCGATTTGGCTAAGGTGCGCTTTTGTTTTTTAGGTTGATGTCGCGAAGACGACTCAGGCGCCGCGCAAGGTCGCGCCGAAGCCCGCGCCGGTCGTGGTCGCTCGCTCGCCGTCGCTCGGGGCGGGCGAGACGCTCGAGGACGACGACGAGGTCGAGGAGATCGCGAGCCCGGTGGCGCCGGCCGCGAAGTCCAAGCCCAAGCCCAAGCCGCGCGCCGGCGGCAAGTTCACGGACAGGTGGCCGGAGGTGCCGTACGGGACGCGGTTCCCGAGTCAGGTGAGTTTTCGGTTGTTCGTGTTTTGCTCGCCGGGGCTGACATCGAGCAGTGCGAGGCCTGCGCCAAGCGCGGCGGCCAGTGCGTTCGGCAGCACCGGTCGAACACCTGCACCGCGTGTCATCAGACCCGGGGCAAGTGTACGCACTCGGGCAAGCCGTTCGTGCCGCGCGGCGAGAAGAGGGCGGCGTCGCCGAGTGCGTCACCCGAGCGCCCCAAGAAGGTGCGCATCGTCGAGGGGACGACGCTGGGGACGAGGGCGGCCGAGGACCGCGCGAAGACGGCCGAGCACCGCAGGGTCGTGGAGAACCACGCCCTGTGGACGAACAACTCGGTGCACAACATCGAGAGGATGTTGTACCGGATGCTGCAGTGGCAAGCGCAGCAGTTTGGTCAGTCGATCGACGAGTCGATCGACAATCCGTTTTCGAGCGAGGAGGAAGAGGAGGCCGAGGAGGAGGACGAGGAGGAGTCCGAGGGGAGGACGAGGAAGCGGTCGAGGAAGCGACCGAGGACGCGGACGAGTAGGCGATAGGATAGAGTAGTAGCGGGTGCGACCAAAGTCGCCCAAAAATGTAATAAATGACTGTTTCTTGGAATCGGGTGAAAAGCGAGTGAGCGAAGGAATAGCGAGTGAAAAGCGAGTGCTTAGATGTTTTCGAATTTCTTGAGGATCTGCTGGAATTCTTGATAACTGCCGGGAGCGCTGGGATTTGCAGCATAGAAGTCTTGAACTGCTTCCTGCGCGTGTTCGAGATTTTCGGAGCCCATCTCGGTGGTCTCGGGGTCGTCGGGAGTGCCGATGTGACCGATCCAGCGAATGCGAAAACGAAGGCGCGAGTGACGATGGCGATTGTCGATGCGTACGCTGAGTACTTCGAGCTCGTACTCTTGCTCGCCGTCGACGACGACGGGCGGAGGAGGTTCTTGACGTTGACCGGGGAACGCTTCTCGAGGGTGGGGTTCGAGTTGCGAGACGTGAAAGACCGGGTGTACGCGAGCGAGGTAGTCGGGTAGGCTGAGGGTGAACGATTGCGAGCTAGGTTGATCGACGATCGGGAACGGGCCTAGGTAGCGATCGGCGAGTTTGCGAGTGGGCTGCGTCGTCTTGATGTGCTCCGAGAGGACGTAGGCCATGTCGCCGACCTTGAAGTCAGGCGGGGGAGTGCGTCGAGCATTCGCAGATGCAGTGTAACGTTTCTGAGCGGCAGCGATCTGCTCCTTCAGGACGTCCTGCAGTTCGTGGATGTCGACAGCGAAGTCGCGGGCGCGAGCAGAGGCAACGTCGCGCTCGGGGTAGACGGAGATGTTCGGGTGAAAACCCTTGTTGGCGAAGAAAGGCGAGACACCAGTCGAGTCGTTCGGGGTGTTGTTGTACGTGAATTCGGCGAGAGGGAGTAGCTCGGACCAGTTGTCCTGCTCGTAGTTGCAGTAGAGACGGAGGTACTGCTCGAGCGTCTGGTTTGTGCGTTCGACTTGACCGTTCGCCTCCGGGTGGTGACCCGAGGTGAAGTGCATGGTCATGTTGAGGAGCGAGCCGAGTGCGCGAAAGAAGCGGGAGACGAATTCGGAGCCGCGGTCGGTAGAGACGTGCGAGGGAGCGCCATGTTTGGCGAAGACGTGGATGAGGAAGAGACGCGCGAGTTCTTCGGAGGTGATCTTGCCCTTGGTCGGGACGAAGATACCCTGCTTCGAGAGGCGATCAATAATGACGAGGATCGCGGTGTAACCGTTGGACTCAGGGAGCTGTTCGATGAAGTCCATCGAGATCGAGTCCCAGTTGCGAAGCGGAATCGGGAGCGGTTGAAGTCGACCGTACGGCTTGTGTCGTCGAGGTTTGCTGCGCCCACAGGTGACGCAGGCCTGGACGTAGGTACGAATCGAGTCGCGCAGGTCGGGCCAGTAGTACTCGCGGGCGACCATCTTGAGTGTCTTGTTCTGACCCGGATGGCCAGCGAGCGGGTGATCGTGCTTTTCGCGAAGGATACGAAGGCGACAATCGAGGGCGTTCGGTACGTAGATCCTGCCCTTAAACAGCAAGAATCCATCGTCCGAGGCCGACCAGTTGATCGCGTCATCGGTGCCGAGTTTCGAGCGAATGTCGAGAGCGAGTTCGTCCGAGTCGTACGAGGCGCGAATGTCATCCCGAATGGACTGAGTGTCCATGATCGTGGCTGCGCGAAGGAAAGTCTCTTCAGCATACGTCGCGCGAAGGGAAGCGGCGAACTGTTCCGAAGTAAAAACAGGTCGGAAGTTCTGCGGGTTTGCGCTGGCGTAGCCACCATCCCCCTTTTGAGATAGACGTCGTGGCGGCGAGTGAGAGCATCGGGTTTGCCGCCGAGTCGACCGGGTCGAAAGCGAATGAGGAGGTTGAAGGTAGAAAGGTACTCGGACCAGCGAGCTTGCCGACGAGTGAGCATCTTCGTGGTAGAGAAATACTCGAGGTTCTTGTGGTCCGTGATGACGTCTATTGGGGTCTCGGCCCCTTCGAGGTAGTGTCGCCATAGTTCGAACGCCTCGAATATCGCGAGTAGCTCCTTGTCGTGCGTGTCGTAGTTGAGCTCGGTGGGAGTGAGCGTGCGCGAATGGAAAGCGACGGGGTGAACAGAGCCGTCCGGGAGGACGTGCGAGAAGATCGCCGCGATCGCGTAGTCGGAAGCGTCAGTCTCGACGACGCGAGGGAGAGCGGGATCGAAGTGGTGAAGGACGGGAGCGCAAGTGAACGCCTTCTTGAGCTCGTTGAACGCAGCGAGGCATTGCGGAGTGAAGTTCCACGTTGCGGTCTTTCGAGTGAGACGAGTGAGCGGGACGACGATATCGGAGTAGTCGTAGATGAATCGTCGATAGAAGTTCGCGAAGCCGAGGAACGACTGGATGTCGCGAACGTTGCGAGGAACGGGCCACTCGAGGAGGGTGGCAATCTTCTTCGGGTCCATGCTGATGCCCTCGGGGCTGATGATGTACCCGAGGTACTCGATGGTGTCAGCATGGAACTCGCACTTCTCGGGCTTACAGAAGAGGTCTTGTGCTCTTCCTTCACTCAGTTGCTTTGTCTGAGTGAGTGTGTGTGGGCATGCCGATCTCCTTATGAGATGGCAGGGCGAGAGCGAGGTTGAACCCGAACTCGCCACACTCAGACAAAGAAACCAAAGAAAGAAAGAAAGAAAAACATCATCACAGTGCAAGGGTGGGAAGGTGGGTGCGATGATGAGGCCTCTGCGAGTGCAGAGGGTGTGTGTGTGCCGGAGCGGACGAAGGCAAGAGTGTTGCTTCCGATGTCCGCTCCGGTGGCACAAGAAGCGTTTCTCGCGTCTCCTCGACCGAGAAACCTCGTCTTGTGCTCTTCCTTCACTCAGTTGCTTTGTCTGAGTGAGTGTGTGTGGGCATGCCGATCTCCTTATGAGATGGCAGGGCGAGAGCGAGGTTGAACCCACAAAACCCGAAGCCAGCAGAGCGAGAGCCCGAAAAACAGCAAGAGAAATGCAAACAATGAAATTGTGTGGAATCTAGTATTGAGGAACCTCGGCCTTGTCGAGTCCCCAGAAGATGTCACACAAGTCTACATGAGACGAGATGATGCTGTCTACTGACCTCCAGTAACGCATAAACGAGTCGGATTTCCATCTGCCCGAAGTCTTGACGACCTCCGGAGGCACCCTCGCGCGCAGCAACGCTGTCGTTCCACCGATGCGAAAGCAGTGTTCTGAAACGCGCCGCATCCCGCAGGCCACCCATATCTCGTTGAGACGACCGAGGAACGCGTTCTTGGTGAGCGTGATAACATCGTCCGTCTTGTCGTGTCTGTACGAGAATAACGGGTCGTCGGGACGCAGCCTGTTGCGCTTGACGTGGAACTGAATCGCGAAGGAGGGGTCGTTGTGGTGTCTAGCGAGCCAGATCCACTCGCCATTGCGCGCCGTCTTGGTGCGAGGAATCCAGAGCGCCGAGGTCTCCTGGCTCAGCGCGCCTCCCGCGTCCGCGCGCAGCTTCGCGTGCTTGACGGCCGGCAGTCGGTCGAAATCGTAGTCGCGCGTGGTCGGGAGTGCTTCGCCGAGCCGCATCTGACCCCAGAACGCGCATAGCGCAGCAGCCGCAACCGCCACGTCGAAGCCGCGCGTCATGTCGAGTTTGCGCAGCGCCTCGTCGATCATGGCTGGCGTTACGGGCTGCCGTGGATCACGCTGCGAGCTCGTTGGCGCGTGGTGCTGGACCGCGGTGAGGATGCGCTGCAGCCTCGGCGATGCGTGCCAGGGAAGGCCCTCGCGGTCGTGATAGAAGCGCAAAGCCGCCATAGCCGCGCGCGCAGTTCCAGCCGAGTAAGCTCCTGCGTAGGAGGCCGCGAAAGCACAGGCGACCGGTTCTGGTGTCGGAAACCAGTGGTGACGTGGCACGCGCTCCGTTGCCGCCCATTCTTTGAATCTCTCGACGTGGTGCTCGTAGTTCTTCACCGTCGTCGAGGCCAGCGCCGAGTCGTGGATGTGCATCGTGTGCGCCCATGTCTTGCGTGAAACGACGGGCATGATGTGTACGAAAGAGGAAGGATTTCTCCGATCCGTGATCTGCAGCTGATCAACCGGGATCGACAGATCCTCGTCTATTTATGGCAACATTTGTACATACTCTCTAAGCATGTACGGAATGCGGAAGGTGTGCGCGTGTCTTTCTAAACCATCGGCCGGTTTGCCTCTCGACGGCGCGTCGGCCAGGTTGTCCTCCGAGCGCACCCACTCCACGCTCAGCCATATGCTGTGCGATGTCATCCAGGTCACAAGTCTCTGCAGCACTCGGTTTGACTGGACGCTGCGTGAGCAGCCCTTCTTGAGCGCACCTACGACTCCTTCGTTGTCGCTCCGAATGAGGATGTGAGCGTCGTGAACGCCGCGCTCGACAAGCGCGCGTATGCCGAGCTCGATGGCGACCATCTCCGCCCATCCGATGTCGCGACCGTCCGATTTCCATCCCGGCGTGAGTCTCCAGAAGTCCCACGTATCGTCGATGACGATGCCGATGCCGAACGACGTGGATGCGTCCACGAATATGCGAATGTCTGCGGGCGGCGGTATGTCGATGATCGGCATGCCGCAGAACGGAGCCGCCAGCGCATCGCGCCACCATGAGACGTCGTCTAGCACTGCGGTAGGGATCTTGTGCTTGACGAACGCGTTTGGTGCTGTGAAGGCTGCGGCGAATCTCGACAGGGCCGGAAGGCGCGAGCGCCCGTCTGGAACCACCATGGCGCAGTGTACGAGTTTGCCTAGAAGGCTCTGCGCATCTTTGCGACGTACCGCGCCGTCCTTGACCCAAGGTGCCATCGCGTCGACGTACTTGAGCTTCTTCTTGTCGGTGACCTCGACTGTGCGCGCGCGTAGATCCCACGTGAAGCCTATGTAAGGAAAACGATGAGAGAATGGTTGCGTCTTCTTCTGGCTCCAAGGCCATCCGAGTCGCGCTGCGTAAGCGTAGATGTCGTCCTCGTCGAGGTCGAAATCTCCCTGCGCGTTCGGATAGCGCCAAAAAGTGAAATCGTCGGCCCAGGCGTCCGAAGTTGGGAAGCGAAACTCGAAGCAGCCTCTAAAGGCGTCAGCAATACCGCCCCACAGACCCGATGAGGACGCGGCACCGAATTGGCAGCAGTAATCCAACGCCACCTTGCCCTTCCACATGATCGTGTAGAACGGTTGTTGCCAGGGTGCGATGGGAACGCGACGGTGAGCGGCTTTGACGTCAAAGACGGCCACCTGAGCATCGATCGGTGCATTAGCCGCCAGCAGGTAGCATTGAGCGAACGAGCCCCAATCGCATGTGAAGCCGTCGCGGTCGATGGACGCGTTGAATGAGATGTCCATCGGGTCGTCTCGCGGATGTGAGAAATCCTGACACACCCTTCCAGCCGCATAGTCGCCATTCTTGGCCGCGACCGTGAGAGGAGCGTTGCGAAAGTGGCCGACAAGCTCAAACAGTTCCGCAGGTTCGTAAAAGGCGGATATGCGACCTTCTGCCGTCTCCTCGACTATCATCTTCTCAATGATGTCAGGATAAGCGTCAGCTGTCTTGTGGTTCTTGTAGAGCTTGTAAGGCACGCGAGTACGAGCAAAGTAATCGTCGATAGTATTCTTCGGTAGACCTACGTCGAAGCCCTCGCGGAGGCCGATAGGAACATGCGGAAAACGGTCAAGAAGCCCCGAAGCAGACAGCTCTTCCTCCCAGACGTGGGGATGGAAGGTGGTAACGATGCGAGTCACAGAAGGAGGAGAACCGAGCGAGACCTCTACTGGCTCGACGAGCATCTCGACGTCGGCCTGGTCTGTCAAGGAGAGCGAGCGAGACGGAACAGCAGCAGAATGGTTGCAGAGTGGAGCAGAAGCAGCAGCGTCGTGGACGTCGACGTGCACGGCAAGGAGTGGAGAAGGAAATGCAGACGGAACGCCCTCCGTGAGGCGTGCGAGCGGAGGTGGAGCAGCAACAGAAGAAAGCGCGGTCGTCGAGCCTGAATCCAGAAGCCTAGGTGACGACGGTGCACTCGTGGCATCCGTGGGCGGTGGCGCCGCAGAGCGAGCAACGGTGGCCCTTCTTGACGCGGCATCCGGTCCAGGGCAGCCCGTCTTGCTGTTGAAGTTCCAACAAACAATGCATTTGGTGTCGCCCGGGACGTGCCAGACCTTCGCGGAGGCGTCATAGTCGAGCCAGACAGGCGAGCGCGTGCATTTCTGCTCGACGCCCTTCGCCTTCATGAACACGTGAGAGCGGTCCCCACAAAGTATGCACCTCTCGTACGCTGCAACTTTGGACGAGGGCGCGGCGCTCGCGGATGTCGTCCTCGAGCTCGTGGTGGCCGCGGTGGACGTCTTGCCGCGTGCCGCGAGCAGCTTCTCCACGCGTGCGTACTGGTCAGCCTGCTCGCGCCTGATCTTGGCCGCGACGGCCTCGTCCGCCCTGCGCCAGGTGGTGCGGTCGTAGATGCGATGTCTGGCGGCGACGCGGTCGCGAGCCTGCGACGCATGGCGATGTCGTACGCGCGCCATGTCGACCAGTTGGCCTTAATGTGACGGTTGTGGCGCACTGTCTTGAAGTGCTGGGCGAACATGCTGCGCACGTGGAACGGCGCGCCTTGAGCCTCGAGAGCGCCTAGCATGCGGTCCGACCACATCGACCAAAGTTCGAAGGAGGCGTCTGCCTCGACGACGCTGACGACTGGCGGCTTCGGCAGCGCACCATCGCCGACCGTGACGACGCGCGCGTTCTCCTCGTGCTCGAAAACCTCGTCTGCGAGGTAGTGCAGTGGCAGGTACTCGACGAGACCGCCGTCGATGATCCTGGCAGCTGCCGCGGTCACGAGCGCGTCCTGCGTGTCGACCTTCCTCCCAGTGACGAACCGGTCGAAACGACCTTTCTTGTGCGGCGGCGACGCCAGGTCGATGATGGGCGAACGACGCGTGCCGCGCTTGCCTGTAGCAATCGTCAGATCATGGATCATCGCGGCATCAAAGATTGTGCGCGCGCCCTTGCGTGCAGACGCGCAGGCGATCCGTCGATCCATAGATCATCATGACGGTGGCGCTGCGCGTAGCGCTCGTCGCCGTAAAACCGCTCGTACCCTCAACGCGTCGCGTCTCGGAGAGCAAGACAAGCCGCGTAGCGAGCCAGTCTGTGGGTCGCGTAGCGAGTCCCGTGTACGAAGCCGCGTAGCGTGCTCGTAGTCTGCGCGCAGCGATGCACACGGCAGAAAAAGGAAATAAACGTACCGGCAACCCTCGTGGGGTGGTGCCAGTCTCCGTGGCGTAGCCATTCTCTCCGTCGTCGAGGACCATGCGAGCGGGCTCCTCGGCGTCTTCCATGGGCACCGAGAACAGGCTGGTGAGCCCATCCCTCGCGGGAAGCGACTCCGAGCGAGGCGGCAGACGGAACGGGTGGATATAGCCGTCCTCGTCGCCCTCATCTTCGAAGCGGCGCCGTTCTTCTTCGCTGTCCGGATCGTCGAAGTGGACGGAGCGGTTGCCGAAGAGCGGGCGTTGCTGGCGCATGAGCGAGCGCGTGAACGCGTTGGACGTCGCGTCGCCACCCTCGAACGGGTCGTTCGGGCTGATGTCGCGCACCTG
Source organism: Auricularia heimuer (assembly GCA_002287115.1). Lineage (NCBI taxonomy): Eukaryota > Fungi > Basidiomycota > Agaricomycetes > Auriculariales > Auriculariaceae > Auricularia > Auricularia heimuer. Next base: position 368,064 of record NEKD01000021.1, on the reverse strand, counting down.
GACGGTGTGGCGAGGAGGAACGGGGAGCCGGCGGCTGCCGCCGTGCGTCTGACCGTCGCGCGCGAGCAGGCTCTTTCTCGTGGTCTTGCGACCACGCGTCTCGTCCTGCTCGATGTCCTGCGGCTGTTGCTGCTTCTGGACGCGAGTGGTCTTGCGCGCGCGCGTCGGGGCCGGTGGTAGCGGCGGATGCGGCGAGGTAGGCTCTTCATGCCCTTCCGCGCGCGACTGAGCCCGGGTACGCCTGTCGGTGGGCAGCACTGCACGTGGCTGGCGCGGCATGCGCGGTGGCGGCGCGGGTGGTGGAGCGGGCAGAGCCAGCGGTTGCTCCTGTGGCCCTTCGGGCGGACTGGAAGGCACGACCATGCTGCGGCGAGGAGGCATCTTGTAGGCCTAGGACGCGTATATGAAGCAGATGTCGACCTGTACGAGTGTCGTAGGCGCGTAGTCTCGAGTGCGGCCGTCTGGCCGAGTCAACCGAGCGGTGGCGGGGATAGGGGTCGACGCGAACTCGTCGCGCTGCCTGCGTATGACCGTCGATGTGAACCTTGCAGCGTGGTAGCCCAGAAACACAAACACCACGCGTGAGTGCGATGATGAGGCCTCTGCGAGTGCAGAGGGTGTGTGTGTGCCGGAGCGGACGAAGGCAAGAGTGTTGCTTCCGATGTCCGCTCCGGTGGCACAAGAAGCGTTTCTCGCGTCTCCTCGACCGAGAAACCTCGTCATTCTCCCGCAGCCGTCGAAGGACCTCTCGAACGTGTTCCTCATGCTTCGAGGGATCGTCCGAGTAGATGAGGATGTCGTCGAGGTAGACGGTGACCGTGACGTCGAGGAGGTCGGAGAAGATGTCGTTCATGAAGCGCTGGAAAGCGGCTGGAGCGTTCGTGAGACCGAAAGGCATGACGAGATACTCGTAGGTGCCGTAGCGCGTTCGAAAGGCAGTCTTCCACTCGTCGCCGGCCGCGATGCGAACGTTGCTGTATCCGACACGAAGATCGAGCTTGGTGAACTTCTTGGCGGTGCGAAGGCGGTCGAGCGTGGACGAGATGAGCGGAAGCGGGTACTTGTCCTTCCGAGTGATCTTGTTGAGCCCACGATAGTCGACGCATAGGCGAAGAGAACCGTCGGCCTTCTTGACGAAGAGAACCGGGGCGCCACCCGGGGACGACGAAGAGCGAATGTGTCCTTTGCTGAGGTTATCCTGAATGTACTCCCGAAGCGCGAGTTGCTCGGGCTCGGAGAGCGAGTAGATCGGACCGGATGGGAGAGGCTTGCCTTCTTCCATGTCGATCTTGAGATTGTACGGCCGATGTTCAGGGAGTCGATTCGAGGCCTCCTTTGAGAAGACGTCGAGGAACTCGTGATAACACTCGGGGATGCCTTCGCCGGTTTCCGAGGCCGGGTTGGCAGACGCAGAACGAGCGGGCACCGATGGATCTCGAATGTAGATGGCCGAGACCATCGAGCCGCGAAGTCGACGAGAGGTGTCGAAGGCTGCGGCGCCGATGATCTTGATGTCGACGCGAGCAGCGGCCGCGCGAAGGGCGGTTTCGTCCATCGGCGGTTCGGGAGGCAGAGTACGTGGCGCGGGAGGAGGTGACGACGGAGTCGGAGGATCCGAGTCGAGCGAGAACCCAGGGACGAAACCCGAGGGATCCGAGGGCGAGACACGAGTGGGGAAAGAAATGCGGTGATGGAACCAGTCAATCCTAGGATTGTAGCGGGCCAACCAGCGGTATCCCAGCACTGCAGAGCAAGTCGGATCTAGAGTGGTGAGGAGGAAGTTGATGATCATCGAAGTTCCGCAAGGGAAGCGGACGGGAAGCGACACGTATTTGGAGATAACACCGCGATAGGAGCCGTCGAAGAGCCGAAGGCGTAGCGGTTGATCGAGAGACTTTTGAGGGAGTCGAAGACTCTCGGCGAACTGAGTATCGAGGAACTGATCTTCGGAGCCGGAGTCGACGAGTGTGCGAAAGGATGGGACAGCGTCGGAGGAGAGGACGACGATGAGAGTGTCTTGATCGGTGAGCGCGGCAGCGTTCAACCGAGTGTAAGGCATCTTGGGCTTGACGCAGTTGGCCCTAGATGCCCGTGGGGAACTGCCCGTTAGTTTTTCGCTTCCGCCGGGGCAGAAGCGGCGGCGCCCGAGGGAGCGGGAGCCGGCGTCGAGGAAGTCGCGGGTTGAGCCTTAGCGGCGCGACCCTTCGACTCGCGATTGTGAGCGGCCTTGCGGCACTCGGACGCGGTGTGGCCGGCGTGGCCACAGTAGAGGCAGAGGTTGTTGTCGAGGCGACGGCGTCGTTCGGCGTCGTTGAGCTTGCCGTTCGAGTTGAGGTTCTTCGCGACGTCGTCCTTCGACTTGGTCGTGGTCTTCGAAGACGAGCGGGCCGAGGTCGAGGACTGACCCCTCGAGTTCGAGTGGTTGTTCGAGTTGCCGTTGTTGCCGTTGTTGCTGTTGTTGGAGCGCGCGTTGGACTTAGTGTTCGATCGGGAGCCCGATTGAGGCGTCGCGGTCGAGGTGGTCTTCTGCGCTTTACGGGGTTCGTTCGCGTGCTCGAGAGCTTGCTCGTCCTTATCGATCCAGTAGTTGGCGTCGATGCTAAGAGCGAGCGCAGCGAGTGGCGTCAGAGAAGCCGGGCGTTGAGCTACTTGAGCAGCGAAGACAGATTTGATGCGGCGAGGGAGTCCGCGATAGAATTGCGAGGCGAGTGCAGCGTCGTCCCAGCCGAGCAGTTTGGCGTATTCGTCGAACTGGAGCTTGTAGCGGGCGACCTTGCCGTTGTCGGCCATTTGCAGTCGTCGAATCTTGACTTCGGCGCGTTCGCGTTCGTTCGTGACGCCGAAGGTGATCGTGAGTTCGTTCTTGAATTCGTTCCAGTCTTCGAGGAACTCGTAACCGGGAGGCGGATTCGGGACGAGAGGAACGTAGCCGCCCCACCATTCCTTCGCCCGACCCGAGAGATAGGTCGCGGTGAAGAGAATCTTCTCGCGGGACGTCTGGTACTTCCGAGGGTTGGCGAGGAAGTAGGTTTCGCAGTCGATGAGGAATCCGCGAAGTTTGTTGGCGTTTTTGCCGTCGAATTTGTCGGGTTTGGCGGCGTCGATGCGAGAGCCGCTGTCGCGGTCGACGAAGTAGACACGAGGGACGTTGTCGTGTTGATCGTGGAATTGTCGTTCGCGATCGACGTCCGAGTCGTAGCCGTCCGATGGAGGGTCGAAGGGAGGTCCCGGGGGACCAGGAGGATCGTTACCGCCACCACCGCCCCCACCGCCGCCACCTCCGGGAGGAGGGTTCGGAGGATGCGAGCCGTGCGAGTGGTGCGAGTGGTGCGAGTGGTGCGAGTGGTGCGACGAGGGCGAGGGAGCACCTCGATGACCACCACCGCCACCGCCGCCTCCGCCGCCTCCGCCTCCACCGCCGCCACCTCCGCCGCCTCCTCCGCCACCCCCGCCGCCACGCCGGGGCGTGTTAGGGGTGCCGGATGGGAAGAAGCCGCGGAACGACGAGGAGTGCTGCGAAAAGCGAGGAGTCGAGCGAGAGCCGGTGTACGGAACGAGCGCGAGAGGGTGTCGAGAGCCGAGCGAGTGAGTCGAGGGATGCGAAGGCGATCGCGTCGTGTGACTCGAGGGAGGGTAGGAACCGCTCGGGTCCGCGCGTAGTGTGGACTGGGCCGGCGAGAAACGCGAGGTGTGAAGCGAGCCGGAGAGAGTGTGTTGCGAGAGGATTTCGTCATCATCGTTCGGCGGTTGCGAGTGCCGAGATGATCCGAAGCGGCTAGTGCCCGACATCGAGACTGATGGCGAAGGCGTAGCCGGCTGAGGAGGTTGTTGGTCGCGAAGACGAGCCTGACGACGGGCTTCGCGAAGGATAGCGTCGGGGGAGTCGAGTAGAGGATGAGGTTCTTCCTGGTTTCTTCTGAGATTCTGTCGAGTCCCAAAGGCCATACAACTCGAGCGGAGCTCGAGTTACGAAATACTGTTAAGCCTGCTGTGCCTTGGGTTTTGGTTGCAAGGATAGTCGAACGTCCGGGCGCAGAGAACACTCGAACGAACAACTAGAGCCTTCGGTGCGTTATTGAGCACACCGGCTACGTCGAGTAGCACGACCGAAGGACCGCGAGCAGCAGAGGACTCAGACGAGTAAGTCGGGCGAGGGAAGAACCCAGAGGCGAAGTCGAGAGAGAGAGATAGAGCGTGCGAGGGGCACGACTATGTCGATTTCGTAACTGGGGAGCTAGATACAAAGTCGAGGGTCTTTTATACCTGGGGAAGTGATCCGATGTACTCGGAGTGTATCCTAGAGACGAAGGAGAGGGGGCCTCAGATCAATAGAGATCGTCGTCATCGGCCGATAGGATGAGTAAGAGCGAGTGGGTAAGGTATCGGGGATCGGACGAATGACGAGAGGCGAATGACTAAGACGAGTGGAGCGAACCGGATATGAACACTATCGATACAGTAGGGACAAGGCGAGTTAGGTGGATGTATGCGAGTAAGGAGAGAAGCTAGAGAAGTGGGGGAGAGGTCTAGAGGTAGAGGACGATGAGGAGAACATATCCCGAGCATATGAACACGAGGGGAGATAAGCTGGGTATTCGGGAGCTTGACCGAGTTGACCGAGTTGGCCGAGTGACGTAGAATGACGCCGAGTGATGCCGAGAGCACGTGGGGTCCGCGGACCGGGGCACGGGCGTAACAGTCAGCTCAGGCATGTATTGACAACCTGGACGAGAGCCTGCAACATGCACAGCTGCACAAGCCCCAGTTACGATGTGTTGCAAGATGCGTAAGCGCGCTTCATTTTCCGATAGATCAGCCAAGTCCAGACCATGCTCGAGCGCCAGATTGGCCAACTTGGGGCAGGAAAAAGAAAATAATGATTCATGTATATGGTTGGGTGTGTTGCACACAATGGGCATATGATAGACGCAAAGCGTGGATGAAGATCTATGTGCCGAAGCGCGTTGTCCGCAGAGGCAATAAAATCAGCAGCAAGAGAGCTTGAAGCGCCTTTACAGTCAAAGTCAGCAAGAGACATAAAGGAAAACACAGAGTGTACGCACGAGCACTAGCAACACGTGGCATCTGGGAGACACCTCACGAGCGACGACTCTGAGCAAGCAGCGGATGGCGGACTTGCAAAAGTTCAAGGACCTTTACCGGAAGTTCGGCATACAACGTACTCGTGATTTGTCAGAGAGCGCCTACATGCCGCCGGAGCCCGCGGACGTGCTCCTCATTGGGAACCGTCCGCGGAAGATTACCCTATTTATCGACCTGGGCATCAATCGAGAGATCTTGAGCCAAAACGCGTTGTATTGCAGATTTGGTCATCACACGCCAAAGACCCACTACAAGGTAGCGGGAATCTTTGGCCAGCTGTAGAAGGCATACCGGGCAGCATGCATCCGAGGATAGACGTTCTCCAAGCTTTCGAGTACGATATAGCAGGGCCATCAAATGTACACAACAAGGAACCACTACCTTCCTAAAACGGAAAACGACGAGCACGCTGCCCACAGCGTACACAGATCAGTTGCTACATCGCGCACGCACTCCTGATTGCGCTGGTACCTAGGAACTGCGCTCTGGCTTGGAGTTTGCTCTGCAGAACGGTCGCCGCGTCTTGCAAGCGTGTGCACCCCTGCTCGCCCTCTCGCCCAGCGTCCTTGCCTACCCAGCAAATCGTGCCCTACGCCGAAGTGACCGTTCCGTACACCACCAATAGACGTTGTTTGAAATACTAGTGGCACTCGGGACTGCACATAACGGTGCGGCCGTCGCGCTTCGTGACTTCCAAAGTCATCTCCTGCATCACACTATATCTGGTCCCCGTCTATCGTATAGCAACGAGCTCGTCAGACCCTGCCCGTCTGTGAACGAGGTGATAATCTGCTTGATATCTTCGCAGCGGCTGCTCCTCATCGCCGGCGGCGTCCTCCAGCGCTCGGAAATTGCCATCTCTCGAGCATAACTGAATCTGCATAACGTTGTCTGTGCCCAGACAGTGTCACGTGCACGTCAGTCCTAGTTTACACGGAGTCTGAAACCTTGCCCTACTCATAATTCAAAAGGCTGCCCTTGGAGCCAGATCCTGCGTCGTACGGTCCCCTCCTGTGCGCTTCTGCACTTCCCAACGCTTCCACGATGACCGAGAAAAACCCTCCCAGCTCGGACACTCCCACCGAAAAGGTCAGCCTCACGCCTATCAGCAGCGTGCGGATCCTTGCTGACCAAGCTATAAAGTCCACTCCGACTGCTGCGGAATACGCCGCTCTTGGCTTGAGCGTTCCCGCCGCTGCGAGCGCGGACACCACAAACGCAGCCCCAGTCCCTGCCCTACAAACCGAGTCCGCCGTTCTCGGTGCTCCTGGGCCGGAAAATGCAGCAGCCGCCCCCGTCACCGCTCCGGCCACAGCCAGCACGCCGAGCGGCAAACGCAACCTGCGCAAGGCGAATACCGCGGACCCCGCGACGCCCACGCCCGCACCCCGCGCCAAGAAGACCCCGGCAAAGGCCACGACTGTTACGAAGACCCCCGCAGTCTCGGGCCCTGCCCTCGATGCCGTCCAGGCTGGGGTGGATCGCCTTGGCGACCAGCTCGTCGCGTTCGACTCGCGCCTCGCTGCTGTCGAGGTTGGCCAGGACACGGCCAGTGCCCGCGGCAAGGCCCAGCAGTCGCTGCTGACCAATCAACTCGCCGACGTCCGCGAGCAGGCCAAGGAGCTCGTGAAGTCCTGCACGGCGTCGCGCGTCGACATCGAGCGCATCGTGAACAAGCTCTCGCCCGTCGAATCACGTATCCAGGAGCTCCGTGCTGCCTACAAGGATAGCCCGGTGTGCGTCCCCGGGCTCGACGTTGTCGAGAGCGAGCTGGCCGCGCTCCGCAGCCAGCTTGGCGAGTTCATGGACGAGTCTGCCGTCCTCCGCAAGCGTGTCGACCGCCTCGAGAACATCGCTGCCACTGCCAACGAGACGCGCGACATCGTCGAGTCTATCCAGCGCACGCTCGCGACCTTGACGCACCGCCAGGATGCCGCCAGCGCAGGTCCGTCTCGCGCGCACGCGCCGCCGTCCCGCCCGCGCCAATTGCAGGCTCTCGCCGTCGCTTCAGCGACAGCTGGTCTGATTACGACGACCGCGTCCACAAGGCCCCGCGCCCCGAGATCCCGCAGGGCGTCACCTCGTACCAGTTTGGCGTGCGACCGGACAGATTCGCCGAGCGGCCGCCGCCTGTCGGCCACGTCCCTCCCACCTACGTCAGTGTTCGCGTCGGTGCCGGTCGTCACCTGCAGAACATCAACTGGGGCCGTCGCGAGGACGGGCGCGCCGCCCTCGGCGTCTTCAACACGTGGACCAACACCATCGACGCGCCTGGAGGCATTCCCTCCGCCATCGCTGCAGAAAGCCCGGCGGGCATGGCGGACAACTTCCGCCTCATCACGTTCAACTCACATGCCGACCTCATGCGCTTCCTGGAGGCCTGGGAGACTCGCCCGAAGGCGCTCGAGAACATCATCGCAACGCCCGTCCCCGAGATTGCGGCCCCGCCTGCTCCCGCTGCCTCTGCACTGGGCTTGCTCCCGCCCGGCCCCAGCGGCGGTCACAGCAATAATGGCAAGGGCAACAAGGACGCCAACGGCCGCCGTCCTTTTTACTAAGGGCATCCGCTTGGCGCTATCGCCAGCGCTCTTCCCGTCTCTCGCCCGCACGCACTCGTAATTCTGGCTTGCAGAAGGCCGCTAATGCTGATGTACACGTCGCTAGCGAAGTTGATGTAGACGACCTTGACAATACAGGTCTTATTATCAAAAGTGTGAATGTGCGGGGTTCGCTGGCTACCACGCTTCGACGGATGCCCGTCCAACAACTAATCAAGTCCTGCCATATCCTACTGCTACAGGAAACACACCTCCGACCGGGTGAGGAAGCTCCTCTCAAAAAGCTCTTACCTCCTGGTTACTCAATTCAATCCATTCCGAGACCAATAAAAGCGGACCTCTCACATGGATATGGTGGGGTGGCAGCAATCATACATGACTCTGTTCCAGCAGAGTGCCGCTATGATCTATCCTCGACGGACATCATGGTCATCGAGCTACCATGCATGTTTGTCGTCAATGCATACCTTTATCCGTCCAACTCTCGCACAGACACAGATGAATGGACTGCTATTGACCCCTGCCAAAAGCTGGAGGAGGTTCTCGCTGGGCTCTATGAGACGGGACGACCCGTTTACTTTGCGGGCGACATGAATGCTCGCACAAATCTTGCGACCGCCAACCCGACTGATCCTCCCCGCCGGTCGCGCGATACTGCGCCATGCACGCCGCATGGGAACTGGCTGCTCCGTGTCTGTCGAGAGAACAGGCTCTGCATCCTGAACGGTGCAATGAGCGTTGATGCTGCAACAGGAGGTCAATATACATCCTTCCAAGCACGCGGGTACACCGTGATAGACTATGCAATCCTCTCAAATGCTCACACTCACCTTGTGAAGCATTTCTCAGTCGACACGCAGTGTACCTACTCTGACCACTCTGTCCTTCACTTGCGCTTGGCAGTCTCCTTCGCTCGGAAAGAGCGACGACAGCTCAGTGCTGCTCCGTACACGCTGGATGATGTCCTGCTTCACAGTGAATATAGCGAAGTAGACCGCAGGCTTCACGAGATCACGACAACATGCCGCACCTGGAACGATGCAATGATTGATCTATATGGACCAGTCACTCTTGATGATCCCAACCCCCTTCGGGTTTATACGGACGGTAGCTGTCTCCATAGCGGCACGAAACACGCACTAGCAGGTGCGGGCATCTACTGGGGTCCCCATAACCATAAGAACCTGGCGGAGCGTCTGCCTGGCCCAATGCAGACCAACAACCGGGCCGAACTGTATGCCATTAGGCGATGCCTCGAACAATGCGACCCCTTGCGGGGGCTGCGGATATACACAGACTCCGAGTATTCAATACGGAGCATAGCGGAGTGGGCTCCCGCACGCGCTGAGCTCAACTGGACTTGTACAAACGGGGATATCCTCAAGGATATTCACAAACTGATACGTCGACGGCATGCTCTTGTCACACTAATTTGGGTCCAAGCACATGGCAAAAATGAACACAACAATGCGGCGGACGAACTTGCCCGCCAGGGTGCTAACCTCCCTGCGGTGGCGGACTCCTGCTGTGTGCAGTTCCCTACGCCTCAGGGATCACTGCCTGATACACCAAAACTGGACGCTGGAATCAAGGTCACAATGGAGATCCCCGTCCGCATTGCTAGCACCTCTGCTGAAGATAACTTATTCACCAAAGCCATGGACTTTCACAACGAACCATGGTACAAGCTACGCAACGGCACGTGGACCCAGGACCCGAGATTGTGGGGAGATCGCAAACGCAACGCTCATCGATATCGCGCGCGCCGTGCCGAAGTTCAGACAGCGAACCTTGCCCGTCTGCAGGCGGCAACAAACCCAAGGGACTTCTACGCCCTTGTAAAAGAGTGGTGCACAGGAAAGCGGACTGTCAATGAGGTCCCGCCGCCAGTGATGGCCGATGCATTTGGCACAAGACTTCGCGGTGACCCAGTCCCGCCATCTCATTTTGACCAGCGCTTCAAAGATGTGGTTAACGATTTTGCCGAGAGTCTGCCAGACCGTACAGAAGACAACACTACAGACCTGCTCTTCTCGCGCGCATTCACCACCGCTGAGATTGCAAATGGCAAAGCCGCTCTGCTGGAACACCTCAACACTGCTCCCGGAATTGATGAGAAACGTTACGCGGATATACTTCGCATACCTAACCAGGAGCTCGCAAAGCTTTTGACTGGATGCTTGCAACAACGAGCTATCCCGACTTCATGGCTCATCACTCTTCTGGCAGCGGTGCCGAAAGCCAAAGGACCATACGACGACCCGGAGAACTTCCGCATGATTGCCTTAGAGTCATGCCTGCTTAAGCTCATGACTCTACTGCTCGACCGCAGGATGCGTGAGTATGTGGACCGCGAAAACGTCCTTCCGCCATCGCAAAATGGCTTCAGACCGAAGTACCTCACAGAGAATAACCCCTTCATCTTGCGCTGTACGATAGAGACGGCGTGGGCAGCCGGTAAACCAGCTTATGCGGCCTTTGTGGAATTGAGAAACGCATTCCCCTCAGTAGACCATGCGATACTATGGTACAAACTGTGGAAGAGGGGAATCGGCGGCCCAGTGTTCGACTGGCTCCGGAGGCTCTATTCCGATAGGCGCTACCGTCTCAGGCAGAACGGAGGGCTCTCAGAGGAAATGTCGGCAAATCTGGGCATCTTGATGGGAGATCCAGGCTCTCCGCTAGTCTTTCTGCTGTATCTGGCAGATTTCGACACGCCGGCGCACGCCGACGATATCTCATTAGCTGGCACAACAGTGGCCCACCTTGAGCATGCCGATGATATGGTCCTCATATCGTCGTCAGCGGATGGTCTCCAATCGAAGCTCAATGCTCTAGCGGAGTGGGCGTCGAGAAATCGAATGGAAATCAATGCAAAGAAGACAGTGGTCATGACGTTCACTCGCCCACGTGCAAATGGCGCCCCGCTACCTCATCCGTTCACAATTTATGGAGAGGCGTTGAGCATTGTTCATGAGCACTGCTACGTCGGGGTCTGGTTCAGCTCGGGCCAGGGAAACATCTGGGAAGCACATATAAAAAAGTGCAGCACAAAGGCCAGACGGGCAGCTAACATTACATTCTTTGTGGAATCCCACACCGGCCCCCTTCCTCCCTGGCAGGGACGGTCTCTCTACTCGGCGCAGGTGGCCCCGCACCTCACATGGGCGACGGAAGTGACCGGCCTGGGCACACTGACACAGCAAGCGAAGCTAGAGGCCGTGCAGCTAGCCTACCTGCGACGCCTTCTAGGTCTGCAGAAACGATGTCAAAAGTGCATCCTGTTCACGGAAACTGGCCTCTGGCCGCTGAATTACCGCCGCTTGAACTTACAACTTCGTTACCTAGAGTACATGCTCATGCAACCTGAAGGTCACTACCTCCACGCCGCCATGTCCGCACAGGTGCAGCTCGCCGATGACGGCAAATTGAGCTGGCTGTCAGATCTCAGACGGCACCTCTATAATCTCGGCGCACCTCTGTCTGACACCATTGACGCCGAGGCCGTCGCCGCGTGTATGAAATCCTTGAAGGAGGCGATGTTGCAGTCGCTCTCCGCAGAGCTTGAGCGCTCCCCAAAACTGGAACTTCTGCGCGAACGGGTGGAATACGACGCCAAGGGACGGACGTCGCAGCCGGCGCTGAAGTTCCGCGACTACTTGCGACTCCAAGACACGGCTAGTAGACGTGCCATCACCAGACTGCTTGTCTCCGATCACAGGCTTTCAGTCGAAGTGCTACGACGCACCAGCACGGACCGTCCGTACATTGTACCTCGAGAGGATCGACTTTGCCGGTTTTGCCTAGCAGCGGTGGAAGATCCGTTGCACGCCCTTTTCGAGTGTCGAGGTTCCACGGACCTGGCGCAGTGCCGACGGGAGTTCTGGGAACTCTGTGCCGCGAGTCGTCGAGGGCCTGAGCCCGAGACGGCGACGCGATCACAGAGGAACGTTCTCCCGCGCCCGCCGTCCGTTGAGCTGACCCGTCGGATGCCCCCGACGGACGCGCTCTTTGCGCTGCTCGCGTGTGAGGCGACGACGAAGTTGATCGCGGGATTCGCAATGCGCATGTTCGAGATTTATGACAAGAAGGACCGCTATGTCCCGGACCGGATAGCTGGATGGGATTCAATACAGCAAGGTGAAAACTAGATGTACGCTTGCGGACGGCGATACGCACTTGAGCACCTCTGGGACCGGGGCAACGCTGGGCAAACCTGGAGGAACTTGCCTCGGCTTCATGCGCAAAACTGCCTCGCAAAATGCTCGTGTACTGGGTGGGTGGGATGGCCAAGGTTTCCGGCATTGATGCGCCCTGCCGTTGAGACCTTCCGGGCAGTTCTATGTAGGACCGCATGCCTGTATACTACTACTACTACTACTACCGCCTGGAGACTGTATATCAGCACCTGGGGAACGCTGCGAGCACCTTGGGGAGGGGCCTCTTCCGCTGACCACTACCTTCCTTTTTGGGAACGTGTGTCAGTGATTAAGAGATTGCCATGTCCTCTTTATCGCCCGGGCACGAGCCAGTGCAGGGGCATGGGACCGACACACAGACCGCGCCAGATGTGGCGCCGGGTGTTGGGCATCGCTCGACAACGCCCCGGCGCGACGTGACGCAAAAACGTCCCCGGGACTCGCCATCAACGCCGTCGCGCCCTGGCGCGCTGGCGTTACTTGGCAGCCTCACGGACAGCGTCAGGACGAGCGCCGCGCGCGGCTTGTGGGCGCTCACGGACACTCTCGAGCGCGGGCGCGATGCCGCCTCTGACTCGTCCGATTCGGGACCGCCGAGCCCGACCACGGCGCGCTCGAAACACAACACCCCGGCGGGCAAACGTCGTAAGACCGTGCTCACGGAGGCTGCGACACGCCAGACGAATGCCCATTGGCGTGGCGCGCAGTGGGACTACTCTGGCCGACGATGTGTTCTACCGCGTCGCCGATGCCGGGCCCAGCACGTTCACGTTCCCACACCTGCCCACGCCGGACGTCGGCGACCAGGCGGTTGGGGATGCACACAACGGCGCGGGTACCCAGGCGGGAAGCGACGTGATACCGGCACGCCCGTCGAGCGCGATGAGCACGGCGAGCGCGCCGGCCGCGCTCTCGACCCCCGAGTCCCATCGCCACCACACCGCATCGACCCGCCTCACGACCACAGAGGCTGTCGAGGGCCACTGGATTGTGTCATGCACAGGCGGCCGCGAAGACCCATTCGCCCCGTCTGACGCTGACATAGCCGATGCGTCACGCACAGGCGGCCGCGAAGACCCATTCGCCCCGTCTGACGCTGACATGGCCGATGAGCCCGACCCACTCAGCTATGCGGTCGAGATGGCCACGTCACTCCTCTCCAAGGAGGCTCTACGGTCCCCGGCGGCCTGCGGCGCCATGCACGGATTCCTGGCTCGCCTACGCACGCTGGACCCGCAGGGTAACTTCACTGCTCAGTGTCCGGCAGGCGAGCTGGCGGCGGCCGAACTTCGAGAGCTGCGCCAGTCTATTGCAGCACTTCAGTCCGCGCAACGCGAGACCGCAATTGCTCTGCAGGAGCTGCTGTCGCGCCCGGCAACCGCACCCCATCAGGTCGACGCTGCGGGACCGGCGCGCGGTAGCGACCGCACAGCGTCGCACCTGGACGCTGCCGAGGGGGCGCCGCAGCGCCCTGCGGTTCAGCAAGATGGTACGGACATGGAGAGCGCGGGTGAGCGTCCGCGGAGGGCGGCGATACCACCCCGCGCCTCGAATGCGACTGCCGATGAGTCCGCATCAGCGTGCGGGAAGACGGGCCAAGCGTCCTCGGCCCCGACGAGGGAGGTTGGCCGGCACGATGTACGACGGGCGGTTTTCTGCCCGTCGGCTGTAAGTGACTGTGCCCCCCAATTCCAGGTGGATTCCAGGTGGAAAAATGCAACTATGCAAAAAAAGTGTCAGAATGTCAAATCCATCATATTTTAATGGTATACCCCCTCAGGTGGAATTTGGGTGGAATTCCACTGGACCGTTGGATCGGATGGGCCAGAATGGCCGAATTCCGGTGGAATTCCACTGGAAACAATGTGGAAATTCATCAAAAACTGTGATTAAGTGTTAGGTTAGGTTAGGTTAGGTTAGGTTAGGTTAGGAGTTAGGTTAGGTTAGGTTAGGTTAGGGGTTAGGTTAGGTTAGGTTAGGTTGGGTTACTAGAACGTTTTCATGTTTCCTGAGGCGGCTGTGCATCTCTGAACCTTATTTGTGATGTCTAACATAATTTTTTACCCCTTAGAAAATATTTTGTCTGGAGCAGGGTTTCCACCGGAATTCCACCTGGAATCCTCCTGGAACCAGGGGGCAGTGTCAGGTTCTCCCCGTCGGCACCGTTCGGCGGCCGCATCTCGTCGCCGGTAACCCCGGACGCGCTGCGGCGGCTCAATAGCACAACATACCAGGTCCGCGACGCGGTGAACTCTGCGCTGCGTGACCTGGCTGTTGCGGGCATGGGCAAACCATCCGACGCAGTACAGGTCATGGGCGCCAATTGGACGGAGCGCGGCAGCCTGTGCGTGGTAGTTTGCGACGGATTCACGTCGTCGCAGCTGCTGCAGCATGCTGACACCGTCGCGAGTGCCGCTGGTCTTGGGGCGGGATACACAGCCGGACGCGATGTGCCCATCTTCAAAGCCGTGCTATGCAATGTGCCGACCAAGCGGGCCGACGGCACGCTGTTCACCGAGGCAGACGTCCTTACGGACCTGCGCTCCCACTCATCCGCATTCGACAGTCTGACGCTCGCCGACTCAACGGAGCCGGCGCGTTGGATCTCGACGGCGGGTGTGCGTGCGCTCAAGCCGCGCTCGACGCTGCTCGTGAACTTTGCAACGGAACACGATGCAAAGCGGTTCATCGCGATGCGGCGTTGCTTGTTTGTGTTCGGCTGCATGTGCGAACCGGGTGTCTTTCAGCCGCGCGACCGGGAACGGACATGCACGCGCTGCTGGAATCCGCTCGCGAGGCACCAAGAACGCGACCTCGTCTGCCGGGAGAAATGCCGCCTGTGCGCCGGCGACCACTGCGAGGAGGACCATGCGTGTTCGGAATGCGACGTGCTATCTAGGCCGTGTGCGCACATCCGACTCAGGTGTGTCAACTGCGGCCTGGAACACGCTGCAGACGATAGCACGTGTGAACACCGCCGGCGGGCTCGCGGTACCGTGTCCTCGGCACCGCCGATGTCGACACGCAGGGTCAAGAAGACCGAGACAGCTGTGGCACCGGCACCGAGGAAGAAGGGCAAAAAGGTGCGCATCCTTGAGCCGCATGAGCCCTTTCCGGATGATGCCCCGGCACTGCGCCCCAGCCCACAGGTGGCAGCGTCCCCGCTGTCGGCACCCGCAGAAGTATTGCCGAGTGCTGCTAGTGCCAAATCGCAAAGCACAGCGCGGCCACCCCAGCGAGGGGAAAGCGCGATGAAAGCATGTTGGATCTGTCCGCTACGCCTCTGCCCGTGCCCCCGTGGAAGGACGCGAGCGCGAGTGAAAGCGTGGAGCTGGACACCGCGTACATCTCGGCGCTCGAGGACCTGGTCGGCCAGGCCGATCCGCCCGAGAACGTGGTTGGACCGGCCAGCTCAGAGGCGGCGGCAGCCCAGGAGACTGCCCCGCGCCACATGGGCTCCTCACGAATTGCCGTGGCAGAGGCGGCAAAGGAAGAGCGGCGGCGACGGGCTGCCCAGGTGCTGGCACGGAACTTCAAGTTCTTGAAGAAACCCGGTGCAGCGGTCGCCGCGCTCAAGGCCCGGGTCGATGATTATGTCTCGACGGTGGCCTGGGTGGCGGAGGAGCAGCTTTCCCGCACACCCGGCATGCAGGGCAAGTCGGCGGCGACCCTGCGTCGGATCGTCGACGAGATGAAGGCGCTTGATAGTGCCAGCACGCCCGTCAAGGGCGACAATACCGTCTCCACCCTTGCTGATGCCTAGACAGCCTATACTCCTCCCAGTTGAGATGTATCTGGTAATCACCTACTTACAGAAAGATGCATCTGACCCTAGCAAAAGCTTATGATATATGGAGGGCCTCGGGGATGCATCCTCAGATGCATCTGCCGCTATGGCCTGAGGGGAAGAGTCCGTCCTTGGATGCATCCCACGTTCCGTCGGGTGTTCATCGATGCGCCCGCGAGCCCTGTTCCGGATGACATTGCGGCAGTATTCGTTGGCGACTTCAATGAGCACCACTCGTGGTGGGAAGTCATGCAGGGCACGCCGGGTCGGGAGGCGCGAGATATGGTTGCCTGGCTCCGCCAGCGCCACTTTGCCCTAGCCAATACCGTCGACGAGCCCACGTTTGCGTCGCACGCGACAGGCGGCACGTCCGTCCTTGACCTTGTCTTCTACAACCCGGCGGCAGGGCGACTCGACACGGTTTATAATTTCCGTGTTGATGCTGCCGCCACTGGTGCGAGTGACCACTTCGCGCTGCTCTGGGAGTCCCCGCCGTCCGCAGACCCGGTTACGAACACAACGGGTTGCAAGTTCAACTGGAAAAAGGCAGATGATGCCAAGTTCCGTGGGGTGCTGCGTGCCCATCTCGATGAAACGGGCGATATTCTGCGCCTTGTGCTGGACGATGCGTACGTGCCGACACCGGAGGAATTGGAGCGAGCTGTGTGCTGCTACCAAGATGCCCTGGTGTACGCGGCAATGCGGTCCACACCAGAGCGGCGCGAAAGCACGCATGCCAAACCGTGGTGGAACGCGAAGCTCGACGATGCCAAGCGTGTCCTTGTGGATGCGAAGTCAGCGCTTCGGGGACTACCACGAGCCGCAGCCGCCAACCAGGCGGCACTGGTTCGAAAGCTCGCTAATCGCTTCAAGCGCATGGCAAAGCGGGTCAAGCGGCTGTACTTCCGGGACCTGCTTGCTGGTGCGTCTGTGAAGGAGTTGTGGGAGTATAAGGCATGGACGGGTGGTAAACGCACTTACCCGACCCCACCGCTCGAGCGGGGACCGGGCCTCCCCCTGGCATCAGAGCATGCAGATAAATGTGCAGCGCTACGCGCTGCGCATTTTCGCCCACCCTCTGACCTTGGAGTTCCAGTCCCGGACTTGTCTATACCGCGTGCGCATGCGCGCGCCTTCCATGCGGTCACTGAGCGAGAGGTTCGTGACGCGCTATTCTCTGGCGGCGCGGACAAAGCGCCGGGACCCTCTGGCATCAGCCGTAGAGCCCTGCGCTGGGCATGGGACGTCGCAGCTGCAGAGTATACGGCGATCATTACCGCTTGCGCTCGGATGGGCTACCACCCAGAGGTATGGCGTCAGACAATCTCTGTGTGCCTCGCAAAGCCAGGCAAGGATGATTACTCGAGGTGTAAATCCTACAGGATAATCCAGTGTGAGGAGGAGATGGGGAAATGCCAAGAACTGTCGTTGGACAGTGACACGTCTCCTGGGGCTCGGGTCGTTGGACGCTGTGAGCAAGCCGGCGAGGGGTACTTCGTGATTCGCGGCAAAGACTACCTACGGCACATCCCGGTGTACTATACAGTGAACGGAGGTTGCCGAGGGCACTACAAGCACGCAACCAGAAGATATTCTGACACCCTCCCTCGAGCGAAGAGAGTGCTGAGGCAAGAACGGCAAAAGAAAACAAACAAGCGAAGCAACAGGAACACAGAAGAAAAGAACATGGCAAACAGAACAACAAAACCCTCCCTGAATCTAGCAACCCTCCCTGAAGGTGCATGGAGTGACCAGAAGTGGTCATGGCCACAATGGCATGGCGGCGGTGTTGGCACTGGCAGCAGGCACAGCGGGCAGTGGCAACAACAGCAATGGCAGCGGCGACTGCAATAGCGGTGGCGAAGGTATTGGCAGTGGCAGCAATGGCGGAGGTGCGCTGGTGGTGGCCGTGGCGGAAATGCCATCGGGCTGGACTGGCTGGCATTAGGATGACTCAGCACGTGGCAGTGCCAATCCTGATGGACTGCAGGTCCAAGGGGCAAGCAGGGAGTCCAGGCCAAAGGAGGTCGAGGTGGGGCATAACAGCCCAGAGTTGCCGGCGTTGGTGGGTGCTGACGCCGAGCAGGGTTGGCAACGGGATGCGAGGAGGATGACGCGGGCAAAGGCGCAGCGAGTCGAAGTGGAGCCCAAACAAGTGAAGAGGAATGAGGGCAAGCGATGGGCAAGTGGCAGCCCAGAGAGTGTCGTGAGTCAGCGGGTCCAGAAGCGGGGTGCCGACTGCAGAGAACAACGAGGGTGGACGAGACGGCGAGCAAGGGACAAGTCGCCGAGGATGAACAGAGGTGCAGGACCGGCACCAGAATGCACAACGAGGTGTGCGGGGGACGTGCATGGAAGCACAGATGCGCCAAACAATGCGCAGAAGCTCAACTGCAAGGCAGGAGCGGCTCACGATTCCACAAGCCCGAACACCGGGCAAACCCTGCATGCCAGCCACGCACCACAGGACGGCAGCAACCACGTGCTGCCTAGCTTGGTGACGCAGTTGCCCATCCTGCGGCCGAGCGGTCAAGCAACGGCAGTCACGGTGGTCAAGCCGAGGAGGTTGGTGTGCAGGCCTCACTGCACCGCGCTGGGTGGCTGGTCACCGGCCGCGAATGTCAAGAACTGTCGTTGGACAGTGACACGTCGCCTGGGGCTCGGGTCGTTGGACGCTGTGAGCAAGCCGGCGAGGGGTACTTCGTGATTCGCGGCAAAGACTACCTACGGCACATCCCGGTGTACTATACAGTGAACGGAGGTTGCCGAGGGCACTACAAGCACGCAACCAGAAGATATTCTGACAGGAAAGATCTTGAGAAGATCTCAGCGCGCCGTATCGCGCACATCGCGCTTGAGTGCGGCCTCATCGCTGAGACTCAGTGTGGCGGAGTACCCGGCCGCAGCGTTGAGGACGCTGCACTCACGTTCTCTCATGATGTGCAGCGCGCTGCGCAGGATGGCCTCGTCACATCGGCGCTCACGTTTGACATCTCAGGATACTTTGACCGCGTTAATCACGCCCGCCTCCTCACCATCCTCGCTGAGAGTCCGATGCCCACTCCAATTGTGAAGTGGGTGGGCAGCTTCCTGGACGGCCGCCAGACATCCATTTGTCTAGACGGTGAGCGTGACGAGATGGCGCGGGTTCTGAGCGGCATCCCGCAGGGCTCCTCAGTATCGCCCGTCCTCGCTGCAATATTCTCAAAGACCCTCGCGGATCGTCTACAGGCAGCAGCGGCTGACATCAGGCGATCCATGGGTGCGGGCACGCGTGCGACTGAGGGCAGGCTTATCATGTTCGTTGACGGCACCATCCAGCGCCTCTACAACGTAGTCCAGATTTGGGCGCGCGACTTTGGAGTGCAGCTTGATGAGGATAAGCGTGACTTTGCGCATTACTCTGCGGGTCTCCTATATGTCGGGGGGCGCCTTGTTGCAAACCTCCCGCGCCCCGCAATACGGCTCCCCCGTGACAATGGTGACGGCGAGGATGTCCTCGAGCCTAAGCTATTATACAGATGGCTGGGCATAATCTGGGACCCCAAGCTCCTGTTCACCGCGCACGTCGCGCGAATGGCAGAACGAGCAGCCAGCGCAGCCACCGCGCTCGCTATGCTTGGCACAAATCGCACGGGCCTGACTCCATATCATCTTCGGATGGTACACATGGCCTGTACACAGTCAATTCTCACACTTGCATCTACAGTGTGGTATGCCGCCGATGAGCACCACACAACAAGGGTTGGGAAGTTGGAGGTCGTGCTCCGTCGCGCTATGCGCCACATTCTGGGAGCGTTTAAGACGACGCCAACGGACATTCTCAACCTGGAGGCCTCTATCCCTCCGCTGGCATTGACGCTCAATATGCGAAATGAGCGTGCAGCCATCAGATTTGCATCATTCCCACCTGAACACCCCATCCGTCAGCGGCTGGGTGGTGGCTGGTCACGTGGAGCGTTGGGTACATACCCACCTCCACTGCGTGCTCGCCCCACTGCCAACCCCCGCGAGATGACTCATCTCCAACGGCTGGCGCGTCTCTACCCGGAAGATGGGGAGCAGGTTAATCCCCGATTACTCGCTCCATGGGATGAGCCGGTCAATACATGGGGTGGCCGACTCGTTGTTTCACAGAAACCACCCCATACTGACAAGCGGCGAGCGGCGCTCGCGCACATGCGCCTCGCATCACAGCTGCACAGGACTCCAGAGGCTCTCCTTGTCTACACTGACGGGTCACTGCTGGGAGAATCAGCAGGCTCTGGTGCGATTATTGTACACTGCGGCAGAAACATACACGCGTTGGCCCGTGGAGTGGGCAAGGCAGGTGATGTATACGACGGCGAGCTACATGCACTAGTTGAGGGGGCACGCGCGGCAGTGCAAATTGCGCGCAGGCCGGATGTACAAGCTACTCACATTTATTTCTTTGCAGATAATGATGCCGCTGTTGGGCGCATCGCCTCGTTGGCCCCGGCCTCTGGTCAGATCTTTGCTGTTGCATTCGCTGATGTTATCTCTCCCTTTCTATCGCAGGAGGATGTTGCGCGTATAACGCTAGCTTGGGTCCCTGGGCACGAGGGTGTGCGGGGAAACGAGGCATCAGACAAGATTGCGAAGGGCGGGGTGAGGCGGCCACCCTCCCTCCCAGTCTCGTTGACCAGGACCCGCGCGCGGCACGATTCCTCGGTCCGTCTGCTCAACACATGGCGCGCAGCTTGGCTGGCGAAGGTTCGGCGCGACACGTTTGCGCCGGCAAATCGCTTCCCTCCCAGTACTCGCCCCACACCACACCTGAAAACGCTCGACAAGTCTACATTCGCACGGCTACTGCAGTGCCGAACTGGACATGCATTTACCGGGGAGTACTACCGGGCTATCGACAAACCCGAGCGCGGGCTCGCATGCACGTGCGGGGTGCCTCTGCAGACGCGTGACCACTTGCTGGTTGGGTGCCCGGATTTGGAGCGGTATCGCGCGCCCCTCCGTAGAGTCTCACCGATGCTGATTGTGGTGGATCTGCTCGGAACGAGGGAGGGGCTGACTGCGACGGCCAAGTTTATCCATGCAAGCGGTGCATTTCTGAAGCCCGCTGGCGAGGACGCTGCACCGGCAGATGACTGAGGGCGCGCCTTCGGTGCGCCCGCGCCCCCCCCCCCCCCCCCCCCCTCCCCACCCCGCCGACATTCTCCTTTCCCAAAACGGTCTATTATATACATACACCCCGATCGAGACACACCCCATCATCCATAGATCGTGCGGGCTACTAGTCTGTGCGACGACACACCCCCTTCCAACTCACATGTGCGGCCCTACATGTTTCGGCTCCCTGACAAACCATACATTCTACATTGTTTCGGTTCCCGGTTTCATTTGATCATACCCCCTGCCCCATGGTCTCTTAGGATAATGCGGCGCTGCGTCTTGGCTCAATTATCTGTAGCCTGTTGCAGAATCCAAAATTGATTCATCATCAGCTGCGAGCACCTTGAATAAAACATATCATAAAATGGGAATACGCTCACAGATCCCTTTGCGTAGTTGCGAACGTGTGAGAAGACGCAGTCACGGTAAATAATGTAGTGCCGCTCTGTGATCCTGCGTTTATCGTACTCGAGGAGAGCGGTTTGAGTGTCGAAGTCGCGGGACAAGTTGCGATGGATCTCGGAACGATCCGTGAATCACGGTGATCAGGATCTTGGATCTCACTCAGCAACTTCAAGTACCAATGCGTCCAGTTTTACGGAGAAGGCTCGAAGGGTAGTTCGCAATCCAATATATACTGCATACATGATGCCTTACATTGTCATGTCACTCAAACTCCGACGCAAGAAGCATCCCGTCGGAGACTCGGAGTTTCTCATCCTTGACTTCTTACTTCCGCCATCTTCCGACGTGCACACCGTTAGCCGTTTATTGCCTCATAGTTTCAGCTTCTGGACTCCCTTAAGCGGGAAATCTGTCTGTTTACCGTCTGGACTTATCCTTGGTCACCATGTCGCAGCAACTTCTCCGCCAAGCACGGACCTTTGCATCTGCGTTCAAGGACCCTCGACGACCAGGCTGCTGTGCGATATGCCTAGTCTCCTTCGCGGAGCGGCTCAAAGACGACAAAAATGCTGTCTCGGAACTTCGGTCACAGTGCCACGAGTTCTGGAAAGCTTGCCTGGTGATGCTGTCGACGAATCGCCCCGAACTCGATATTGCAGAGCTGCAGAAGACTATGTTCTATATTGATACTAGGTGCAAGCATGATGACAGGCACACAGGTGGTCCTGCTCCTGGTTCACGCTACTCTCCCTTCAATCTGCTCATCGACGCATTGTATCGCTGCATCATCGCCGGCCTCACTGGTGGTGATCGCTCGATGATCGGCCGCGTTCTGCAGCTCAACAAAGGCTTTAACAACAAGCGCGGGCTCTGGCCGGCGACGTCCGAAGACCTCTTCCCCTTGGAGAAGAAAGCGAGCATAGACACACACGTGAGGTGGTGCTGCAGATTTGTCGCACCCTCCGCCTTCACCGGACTGTCGACCTTTCTTGCAGTCACGCGCCCTTTGTCGGCCCCCTACTTGTTCGAGGAACCTACACGTGGGCTGCTGGTATGGGCTATTGTGCAGATGCTGAGCGTGGATTGTGAACGGCTGGTCGAAGACTACCGCGGTGTCTGCAACTGCCAGTTATCCGGCGAATGGGAACGCCCTGATTGGATGCGCGCAGGCCCGCAGAACGAATCCATAGTAGCAGCTTGCATCCTGCTGGCCGTCATTAGCGACGGGCCGGACTCTGCTGCGGACGATATGGCTTGCTTCACACTCCACGACGAACCGGCGCTGTTCCCGGCGGTCCAGCTCGCGCTTGGTTATGTGCCTCGCGGATCCGCGTACCACGCAACTCTGTGCACATATGCAGTCTCCTTGCACGACCGTCTGGTGGCCGTCTGACCGGACCCGCCGCGCAGCTCGCGCCAGCCGTCCGCGAATTCCGCGCATCCCAGCCGGACCTCGACAACCCCATCGACGTCTTCCATCTGTATGTCATGCGGCGCGCCGCGCGCCGCGGGTGCGCCGCGCAGAAGTGCGGGAAACACATGCACGACAGCGAGACGGGCAAGGCGTTCCCGCTCTGCGCGAAGTGCAAGACGGTGCGCTACTGCGGGCGCGAGTGCCAGCGCCGCGACTGGACGGACCCCAGCATCACGCACCACAAAGAGATCTGCCCTCTGCTCTGCAGAATCTCTGCGGCCGCCGGCGGGGAGGAGGTCGCGAAGCTCAGTCTGCCTGAATTCAGAGCCGCGTTTAAGAAGGCCGGGTTTGACGAGACGGAAGAGTTTACAATCTTCACTTGGACGACGCATAGTGCTATTCTTCCCCTCCTGCTCAGTAGCCGCATGCTGGAACTGGTGAGGCTGGAACAGCGCCTGAGCTTCACACTGACAATGCCTTCAGCTGCAACAGGTCATCAACGCTAGTACAGTCGTGGGGACGCCCGTAAGACCATCGAACTTCAAGGTGCCCGATATAGGCACGGAAGGACAACTCGCAAATCGTATCAAGGCAAATAATCGCTTGAAATCTAGTTCGTAAATGCTGCTCTTGACATTGCTTTGGGACTTGCTCTTGGCCACTTCTTCCGTACTGTACACAACAACGAAAGATGAAACGACAAGACTGATCGTTAGCAGCGCAAATAGATTGAATGTAACAAAGCCAGACAGCAAACAACAAAGGCAGTCTACGACTCTACAATACCTCGCGTCTGCGCGTGTCAGGCAAGAACGCACACAACACAGAAGCCAAGAACACGCCGCCACCAGCAAGGTACAGCCCTGTGGTCGCAGCGCCCGCGCGCGCGGCGACGAGCGGTGCGACAATGCTGGCCACGCGGCCGACACAGCTCGCGAGGCCGGCCGCGGACCCGCGCACGCGCACGGGGAACGCCTCGGGCGTCCAGCCGTACAGCACCGCGTTGAAGGCCGACTGGAAGAAGTACTCGAAGGCGCTGAGCGCCACGCTCGCGTGCGGCGTATGGATGGAGACGAAGGACATCAGCATCGCGCCCATCGCTGCGGACGTCAGGACCAGCGCCCACCGCCGCCCGAGCGCGGGCACTTCGATCAGCGCGGCGCCGAGCAGCACGCCCGGCACACCGGGGAGCGCCGTCCAGATGCTGTGGTTGCGTTAGTTGCGGAACTGGATGGTCGCAGAATAACGCACTATTGGCGGTACGTCGCCGAGGTGCTCAGCTTTGCTTTGGCACCGCGCTCGGCGAGCAGCTTGGGCAGGAAGGCGCCGGCGATCGAGAAGCCCCAGTAGTCGCCCGCGTAGACGGCCCACGTGAGCAACGTCAGGCGCGCCATGCGCCACGTCGTGAACAGCTCGGCGACATGGCGCACTGCAGCCCACTTGCTGCTGCGTTCGACGATTGTCGCGTCCGACGCCACACTGTCAGAGCGATCGCAGGCAATAAGGTCCTCGATCTTTAGCGCGCTGGTGCGCCCGTTAGTCTTCGCGATGGCGCGCACGACGTCGACGGCCTCCGCGTCCCGCCCGTGCGAGACGAGGAAGCGTGGTGACTCGCGGAAGGTGAAGAGCACGAAGCGTGCGAGGAAGGCGGCCAGGCTGAGCGCGCCGAGCGTGAACACGGCATAGCGCCAGCCGTAGTTGCTCGCCTTTGTACAGCATGGTTCACCTGGTGCGACGAGGCTGCATGACGCAGACGGCGACGTGTACGGGCAGGCGTACTTTGGTACGAGACCCCAGGCGATGAGCGCCGTAGTTATGACTCCTACGGACAAATAAGCAGCCAGAAAAAGATTGCGTAACGAGCGTACCAAGCGGCTGGAAGACGGACAAGGCTGCAAGGAGCCAGCGCTGCTTCTAGAGAGATAGGTTAGCGTAACTCGAGGGGGGGCTTTCAAGCTTACTTTAGGAATGAACTCCATGACAATCGTCGCGTCGATGGGTATGTTACCGCCCAGACCGAAGCCCACGAAGAACGAAACTGCCAGTATAGCGGCCCAGCTATCCAGCGCGCCAATGACGAGGCCGAAGACAGAAACGATGGCAACTGTGCAGTTGAACGCCACGCGGCGACCGACGACATCGACGAGTACGCCCCAGACCGCGGCGCCGACTGTCAGGCCGGCGTGGAAGACCGAAAAGATGTCGCCGTACTGAGACTCGGGAATGCCGAACTCGACCTGGATACGGGGCGTCACGAGCGAAAAGGCTTGCGCCCACATCAGGTCCAGCGCGTAGCCGAAGCCGCACAGGCAGAATCTGCATAGTAATATTACTATCAGCTAGAGTTTGCCGCTGGAACTGGAGCAGACGAACATGCACCACTGGTACCGCCCCATGCCGCACTCCTCCAGCGCGTCCGCGACAAGCGCCATCTTGCGCTGCTGCGGCGTGAGCGAGCCACATTGGGCCGCGCTCTCCGCATCGTACGAGCGGCTGGCAAGCGCGGACGGCGATTTGCGGTCGGGGTCGTCGTTCATGTCTATGTCGCCCAGCAGCGTCTGCGTGTCGTCGCACTCGTACTCGTCCAGCCAAGGCGCCTCGCTGTCGCTGTCCATCCCGCGCCCGAGCTTGTTAAAGGGCAAGCGTCTGAGCGCCATTCCAACGCGGGCCGCGCGCATCCCTGACAATCGGTGACATGCGCCTGGACTCCTATCGGACCCGCCGCTGGCAGGATTTTGGCAGAGTCCAACTCGCTGGAAGATAGGCAGCAGTCTACGCGAGCAGGCTTCCAGGATCGTCGGAGAGCGGTGATTTGGCTAGGAGCACGAGAGGCGCCGTCCAGGTGAAGATTGAAGTGAATGGAACGCGTGCAGCGACGATCGTGCCAAGAAACAGCGCCAGTGTCGGGGGGCCTGAGGGTGGCCCAAGGTTTCAGCGCTCAGTGTGGACCTGAGTAAGTTATCGCAGAGATGTCTGAAATTTGATTATGTTCAGTCTGGATCGATGCGCAGCCTTTGCGAAAATATTCCTACCGAGTTGGGTCACCCAGGATCGCGGAGAATACACTCGCACGCGAAGGTTTGCCGGGTCCAGTATACTTAATGGAAGAAGTATCAGAGTATCCCAGGATCAACGGTGAAGCGTGACGTAGTTGAGTCGTGAATGCGAAAGCTGTCTTGAAACACCTTGATAGCATCTGAAAATATTCAGCAATTCGGATTTAAGAAAAAACATCGTTTTTAAGTGGTGACTTACCAGTCCACCGAGCATATAGAAAAGTCCACCCTCTAAGCAATTTCCACTAGATTCGAAGCGCTTGACTCGCAGCCGATATGAATTCTCTTTGAAGCCTGAGTGTGCCACATATCCGGCTCGGGTGGAGTGTGCACCAGAATCGAGAGATGGTGCTAGAGTGGTCGTTGAAATGCGAGTTTGTCCTGGTGCAGCAACTGCACAGTGAATTTGAGTTTTCACGCCGACACTCTTGACTATTTGCTTACCTTATCCTGAGATAGGAAGCCTTTTAACAAGTCCAGCAGCCCAGAATTACTGCGCCGACCTTTCTGAGGTTATAGGGTGCTCTGTCGGTCTGCTGAGTCGCACAGCAGATGGTGACCTCGAGCTCTGGAATAAACGCTGTGAAATCGAGCGCGGCAGAGATATCACATTCAACCGCCAATCCAAACTTCCCGTGGTCGAAATATGCATAGACCAGGAGAAAACGCGCGACGTGAAGTCTGGAAGGAAGAGGAAACACGTATTCAAGCTCCGATTTGAATCTTCGTCTCGTCCCCCGTTGACACCCAGTTCCGATGATGACATTTAGGATCATGCGCTAGCTTCTCTTGCTGGTATCTCGGAATCCAATGCTCTTGTGCGTTTTTCGTTGAAAATCAGGATATCATTATCAATTTACTTACTTCTGTTCTAACACCTTTTCCCTCTCTTTCTACACTCCATTTCTGTGTTGCTGCTCTATTCGCTGTCTTGGACGCCAGATTTCTACGTCTGAAAAGGGGCACGGGAATCTGGGCACCTGGTTGCTGTCTTGATTGCTCTCAAACTACTCGTGGGCTATGAACGCGATAGCCAAGCCATGCTCGCGGATTCGCCTATTCGACTGTCATGGTCACCCAAATTGGATTTTAGCTTCGAATGAGTCTATCGAAGTCGAGCTATAGTTACACCGTCGCGCAGAGGCAGTATCACGACTTCGACCCGTTCATCTGCTCTTATGAGCTGGTTTACTTCGTGCATGGCCTTGACACCATCTTCGAACGTATCATGAGGCGCGTAGGGTGTTCCCTGACTCCACTTCAGCTGACTCCTCCATAACGCCTGCCGGACGAACCTTATACAGTGTATTGTCGAGGGCGATGATGCCCTTGGGTGCCAGTAAACCCAGGTCCAGGATGGCTGTGAAGTAGGCAGGATAACCGCCCTTATCAGCGTCAATAAATATCTAACAAATATTTATCAGGTCAACAGCCGCGCGAATGAGCTTCTACTAGACGTACCATGTCGAACTTGTTGCCCTCGTCACCGAGAACCTTCAAGCTGTCGTTTGCGGGCCCGATGCGGACGTCAATTTTGTCTCGTACACCAGCGCGCTCGAAGAATGGCGCGGCGAATTCGAGCAAGCACGACTCGTATTCGAGCGCGACGACCTTGTCGACTTCAGGCAGCATCGCGAGCGCAACGGTCGTCGTCCCGACGAACATGCCGATCTCGAGGACTCGCCGCGCGCCGCAGATCTTGGCCAGCATACACAGGACGCTGGCCTCGTATCCGCCAGAACACATGTTCGCGGCCAGCGCGATGTCGCTGCCGACGGCAACCCAGTCTTTGGCGTTCGCGGCGCGCATCATCTCGTCCAGAATGGCTGGGTATGGCGTCGAATGCTCGGCCATGTAGCCCTCGAGGCCGTCCACGACCGCGCGTGCCTCTCCTAGCAGCTTCAGGGCTTCCTCGCGGGCGGCGGTTGGCGAATTCAGTGTCGACTCTAGGCGCGCGAGGAGGATGCTGACGCGGTCCAGCGGCGTGTCGCCCAGCCATCCTGTGGGAAGCTGCGCCATGGTGGTTGGGATGGAATTGAACCTTGCGTGCCGCCCCCACGCGCGAGTACATCACAGAAAAGCGCAGACCACGCCAGCGCTGTCATCGGCGTCGTGCAGCTGTCTCGGTCCGAGTCCCGCAATCGACGGTTGAGCGAGGATCCGGTCGTCGCCTGCAGTACCAGCCCGCTCGGTTCTGCTCAACCCTGAACGCCATGCCCAGTTCGTCGAGGCCGCCAACGCGCGCGCAGAGTCTACTCGTCACGCTGCTCTGCATTCAGCTCTCGCTCGCGCTGTGCCCGCTGTCGTTCGTCGTCACCCTCGTCACATGGCTGCAATCGCATGTGTGCGGTACCCTGCTGTCGCAGCGCCCCGGTCAGCGGAAGCCCTGGCACCATACAGTGCTCATTAACGGAGGGCGGGCGGCCAAGGCGCTCGTCCTCGCGCGAGCCTTCGCGCGCGCCGGCCACCGCGTTGTCCTCGTCGAAGAGGCCTCCTACGCCACATTCTGCCCTGCGCGGTTCTCCGGTGCGGTTGAAGTGTTCCGCGCCGTGCCAGACGCGGACCAGGACTCGAAAACGTACCAAGATGCACTGCTCGCTCTCATCCAGGCGGAGAAAGTCACGCTGTTCGTCCCGTGTTCGACAGGCGGCGCTACACTCGACGACGCGCGCGTGGCAGATCGTCTGCGTGAGGCTGGCTCGCGCGTCGAAGCATGGATCCCGACCGAGCAGATGACGCGGACGCTGCACGAGAAGGACCGCTTCATGGCGCTCTGCGCGCGGTTGGGCATGACCGTCCCGCTCTCCAAGCTCGTCACCTCTGTCGACGAAGCCGTCACCTTCCTATACAGCGCGGAAGGACGCGGACAGCAGTATGTCCTCAAGAGCGTGCGCTTCGGAGACGACGATATCGGTCGTGCGGAGCAGGTGCATCTTCCGCTCGCCTCGCGCGATGCGACGCGGCGGCACCTCGAACGGCTGCACGTGCTACTCAGCGAGGACGCCCCGTACGTCCTGCAGCGCTTCGTACGCGGGCGCGAGGTCTGCTCGCACGCGGTGGTCCGCGCGGGCCAGCTACGCGCGTTCGTCTGCTGCCCCGGCAGCGACCTTATTATGCGCTACGCGGACGTGCGCATTGCTTGGCCGGACGGAGAGCATCTTAGCGCGCTCGCTGAGCAGTGGACGCGTGACCTCTTGCAACGTTGGGCAGGAGCAGTTGACGATGATGATGTCGAGCGTATGACGGGCCACTTCAGCTTCGATTTTATCTACGCAGAGGAGGAGGGTGTCCTGTACCCCATAGAGTGCAACCCAGTGAGCTCATTTCCAGCTTGTGCCGGCCCGAATTTGACAACGACCGTTTGCGCAGCGTGCTCATTCCGCCGTCACGCTCTTTGCCAGCGTTGGGCGCGCCTACGCGGATGCCTATGTCACGCAGGAGCACAAGGACGTCGTTCGGCCGCGCGACGACGAGCCAGCGCACATTTGGCTCGCACACTCGCTGCCGTACGCGCTCGCGCAGCACGTCCTCCCGTCCTGGCTGCACCCGGCGCTTGCCCGTCAAGGCCAACGTGAAGACCCGTCGTGGTCCCCCGGCTCCGGCCAAAGCGCGCTGCATTTGCTCCTGGACCGCGATGCGCGCGACGCCCAATGGGACGCGGACGATCCGTGGCCGTGGTTCGCGCTCGCGCATGTCCATTGGCCGTGGCTTCTCGCGACTCGCGGACTGAAAGGCTGGAGCAGGGTCAACGTGTCGACGAGCCGGTTCTTCTTCCTTGCGTAATTCTTTCTTGGCCATGGTCTGTGCCGTCTTAGGCTATATTGTGCGAGAACGTGCGTGTGTCTGGCGTCGAGTCGTGGCTTCTTGTGCATCTTGGTGATCAGCTCAGTGTACGGCTTTCCTCACTGGGAGCGGTGGCGAACGTCCAGCGTGACGAAGTGGTCGGGCACTTCCCATGTTGCTCGAGGGAAGGCACGCAGCGCCCGGAAATCGGTTTCTTTGACTTTGTGTTGACTGGTGGCTTCTCATGCCCTGCTGTCTTCTCGCCTTTATTGACAACGTTCCTGGCAATATGTCGCCTTGTCAGTCGTCCTCGTGGCCTCATGGAAATGGCAGTGATTCTCATCGTCTCCGAGCTTCTCCTACTGCTCCTTCACGACTGACTCTTGTCTGCGCCGTGTCAAATGTTCTGCTAGAATAGCGTCATATTCATTTGGATTGCTTCTTATCAGGGCTACAGTACGGATCTCGGGCTGGGTATCCTTTTGTGCTGGTCGAAGCAAGTCTGCGCTCGTGGAACAGGCGCTTGAAGCATGGCGGTCGATCTCATATTGACTTCTGGACTCTGATTGGAGTGCTCTTCACAACCGCCACGTACCATTTCACTCAACCGCGCTCTGCTTGCATAAGATGGCAACGGTAAGCTGCATATGCTCCTGTCGCTGCAAGAATTACACTGAGTTGCGGATTTTCTGCGCAGACTTAGTCATTCACCTGCATATTTTAGCTGTGTTTTCTGGATATGCTAGGAGACTCTTCCAGCGATCATGACGCTCGAGACCTCTGGGCACTTTCTGCATTGTATGTTGTGGCGCTGTCACGATCTCCATCCGCACGTCGGGACGTCAAGCCAACGTCGAAACCATGGCGCGACAACGCTGCCATTCCAGTACTTTTACCAGCATCCTGCCCCGCTCAGATTTGCCAGGACCCCTCCGATCCCAGAGATTTTCTTCATGGACGCGCCCCCAAATGGCAAAATAGACGGCAGCGACATGTCGGCCACCGTCGTCGAGACGAAGAATGGCTTCGTCGTTTCGGGCGCGGAACGACTCCATTACCAGTTCGTCATGGTCGACGATATCTTCAGCATGGCCAATGAGGAAGTGAGCGCCCCTCCGAATCTCAGATGAGAAGGTCGCTAACACGTTTCTGATAGCTCGCGGAACTGTACCGCCCCTGGAAGCGTTGCCTCCTTATAACAGATGCCATAGTCAACAGCCTCTACGGCGCCCAGGCACGCGCTTACTTCGAGGCTAAGGGGATTTCTCTCCATATTCATGTCATGCCTGGCGGAGAGACGAACAAGGTGAGGCATTTTTTCACATCGCATACGCTTGGGTTTTAACTCTACATCGCAGACGATGAAGACCATGCTGTCTCTTGTCGACGCCTTCAACGAATTCGGACTCATTCGCAAGGAGCCCGTGCTGGCGCTCGGTGGAGGCCTTGTTACAGATGTCTGCGGGTACGCCTGCGCCTCGTACCGACGCTCGACGAACTTCATGTGAGCTCCTCTTCCACTTAAATAGCGTGTACCCTAATCTGCCTCTTAGTCGTATACCTACGACTCTCATTGGACTCATCGACGCATCCGTTTCCATTAAGGTCGGGATCAACCACGGCAAGCTGAAGAATCGTTTGGGAGGTACGAGCGGGGCTGTTCAAGAGCACCGCATCTGCTCACATGATCATAGCTTATCATGCGCCAATCGTTACCTTCCTCGACTTCACGAAGCTCACTACGCTGCCAGGTGAGTGCGCAAGGCGTTGAGAGCGGGACTTGCGTACAACTGCGCCACAGTTGGTCAGGTCCGCAATGGCTTTGCGGAGTTGATCAAGATCTCCTCCGTCGGCGACATCACCATCTGGCGTCTGCTGGAGAAGTACGGCGAGCAGCTCATTGAGACGCGCTTCGGTCGGATCCCCGGCGCTTCCACGGAGGTGCGCAACGCCGCGGATGAGATCTGCTATAGAGGGATCAAGGTCATGCTCGAGCTCGAGAGCCCAAACTTACATGAGATCGGACTCGACCGTGTCATCGCGTTCGGCCATACCTGGTCACCCACACTGGAGCTCACGCCTGCAATCCCGCTGCGGCACGGACACGCCATCAACATCGACATGGCGTTCTCGACTACGCTCGCCTGGCTGCGTGGCTACATCACCAAGGGCGAGCACGATGAGGTGCTTCGACTCATGCACCGCGTCGGGCTCTCTCTGGATCACGACCTCTTCGATGAAGCACTCCTTCTGAAGGGCACGACGGCTATCCTGCAGACACGCGACGGCAAGCAGCGCTTCGTCGTACCGCGTCCGATCGGCCAGACGTACTTCATCAACGACGCGTCGCTTGAAGAGCTGAACACCGCGCTCCGCATCCACAAGATGCACGTGAGGGACAACTTTGGTGGAGGGGCCGGCGTCGAGGCTTACGTCGATTTCGGCGATTTGGTGGGTCGTCCGTCACGCAGTGTATTCGTTCACTGAATCAACAGCGAAACAGGGCCAAGACCCTGCTATTTTTGCCGCTCAGGCCCAACTCCTGTCCGCGACTGTGGTGAACGGAGCCATTGCAACGTGCGCGCAAGCTCTCAATGGTTCGTCTCGTAGCGTGATGAAACTCTGTGCTCATTCTAACGAAATCGTAGGCACGCTAGTCAGTGCTTAATGACAAGTGAAATGTTTCCATTGCCTCGAAGTCAGCTTCGAGAGCAGTGTCAAATGTCTGGCTCAGCGTTGAATGTACAACTGGCTTGGCGCACGTGACGCACGACGCACAACTTAACCCATCCCGCGGAACCAAGTTGCATCGAGAGAGGATTCAGATCTTCAGATCCATTGAACTTTAGATCAACTTCAAAATGCAAGGTGCATGCTAATATTTGGTTTCTCACACGTCTCAGGGTTTGATACTTCTCACCGGGCTCATTGAGATTCAGTTATATTGCGCATTGCTATATCGACTGCCGACGGGCTCATTGGTCAGCCACCTCAATATGGTGATGAGTTCATAAACAAGTTGCGCACCTCTCTTCACGATTCTTACGCACCCCGCCCACATCAGGAAAACGCCCAGTTGCCGTGGAGGTCCCCGGAGGCTCCCGGAGCATCCGGGAATCGTGAAGTGATGGGAGCTCGGCTCGCTGCTGGCGTAGGCGCAACGACTCCCGGAGTGAGCTGGAGCTCCGGGAGTTGCGGCTCAGGTTGTGGAGCTTTTGTAACTTTACTTTGATGTTTCTTATTTTGCTCATTCATGGAGATGTAAACAAAATCAAGTTGTATTGCAAAACTACGCTAAGTCTACTGTAACAAACCTCCTCACCCAAAGTGCGATTCCTGGTCACAGCGCAATGACACGACAACCTGCTACTGTACTGATCAGAAAGGAAAGACCGTGAAGGGGCGCGACGTCATACCAAATGGTTGCACGATGCTGGACTTGCGACTTGATCGTTCTTCGGCAGTCGCGCTGCGAGCGTATCGAATCCTGATGGAAAAAAAGTGGTTAGTCCGACAAGAAGCCCAGAATTCCTAGCAGCGAGCCCAGCAAAGCCAATAGAACGCAGTAAGCCCAGCAGCTGCACGACCGTGAGAGCAGAGCATCAAACAAAGACCAGAAAGCCATGGAAGCCAGAGCCGGATGAGAAGAGCATTTGAACCAAGGCAGCATATAAGAGTAGCAGTACCAGAGAAAAGGCGTGGCGCGGCCACGCGCCCAGGGGCAGCGGCAGCGCCGCGACGGTGCGGCGGCGACGTGCGAGCAAAAAAGAGAGCGGGGGCATTTTAGACTCCGCCCGGTGCCCGGCCTGTACTTGTGAGCGCGCGGGTCGACGGACTTCAAAAGACTTCGACCAGCGGCGAGCTTCAAGTCAGCAAGTCAAAATCAAAAAAATATGTTTCTGAAAGACATGTTCAAACACAATTTTACAGCATTCTGAACAAATTTCAGTATAATTTTTTTTTCGAGTTCTGAACACCAGCATGTCCCAATGTCGCGACGGCGCCAAGGCAGTACAATGACACCGAAACGCAGCAGACACCGACTCTAGCGTAGGCTTGCACACGGCAGGAGCTGAATTGATCCGAGGCATGATCAAACGTGTGCTCCGGGCACTTCACGGACTCCGGGAGCTCCCAGAGCTGCTGGGCATCTTGCGACGGCTCCCGGAGCAGCTGGAGCTCGGCCTGCCCCGAAACCGTTTTCCTGATGCACGATTGGATAAAGGGCCCTTTTGACGCGACAGTACTGGTGCTCAGGTTGTAGCAAGGAAAATGATGCTCCATTTATCCAACTCTCTATGCGCATCGACTTGCGTGCCACGTTCGTCGCATCCCTGTGAGACAGCGTACATCGCGACATCAGAGCGTAATGCCAGCGTGCATTGTTTCAACGATGACTCAGCCGAAGGGACCCCGCGGTCCAGCCGAGGATAAACATAGACAGTTCCCGAACTGTTGTCCGCCTACAAATAGCGGACTGGAGCGTCTGTGCCTAGTTCTGTCATTCCCTAGTCCCACATATGGCGCAGTTCGGAGCGGATACGACGGCGGATGAAGTTGTCGCAACATTCAGCGAACGCGTCGAAGGCCGCGTCTGTGCGTCTCTTGCTTGACAAGTGTAACGCAGCGTTGAACCATCTCACCCGCCGCCCGCGAGACAGTTTTGATAACCGGTCCGACGCCGAATGGAATCGGCGCTGCGACAGCCTATGCGCTCGCGCGCGCCCATCCCGCAGCGATCTGGCTCGCTGGGCGCAGCCCGGAGAAGTACGGCGCGGTCGTCGAGAAGATTCTCGACATCGATCCGCATATCGACGTCCGCGTGTACGCAGTCGACCTCGGCAATATCGCTTCCACGCGCGAGGTAGCGAAGAAGATTCTTTCAGAAGTGGACCACATCGACGTGCTCATCAACAATGCGGGCGTCATGGGCCTGCCGTACAAGAAGACAAAGGACGGCATCGAAGAACACTTCGCGACGAACCATATTGGTCACTTTCTGCTGACTAACATCCTCATGCCGGCTATTCTGAAGAGCGACGAGCCGACCATCGTTAATCTCACCAGCGCCGGGCACCGGGCTGGGACGGGAGGTGCGCTTTTGCAGACATTTTGTGGACATGTCATGCTGACAAGTGCCGCGGCCAAGACTACACCGACTACAACTTTGAGAAACGCGAGTATAACTGGTTTCTTGGCTACGGCCAGTCGAAACTTGTAAGCATGCCTTCCATCGACGCAAGTAAACTCTTTGATACCAGCTCATCGTCAGGCAAACATTCACTTCACGGAGTATCTCGCCAAGAAGCTAGGGCCTCGAGGCCTGGTTACTCTTGCGGTTCACCCAGGCACGATTTGGGGCACCTCTCTCGCTACACCGCTCTCGCAGGAGGAGATTGCCAAACTACGCGTATTGACGGCGTCCAGCAAGCACAAGACCGTGCAACAAGGAGCATCGACGACGCTCGTTGCAGCGCTCGATCGAGAACTCGGGAAGAAACACAATGGGGCGTACATGGCGGACTGCCAGGTCGCTCCAACACTCTGTGAGGGTGCCAAGCTGGACGGCGCGCCGGAGAAGCTGTGGGCGTTGAGCGAGAGCCTGGTCGGCGAGAAGTTTACTTACTAGTACGACCCTGTCTGCGCATTTTCTTTCAGGAATTCATCTGTGGCCCGTGTCAGGAATATTCGACATTTGCATGGGCACTGTGAGAAACAATAACGAGTGCGGCATGAACTGGAATGATTACGCGCATCAGTGGCTGTGACCGGTCCGAAACTCTTTTTAAAGATTTCGGCATCACCTGCGCGGCTTCCTCTCATCCTCTTCATTGCAAGATGGCACGCACGTACGCATCGCATCCTAAAAAATCAGTCAGACTCTGATACCTCTGCAAGGGCCCCATTCAATGTTGTATTCCTCGGCGCAGGCAACATCATGTTCGGTACGGGACTGGCACCAAGTTTGACTCTTCAATGTTGCTGATGGGGTCGCAGGCTCGGACGAGGGCCCATGGAACCATTCGACGCGTTTTGAAAAGTACGTGCTCATGCTCTGCCCAGCAGTGAGCTAGGCACTGAATTCGTCCCCAGAAAACTTGGAGATCGATTCCGCATGCTCGCCGTCGTCGACCCCAATTTGCCTCGTGTTCACCAGACCATCGCAACGAAGCGAGCCGACCCCAAAGTTGGGGCTGCGTACGCCAGCACTGAGGCCTATGCTACGCTTGAGGATCTCATCGCTGCTTACAAGGGAAAGGAAGACACCATACGGCGCGTTAAATCTGATATCGCGAGGTCATTTCGTTAACCCTCGCCTCCTCAGCGTATTCGTTATCGGCATCCCACCCGTATTCTGCGGCGGAGTCAAGGAGGGCACCGACTTCGAGCTGCGGGTCAGCAAGGCGTTCCCCAACGTGCATCTGTTCATCGAGAAACCCGTATCCGCCAGTTCGCTGGAGGACGCGCTCAAGCTCGGTGAGATTCTCAGCCAGAACAAGCCGCGCATCGTCAGCGTGGGGTGCGTGCTGGCATCTCCCCGTGTACACAATGCCACTCTCATGCCTCGTATTCACAGATACATGATGCGCTACCTCCGTGCGGTCTCGCACGTCAAAAAGATTATCGACGACAACAACCTCGCCGTCATGGCTACCAACGCACGATACGCGTGCGCCTACCCGTCTATCATGAAGCCCGATTGGTGGGACAAGTCGATTTCGTGCGTATTTGCTTGCCCTCGGCAGTGCGGCAGAGCTTGACTGTTCATAGGTGCGGGCCAGTGGTGGAGCAGGCGACGCACTTCTGTACGCTCCGATAGGCCAACCAGCACAGGGATGGCGGTGAACTGACGTCGTTCTCATCGCTTGTTAGGCGATCTCTCGCGCTTCTTCGGCGGGCTTGTGGACCTCGGCAGCGTGCAAGCGCGCGCGCTCGAGTGGGACGAACCCGCTGGCAAGCTCAGCAAAATCCACCCGGGCGTCAACGAGGCAAACATTGCGCCGGAGAAACGCATCCCGCGCGCCACTACCGCAATTTGGTGAGCGCTGAAGCGCTCCGCGAAGCCACATACTTATATTGGCCGACAGGAAATACAAGAGCGGAGCGGTGGGGCATCTCACGCATATCGTCGCGCTCCAAGGCGTCAAGTACAACTGCCAGCTTGAGATCTTTGCGGACGGGTACATGTTCGTGTAAGTATTTCCACTTCGACGGCCACTCCGCGGGTGGCTAAGATGTCATAGCATCGAAGACCCGTACAACACCCCCAGACTGCGCATTCGCTCGCCTGACAGCGACGAGGAGGAAGTCCTCGTGTTCAAAGACGATGATCCCTTCTTAGAGGAGGCAAGCAACTCCCATTACAAGCTGCTTCTCGCATTGAGGGATTTTCGCATTGACAGGTCTCCGTCTTTATCGACGCCATCGAGACCAAGGACAACTACATCGTTCGTAGCCCGTTCATAGGTCAGTTTTTTTTATCAGGTATGTAGAATGAAGCACAACCTCTGATTGCATTGTGCAGATGCGTGCGAGAGCTATGCCTTGACGTGCGCCATCCGCGCTGCAAGCGAGAAGAAATAGAGTGAGAACGACGGAGACGCTTGTATCTCGCAGCAATGTACAGTATTCTCGATATGCCGGAGCTGCAGATTTTCAGAAGAGCTCAACGGACTCCTTATTGACGCTAAAAGTCCGCCGAAATCTACCCTACCCCGTGCCGAGTCACGCCGCGCCAGAGAACCTCTCCTGCCGCCTCAGAATGCTGGCGACTAACTCAGCATCTGGAGCCCCTGCCAACCTATCGGGCCGGCCAGAAGCAAGCGCCGCATCGCGATGCTAAGTACGATAGGTAGGAATCAGCAGGCGCAACGCAGAAACACGAGGAACACGTACGATCTCGCGCGCGCGCACAATGAGCTCCATCGGCAGCGAGGAGCTGATCGAGCAGGTAAAAAGCGACCACTCGTACTGGGCGAGCGGGTTCTGGCTGTACGGCTCTAGGATGCGCTGGAAGCCCTGCAGGGGCAGCTTGTAGTCGGCGGCTTTGGCGATGTCGCAGATGATGAAGCAGGCGGCCTTGTGCGGGATGCGGCGCACGCCCTTCCAGTCCGCCTTCTGGCAGCCGGTACTGCAGTAGTAAACGACCTTGCACTTGGAACAGCGTTTGAATGTCGTTTCACGGTCCATGCTGGCGTGCACCGAGAGACCGCACATCGGGCCGCCGCAGATGCGGCGACGCGACGCGAGCGTATTGAGCACCGCGTGGATGACGCCGGCGATGTCGAGTTGGCTGGTCTGGGGAACCTTGGCGAGCACGTCGGCCCCGACGGCCGAGTCGGGCTGCGCGATGCGCGTGTGGACGACTGCGGCGAAGGCGGCGATGTCGCCCGCGAGCTTGGAGTTCGGGCCGTACATGATGTCGAGGAGCTTCAGACCCATCGTGGCGGACTCGAAGAGGATGCCTTCGAACTCCAGCGTAAACTGCAGCAGGGCGTTGGGGTCCGCGTCCGGCGCGTCGCGCATGCAGCGGATGAGGGTGACAGCCGCCTTCATCTTGGCCTCGTTAAGACCCAGCCCGGCGGGATTAAGCTCCTCTTCGTCCAGCAACATCATTGCCGACTCGGGATTGCAAATCCACCGCGCGACGGCGAGGACTAGGTCCTTGCGGCTTTCCATGAGGACGGGGAAGACCAACGGGTGCGCGATATACAGCAGGTCCGCGAGGAGGAGCGTCGGGTCGGGCGCCTTATCGTCCACGCTCCAGAGCAGGATCTTCACGACGTCGATGAGCATGCCCTTTTCGTCCGTGCCGGACGGGAAGAGATCCTCCTGGCGCATGGGCCACGCGCCGCGCTTGTTGCTGAACGCCTTATGCTTCTTCTGTGCGCGGCTGACGGCGGACCGCTCGCCAACGAACAGGCAGGCGTGAAGGCAGGAGCAGGCGCCGTCGAAGAACGTGAGGAGCAGATACTCCTCGAGCGCGACGTCGGCCGCGTGCAGAGCGCACTTTATCGTTGCCGCAACCAGGCGGCGGAAGAAGGGCGCGCTTGGGTGCTTCGGGTCGCCGTGCGCGGGAAGGCTGATGGCGCGGACGCAGGCATCCCAGAATTCATGGCAGTCGCGGCGAACGACGTCGAGCCCCGCCTCGTCGTCCTTGAGCTCCCTCGCGAAGGAAAAAAGACACGACGGGCAGCATTCATCAGCCTTGATGGCCCGGGCAAGCACTCGAGCACGAGACAGCAGGGCCATGTCCGCCACAGGTTTTGCTGGCGTCCGGAAGGTTGGGGATCAAAGGCAAGGACCGGGGCCTGAGCATATCAGAGCTTTATATTGCTGGGACCGCCGCGTGGAGGAGGCCCCGGCAATCAGGCCGATAGGAACGCCTATGCGCACGCTGGCGCCCCAGGCCAGAGTATGAGTGCTCCTTCAGAGCTGCTGACCGGTCTATATAAAGTGACGCGCAAGTGACGCGCAGTGACGCGCGAGACGCGCAGCACCATTTTGTACCCAATACTAACCGGATGATTCTATTGGTGAACCCGGGATCATTGATGAACCCGAGGTGTAGCTTCAGATTCTATTCATGAGCCCGGGTTTGCACGAAACGCCAAGCAAGAGCAAGATCGACAGGCTGTGCCGGAGGTTTGGAACCAGCGCCTGCGGGCCGATAGATCACGTGCAATTCTGTAAGCCGCGATGCAAACACATCATCACAACGCGAACTTTGGCTTCCCGCACCGCACGCCCGTCGCCAGTGACCTGTACACATCGCGCAGCCTCGCAGATTACATGGGCCGGTCCCCGTATGGCGTGCACCTCGGCAAATGCGCTATCTGCTATCGTCAGCCCGCCAAAGGACCTTGCACAATGGAGCTGGTACAAGCGTCCTTGTGGCCACAAAGCCCTTCTTATGTAAGTATTCCAGGCACAATAGCTGTTGAGCAACCGTACTCACGGCCTATCGGGTGCACATGTGGGTGTCTATGTCAACAGCGGTTGGAGCTCCGGAGCTCTGGCAGGGCTTGTCGCGAGGCTGTCGCCCGAAATAACCGAAGCGGATGCCCAGGAGGCCGCTGCTATCGCTCGGAAGGTACGTGCATCCGTAGAATTCGGGCGCTGATTCAGTTTGCAGCGCGCGACGAGGCCAGCCGTCCAATAGCCCACGACTCATCGCACAATGACGCCACTTGCTCTATTCGAGCACATTCCTGGCAGCCTCAACAGCTGCCACGGGCGAAAGCTACGCTGGGCTGTAGTTCCTGGCTGTCGGCGTCGCTCGTGGCTGCCGCTGAGGTCTCCGATGGTTGAGCGTGGTTGCGCCCTTCAAGGCTGCCCCTCTGCTCCTATCCGGACGACATGCCAAGGCTTATACTGCAGCCTCACTGTTCAAGCGCCAGTACATTCTCACTCTATGAGGCTCAGTGGCCGCTCATACATGTGAGGCGGTTGTGACCAGCCTGTCCGCATATCCCGCATTTCCTGCCACGCTGAACTCGCCCGCTACCCTCCGGCTCCTCTTCAGGTAGGTCGGGAGTTGGCGGCCTGTTCAAGGCTGCGATCGCGTCCTTATAGCGCTGTGACTGGACACGCCGGCGCGTTCCGCTGCTACCGCCGCCGCGAGGAGCGCCTTCGCGCGCAGATGTCAGCCGTGCAGTTCGCGGGCGGCCTTTCCCCCTGACGATAGGCGGGTCGTGGTACGGAGCCGCAGCTTGAGACTGTTCCGCCCTAGAATTTTATCAGAGACAGTGTGGATGAGAGGACAAATTTGCTGACTGCATCGTGTTCAATTGCGCGATAAGTGCATCTAATTGCTCTTGCGTCTGTACGCCTCCAAGAAGCGGTTTGAGGGCAGCATGTGCTTCGTGGTGCACTGTACGCGAAGGAAGAGTAGCCGTACGTGGCGCAGGCGTATCCCGCTGAATGCTGAATGGATTCGACAAGGCCAGCGGGAGCTCGTGCGTGGGTATGTTCAGCCGGAGTTCCGGCGCAGCGTGATTGAGCGTTACCGGCGGGACTGTGGCTACGTCGAGACCGTGATTGTTAAGCCAGCTGCGGGAAACGGTAAGTATACGAATCAAGACTAAATTAGTTCGATAGCTTACCGTTTCTGAATCAGGCCAATATTGAAGGACATGCCTTTGACCCGTTGAAGTACCGCAAAGTAATGGCGACAAGGGATTCCGAGATTGGTCAACATCATGCAGTCACAGATGTGACGCTGTTGGTCGATAATTGCCACGGTGTGGGTCGCCTGAGATGCTTGATGGACAACGGAGAAGAGGTGAGTGACCTGCAAACGGCGGGAAGCTGCAACGCTGAGAATATACTTGGTCGACAGTGCCGTCCCATCTTGAACGAAGGGATCGATCGCACGCTATTTTGCAAATGAGATCAAATTGGTAGGTCATGAGATGAAAGCACATACCCTAGCATCTGCGGCCAATGTGCGGGTGTTGCGTTCTCCGCGGATGTGCTCTGGAACCTGAAGAACAAGCTGTCAATGACTGAAACATGAGAAAGATAAAACTCATACCCAATGGCGCGATCCGCTCGGCAATTGAAGCACAGAGACGCCATAAAAGAGGCATGCTTGCATCTGGTCGTACACCTTCTGCATCGCAAATGGCCCAGCGTGCTTCCGAACCAAGTCGAGTGGAAGGCGGAACAGCGCCTCTAGATTGGTATCGTGGTTCTGGCGAGAGCTCTGTGCAAAGTCAGTAACAGCATCTTCGCAGAGGCTGTAAACGCACCTGGCGCAGGAGCATCGACTCCTTCGCTGTTTGACCCTTCGTGCGCTCGTTCAATTTGCGGAAGAGCTGCAGGAAGGTCACCTTAGGGCCAGCCAAAGCCTTGTTAACCCGATTCTCGGACTCGACACGGCCGGTGGTGCGAACTCCGGCAGTGAATGTGAGTGAAATCCACGGCCAAGCCCACTGAGAGCGAATGGGGTATAACTGATTGCTCAGGTATTGGACTGCAGGTGGAAACTTTTGCAGGAGTTGTTCCCACCGCAAGTCGAACTCCTCGGGCGACGGCGTCCAATACACCTCCCAAAAAGCGGTGGCAAAATCGGACCAGCATGTTCGGAGCACGGGGAGCAGAGCCTCTGTAATGTTGCCTTCAAGATGCCAAAGGCAGAAGAAGTGCTGGGTCAACGGCAAGACACGTCGCACAGCAGCCTCCAAACCCGCGTGCCGATCAGAGAAAAGGACGTCCGGGGATTATTGCCAGTAGACTCCAAGAAGCAGCGTAGCACCCAGGCATGGCTATCAGTATCCTCGCGCTCCTGCACGGCATACCAGACATTGCGACTCTTGCCACAACCGTCAACAACGATGCCGATGTTCAGCGAGAACTGATACTGGTTGCGATTATAGGCGTTATCGTTCAGAAGGACATCCGGAAACGTCTGGGCCAGCTTGACCTGCTCGGGGACTGCCAGAAAATGCCGATGACCTTTCCGGAGTCATCGACACGAACGTTATAGGTCCAATTTGGATCGTCGCGCTTCAACCGTTCCAGCTCAGCCTGAACAGCCTGAACATCGCCACCAAGCTTCGCAACGTCTTCGCGAGCCTCACGGCGAGCCTGATTAATGAGATTGCTGAGCTGGCGAGGTTCGAGGTGACTCTGCGGGAGTTCGGTCTGGAGAATGTTGCCGATGTGGCGGCGGCTGAACGTGTGATCGGTGGCATAAGAGGACACCACCTCACGCTCTACGGAAGTTGGTGGATGGGTAGCCGAAGCACCAACAGGGATAGTGCGCGCATGGTTATGCTGCCAGACAGCAGTCGTAAGCCGCCAGAGCCCAGTACCAGATATGCGGTTCAGGTTCACATGCGCGTCGCAGCCAGTCTTGACCGTCTTCGAGCGCCTATGATCTGCAGGGTCGATTGTCTCCAGGTGCTTCTCCGAGTGCTGATATGAGCAGCAGCAGCGAAGCACTTGCTTCTTCCGCTCGCCAGTGGCTGGGTTGTCACCCATCCACTTAACTTGGTGGCGACGGAAACGAAAGCCGAGAGACTCCTGATAAGAGAATAGCGCGGTCTCTGCAGCATCCAAACTCGAATAGACAGTGCCGATATCGGGACTCTGCGAGGTGCCAGGGTCAGCCTTGACATAGACAGCAGGCTGCGAGCAGGGATCCTTGTTGTGGGGCAGAGGGTCTTCGTCGGAACTAGACGAAATGCTGATGACAGAAGAGGGAGAGACGTTTCGCATGCGCTTTGACGCCTGAGCATGTAACGGCGAACGAGCACGCTTTGACGCTTGAGCGTGTAACGGTGAACGCGGGCGTTTCGAACGCACGACTGGTGGTGAGAAGAGCTTTGTGGCCGGAATGCGATGATTGGAGGCTGCGATTGGCGATGTTGGCAAAGAGTCCCAGGAAAGCGAGGGCTCAGGTGCTTCAGATTTCACCCTTCGTGACCGAGTCGGCGATGGCGTGGTCAAGTCAATTGTAGACGGGGACGATGGAATAATTATCTCCATCGGTTCGCCTTTGACTGGGCGAGTAGTGGCAGGTACTGGTGCAGGAGAAATATTGAACTGCAGCAATAATGAGCAAGTGACTTTGGTGATGCAGTGAGACTCACCGGATCTGTAATCATGTCCAAGTCATCCAATTGAAGACCCGGAGACGGAATATCCATCTAGAGATGGTCAGAGATTTCATGCTTGATGTGATCAACACATACATTAGCCACAAGCGATTCCGACCGGTTGGCCCGATCAGCTTGAACAGCACGGTCAAAGGCGAGATCGGCGAGCCGGAGGCGTGACACAGGGTGTTTAATCTATGAGGATTCAGTCTTGAGCCCTGATATGAGAAATTGACTCACGTTTGGGCGACGAAGGTTCCATTCAGTCCACGCATATGAATCCAGGACCTTGCCATCTAAGGCTATCCTATTTTCGGAGAATTGAATGTCGTACCAATCGTCGGACTCCTAGAAACGAGTAAGAACATTAAAGGAGAGAAATTGAAAGCTCACCGGTCCATATTCCTCAATGAGGTCATTATACTTGATGATGTCGTACAACACGCGATCGCGAAAGATGAGAGTCTCGTCGTGACTCCAACGCTCATCGGTGTAGCCAAGTGCGCGCTCAACGGCGTTGCATGCAGCCACCACACAGCTACTGCTTGCGCTTGGCTGCTGGGCTATGTCGATGGGTTTGTAACCGGCAAGCAGCGGATAACCAAGACCGTCCAGGAACCAGTTCAAAACGTCAAGCATATCAGGTGCAGGGGCATGGCCAAGTGAGTCTCCAAAGCCAGCCTTCGCCGTCGCATCCCAACCGTAAACGCTGGCATGGTTGTTGACGATATGAACGATGTAAAAGGCCTGAATCGAGCCCGCTCTGATCAGATCCCGCAAGTCTGCAAGATTCTGATTGTACAGACGAGGTGCCTGAGCATAGAGCTGCGATGCAGAGTGTAAAAAAGAGCTGGAAAGCCAAGCACCGTGTGCAAGACCTCGGAGGGCTGCAAGCCTGAGGTGCACAAGCTCCGCACGAGCATTGACTACCTCTTCCCAGACGAAGGACTCACGAAGAAGGCTAGGCAGGTCGCACCAGGACGTTTGATTGGAGAAGCCGTTAATAGAATCGAGGATGCTGTGGGAAGTGAAGTGCCCGACCTCGTCGGCCGTGAGGGTCGATGACAAGGGAAATTCGCCCGACGTAACGTGATCGAACAGGTCGCGACAGTCCTTAAGGCGCTGGATATGGGTATTGAAGTAGCTGAATAGCTTGAGCTGCAGAGATATTCAGATACAAAGAGGCAATGAAATCTTGCAAAGCGTACCTTTTTGAAGTGGCAAACACGCTTGTGAAGCCGAGTACCGAGCTTGATCGTCAGCACGACGC
Source organism: Auricularia heimuer (assembly GCA_002287115.1). NCBI lineage: Eukaryota > Fungi > Basidiomycota > Agaricomycetes > Auriculariales > Auriculariaceae > Auricularia > Auricularia heimuer. The sequence goes on along the minus strand of NEKD01000021.1, from coordinate 323,737 downwards.
TGCGCATGCCCTTCTTGTACTCGTCCTTGAGGTCCCGCATAATGGGGCGCAAGTCCTCGACGGAGGGAATGACATCGGCGCTGGTGATCGTGCTGACAGTCACACCGCTCGGAATGTCGGTTTGCCAGACCACTCGGGTAATAGCACCTGTAGCGCACTGCTGCGGGAGGGAGTCGTCCCTAAACTCGCGCAGGTCACCAAAGGTGAGGGACCGGAAGAAGTCCCGCGAGAACAGGACGTCTGCGGAAGGCTCGGAATAGGTAGCAAAGTCCACGGTAGACATAGAGAGCGATAGTGTCGGGCAAAGGCTGAGCCAAGTGGACAAGGCTTTCCGAGCTCAATTTCGACGTCTTTTATAGCCTAGGTGTGCCAGAAACGCCAAGAGCCACAGTTGCCAGTGCCAGCGGGCATGAAACACCAGAATTGAATAGTATTGCCTTCGGGTAGAGGGACAGAGCACCGCAGTCCGAGAATATCGTAATTTCCGCAGCGATAGGACTTACGGTGCGCCACAGATCAAGAAAAAAAGTACCAACAATAGCATTCTGGTGTCGCTAAGGTCGTTTCCACCGCAAGTAAGCGAAGGAGCGGATGAGCCGCCAGCGAGCACAGTGAAGCGCAGCTCCGATAGGCACGGAGTCCCCCAATTTCTAAGCCATGCATACAGCCAACTTCAAGGACATGACCAGTACCAACGGAAGGTGTGCAGCTTTATCTGTTTTGCCCTGAGTTGATGAACTGTGCCAGATTTGCACAGCCAATTGTACGCAAGATCCGTTGATTCAGCGAATTCTGAGCGGAATATTGCATGCAGAGTGTATTGCGACACAGAGAGCAGCATACAGCTGCCCGATGTGCGCAGTGTGCCAAGAGAGGTCGGCGGAGTTTGATCAAAGATCGACAGAAGCCGGCCATGGCAAATCTCCACTAACAGCGCCTCGCACGCTTAAAGACTGCAGCTACTCGGGATTCAAGTGAACCCTTACGTGACCCCGGGGTTCATCAATGATCCAGGGTTCATCAATAGAATAATCAATACTAACCCTTGTGAGGTCTGATAACATGGACCATATCCACTGATGCCTCCAAAACAATTGGGCAGGTGCCATCAGCCCAGGGTCTTAGTTAACCAGGCAAAGTTGTAATAGTACCAAAAGGCTTGCGCGTCTCTTGCGCGTCCCCTGCATGTCATTGCAGATTGCAATAAATACAGACATTTGGAGCAAATGCCATGTGTAAGGAAGGTAAGACATAGTCTATACTCTTTTTCGTGTTATTTTGATTGAAATTATTGCTCAAATAAACAATGCATACTCAATATGTGACACTCGTAAATAATAGCTTTCTACACACTGCCACCAGTCACTACTGGGTCAATCTATCCACATGTGACAATCCATTTACACAGTACACATATTTGGCACAATTACCCTAGTTTGTGAGAGGGTGAATTCACCTAGAGACTCAGTCCAAAATCTCAAAGTCAGTCGTAAATACAGTTACCACCACCCTGGCGATATCATTATGTCTATACTCTTCCATATGGCATTTCAAGTTGTTTCTACACACATTTTGTTGATTCCTTGAGATTCTGAGCAGAACGGGTTGCATTTGTGCAGACCCGTCTGTTGCGCGTCACTCTGACCAAGTCGCTCAGAGTGACGCGCAGTGACGCGCAAGAGACGTGTATATGAGTTAAAACTATTAAATGTATAAATATCAGACGGAGATTTAACTCATCAACTGGTGATATGTACTAGTGTTTGGAGGTGGAATCTGAAATGGAAATACTGTCTAGAGCCAGCAGGGGATGCATCATTTGCGATATTTCCTTCTAGTAGCACGTGTTTGGATGCTAGAAACTCTAGGCATCTTCTTGACTGGTTCCTTTGCCTCATCCATGTTTGCCTTTGCCTCCTGCATCCGATCTTCCTCTTCCATCTCTGCATCGAACTCCCTTTGATGATTTAGTTCCTTGTTGTGTCATTTGAGTGATTATGACTCACTGCTTTCGTTTGAGAGTTATTTGGCGTTCCAAAGGGGTTATGTCAGGAGTCATATCACGTTTTGGAGAGTCCTCCTTGTAATTTGGCCCATTCTAAATTATAAAATCAATCAGATTTACCACTCATCGCAGTTATTCAGACCTACTGTCATAGCGAGCTCATACTCTGTTGACAGGCTATCCCAGCCAGCCTCTTCTTCTCTACCCTCAGTTGGACCATAGAGATATGGGTTCCAGTGATGCTGGTGATGTCCAGCATCGCGCCCCCACTGAGAACAAGCAAACAGTCCAAGTTCTGCTGTCTGGTCCAGCATTAGATGTTCAAGAATAGCCAAAGCAAACACGTCAAGATCAATGCTCTGCTGCCGCCCCAATCCTTTGTCGTGGATCTGATATGAGTCCCAGGCCTCATCCACTGATAGACTATTGCGTGAAGCAAGCACCAGATTAATCGCGTGGAAGAGTGGTGCCTTCATGAAGATAGCAGGATTGTCAGACACATTGAGCCGCAGCCAATGCATGATCTGGGCCGCATCCATAGAAGTCAAAGTGCCATAAGAGGGATAGTCTGGAAGCTTGCCACGGTGCTTGGCCTGATATGAAGCCACTGGAGGTAGAGCAGACTTGAGAAGCGATTTCTCAGCCTGAGATGCACCATGGCACAGAGCATGCAAAATAGCGCTGTGGGGCTCCAGAAGATCCTTGATCTCCTGAGAGGGTGGGTGACAAAGGTAATTCTGATCAGGTTTGCTTTCCTCCACCCCGCTGGCAGGGAGCCATCGACCAAGCTATGGCAATTCTTGTTAGTGGAGAAATAGTATAGAAAATATTTACTCACGCGGATCTGACGTCTCTCAGCCTGTCTTCCAAATAGGCAGTCCACAATGTGATCTTCTAGGACAATCGAGGGGGGAAGAACCCAGGAGGTTCAAATCTGGAGGATGGGTACCATACAACATGCCATATTGAGCGATGTGCTGCATCTATTCCCTTGGATATCAGGCGAGCAGGATAGTGGTATTTGCTGAGCCCGCTTTCTACTGTATATGCTGCAAGGATGGCCATTCCTGGGCTATCATATGCTTAGTACTTAGAAAATGAAATACTATAACACATACTGAAGACGCTGAATGAGTGGCAAGTCCTTCATCAATGGAATAGCCTTCTTGAGTGCTCTGATCATTATAGTCAGATGGATTTCATGATTCAGTAAAGACACTCACTTGGCCAAATTTTCTGTATGGCGGTGAGTAGTACTGAGGCACTTGTGGCATCTGAACTCCTGCTCCTTCCCAAGGATCGTAACATATCCACCGAGTTGACAAGCCAAGTGAGAGGGACGCTTGCATGTAATGCAGTGAACCAAGGGGCCATCCTTCGCCAAAGTTTGACGAGCTCCACAGCGACAGTGCAAGTCGTCGAAGTGAACATGCTTTGTGGGTAGTGCGCTGCTACGAACAGTAATCGAGGTTTGTTCAACCTTTCGATGTCCATAAACGCAATCCAACTGGGGATCATGTAAAGGCTGATTCCAGACGTCGGGGTCCAGCGTAGCAGTATGAGATGATGCATCTGAGCGAGAAAGATGTATGCCAAATTCGCGCAAGACATACTGTGACTGGTGGTCGGCGAAATAGTCTCTGGCTGATTTGCCACCTCGAAGGTGATATACTGCTGACCAAATTCTGTGATCTTCTGAGGCATGCAAGAGGTGGTTGTCATCTAGAATGGAGCTGAGGATAACAGAATCCCCATTATTCCTCATGCCGTCATAGTAATAGGCCGAACCAGAAGGTGAAGAAAAGGTCGCAGTATAGTGGAGAGCTGCAGAGTCACCAGAACCCGAAAGATATCCAATCAAGTCGTAGACAAGCCCATGGGAGACACCAACATCCTCTCCCAAAGGGTAGATTTGAGTACTGAAGTACCAAACATGCTTTGTGTTTGGCTCTTCGAGATCCAGAATAAGTATATGTGGCAGTTCAACGATGATGTGATGGGTTGTAGAACAGTGTTCTGGGAATGGATGTTGATTGACTGCGCAGGATGAAGGTGAATTCCAGGTAAGGGCCTCATGGAACCAGCTGGTGATGTTGCCTTGGAAGCGAGTAAAGAAGCCGTCCACGTCGTTTTGAAACCGATAAGAGGACTTGTAGGTAAGACCACTGAGATTGACAATGTCACCGCAAAGCGCGAAGACCAGGGATTGTACTGTAAAGTATGCAGCTAGACCTGACGTCTTAGGAAACTTGGCACGCTCGTAGTTTGCTAGATCGTAAAGCCATGACTACAAAATAATGAGTACCTCCTAAAGGAAAATAGATTACTCAACATACCCATGGACTGTCCATGCCACCTGGAGCTCTGTCTTTGATAGCCTGACCAGTGGAATGCTCGACAAGTGTTTGCCTAAGGCCATCACGCTGGCGAGTAATAAAGGCAGAAGTGCCAGGTCCAGGACTCTGAAGAACTTTAGAGCGCAGTTGGAAGAGCTTCAAAAGCACTGAGAGGGGACTCTCAGGTGGAGAAAGCGCAAGGAGTGGTGAGAGGTAGTCCATGTCACGCAGACACACATAATATAGGAGATGTGAGGACGAGTCCAGCCAGCAGGAGTTGGCCGACCATTTGGCACCAGGATGTCACGGTGTGCTGCATACACCACCGACCAGGAGGCATAGCCGACCAGGAAGGGTACTCAGGAGGGAAGGTCGTACACATAATTGACCAGATCCAACCTAGGGTACACAGCTCGGCGATAGCCGGTAACTATAGCGGATCCAGAAGCAAGGGAAGCGCAGCCACAACACACTACAAAGCGGACCGAGGGGCAGAATAGAAGGGGTGAAGATCGGGGCAACGACCGAGGGTAAAGACACAAAATAGAAAGGACACCGAGGTGCCGCGGCAACACGAGCGGACAGCGACGAAGTGAATGAAAGTGGAAACACCGAAGGTGGCGACGAAAGGAAGGTGAAGGGAACCATACTAAACTAGAGTCCATGCCTATGAGGGTATCGGGCGGGTATCTGAGAAGGGCCGAGAAGGGGGAGTGCAGCAGCAGCTGCGCAGCGAAGGGCCGAGGCCGAGGACCACGCGCCGCGCCGCGGCGCGTGGTCGAGATCCACCATGGGAGTACTCCGAGCGAAGGGTCCGATCGCCCGAGAGTGCAACGGGCACTGTGCACAGGACCAAGACCGAGGTAGGTGCCAAAGGCCGATAGCGGGCATGCACAGCCGACGGCCCGAACGGCGGTGGGAGCACACCGACGGTGCTGGGATGCATCGGCACGGCAACGAGAGAGGGGTGACGTCCGGCGAGCGACTTCGAAGGGCATTGCGGGAGTGTATCGGCCGAGGTCAAGGGTCCGAGGTAGTGGGAATGGAGGGCGACGAACACGGGCTGAGCGTGGATAAAACAACGCGGGAGTGGCGTGGGCGAAGAACATCGCCAGGAACCGCAACACAGGAATCTGTATCTATCAGAATTGAATCAAGGAGGATGAGCGTAACGAGCTTACACAATTGGTTATCTCTTTTCCAGAAAGTTCTAACCCTTCAGAGTGTGGCTGAGGCTTCAGTTCAGGAGTAGAAGGGGCTGAGCTGCTAGCAGCAGATTCGGCTGGTGAAGATGGTATCACCATGGAGGACTTCTTCTTTTGGCGACCTGAAGGCTTTGCTGGCAATGAAGTGGGTGCTGCTCCAGATGTCTTCTTGGAAGGTGATCGCACAAGAGCCCGTGCTGTATCTGGGCCACTTCCATCGTTAGGAATGACAAGACGAACTTGAGTCTCAACATTCTTGGCAGTTTTGCGCACTCGAGGTCGTGGGTGTGAGATAACCGTTCCATAGCGAACACCATATCCAGCTGAGTGAATAATTAAACAATATATAAGTAATAGGCTGATTGGCTCACCCATCAGAGACTTGTCCATACTTTCAAAACCCTCCAGCCAGGCTCTAAGGTGCTTGAGCCCTTCGAGAAACCCAAAGCCCTTGCCCACAGCAGTGTATAGCCTCCAGTTCTGGGACTCCTGGGCATTATTTGTCGAAGGCAACAAACTCCAGAGTTCGTCATCCATAACCTTGCAGGCAGGAAATATCTTAGACGCAACCCGTGGGTTCATCCACCAGTCCAGCCAAGCACCAATGCCAGGATAGGTCTTTCGCAAATTGTCCACATGAATGGTAAAAGCTTCCAAGTCGCGAATCTGAAGCAGACGTCGAGCAGAAGCCTTGAAGGCATCACGCTGGGCAACTGGTATAACTGCCGAAACGGCAGAGACCTTGGTTACGCTCCCATCGTAGTGGTACTCGCAGCCTTTGATGTGCTCTGCAGCAAGGGCAAGAAGCTGATCTTCTGAATGACTTTCGTAGATGGTTGAAAACACATCAACGAATGCACCTCGAAATGCAGCGTCTTCAGCCATGGAAAAGTCCATCATCTAGAAAAATATTACTATATGATGTAGCACACGCTGTTGAACATACCATGTTGATGTCATCAGGTTGCAAACTGCGACCATCCTGAACAAGAATCTTATGGATGCCCATAAAGAGGCAGGAGTAATGCCGCTTATACGCCCTCTGGGACCCACTGGTGCTCCATGACGCAAGTACTGGTATCCATGTGGATAGGGATTCCGAATAGGTCGAGGTGACAATGAGAAGTGCACCAGATGTAAAGAACTTGTGCGCTGCGTCAGAGACGAAGCCGTTGTTGGTAGCCTCAGTTCTAAGTTTGATAGAGGACACAGCGACATTGGCCATGAAAGTGGTCTGTAGCGTCACCATGCTGAAGTCGTCAAAGATATGGTCCACAATCTCGTTGGAATGGAGGTCGTAGAACAAATTCCAGTCCGCAATGAATGCATCCCCTCCACGCACAGGTGCGTTCTTAACGAATTTACGACGCTCGTAGCCCAGCCGCGACTTGTTGCCAAGGACAGGAGATATTGTAGATGCTGAGAGTCCAGTTCCATGTAATGTGCGCAGTCCAGTAAGTAGCTGGGAAGGCCCTGCATCAGGATGGAAATAGACAACATTGCCCAGTTCAGACAACTCGTCCTGGGTGAGGTGCTTGACAGGTGGCCGAACATGCATGTGCAGTCCACCATTGATGTAAAGGCACCCATCTCTCCAAGTGCGAATGGTAGACTCTACACCACAGTCCAGGTGGTGCACAGTAACCTTGTGCTGAGGGCACTGAAGCTCCTGAAGCTGTTTCTGCCTGCGATCTCGTCTCGCTTGTGGTCGAGCAACGAATGGGCAGTCGGCAGTTGGGCAATGGAAAACCCCAAGACACTTGCGAACAAGCACACGTCCTTTTGTTGGATCCTCAGCATTAGGGTCCTGCTGACGGCCTGAACCCTTTGGCTCTGATGCCCAGTGCACAGGAAACTTGGCCTGCTGCCATTTTGAGTGCATGGCTGCAGTCTGCGAAGTCGAAACAAACGAGTAAAAGTCGCCATCGGCAAACTCTTCCCAGGCCTCCCAGGAACGGTGAGGAAGTGAGGGTGGTAGCAAGCCGGATTGGGTAAGCAGCAAAATTAGGGGTGCTCCAGGTGCTGAGCTAGCTTGGGGTTTTGCCACAGTCTGGCCAGACTGATGGATCGAAGGAGGATTGGTGGAAATTGGCAAAGGCAATGAAGACGGCTGAGTGCCTGACAAAGCCAATGGCTGAGATGTTGATAATGATGCACGATCAGACATCACTGGAGGAAGAGGCAAGGCGTCCTGGACGTGTGAAGGTGCAACCAAAGTTTGTGTTTGCGCCGGTGGATGGCCAACTACAATGGAGATGTTGTTGGATATTGGCACTTTGAAGTCTGGAAGTAGACATTAGAATTAGACATGCTAGTGGATTCTATCTTACCATGGGACCCATGATGATTTCCAGATAATACAGAGGGTGCCTTGCTCTTGGATTGGGAGAGTACATGGGAACACAGCGGATCCACTACATTATACACATAAGTGAATCGAAAGTCAACTCAAAACTTAATGAAATATACCATCAAGGAGAGGGAGAACAGCCAAGGAGTGCCCTGCAAAGATACAGATGAATAAGAGTCTGAAAGGAAGTAATGAGGCATACCTAGTGCATTGACACACGTCACAAATCCACCTGATGGGTAGGTTGCTATAGCTGTTATGCAAGCATTAATACATCTGTAAGAATGGCATTGATGTAGCCTACAAGATGAGAGGCCTGTAAAGGAGTGGCTTTTGGTTTTGAGGAACTGAATAACTAGAGACTCTTTAGACAACCTTGGGGAAAATGTCACAATTTCCGTACCTTGTTGCTCTGGAAGCTGTGCAATTAAGGACCCTTGTTTGTGTAAGAATGATATATTTCAGAAGGTGGTGACCACCTCTTACCAACAGAATCAATTATGTTGACGTAGTGATTGGGCGCCGGTGTGATGGGAGCTGGCAAAGTTTGAGATATAAAGCAAAGGGTCCATGATTTTGCTTACCACGTGGCTCAGATCTGGCTTTTGGGAAGAACTTTTGGAAGAGAAACATCACAGAACCTATAATATGGTCAGATTAATAGATACCTCCACAGGAAGATAATTACCAGAATCAATAAAGCGATTAGCAGGTTCCTGGAGCGAGCAGAACCACAAAGTAAAGACAGCAGTATCCAGATACTAGACACAGAAGCTAACAGAGCAGAGACACAAGACCAGAGCCCAACAGAGCGTGCAGACAAGGATTGTTGCCAGTATACGCAGTAGTATCCTAAACAAGGCGCTGCAAAGGTTACCACCTGTCCCCAGCACAGAGACACAGGCAAAGTCAGGAACAGGAATATAGTACTCTATCACCAAAATCTGGGATGAGCACAGAGTGCCACGAATCAGAAGCCGGTCCACAAGGTGTAGGATTAACCGCTCTCAAATGAGAACAGTAAGATTTTTAATCGTTCTCAAATGAGAGCAACTAAGGATAAACCACACGAAGTGATTTTACCCTGAGGGGTGACAAGTTTGAGGTAGAGTGGAAGCAGGGAAGTGATGGTGGTGGTAGGAAGACAAGGAGCAAAGAGCTGACTTCGAAATTTTACTCAGATTCAAGGTCAGCCATTCATAGGACAGAAACACTGCAAGACCACTTCCCTCCCAATGCATGACAAGCCTCACTTAGGAACTCATCCTTCATAGCTCATTGTATGCGTCTGGATGCAGGTTAGCCAGAAGGTCTGAGCTCGAAGTTGAGATTGTGCATTTGCATTCAACTTACGTGTGACAGTGACTGTCCAAGAGGCAATTCTGGTGTAGTAAGCCATCTTACAGGCTTATAATATGATTTCATGTAGTTGCATACCTCCCAGGGGCAGACGCGCATGACGCGCAGGGAGACGCGCGGTGACGCGCAAGAGTGACGCGCACATTTAGACATATTAACGAACATTGCCGGATTTAGGGTCTTTAAAATTCAACTAAAATCACAATAATATTCAGAACAATATTGGCTATCTATTGAGGTAAGGATCGTGTGATTATGTAAAGATTTGAGGGAGATATGCTCTGCGCGTCTCTGCGCGTCTCTGCGCGTCACTTTCTCTACCCCCGCTGCTGACAAGGAGCTGACTCCTCACGCACAAGACTCTAGCAGACATATTAAAACCAGAAGCTGGCGATATACTGCAACATCATTTCGAATTTTCGATATGAGACGCAACGACAGCAGGGCAACTATGGTCCGTCGCGTAGCGGGCGCGAAGTAATCTAGTATAAACCATGCAATGGCAATAGGTCAGTTAGCAAGCACGCGGTCCTGGGGCCGGACGACGCCGCTGGGCAGCAGCCGTGGCGTAGAGTAAGTTGCAAGCTTTGGCATGGCAACCAGACTCCGCTGTTTGCGTCTTTTGCGGACTTCCGATTCCGCGACCATTTCCAACTTCCTCAGCGCAATTACAGAAAATTCGAACTAGTGGCCTACGAAACGAACTCATAGTGAACTGAAACACGTTTTTCTCATTGAAATTCCTCTGTTGCACGCTCACAAAAATGCCATTTGCAATCATGATGCTTGCATGATTCTCCGATTCGTTATTCTAGCTCTTAAATACTGGCAGCCCATCTCTCCTGGCGGTTCATCACGTCCATCGCAGCCGCAATTTCTGGGTCATGCTCCAGCTCTTCGTACTCGTGGATCGGAATCCCTATGGCGGCCGAGTACTGGACATGCTATCGAGGAGCACCGGCGTAAACACAACTCAATGCTCATAATGCTTGCAGTACCAACTCACCAAGTACCGGGCGCGTGGGAAGAGCTCCGTCGGAAGGTTGCCATGCGCCGTAGCAAAGTAGGCCAGGGCATGACGTTCCTCGGAACTCCACTGGCACTGAGGTGCATCAAGGACCGCACGCTCGAAATCTTCACGCGATTGACTGAGCGACGCGACGGCGAGGATTCTTGCGATGAGAGGACAGACGACTTTATGCGGAATCCCTCCTCCGAGTGCGTCCCAGTCGTCATGCTCGCACGCTGTGCTGCAATACGGCGTGATCGCGCAGCGCGAGCACATGGCGAAGGAGGTATTGGTAGTGCCGCTGGCGTTGTTGCAACCGCATGCCGTACAAACGCGGCGGCGAAGCGTCAAGCTCAGGAAGAGCCTGTACAGAATCCCAGCGAGACTGAGCTTGCCCGGATCCTCGACCCGAGCGCGAACGCGGGGATCCAGCGCGGACTCGGCCAGCTCGAGCCGGGGGAACAGCGATGCGGCGAATGTGGCGAGGATGCTCTGGATCGGCGGCGGCACGGTCGGGAGATTGAGCGCGTGCATCGCGGCTGCGAAGAGCCGCGCCTCGTGCCCGAGCGTGAGCTGCAGCAGCGCATCGACGTCCGCGCCCGTGGCGTCGTGCACGCTGCGCATTACTGCAAGCGCGGGGCCGAGACTCTGCACGCCCGCAAGGGAACGACGGACCAGGGCGTCGGCCATCGCGTCCTTCTCCCGCAGGAGCGCAGGGAAGCCGTATGTGGGTGCGACGGAGAGCGCCTCGGCGAGCAGGAGCATCGGGAATGGCGTGCCGTCGAGGAGCATGCACCAGCCCACAAGCCCGCGCGCACCGTCCGGGAGCACATTTTCAATACGGGCGGGCCAGAGGCCGCCGCCGCCGAAGGGGCTGAGCTGGCCAACCGCGCGGTGGACGCATAGATGGGCCTGGATGTTTTGCCGCGCGTGCCGCGCATGTGGTGCGCAGACAATATTTCTACAGAAACATAGCCAATTCCGTTAATTTCTAGAGCAAATTGTAGAGTCAAGTGTGGGCCACAAGTTACAGATGCAGGGTAAGCCAAATAGGCAATAGAAAGATGTTAGGAAAATTATCAGTATTCTGGGATGTATAGTTCCGTGGACAGCCACGCGCGGCACTGCGCGGCACTTGCGCGGCACTGTGCAGCACCCTACCACCACACCAGCCCAGCACCCCAACAACACATTATGGACATATCTCATGGTTTGGATGTGCACCCCCACACCCTCTGACCATGCTATACTCAATGGTTTCAAGTGGGGTAGGGTGCTGTTAAAAACTGGGAGTTTTTAACATGTTTTTAACAAAATCTGTTATTAACACAGTGTTAAAAACACTGTTAATAACAAACTTACATAATATAACAAAGGAAGCTCTGAGAGTCAGTAATGACCCAACTATGACCCTTTGTAAATGTTCTTGTCAACTATTACTGCACGAAGGAGATGCCACAAGCTGTTGTGGTGTCCACACCTCATGTTGATGGTTTTGGAGCCTTGGCCAAGCCTCAGAGCAGTGCTTAGTCATCATACACTCACAGCTGAGAGCGTTGGCCTAGGTCTCCATACCTTCTGAAATTCCAAAACACGAGCTTGAGTTCATGTTGAGGCACTCAGGCTCATACAAAATTAGATTTATGTCACTGCAAAGTGCCAGGGCCTCAGCAATTGATATGTTCAAATTTGTTTTTAACAAGGCCCTCCCGGGGTCCCCTGTTATTAACGTGTTAATAACACTTTGTTAATAACATTGTTATTAACAAACAGTTTTCAACAGCACCCTAAAGTGGGGAGGTTGCTAGATGCCTGGGCACCAATGCGCGGCATGCGCGGCACTTCTCCTGCTGGGTTTGAAATGCGCGGCACCCCTTGCTGCTTCAACCACAGCTTCTGTAGTTCTGAAACTTGTCCAGAGCATCATATTAGACTTATATGATCCACATATAGTCAAGAAATAGTGTTGGATTGTGTTAGTTCATGAGATGTGGTTGAGGGGTAAAACTGCCCCTTTACCACCCAAGCCCAGTGCACACCCAAAACACCATTTAGGCATCCACTATGGACTGGACTAGCTGGGACCAAGCTATGGAGCATGTCCAGACTGTTTGTAACACTACAGATGCTGCTGAGGGCACTGGGTGCACATGCGCGGCACGCGCGGCACTTCTCCTGCTGGGTTTGAAATGTGCGGCACTCTCTCCTGCTCCAACCAAAGCTCCTGTAGTTCTGGAACTTGTTCATTCCATGTTATTACACTACTTTGTTGACAATGGTACAGCAGAAAGCCTCTAGGGTACCATGGATAACTCCAAATTGTCGAGGGGCAAAACAGCCACTTTAACACCCGAGTCTGAGGCACACCCAAGACACCTTGTTGGCAACAAAATAAGGACTGGAATAGCTGAGATAGTACTATGGACCAAGTCTAGACTGCTTGGAAGACTTCAGGTCTTGTTGTGGGTGCAGGGTGCACATGTGTAGCACGCGCGGCACTTCTCCTGCTGGGTTTGAAATGCGCGGCACTCTCCTCAACTCTCCCTAGGGCCTCTCTAGTTCTGAAACCTGTTCAGGTCATGCTATTGTGATCAGGGGGGCTGAGGACACCACAAGAAGTGCATGCTATGAGTATTCAGGGGTGGAATACTAGGCACAGACCTGCCCACCAACTTGGCTGCCAGTACAAGAGCAGGCCAACTGATTCTGCACTTACTCTCACCATATCCTTGGCCCCCTTAATCACAATAGCATGACCTGAACAGGTTTCAGAACTAGAGAGGCCCTAGGGAGAGTTGAGGAGAGTGCCGCGCATTTCAAACCCAGCAGGAGAAGTGCCGCGCGTGCTACACATGTGCACCCTGCACCCACAACAAGACCTGAAGTCTTCCAAGCAGTCTAGACTTGGTCCATAGTACTATCTCAGCTATTCCAGTCCTTATTTTGTTGCCAACAAGGTGTCTTGGGTGTGCCTCAGACTCGGGTGTTAAAGTGGCTGTTTTGCCCCTCGACAATTTGGAGTTATCCATGGTACCCTAGAGGCTTTCTGCTGTACCATTGTCAACAAAGTAGTGTAATAACATGGAATGAACAAGTTCCAGAACTACAGGAGCTTTGGTTGGAGCAGGAGAGAGTGCCGCACATTTCAAACCCAGCAGGAGAAGTGCCGCGCGTGCCGCGCGTGCCGCGCATGTGCACCCAGTGCCCTCAGCAGCATCTGTAGTGTTACAAACAGTCTGGACATGCTCCATAGCTTGGTCCCAGCTAGTCCAGTCCATAGTGGATGCCTAAATGGTGTTTTGGGTGTGCACTGGGCTTGGGTGGTAAAGGGGCAGTTTTACCCCTCAACCACATCTCATGAACTAACCAAGGGGTATCCGGAACCAAAATCAACGGCACCGGGTCGGTAACCGCTGTAAGGCCAGAGAGGAGGAGACATACATACTATATCCGCGGATTTACCTCCGTATCCGCGGATTTGCATCCGGTTTGTTCCGCTTCTGAAGTACATCAACACCAGGATGATGTTGTCGGTCAAGTCAGCCAGTGTTGCAACAAACTTTGTCCTTCATACATCTGCATGGCTACCTGGAATACTCAATTCTGATGCCAAAGAGGTCTCAGCTGCAATTTTATGAGGTGAAAATGCAGCTCAGAGGCTGCCAGCACACCGGGCTGGCCTCCGGCTCCGCCGGAGCCCGGGGTCCACAACCTCTGCAGCGCGAGCTCGGAGGGGACATACATACTAACGTGATGTACCGGATTTTGCCGGTTACCACCCCTTGGAACTAACACAATCCAACACTATTTCTTGACTATATGTGGATTATATAAGTCTAATATGATGCTCTGGACAAGCTTCAGAACTACAGAAGCTGTGGTTGAAGCAGCAAGGGGTGCCGCGCATTTCAAACCCAGCAGGAGAAGTGCCGCGCATGCCGCGCATTGGTGCCCAGGCATCTAGCAACCTCCCCACTTGAAACCATTGAGTATAGCATGGTCAGAGGGTGTGGGGGTGCACATCCAAACCATGAGATATGTCCATAATGTGTTGTTGGGGTGCTGGGCTGGTGTGGTGGTAGGGTGCTGCACAGTGCCGCACAAGTGGCTGTACACTGCTGCGCCACAGCCACATACTTTTTTTTGATAGTCCTCCCAATACTTGAGGAAATCTTTCCCTCACATGGTGTCTGGAGAGGGCTCAGTTTTCCCTGCTGATTGATCTTTCAAAATCTGCTTTAGCTGCAATAATCATGGAGATATGGCCTGCGCACCACTGCGCGGCACATGCGCAGCACGCGCGGCAAAACCTCCTCGCCCCGCATAGATAGAGGCACGCGCAGGCTGCGTCAACGAGGATGTGCAGGTCACCGCCAGCAGAGTGAAGCGAGCAGCGCGCGGCCGCGGTGGTCAGAGCGTTGATGGAAGTAGCGTTCGGTGACGTATTGGCGACAACGCCTGCGCACTTCTGCAAAAACCCAAATGCTCTACAGCCCCAGCGACAGCTAATTGTGCATTCCAGAGCAGCCGGGTCGTTGTGTAGCACTTGAGAGCATCCCAGAGCAGCCGTTTGATGCGCCATAGCATCCCAGAGCAATCAATTGACACGGCAAAGCACTCAAAAGCCAAACACGGCTGCTTCTGCGCGCTTTCAATGCTTTGGCTGCTCTGCCCCGCCCACCTCATTCTGCCGTGGCTCGGCTTGTTGCCATCGGCCTACGCTCATCACGATGGTCACCAAGAAGATTTTGTTCGGTCTTTGCTGAGTTCGAACCTCTCAACTTGCTCTCTCCTCCCCCACATCTGCGGGGCCGCGCGCATCGCGCTGGTTGCCTGCCGCCTCCCACTCATTCCCCTCCCTGGCCATGCCTTCAAAAGTGTCTGCAAGAGATCAGCCGCAAGTCCGTGAAGCTGTCAGCGTCTGTTCTTTTTTCTGGGACTCTGGGCTCTAGCTGTGAGATCTGGGCTCTGCTATGGCGTGCCTTGCTGATTCGGGGCCGTATACTGCTCTGGGGGGTTGGCTTTGCTATGGCTCTGGGACTCGTTGCTTTGAATCTGGCTGTCTGCGCTCGCGACGTCGCGCCCGCCTGCTGATTGCCCCGCATCGTCATGGTTGACTGACAAATTTTCTTGCCAGAAATTCAAGCGACATCACCGGTACGTACATTCTCCACCTCTCTCAAAGTTTCATTCTCACTGTCGTTACAGGCTCAACCTCATTTCCCTGCATAAGCGCTGAGTTCGAGTACACGGTGACGCGCTGCTCCCCTCGCGCAAGCCGCTTGTGGAGTTTGGCTTGAATAGTTTTCTTGTGCTAGCACTTATCCAATATATATTACATTGCCAATATTTGTTTTTTTCGAGAGCGAGAGCGAGTCAGCAACTGAGCAAGCATCAAACCAAGTGATCAAATAGTGGGCTGTGCGCATGCCGGTATCAGCGGCGCTGTGGATATCACGGAGTTGCCTAAAGCGGCCGCTCCATAGCACTTTCAAAGCGCTATGAGAGCGCTATGAGAGCGGGCGCCGCCTGCTTTGGAGGTGCTCTGAAGAAACCCCCTCGCTACAAAAGGGGTACGTGTCTTTGGCCGCTTTGAGTGCTCTGGAAGATCTAAAGCACTCCACAGCGATGCCTGGTTTTTACAGAAGCATGCGTCCCAAAACTTGGAGCACGAGGCGCGCAAGATGTCGACGGCGCCGGGGCCCGCATCCCGGAGCTGCACGGCGAAGCCGTGTAGACAGCCTGGGCAGAGGCCGAGCGCCTCGAGCTTCGTCGCGAGTCGGCGAGCTTGGGGAAGCAGCAGGGCCATGACCGAGGGGGATCAAAGGACGAGGCAACCAGAAATCTAGAGCGCTCCAGTTATAAGCACATGGGAGCCTGAGGTCATGTGCAGAAAGGATGAACCGGGTTGCGAGGGCACAGCAGGGCGTGGGAGTAGACATAGGGTGAACAAGCCTCAGCACGACTGAGCGCGATGCTAGCATCATGTAGCAAGACGCTGGAAGGTACAGCCACCATCGCCGCATCAATTGAGCGTGAGGGATATACTGTATTTCGTATGGTTACCAAAACTTGCCTTAGCTGTCAAAACCGGACGCAATCTCCTTTTTGAGACGGGGGAAATTGTGCCATGCGTCGCTGCCCTTATATACCCTGCAGATGTCCGTGTCATTGCGATGACGCCGGTCCATGATTGCACTCTGTTGCTACTGGCGCTTAGGGGTGACGTATTTCGAGTGTCCACTGAAGCTCTTGCGCGACACTGGGGTTATGCACATAGCTCCGCGTCATCCCGGTGACATCACCGTCAAGTCCGGCATATCCCCGTCATCATCGCTGTGTCCGCGTCATCAAGTTGATTCATTTGGCCCTCAGCCCCGATGTGCTCGCCAAGGTTCCAATGACCAGCCAGCTCGACATCGCCGGCGTCCTTCACGAGCTTCTCACGACGCTCGCTTCGCGTCGCCGCATCTGCTGTGGGCCAGGCTGCGGCCTCACCGCGCACGTGAGCGCCAACCCCGATACCACCTTCAAGGGGTGCGCTAAATGCGGGCTTGTGCATTATTGCAGCAAAGAATGCCAGAAGGCAGACTGGAAGCGCAGCCGCGGCATGCCACACAAGACCGCGTGCGCCCTCATCTGCAAGATCGCCACTCTCGCCGACTACAAACTCCCTCTCGTGGACTTCCAGCGCGCCATGGCGCCGCAGATGCGGCGTCCGATTGCGCAGTACGAATGGTCTTCCCTGGTGGCCTCGTTCAGTTCCGCCGTCCTCTCGATGGAGCTCTTAGTGCGCGCGCGCGAGATTGTGCATGCTGCATTCTTGAGTCACGGTGTGCTGCATACACCACCGACCAGGAGGCATAGCCAACCAGGTAGGGTACTCAGGAGGGGAAGGTCGTACACATAATTGACCAGATCCAACCTAGGGTACACAGCTCGGCGATAGCCGGTAACTATAGCAGATCCGGAAGCAATGGAAGCGCAGCCACAACAGACTATAAAGCGGACCGAGGTGCAGAATAGAAGGGGTGAAGATTGGGGCAACGACCAAGGGGAACGACACAAGTAGAAAGGACACCGAGGTGCTGTGGCAGTGCAAGGGAACAGCGACGAAGTGAATGAAAGTGGAATCACCGAAGGTGGTGACGAAAGGAAGGTGAAGGAAACCATACTAAACTAGAGTCCGTGCCTATGGGGGTATCAGGCGGGTATATGAGAAGGGCCGAGAAGGAGGAGTGCAGCAGCAGCTGCGCGGCGAACGACAGAGACCGAGGAACGCGCGCCGCGGCGCGGCGAGCGGTCGAGATCCACCATGGAAGTACTCCGAGCGAAAGGTCCGATCGTCCAAGAGTGCAACGGGCACTGTGCACAGGGCCAAGACCAAGGACGGTGCCGAAGGCCAATAGCGGACATGCACAGTCGACAGCCCGAACGGCGATGGGAGCATGCCGACGGTGCTGGGATGCATCGGCGCGGCGACAAGAGAGGGGTGACTTCCGGCGAGCGTCTCCGAAGGGCATTGCGGGAGCGTGTCGACCAAGGTCCAGGGTCCGAGTGCATAGCCGTGGTGGGAATGGAGGACAACAAGCACGGACTGAGCGTCGATAAAACAACGCGGGAGTGGCATGGGCGAAGAACATCGCCAGGAACCACAACATCTTGATCAGGTCGCGTATTAAGTTGGCTGATTACCATTTTCCCCCTCCTGGCAGCACCGCACCGCGGCCGTTGTCACTGGTCGGCCCGACCAATTCGTGGAGGCCTCTGAGAGCGTGGAGTTCGTCACCAACATCATGCGGCGTCAGGAGCGATTCTCCACTGGCGCAGGTGGGGAATGATTCAAAGCAGCTCATGTCTCATTCATGCGGACAGTGTTGCGGAGCTGACCTGACCTCGGGTCGGGCCACCTGACCGTGATCGGGTCAGAACCCGGTCACCCTGCCGGAGCTGACCGGGTCTGACCCAGTCAGTCCGGTGTGGCAAAGATGCACTTCAAGCAGTTGACCTCATGTCACAGTGCCTGTAACATAGGATCCCAACGCTTTTCTGATGCTCAGTACTCAGTGACGATATTGTGCTGTTGCCGGGATTGCCTCCAAGCAAAAATTTGTCTGAATCTCTGCCGTGCCGACCTTCCTCGCTTGGACCCATTAGGGGGTATCACAGTGAGGTCGCAACGGGTCGCAACGCGGCTCGCAACGGTTTGTTGCGACTTGCGTGTTGTGGCTCCCGTTGCGAGTGGCGCTGTGATACCCCCCGCAATGCTGCTCGCAACAGCTGCCCCTGTATATACCAGAAAGTAACTAAATGTGTTAATACCGATTCAAGATGCAATTGCACAGGCACGAAGCGCACAGCCACTGCATACCTCTTGGCTTATCGTCATGCGCATCACCGAGCGGCAGGCACTCACACGCGAGCTGGTGGTACAGATCCAGGCCGAACGCCACTTTGAGGTCATGGATCTATTCGACAAGATGCTACTTCTGTATGCTGACTACGACAGTGATGAGTCAGATGACGATTCCAGCGATAGTGATGAATCGGACGAACTCAGCGACAGCGAGGGTTCGGACAGCAGCTCAAGCGAGTCCGATGGCTTTGGCAGCGAGTCCAGCACTGGATCTAGCTCGTCTAGCTCAGACAGCATGGACCTCGACGCCCTGGAGAAGGATGATGACGCAGATGACCTAATGCTGCTCGAGTTTCTGTCTCGACCGACGAGCTCCAAGCTTCTTGCTGCTCTTGCTGCCGCTCATGCACAACGATATGTCAACCACAGGGAGACTATCTCTAAGCCTGCAGAGTCGACGCTGGACCTGGTTCTCGAGAAATTCCGCACCGAACGGCCCGAGATCTTCAGGTCGTACTTCTGAGTTGACCCAGCTGTCTTTGACACGCTTGTGGAAACCCTGAAAGACGATCCTGTCTTCCATAATGAGTCGGACAACATGCAGATTCCTGTTGAGAAGCAGCTCGCCCTCACGCTCTACCGACTTGGGCATCACGGAAATGCAGCAGGGCTCATTAAAGTCGCCATCCTCGCTGGCTTTGGGTATGGCACAGTCCATCTTGTGACCAACCGCGTCCTTGCAGCTTGCTGCTCTGGTGCCTTCAAGGCAGCTACTACCTATATGCCCGACGATGGTAGTGCCGAGAAGGAGGAGGCAAAGGCTTGGGTGGAGCTCGTCGCCTGTGCAACATGGCGGAATGGCTGGCTAATGGTGGATGGGTCGCTCATCCCGCTGTACTGCAAGCCTGGATTTTTCGGGCTGTCTTTTTTCGACCGCAAGTGCAACTTCTCGCTGAATTTGCAGGTAAGCAACCCGCCTCACAAGTGTAGCTTTATTCACGATATATCAGGTTGTATCTACTCCCAATTGTCGAATCAGAGACTTTGGGGTTGGGCTTCCTGGCAGCCAGCACGACGCAACAGCATGGCGACAGACGGACACCTTCCAGAATGCACAGACGATATTCAAGAACGGGGAATTCATTTGGGCTGATTCCGCGTACCCGCTGCAATCCTGGCTCTGTGCCCCATACAAGAAGTTCGTGTCTTTTCTCTTGAATGATTATTTCGCTAAGACGTCCTCAGGCCAGCCAGATTTGTCCCGGAGAATGCGCAATTTAATTTCCGTGTATCGCAAGTCCGCGTGCGTTCAGAGCACTGCATCGGCTACCTCAAAGGCCGCTTCCAGTGCTTGCGTGGGCTTCGTGTGCTTGTCAACAATCCCGACGACATCAAGCGTGCGCGGAACTGGATTGTAGCATGCATCTGCATTCACAACTTTGCCTTGGATCGGGAGAGTTCGGATGACTTCTCTGCGGATGAGTTCTTCTGGCATGGCAAGAAGATTATGCGGAAGGAGCACCAGCTACGTCGCGAGCATCGAGCACGGCTGCTGGCACAGACAGCTGCGGAGGAGGCAAACAGAAATAGGAGACGAGACGCTGAGCTTCGACTTGGCAAGCAGCACAGAGAGATGTTGAAGGCGGCACTTGCGGCTGAAACTGGATTATAAGTGCATAATCATATCATATTTGTGCATATCATAGGGCATAGAGTACTGTATCTAATGCAAAGGAAGTATGCCGTTGAATGACCCAAGCGTGTCCCCGAGAACAGGTCCTCAGTGAAAGAACGGGCGGGCAGGGTGTCATGGGCAAAGGACGTCAACATTTCATCATGTACTGCAGGGAATGAGCCAGTGGAAACGATGGGATTTGCAGAAGATGGTATGGCATTATCGAATGGAGCAGGTGCGGCGGGCATGGATGGGTGCAGTGCGGGGGGGATTGCTTGGCCAAGCCGAGCGTAGGTCAAAGCCAATTCATGCCGGCGGGCACGCTCACGATCACGCTCCTTGGCCTCACGAGCAAGGCGCTTGTCCTCCATCTTGAGGCGCGCAATTTCGAGTGCCGTATTGCCTGCGTGAGTCTTCATATCGAAGAACTTGTTGAAGTTATTTTGGCGAGCGTCGTTGTCGGCCGCAAGCGCCTCCGTAAGCCCCGCAAGCGCTGTCTTCGACTTTGACGTGCTGGCCCTCTTGGTAGAAGCCTTGCTCGTCGTGGACTTGGCTGCAGACGCAACGGAAGCGCTGGCTGAGGCGGAGCGGCGCTTGACGACGCGCTTGGGAGGCTCCGCCTCCGCCTCCTCGTTGACGCTGCTGTCTGTGGCCTCCGCACTGCCTTCCCCGTCGCGATAATTGTCCTCTGAGTCGCTGATATCATAGGGTACAGCCGCACTGCCAGTCGTGCCGCCGTCGCTCGAGATATCGTGTTCGAACGACGATTTGCGCGATCCCGAGCGTAGCATGAAGTCTGTGTTGATTTTGGTGGAGCTGGTGGCGAGCGCACTGGTGTCATGCACGGGACTTGAGTGCATAAGGGCGCGCATGGACGTATACCATGGAAACGACTTTTCAATTTGCTCTGTCTTGGTCGTAAGCATCTCAGTACCGCACGGGATATACGAACACACCGTAAAGATTTCGGGCCTCATCACCTCCTGTAAAATTGCCGTCGGCATCGAAGACACCCTCTCCAGTGTCCGCAAGCTGGGTTTTGAACTTGTTGTAGTCCTTTTTGAGGCTGAGAGGAAGGTTAGTTTATGAACGCACGTACGGCAAGCACCTGGAAGAACATACGAAATAATCCGGTTCTTCACAGCATCTCGGGCCTTGAGTGAGTCCATGCCTTTGAATTCAGGGTGTTTGAGGATGGTCTTTTGGGCAAGCCGGAGGTGTAGCTCGCTTTGTGTGACACCGACGGTCTTCGTCTCGCCGAACGTGTCGAAGCCCAGCCCGCAGCGAATTGCCGCTTTCTCCGTTATTTCGTTGATGAGTCCGTCCGTGAGCAGGAAGTAGGCGGGTGTCTTCCATCTACAACGTGCACAAATGAGCAGAAAATTCGGTGCAAGAAACACACCGTACGGAATAACGATTTTTTCATCGCTGTCCTTTACAGCGGCTTTACCACGCTTGCTGCTGGTCTTACCAGCACCCTTGACGCCTCTCTTGAGCTTTGGTTTCTTGCCGGGTGGACTGGCCTCACTTTCGTCAGTGCCGCTGCCGCTGTCGGTCTCGTCCCTCGTCGAGCGAGTTTTTCGCTTGCTTGGGGCGGTCTCCTTGCCGGCCGTATCGTCGGTGGCTGTAGACTTTGCAGCTGCTGCACGCCTGGCCATTTTGGTAGAGCAACGGAGGTGCAGATGAGTGGTGGAGGGTGCGGGAGGGAGAGAGAGGCGGCAGCTCACACGGAAACAAAACGAGTAAGTAACAAAAGATTACATTTTTGAAATAGACTACAAGGCGGGAGTGTTGCGACATCTGTTGCGACATCTGTTGCGAGGTGTTGCGACTCCGGGAGTCGCAACGCCGCAACGGGTCGCAACGGCGCGTTGCGACCTGTTGCGACTTTTGTTGCGGATTTTGTTGCGACCTCGCGTTGCGACCCGTTGCGAGCACTGTGATACCCCCTATTGGCTCGCCGTTTCAAGTAGCCTGAGGAAATGAGACTACCCGAGCACCTTGGAAATATTCTGGAAAGGTGCAACTCATTAGTTGGAGGAGGAGGAATAGGTCATGGAGGCATCGGCTAGCATGTAGTGCAGCACTGCAATGTTCCGAGTCAAAGTCTTATAACCCCATTAATCCAGAATTTTTTCCTCAATTGAAACAAGAATCTGCTCTATCCACAATCATGTGATTTTTTCTTGCACCTCGTGCTAACTTTAAGAGTAAGATACAAAGGTTCTTCACCATTGTGAGCGTACCGGTGCTCAGCTTATGTAAGCTGACTGACGGGCCGCGGCTGCCGCCTGACCTGACCCGATGGGTCGGGGCTGACCCGGTCGGTCAGTGTCGGACCCGGGGTCAGATCCGAGTCACTGCAACACTGCATGCGGATTCCTGCCACGAGTTAATCACTAGAAATGATCACGTCGCTTCCCAAGTCGCCGTAGGCTAGTAGTAGTGCGCAGGCGCAGAATCAAAGTTGATATTACATTTCCCAGTGACGATTGTCAGCCATCTCACACTTAAAACAGTCGAAGTGTCACGGTGTGCTGCATACACCACCGACCAGGAGGCGTAGCCGACCAGGAAGGGTACTCAGGAGGGGAAGGTCGAACACATAATAGACCAGATCCAACCTAAGGTACATCCGAGGGCAATCGCCGGTACATATAGTCTGATCGGAGGCAAACCGGATCTGAACGCTCCGGACGACAAAGGAAGCCAACCAACACCAAAGGGAGGTCCGGAAGCAATGGGAAAGACATCGGGGAAGTCACCGAGGGTAATCGGGAGCCAGTGGAAGCAATGGGGGTTAAAGGGAGTCAAGGGAGGGTCAAGAAAGAGTGAAGTGTCGCTCCGAAGGCGCAGAACGACTCCGGACGAAGGGGATAGAGGATGTCCGTTCCTATGGAGGGTACCGGGCGGGTATCCGAGACAGACCGAGGTGTCCTTGCATGTATGCACGCACCGACACCAGGGGCGAAAGGTGCTGACGCAATGGCGAGCGTAGCGGCGAGCGCAATGCGTCGGCAAGTGAGGTACGAGCGCACCACCCAACAATCAACACTCCCACTCCATCCGGACAGCCTCTGGACCATGGACCATGCCGTGCGCGGACCGAGGAGAGTGTGGTGGCCGAGGTCCGAGGTATCGGTGCGGTTGAGCGTCCATTGGACCGAGGGTGAAGGATGTACGTCAGCAAGATCGTTGCAGCTTCACCTGTACTCCCAGCGCGCACCGGCCATGCAGGGTAATACTCAAGGTGTGGTGCACTGCATTTCCGAAGGTGTAGGCCGTAAGGTGACACCGAGGAGACGGACCGACGAACGGATACACGCTGGGTGGAAACCAGCGCAGCAGTGGTCAACGATAATGGCAATGGCGCATCGCATCCAAAGACCGAGGTTGACAAGGGTCCGGTAATGCCGAGAGAAGGTAGCCAATGTGCCAGCAATCCGGAGAGGCATGCAGAATGGGTATATCGGTCAGACGGAGCGGGTGAAGCGGGGAAAGAGATCCAACGGAAGCAGTGTACAGATACTTTGCTCTCCTACCGAAGGCAGGGAACTCGACCAATTAGCTTCATCTGGATGCCATGAATAGTCCATGTCATACAGAAGACATTGTCGTTCTCACATCAGGCTTCCGTCAAGATTTACAGATGTAATGTTCGGAATGGTGTAATAACCCTTGCATGAGTTTGCTCAAGTCTATAGATCTGAAAAATTCCGCTATAAAGGAGGTAACTACACAGATTTCTTACTATACCATTGGTGCTGAAATTTTCGATTTTCAAATTCTAGTTCAATGTCCTTAATGAGGTGAGAAACACTGATGACCAAGGCCACAAGGTGACTCTGCTATGCTGGCTGGCGGACTTTGCTCCCTCCTACGCAGATTAGATGCTCATTGAAAATGGATATGATAGTACCATTCTATAGCCAGAGTCTTTGTGCAGCCTTTGTCGAATCTCAAATCTTAATTTTATGTCTTTGACAGGATGAACACCCTGACTGCTGGTCCCACCAACGTACCGTCCGGTACTCAGGTCACCTATCCACACTCAGCTCCTGCTGCACAAGCTCTCATCGCATCATCCCCACAGGTAGAGTCTCTAAGATCAAGTCTTGTGTATCGTACTGAACTATTTTATTACTCTCGCATTACTTACTGGACGCACAAAGGGCATCGAGAGCCAAGCGTGTGCTTGATCAATAAAAACCAATCTTTTAAACACGATGAGCCTGAAAGGACTTGTACTCTCAAAACACTCGGACTGCAAATGGTTCAATCATGGAAGGGACTTGTCGTGTTTGGAACACTCTGATTATTGGGTCTGAATATGTTCAATCATGAACGGCTGATGGTTTATCATGCTGTCGGCACGTTGGGCAGCTGTCTAAGAGGCATCTGCCAGGCCTGACTATGACAGACGTTTTTGGCGTCTGCGACAGTTTGACAATGGCATCTGGACATTAATCGGCCAGCCAACTAATCTAACATTCAGAATACGTGTGGATATATCGAGTAAGTAACATTAATCTGGCATGGTCACTTAGTCCAGTTGGTTAATGCTCATGGACAGTCTACCACTGCTCATGCTTCTGCCACCGACAGAAATAGGGAGCAATGGTTCCATCCTGCGAAGGTCATTTTGTACATGCATTTTCATTTTCATTTGTTTGATCAGAGTACATTTGATCAATCGGAGCCGAGATTGTTTGATTCATCCTTGATGTGCAGGCGCATCAATGCTCTTCCTGGACGGCAGCTGACAACTGTCGACAGTGTCAATGGTTTGACAGCCGCAAGAGAGTGCGGCAGCTGTCGCAGTTCAACAGCTGCTAGCGTTGACACCTGCCTGTACAGCTCAGTCTTGACAGGTTATAGGTATCATGTTTTATGCTAATTGATGAAATATGATTTGATTAAACAGTCGGCCGATCGATAAATGCAGCTGAATTCAGCAGGCACAGCCCATGGAAATGACAGTAATCAACATGGCTCTGGTTGTTTGATCAACTGTGAGAACATTGATCACAGAGAAAATTTAACTCCGGATCTTGATTGAAGCTGTTGGCAAGGGTTATGGCCTTGAGTTCTTTTCTGGTTTGCTGCTCCCAGTTTTCTCAGGAATACTCCTGAATTTCTCTACTCCTACTCCCTATGTACATATTCCCACTCCCAACTCCCACAACTCCCAGAGTCCAATTGACTCTTTTGGCCCATCCTGGGCTTCTCCACCCTGTAAGTCTACCTAAGTCAGTACTCCCCAAACTCCTACCTCCCAAAACTCCCACTAAGTCTACCTAAGTCAGTACTCCCAGACTCCCAAGCTCCCAAAACTCCCAAAACTCCCAAACTCCCTAACTCCCAAACTCCCATTTCCGTCAAGTCAGATCTCCCGAATAGAGTCCTTCAAAATTGCGATTTTGGCGTCAAGTCGCGAATACGGCGTACGAGCAATTTTGGTGAAGTCGACACCCTTGCCATGCCACCCGCGCGGATCGAAGCGCCGCGCCTTGAGCGCCGCGTATTCTGCAGGATACTCTGCTGCGATGCGAGACCTCGGAGCACGTGGGTTTGAACGAGCAATTGCTCGGGCAGCGGCGCGCGGATCGACCGCAGAGGGCGAGGCGGCGTCAACGAGGAAGGAATCGGGACGGGCACGCGGGACGAGAACGGGCGCGAGCGTGCTCGATGTGGCGTCAGCGCGCGGAACGAGGATGGGCGCGGGGATTGGTAAGAGCGCCGATTCAGCGACGAATTCGTCAATGAATTCGTCGATGAGAGCGTCGACCGTCGGCGCAGCAACAGCGCCGTTTTCGACTCTATCGAGCTCAGGCTGATGATGGGCGTCAACCCACTCGGGCTGCGCGTCGAGCATCGTGCCGTCCGCGTAAACGTACTCATCGGGGTGCTGGAAAGGCGCATAGGCGGGCTGGTGCAGCATGGCAGGCCGGTGCATGCCCGCGTCGAGCTGCTCGAGCTCGGCGTCGAGCATTGCGCCGTACGCAGAATCGGGGACGGTGCGCGATGCGCCGCTGACCGCGATATGCGCGTGGACGGGCTCGGCGTTAAAGCCGTCCGCGGGTTGTGCAAGCGGGAAGGTGACGGCAGGCGCGGGACAGATGGGCATCACGCCGTGCGCTGACGCGCGCAAGGCGGGTGACGCGACGTCGAGTCCGTTGCCGGGCCCGACGTCGAAGGCGGGCGAGCGGTGGAGAGCGTCACGCCGTGCGCTGACGCGCGCAAGGCGGATGACGCGACGTCGAGCCCGGCAACGGACTCGACGTCGAGGGCGGGCGAGCGGTCGGGTAAGCCGTATGGCGCGATGTTCAACCCGGCGAAGGGCTCGACGTCGCCGCATTGCTGGAGCTGCGTGTAGCCCAGTTCGAGTGGCTCGCAGCCCGGGAGGAGCTGCGCCTCGAACGGGTGGATGTGGGCATCGAGGTGCGCGCCGCGCTGCCGTTCTGATCCAGGTAAGACGACATGTACTGCAAAAAAAAAAACTCATCACTCACCGACGTCGAAGCTGGGCAACCGGTGGGCGGGCGCGTGACGCGGGAGCGTCGCGCCCTGCGCTGACGCGCGCAGGGCGGACGACGCGACGTCAAGCCCAGCGAAGGGCTCGACGTCGAAGGTGGGCGACCGGTGGGCGGACGGCACCCCAGGCACCTGCCTCGGAGGCAAAAAAAGGTTCCGTAGGGGGGTTTCTCTCATACAGAGAAACCCCCCTACGGTTTGTCCGACGGACATGCTCAGAGGCCGCCGTTGCCCCTTTGCAGGCCGCCGCCGCCTCTTCCCAGGCCGCCGCCGCCCCTTCGCAGGCGGCCGCCGCCCCTTCGCAGGCCGCCACCGCCCCTTCGCGGGCCGCCGCCGCCTCTTCGCAGGCCACCGCCGTCGTCATCGGCGGGCCCCAGCCCCTCTGGTGTCGTCGTCAACAGCCATCAACGGGCGCTAACGGGGCGGGATCGGCATTCGCCGGACAATGTCGGACCCGATGTGCGGGACGTCCAAAGCTTCCGGACGCCGGCGCTTATGGCAAATTCCGAGCCGCATCAATCCACCCTCCTTTTGCCTCCGCCGTCGGCCGCTCGTTGCTTGCCGCCGGCCGTTCGTTCCCGTGCCCCCGCCGGCCGCTTCGACCCGGCTTGCATAAATAATAATTACATATAATAGCATGTTACTTCAATGCATCATTGCTTCTGTTACTACTGTTGCTGTTGCCGTTGTTGGTGCTGTTGCTGCTGTTGGTGCTGTTGGTGCTGTTGCTGCTGTTGCTGGTGTTGCTGGTGTTGTTGTTGTTGCTGCTGCTGTGGGAGAGGTATATAAATTACTCTGTGAAATAAAATGCTGCAGCTGCTGCAGTTGCTGATGCTGTTAGTGCAAATTCAGACAGTATGCTGGCGGCACTTTGCTGTAGGGGCAATGCGCTGTTGGTGCTGCTGCTGGTGCTGTACCTCCTTGTCTGCAAGACAGAAACATTACGTACAGCCTTCGAAAAAAAACCGTATCATGGCTGCTGCTGCTGGTGTTGCGTTGTTCTCCAGTCACGATGCTCAAGACAGTCCGCCGGCGGCCATGTGGTGCTAGCGTTCGCTGGCCGGCTTCCTCAAGACTGTCCGACTGCAGCCATGGGCTTCATCAAGACAGAAATCCCATCTACCTACAAAACCAATCCGATCACACAATCCAGACAGAGCGGCGGCCAGCGACGATGGTGACCCCATACATCCCAGAGATACTACTTACTGAGCGGCGGCCGGCGACGATGGTGACCCCATACACCGCAGAGATACAGATGTACAGCGGCCGGGGACGATGGTGACCCCATACATCCCAGAGATATGCACCGTCGCCGGCGAGATCTAAGCAGACTGAGCGGCGGCCGGCGGAGTACCCACTGTTGCCGGCGAGGTCTGTGACGACTGAGCGGCGGCCGGCAACGATGGTGACCCCATACAACCCAGAGATACAGCGGCCGGCGACGATGGCGATGGTGACCCATACATCCCAGAGATACTACTGAGCGGCGGCCGGCGACGATGGTGACCCATACACCGCAGAGATACAGATGTACAGCGGCCGGGGACGATGGTGACCCCATACATCCCAGAGATATGCACCGTCGCCAGCGAGATCTAAGCAGACTGAGCGGCGGCCGGCGGAGTACCCACTGTCGCCGGCGAGGTCTGTGACGACTGAGCGGCGGCCGGCAACGATGGTGACCCATACAACCCAGAGATACAGCGGCCGGCGACGATGGCGATGGTGACCCCATACATCCCAGAGATACTACTGAGCGGCGGCCGGCGACGATGGTGACCCCATACACCGCAGAGATACAGATGTACAGCGGCCGGGGACGATGGTGACCCCATACAACCCAGAGATACAGCGGCCGGCGACGATGGCGATGGTGACCCCATACATCCCAGAGATACTACTGAGCGGCGGCCGGCGACGATGGTGACCCCATACATCGCAGAGATATGCACCGTCGCCGGCGAGATCTAACCAGACTGAGCGGCGGCCGGCGAAGCTTTGTTGGCGGACGAACTGGAAGTCCGCCGGCGGCCAAGGGTGCAATGGTTTGCTGGCCGGGTTCCTCCCAGCCGCCATATGTTTCAGCAAGACAGAAATCACATCTACATGCAAAACCACTCCAATTGCACAGGTTGTGGATGCAGTCTGACTGCTGAATAGTCTTCATCACAAATTAATAACACGGCCGACGAAGCAATGTCGGCCGATGAGACTCAAGGGATGACTTTCGGCCGACGAAGCTTTGTCGGCGGACGAACAGGAAGGGATAACTTCGGGCCGACGATGCGATGTCAGCCGGCCGACGAAGACGAGTTGGCCAACGAAGCCCTGCTGGGAACTTGAAGCATTCAGTGCAAATGTGCATTACAAAAACAGTCACTACATTGCGGCACGGGATCATGTTGAAGATCAAGAGGCAAATCACGAGAACAGGAAAGAGCAGGATCATGTTGAAGATCACAGGCAAGGGGAGGGGGGGGGGGGGAGGTATTGGGCCGAGATGAAGACGACTACTCAATGTTAAGGTCCATGCAGATGGCTGCCAGGCGGTCGTCCATTTCCATCGTCTTCGGCCAGCTGTCGACAATGACTTGTATCTTCTCCTTCGTGCTGGACGACACCGCCTTCTGCTTCGAGAGGAACCAGTGTGCCATTCCGATTGCCTGGATGTAGTCGTCCTCGAGGCCCCACGGCAGCATCATTGAGCCCAAGCCCTTGATGTCACGTGCCGTTGGCACCGCCATCTCGCCGTCCAAAGGCCGCGCGCCGGACTTGACGACACTCAGAGAGCGCGCGGCTGGCGACGACACAATGTCAACAAAGGCGACCTGCCTTTTTGACGGCGTCGACGGCGCTGGCGTTGCAGAAGGCGTTTTGTTTCTGGCGACGGCGGCGGGCGCCTTGAAGGCGGCGGCGTCACCGGCCGCCGTCTTTGACTTCTTGGCCGAAGGTGCGTCCGCAGGCTGTGACTCGGGCGGGTCCTTGCGCTTGCGACTCTTCGCCGCTTGCTGCGTCTTGCTTCTCGAGCCCCTCGAGTGCGTGCGGCGAGTCGGCGCCTCTTCGGCCTTGCCATCAGAGTCGTCATCCGCAAGCTCGTCTTCGCCGTCGGAGTCGACAGCGGCGGGGGCCTTTGACTTGGATGCTGGAAACGGAATATCAGTACAGTCTTTGTTCATCGGACGGACAGAGCTTACCAGATTTCTTTGACGACGGCTTGGGAGGCGCGACTTTGACTGGCGAGTCCTCGCCGTCGGAATTGGCGGTGGCAGCGGCCTTGGACTTCGACGATGATGCTGCTACAACGATGTGCTTAGTGCCTGGCAACGAGAGTGCACGAGGTGTTGACGTACCTGTGGCTTTCTTGGGCGGCGCGTCCTTGGCTGACGGCGCGGACTTGGACGGCGGTGCGTTCTTGTCCTTCGTCGGCGCCGACTCGACGATGACAATGTCGTCGTCGTCTTCGACCAGTTCGTCGCTATCATCGACCACCTTGGCAGACGGTTTCTTCTTCTTTGACCGGGTGGCGGCGGCAGCCTCTGTTTCGCTGTCCTCAGATTCTGCTGTGTCGTTATAGCTGGTGTTGCCGCCCTTGACAACGGGCAAACTTGACAGGCGGTCGAGGGACCTGACATACGACGTGGGCATGCCGAGCAGGAGGCCGTTGTCGCATAGAGCGCGACGGGTTCCGATCCAGCCTGGCGGCACCCCTGGCGTGCCTGCGACAAACGGCTCGGTCAGCACAATGAGGTGCTTCGGCATGGGCGACCAGGCAATGTGGAGGTCGTTGTGGTAGTCGGTGAAGCGCTTCTGCAACCCCTCGAGCAGCGGAATCTTGGCCAGCTGCTTCTGCAGCGAGGCCGGCAGCTCGATGGCGTCGCAGACCGCCAGCCGGTCTTCGATTGCACAAGTCGCCATAATCATCGCGCTGGCCTTGTCCATGCTGTCGAATGAACACTTCTTGACGTCCCGCGCCTCGGCGAACGGAATGAGCCCAGTTGCCGGTGAGCCAACGAGGGTCTTCTTCTGCAGGATGAGCTCCTTGCAGACCTTGGCCATCGGGACTTGGTTTCCGGTCGGCTTGATCGAAATGCCGACGGCTATCGCATGTGTGAGCCTTTGAGCATCATTCAGCGGCGGTACTTACACTTCATCAGCCTGACAAAGCTGTCCTGCAACTCGGCGACCGACCACTGTTGACGGAAGACCGTTGGCGGCGGGCGAGGCTGGGGTAGGTGGTCAGGTTGAACGAACTTGACGGCGAGCAGTGTCTTCAGGTTAGTGGCGTCGCGCATTGTGGGCAGGCGTAGTACGTCGGGCTTGTTGATGTCGACGGCGATATCCTCCACCTTGACCTGGCCGACGAGCGTTGACCTGCGGAAGTTGGCAGCCTGAACCGCGGTGACATGGTTCTTCACCGCGCCGCGGCGCGCCCTAGACGATGTAGGAGCAGTTGATGACGGGGCATCGTCGCCGCCGGCGGGATGTTCGTCGGCGGGATGTTCGTCGGCAAGCTCTCCGTCGGCAGAGGCCTTGGAAACGCGTGTGTCCTTCACAGTGCCGATCGACTTGACAAACGAGGCCTCCTTGATATGAGCGGGAGGTGGCGGCGGGTCGATGCCGAGGTGTTGGGCGAGTGCAACTGCACGCGCATACCCATAACGATTAGAGGCGGCATTGCTAGAGATATCGTCAGTACGTTGAGGCTACAGCTACCCGATATCACTTACAGCGTGTGGTCGATGTACATCGTCATGACCTCGTCATTGGTGAGGCAACATTTGTCCATGAAGAAGCCGGCCGCGTGTGAGGACTCAATGACGGCGACGGGGGTCTGGAAGGCGCGCATGTCCGAGCGCGATGGTGCTGCCAAGATGAGCGTCGAGATGCCCTGACGAGACTCGAGATAGTTCGACTGGGCGGCGGTCAGTTCAGCGGCCGCCGTCGAGCGGCGAAACTCACATATTGGTTGATCTGCTTGAAGATCTCGTTGCTGCGATTGGCGAGCTCGTTGGGCGACATGTCCCAGCCGCCATGGGGATAGTCGACGAAGTATTTCTCGAGAATTTCCCGGACGGTGTCCTCGCCGCCGAACTTGTCTTCGAACAGCGGCCGCAGCCGGCTGCACTCGTCCTGCGTGAAGTACGTCTTGTCCTTCTCGTCTGGGAACTGGGCGGCGAACCAGGCGTCGAACTTGCGCCGTATTTCGACATCTGAAATGAACTCAGCACAGGTCCACTTGTAGATATACAGTGAAATGAAGCACTTACGGGGATTGGTGTTGTTGGCAAACATCAGGAAGTCGTTCGCCCTGTTGAAAGGCCGCTGCAGCTTGGCGTCCGATGCATGCCCAAGGATAACGCCAGCCGGGATGCCAGTGGCAGCGGCGACTGCGCTTGCGATGTTGCGCATCAAGCGGATGGCGGAAACCTCAATGTTCATGACCTGCGCCGTTGGCCGGCCAGGCCGTCCCTGGATGTACGGCGTGGTCACGGGGTTTGCAAGAAGGTCCGTAAGCTCTTGCACCTGATCGGCGAGTGACTGCGCAGCATTGACCGGTGAGCGCACAGCGAGGCGCGGGTCATTCATTACATTGTCGAAGCCCACAGGGCTCTCTGTCTCACTGGCCGACGAATCGTCCGAGATGATGACAATGTTGGGCGCGTTGCCCGTGCCTGGCTGCTGAACTGGAGTGGGCCCGCGGCCAGCTGGCGGTGCAGGCTGCTCGGCGGCCGGCGGCGACGGAGGCGGCGATGCTGGCCCGACGTCCGCTGGTGGTGGTTGCTGCCCGCTGTGGGCTGGCGGTGCCGGCTGCTGGATGGCCGGTGGCGACGGTGGTGGCACCGGCGACGGCTCGTGCTGGCGCTGGTCGCCTGTTGCTGACTTTGGCTCGTGCTGGCCAACGGCCATAGGCTGCGGCACTTGCTGGTCATCGGTCGCGGGCTGCTGCTGCTGGTCATGCTGCTGCTGGTCATCGGCCGCGGGCTGCTGCTGCTGTTCTTTGTCGACGTCCATCATGTCGCCAGCCGGCCGCTCAGGCTGCTGCTTATCGACCTGTTGCTCATCGACCTGCATTCCTTCGTCCTCTGCGAATGGCGTGCTGGTGTTGGTAGGTGCAAAGAGGTCCCGCGCCGTGGAATAGAAGCTGTGGTACCCCGGGCGCGGCGCCTTGAGGTACGATGCTGGATGGCGCTGGACGTAGCGCGGTGTGGGCGGGTGTTGTCGCGGCGGGCGAATGAATGCGTTGGCGTCGTCCGGCGAAGCAGACGTTGACAGCGGACGAGCTTGTTGGCCGTCTGGTGTGTGCGGCCGCACTGGTTCTTGGACGGCCGGGCCGTCTGGCGTGCGTGGGCGACCTGGCGCTGGAACGGCCTGAGTAGGCTCGCGCGCTGGAACGGCCGGAGTCGGGTCGCGCGTTGCGACAGCCATACCTGTCGCGGACGTCGACCCACCATGCCCTGGAGCCGGTGGGCGGGCAGCCCTGGCGATGAGCGCCTCGGCGCGCCTTTTCTCGTGGGCAACGAGCTTCTTGTCCTCTGTAACCCACATCGTACGTAGCGCAGCCTTGGTGATGTCGGACATCATCTCCTTGCCGAATGCGAGCTTCCAGGTTGCCTCGCCGCAGCGCTCGATGACGTTGGCAGGGACACGGGTCCCTTTCATGCGGCGGACCAAGCTGGCGAAGTGGACGGGGGCAAGTTCTTGCTCCGCGTGTAGGGAGACAAATAGTGGCGCGTCGTCGAGCAGCTTGAGCACGGCCGTGACCTGCTCGACCATTTCGCGCGCCGTGGCTGCGGCATCTTCGCTGTCGACGCAGTTGTACGCCGCGTTGAGGAGCTCCTCCTGCACGCTCTGTGGCGCGTACATTTTCTTCGCGTCCTCCAGCAGGCGCTCGATGATGTCGACCAGGTCCTCGGCCATGGGTTGCGCATATGCCTCGAGGCGATCGCCTGTGGCCGGTGGCTCGGTCGTGAGGGCACTCGCTCCTGCTGGCGGCGGGCCAGCCAGCTCTTTGCCCTGGCCGCCGGCTGCCGCCAATTCCTGCGTGAGGGACATCGTCCTGTCCAACTCCACCATGGCGGCGAGTGTCGCGGGCGTCATAGCCTTGTCCATTTCGTCCTCGTCCGATGCGTGCTCCTCCTGACGATAAGTCAGCTCGCCGGCGAATTCATGTTACTCGGCCGTGTACTCACTGCATCCCAAAAACGCGATTCATCGGCAGCCGTGGGCTGCGTGGGCTGCTCGCTGGGTTGCCCGCTGTCCTCGTCCTGGTCGGACTCCCCAGGAACCGGCGACGGTCCTTTTTGTTGGCCGCTGGCGGCGGCATCGGCAGCGTCGTCCTCGGGCTCCTGATAATGAGGAAACTGGTCAGCGAACGGTGGCAGCGGGTGCTCGACACTAACTTGGATAGGCCCGGCATCGTCGCCGTCATTTTCCTCGTCCTGCGCCTGTGTTTGCGCAGCCTTCTTCGCACGAGTCCGTGTCGCCTTGCTGCCAGCCTGAAAGCAACAACGTGAGTGAGTGGGCGCCGGGAGCATGTAACTAAGACGCACCTTGGCTGGCCTAGCATCTCCAGCGCGCTCCTTCTGCTTGCGCTTCGTTGCGGCCATTCTGCAGACAACGTTAGGCTG
Organism: Auricularia heimuer; assembly: GCA_002287115.1. Taxonomy (NCBI): domain Eukaryota; kingdom Fungi; phylum Basidiomycota; class Agaricomycetes; order Auriculariales; family Auriculariaceae; genus Auricularia; species Auricularia heimuer. The sequence goes on along the minus strand of NEKD01000021.1, from coordinate 289,277 downwards.
CTTACGCAGCGCGCAGCTCGCCAAACGGACCTGCGCGGTGGGTCCACGCCTCGCGAGGGGGGGGGGAGGGGAGGGACGGGGATGGGGCGTTGCGCAACCGGGTGGATGACGGTAAGAGGGCAACCGTCGGACTTGCAATCCGCGTCAACGTTCGCCGTCCAAGTCCAGCGAGAGACTTTGGAGGCGTCAAATTGTATTTCAAAGCCAATTCTGTGTGGCGTGACGTGCAAGGTATGTTTGTGAAGATATCTATTGAGTCGAACTTTGAGAATTGTCATGTGGACGTCAATGAACCTGTTACTAATTGTCCGCATGTTCAGCAGCATGAATAGTCCCACCCACTCCGAGCGCTATGTCGCGTATAAAGTAGTCTAATTCAACCATTATTGGGCATAAGACATACTCTAAAGAATGTAAAGGAAAGCGATGACGTGGGCGCAAGATATACTCATTTTCTAGTCGGCGGCCACCGTCCAAAATGCAGTACATGGCCACCTGACAGGGTACTAGGTCACTCCCTGAGGTTTCTTAGGCGCAGCACACCTTAGGCAGGCTATCCAAATAGGAATCAAGTGATATGTTGGCAGAAGAAGGTGTTTGTGTTGCAGGTGAACGAGGTTACTGAGGTTTCACCAAAGTTGCAACTGGCAATGCACTCGCTTGTTCTCCGTTCACCCAAGTTGTGGCACATGTCTCACAGCATAGAACAATTTATACCTGCTTAATGAGTCCTATAGGAGTGCCTAGTGAGGCCCGAATACATTTCCGACATTTGCAGCCTTGAATAAGGCGTTTCGACGGCGGTTTGCACGCAGACAGCAACACTGTATCAAGTTGTTCGAGTTGTTGTGAGGTTTATTACCACAACCTCAGGCCTGTAAGTCATTAATTGAATTAGGATGACCTAGTGTACACTATTCCTGATTGGAAAGGCGACTCAGGGAGTGCAGCAAGGTGCGCAGGCTGCTCAACTGGCTGGTGAACCGGCTGCCGGCACAAACTGTCTCGCCGGCCGCCGCTATGAAATTGCTAGAACACGAAGGACACATGCATCACGCATTGGAAGCAGTGCTGCACCCTGTTTGTGTGCGGAATCCTGCTCCAACATGTTCGTTCTTCCTGGGCGGTCTTTGCTTACATAAGCGCTATTGCTCTTGTCGCGACAAAGTCGATAAGGGTCGCAAGTGAGTTGAGCCCCGCAAAACGGTACAAACATGCCAAGGAAGTCTGTCTCACGCCGTTTGCGCAAAATTAAACTCTGTTAGCCTCAGGGACATTCCCTGACAGCTTGGACAGCTACTCCCTTTGCGCCACCGGCGTATCCCGGATTATCAAAGTCCGAAGTCAGGCTGGCCGGCGAACGACATTTTCATACCTCGATTTAATGGCCCTTACGCTTCTACCCACGAGCCACGACATTCGCCGGGCCTACCTGCGTAAACAATGGGCTTTGACGGCGCCCTCTGCAACGCGCAAACGGCGTAAAAAGGCCAAGGACGCTGGCATCTATATTTTGCCGGCCAATTTTCTGGCCAACGCCTCGCGACTTCCACACCCGGCGGCCCATCTTACAGCATTGCGCTCAAGGCCAGCAAAACGTCCCCCAGCTCCGCCGGCCGTCGAAGACCTGCCAGCTGCTGAAGACACGGGGCAAGATCCAGGTGACGACGGGCTACCGGCCATTGGATTTGAGGATTCATTTGACTATGCCATGCCGCCCATCCAACGCAGAAAGAAGTCCACCAACCTCGAGGCATCAGCCAAGAAAGAAGCCCTTTATTCTCGATGGAATGCACTGCTCCCGCTGTTAAAGACTTCCTTCACCGCCGCCGGCCGGCCACACCATTCACCGCCGACAACTGACTTCGCCGACGACTTCGCACTCTGCTGCCCACACTCGTGCCACCCCAGGCGGACCCGCATTGTCTTTGTGATGTGGACTTGTGAGCTTGCCTTCGCTTCATCCAGTTGGACTTTGCTAATCTGTCTGTGCAGCCTTTGAAATCAAGCAGCTGCTGTTTTGCGAACATTCGCCGCTTCCGGCTATGCTACTCGCCCATGGCTTCTTTGCCTCCTCCCCTGTGTCTACCCACTACGCGTTTTCAACCCAGTTGCTGACTTCTACCTGGAACTTCAGCGGCAGGCCGGCAGCTCAGCAATGGCACTTGCAGCCGCTCTGCACAGCAGCCATCGTCTGAACGGCTTTGTGGTGCGACAGAAGAATGGCCTCCCAGTCCAGGAGGGCTACAGGCGACCGCTTGGCGATGCAATGAAGTGGTACGACCTTGTACGGCGAAAAATCGAATTCGACCTGCAAGAGCGGCTCAACAATGCCAGAGCAAGTCTGGATGCGCCGCCGACCGTTTCTCCACCGCTGCCAGCTGTCCACCCACCACCTGCTCGGGTTGCTCATCTCATGTCTCCGCCTGCCACGCCCCACGGCCCTCGGAACTCGTCAGGCACAGGAGCAGACACTCAGCCGCCGGTTGCTGATGGTGGGCCGACGGCCGACCCACTGGCCGGCGCTCAACAGCTGGCTGCCGACGAGCAACAGACCGCCGGCGTACTGGACGGCGCTCAACAGCCCTCCGCCAATGTCGTCAATGCTCAACAACCGGCCGCCGACGAGGAGCAGACTGCCGCCGTACTGGCCGGTGCAACTCCTGCTCAGCGGCTATGGATGCAGGTAGCCGTCAAGCTCGGTTGGAAGCTTCGCGGGCGCACGGCCGTCTCCCCAGACCTCTATATGCGCTGCCCGAGCTGCTTTTACACCGCGCAAAACGGTCGGCCGTTGGACAGGTATGCTGGTTCCTTTTGGCTTTTGACTGGGCTGACTGCTTTGACTTCAGTGAACCAGATTATCAGGTTGCGTCTGATGGCAACTTCATGCACCGCCACCTGAAGACCGCCGGCGACTGTCCGCCATTCGACTTCCAATTTGTGCATTTCCTCCCAAAGGAGTTCGTCGACGCCGTCGGGGCCTGCATCGACATGTGCCGCAAGCGCCCCGCAAAGCCCTACACCGGCATCGTGCCTGAGGCCGCGTTCAAGCAGTGCGAGAATTCGCACACGGCCGGCGACGGCTCCAAGCAGAAGACCGCCGGCGAGATGTACGACGACCGGGGACTCATGGCCATGGTCTGCCGCCATGACATCCCTGTCGCACTCTGCAACATCGACACACCTGGCGAGCAGCAGAAGTACAAGATCGCACTCAGCATCTTTCTTTACCTGCACACCCCGGATACGGCCACCTACGGCGACGCCTACGACATCAACTGTGTCGGCTGGCGAACGCTCATCGCGGTGCGTGTCTCTCCCACCTTCCCAGGCTGCCCTGACGGTGCATATAGTATGACATTCTGCCTCAGGATTGGCTCAACAGAACAAGCTTTGTCACGTCAGCCATGCACGCCTACGCCCACCAATGGGAGTGTCAGCTTGCATTCAACCCGCGGCTCAAAGAGGGGACGGGTCTCGCCGACGGCGAGGGCGTGGAACGGCTTTGGTCGCGTCTTTGCGACGTTATTGCCATTCTCCGACATGTATCGGTACGCCGCCGGCCAAGCTATGCTTCGGCGGCAAGCTGACTTTGCTGTGCAGCGCAAACGGCGGCTCAGCATCCTTGAGCGGCAACTCGACTGGATTGTTCGTCAGCTGCGAGATGACCTTGGCCGGTGGCTGGCAAGGCGCAGAAAGGCCACTGCGGACAAGCAGTGGCATGCATCTCGCATTCTGCACACTTGTGGTCATTCGCCCGAGTTCCTCGCCGGCCAATGGATTTTGCAGAAGGAAGCGCAGCTCTCTGTCAGGCGTCGTACGTATCTTTGTTCGCCAAGCCCTATTCATGTTCTGACCGCTGACAGATCCCGCTCCACGCCTCAAGAAGGAGCTCGAGTCGGTCATGGCCCTTCAGGAGCAGATTGACGGCGTCGAAACTGCCATTCACGCTCTTGAGCCTGTTCTGACCGCCGTTCGAGGACCAGAGGCTGCCGCCTCGCGACAGCAACTTAATGCCCTGCGCGTCACGCAGGGAGAGCTCAACAAGCAGGCCGAGGAACTCTATGGTTCCCACAACGTCCGCTCCTCCTTCCCCGAGATTGCACAGTACGGTTGGGAGTTCGCGAAAACTTTGGTCATGGCCTACGACGCCAAATGCATCGCCCGGCAAAAGCTCACTGGCAGATTCTTCGAATGGGAGCGTATCGACCAGGCCGTCGGCGGTGCGCACTCTGCTCTTGGTCAGCCGCCGTCCAATATTTTTGCACTGCATTTCCTTGCTGACCGCAAAACGGATGCAGGTACAAAGACCCACCAGAAGACCGTCCGATCCCTCACAAAGCGCACACCAGCCATTAAAGCCGCGATCGCACGGTACAACAAGTACTGTGAGGATCTCAAGGACTTGCTGCCTGCCGGCCGTCAGTTTCCGCTGCCGGAGCCTCTCGCCGTCGACATTGCTCAACTTCGCAATGACCCGGCATTGCTCGAGGACATCTGGCTGGCCGAGATACCGCAGGGAAATGCGCCGTGGCTCATGGACCCCACCGTTCGTGCCGGCATCCGTGCACAGCTCTGTGTGGATCGATGCAAGGAGGAAGAGCGACGGCTTGCACGCGAGGAGCAGCAACTTTTTGCATGGGCAGCCCGCGAAAGCAAGGCCATTCGCATTGCATTTGCCGACGAAACAAGTAAGTCTGCCCTTCGCTCCAGAGGACACACCTGATGAGGCTCCAGATGCTCCTGTACGGCCGTTGCTCCTTAACGAGTATGCCCGTCTCGAAGACATGCTGTCTGGATGCAGTGAACTTTCTATACCCTTTGCCGAATGGACATCATTGATCCAGCAGCCACTCCTGGATGGCTCGTCGGCCGGCGGTCCTTGGTCGGCCGGCGGTCCTTGGTCGGCCAGCGGTGCTCATGTTTCGTTGGCCGGCGGCCGCTCCTTGTCCAGCAGCCCTCTGCCCGTTGGTCGGGGCATTGGACTTCCTTCCCCAGCATCCTCCCATGAACCGTCGCCGGTGGCATCTTCACCGCCCGCCAATCCATTCCGCTTGCCATCCACCGACCCATTTGCTGTCCCGGCCGTCCAACATCCATTGCCAACGCCACCAACCACACCCCACCATCGCCAGGCATTCCAGCTTGCCATGCACATGCTTGACGACAGCGACGAAGACTCAGAAGCCTCTGACGATGAGCCGATCGTTGTGTCGACTTGGGACGAAGCCATTGATGATGAAGAACAGGACCAAGACGTCTCCAGCCTTGTTCGTATCGTAGCACACAAGGTATGAAGGTTTTCTCATGCTGTATGCCTTATTAAATGGCCTTATAGGCCAATGAACGTACCGTGGATGCCTCCTTCGCGGATTTACTCCGCGGCCAGCCGGCGACTGTTCCGCCGGCGAAAAGTCTTTGCCGGCCGGCTGGCGGCGGTTTCAAACGAATTGATGTACCACTGCAGATCATCGTCCGCATCCGTGAGGGATACCCTCTCGCTGAACAGACAATGTATGCCTGTATGGCGTCGTTGTCCACCGTGTTTCCGTCGAGGATGCACAAGGTCGCTGTTCTGACGCCGTATTCCTACTCGGCTTGGTGTGGAGGTACATCCATTCCGCAAATTGTTCGGTCTCTTCGCGCTGTTCCCTTTTCCACCCGGTCTATCGTTGTTCTGCCCATACAGGATGACAAGACATGGGCCATCGCCTTTATTTATCTTGAAACTGGTCGCATAGAATTCTTTGACGGCCGTGCCTGCCCTCCAACATTTGAGCGGCATTGCAATGTTCGTTGATGATTCTTCACACACAATGCCCGCACTAACCTCCTTTGAAGCTGATTGCACGCTTCATTCACTTACTGCTTGCAGAGGCCAGCCGCCAGGGTCAACATGATGCTCGCCGGCCGCCGGAGTCCTGGTCGGCCATGCCACTGCGTGTGCGTACGCTAACTTGACGTGTGAAAAATCTAACTCTCCCGCTAGGAACATCCAATCGACAATGCAAATGACAGCGGCGCTTGGTGTCTGGCTGCCTATGTTGCAGTTTTGAGATCCTGGCGAGCAACAGGCATTCAAGAAACAGATATTCCTCACCTCCGACATTATCTATACTCGCTACTTGTCCGCAGAGACAAAATGTAATTAGTGTCATTTTTGGCCATCGGCCGCTTCATTTCTTATTAAGCTGGTTGCTTTGCCGACGGACACTTCAAGACACCCTGAAGTTGTTCGCTGGCGGCGGAAATGGCGGGGTTGCCGCCGGCCGCCACTCAGTGCAGATAGACCTCGCCGGCGACGGTGATGTAGGGGTCATCATCGCCGCCGGCCGCCCCCCAATCCGCCAGCGGCCCGTTCAGCCGTTCACGTCTACGTGCTTAGCTCTGGGATGTATGGGTCATCTCTGCCGGCTGCTCTGTCTGGTTAGATCTCACCGGCGACGGTGCATATCTCTGGGATGTATGGGGTCACCATCGTCGCCGGCCGCTGTGCGTCTGTATCTCTGGGTTATATGGGTACTCCGCCGGCCGCCGCTCAGTCTGGTTAGATCTCGCCGGCGACGGTGCATATCTCTGGGATGTATGGGGTCACCATCGTCCCCGGCCGCTGTACATCTGTATCTCTGCGGTGTATGGGGTCACCATCGTCGCCGGCCGCCGCTCAGTAGTCTCTCTGGGATGTATGGGGTCACCATCGCCATCGTCGCCGGCCGCTGTATCTCTGGGTTGTATGGGGTCACCATCGTTGCCGGCCGCCGCTCAGTCGTCACAGACCTCGCCGGCGACAGTGGGTACTCCGCCGGCCGCCGCTCAGTCTGGTTAGATCTCGCCGGCGACGGTGCATATCTCTGGGATGTATGGGGTCACCATCGTCCCCGGCCGCTGCTCAGTCATCACAGACCTCGCCGGCGACAGTGGGTACTCCGCCGGCCGCCGCTCAGTCTGGTTAGATCTCGCCGGCGACGGTGCATATCTCTGGGATGTATGGGGTCACCATCTTCCCCGGCCGCTGTACATCTGTATCTCTGCGGTGTATGGGGTCACCATCGTCGCCGGCCGCCGCTCAGTAGTATCTCTGGGATGTATGGGGTCACCATCGTCGCCGGCCGCCGCTCTGTCTGGATAGACCAACACAGCATACACACTCTGTGCGATCGGATTGGTTTTGTAGGTAGATGGGATTTCTGTCTTGATGAAGCCCATGGCTGCAGTCGGACAGTCTTGAGGAATCCGGCCAGCGAACGCTAGCACCACATGGCCGCCAGCGGACTGTCTTGAGCATCGTGACTGGAGAACAGGGTTATATGGGTACTCCGCCGGCCGCCGCTCAGTCTGGTTAGATCTCGCCGGCGACGGTGCATATCTCTGCGATGTATGGGGTCACCATCGTCGCCGGCCGCCGCTCAGTACTATCTCTGGGATGTATGGGGTCACCATCGTCGCCGGCCGCCGCTCTGTCTGGATAGACCAACACAGCATACACACTCTGTGCGATCGGATTGGTTTTGTAGGTAGATGGGATTTCTGTCTTGATGAAGCCCATGGCTGCAGTCGGACAGTCTTGAGGAATCCGGCCAGCGAACGCTAGCACCACATGGCCGCCAGCGGACTGTCTTGAGCATCGTGACTGGAGAACAGGGTTATATGGGTACTCCGCCGGCCGCCGCTCAGTCTGGTTAGATCTCGCCGGCGACGGTGCATATCTCTGCGATGTATGGGGTCACCATCGTCGCCGGCCGCCGCTCAGTAGTATCTCTGGGATGTATGGGGTCACCATCGTCGCCGGCCGCCGCTCTGTCTGGATAGACCAACACAGCATACACACTCTGTGCGATCGGATTGGAACAGCACCAACAGCAGCAACAGCAACAGCAACAGAAGCAATCATGCATTGAAGTAACATGCTATTATATGTGATTATTCTGTATGCAAGCCGGGTCGAAGCGGCCGGCGGGGGCACGGGAACGAACGGCCGGCGGCAAGCAACGAGCGGCCGACGGCGGAGGCAAAAGGAGGGTGGATTGATGCGGCTCGGAATTTGCCATAAGCGCCGGCGTCCGGAAGCTTTGGACGTCCCGCACATCGGGTCCGACATTGTCCGGCGAATGCCGATCCCGCCCCGTTAGCGCCCGTTGATGGCTGTTGACGACGACACCAGAGGGGCTGGGGCCCGCCGATGACGACGGCGGCGGCCTGCGAAGAGGCGGCGGCGGCCTGCAAAGGGGCGGCGGCGGCCTGCGAAGGGGCGGCGGCGGCCTGCGAAGGGGCGGCGGCGGCCTGGGAAGAGGCGGCGGCGGCCTGCGAAGGCGCAACGGCGGCCTCTGAGCATGTCCGTCGGACAAACCATAGGGGGGTTTCTCTGTATGAGAGAAACCCCCCTACGGAACCTTTTTTTGCCTCCGAGGCAGGTGCCTGGGGTGGCGGACGGACGGAGGGCGAGCGTCGCGCCCTGCGCTGACGCGCGCAGGGCTGACGACGCGACGTCGAGCCCAGCGATGGGCTCGACGTCGAAGGTGGGCGAGCCGTGGGCGGGCGCGTGACGCGAGAGCGTCGCGCCTTGCGCTGACGCGCGACGCGAGGTCGAGGGCTGGCGCGTGACGGGCGAGCGTTTGCGCCTTGCGCTGACGCGCGCAAGGCGGACGACGCGACGTCGAGCCCGAGAACGGACTCGACGTCGAGGGAGGGCGAACGGACGGCGAGCGTCCGCCTTGCGCTGACGCGCGCAAGGCGGACGACGCGACGTCGAGCCCAGTGAAGGGCTCGACATCCAAGGCAGGCGGGTGGTGGGCGGGCGCGTGACGCGAGAGCGTCGCGCCGCTGACGCCCGACGCGAGGTCGAGGGCTGGCGCGTGACGGGCGAGCGTCGCGCCTTGCGCTGACGCGCGCAGGGCGGACGACGCGACGTCGAGCCCGAGAACGGACTCGACGTCGAGGGAGGGCAAACGGAGGGCGAGCGGGCGGAGGGAGACCGTTGCGGATACTCCGGGCTCATTTCGTCTGTAAAGCACGGTCTATTAAAACGTTTACTGCGACTGTACGGTTTTGTTATATATTGAGCACACAGACATAATAAAATGACTCACCAGTAATGCAGACGGAAGTTCAGGCACTTGGGATTATACAGGATTATCTATGATCGCCCGATCGACAGGGTCTCAAGCCACGTGATTAAACAGCTGCCTCTCGCGATTTCTGCCGCATGCGGTTCCAAATGGCAAGGAACGTGTACACGAGAACGATGCCGTGCCGTTGGCCCATGTAACTGAGCGACTTGCGGATCTTGAGCAGACTGGAGTTCCCACATTCGCCCGCGCTGGAGTTGATGTTGCGATACTTTTCACACCATTCTGTGTACGCGCTGAGGAAACACGCAGGCGAGCACCGCGTGTGGTCGTGCTCATGGAAGCCGTCGATGACAAAAAGAGTGTCGCCGAAGTAGATGGGTTCCCGAATCATGCAGTACGGGGACAGCGCGCAGGCGAAGTCGTATACGACGACTTTGGGTGGCCGGACCCAGTGAGTGTACAGCGCGGAAAAGACGTCGTTCCGCCCCTCGCCTTTCGGGATGCAGTGAAACCCGTAGCAGACACTGTGCGGGCACCAGATGGCCATTAAGCCACCCGTTAAGCCTTTCTTGCCATAGGTCTGATAAAACTTGGAGCACGCCATCTTCCCGCCCGACGCCGTGACCGTCGCGCGATCGGTTGCGCCGTCTCCGGGAATGTTGGGGTACACCGATCTGTTTCGAATGCGGGCCGTCCGTAGAAGGTGCCAGTCTGAAATGCGTGTTAACTTTGTCACTGTCCGGGATCATTATAAAAACGAACCTCGCGCCAATCCTCATGCTCTTCGATCAGGTGTTCATCCGGGTCGTGGTGCGAAAGCGACGCGAAGACCGTTTGCGATCAGTCAAGAACAAATCCCGCGACGCCTTGAAGTGTAGAGCTGATTTGTTTCGTCGTCTTCACTTCATACCGAGCGACGACGGCGAGGGCGGGAACGAGTGAGAGAAGCGGCAGGATGCCCTCCGCGTCGCCGTCCTTGAGCATGTCGAGAAAGGGCCACGCCGATTTGTTTGCGAACTGTAGCACCGACTCATATGCCAGCAGCTAAATACGATGTTAGAGACAACATTACCCTGGAAAGGAAACGAACCCACCTGCTCCAATAGATGCAAGTAATTCTTTAAGACGGTGCTGTCGAGGCTCTTCAAATCGGTCGCTACATATATGCCGAACATCTGTGCTAATTCACGGCTCTGCTTCGCGAGTTCGTCCACAATCCCAGGCAACTTCTTTCTCATGGCCTTATCTTCCGCATCTCTCTTGTTGCGTCGTTTATTCGCCACGCGCTCCGCTCCCTCAGCATCGACATCTTCGTCAAGGGACTCCTCCGAATCGTCGCCCGGAGCGAGAGGCGTCTTTCCCTGCCGCAACTTCAGGCGCCATTGAACTGCCTGTTGGGCGCGCTTTCTGACATCGCCGTTCACCAACGACGTCTCCCCCGGCATCGGTTTCACGCTGAGTATCGATGACGCGTGCGCATCGATGGTCGTAGGAGGTCGCAGAGACTCCGTCACCAAGTCGGCTCTGAAGCCAGCAGTCACGCCATCACACACGACGACCTCGGGTTCTTCACCGCAGATGTCGCAGACGAAGCTAACGTCCAGCTTCTGGAGTCTGGAGAACGAGAAATATGCTGTTCAGAACGTCCGCTCGCAGACGAAGGGAATTGACGACTTGGTATAATCTCGACAAACGGATATATGGAACGCGTGGAAGGGAACCTCGGCGAGCGTCATGAGGCTAGTGTACTTGTCGAGAAGCTCGTGCGTGTACAGGCGGGAATTATTGAAGTTGAAGATACCGAACTCGCGCAGGTCTGGCCCGGCATTCTGATGGCTTTGGGGCTCGCAGGTGCTGCAGACTTGGACTTCGATTTGGGCAGCGCACGCGGACGAGAGTCCGAATACGATGCAGTCGATGACCTTGACTGGCGCCGATTCCTTCGGACCACTCCCACAGCGGCAACGAGGATCTTCGCCGAGGCAGAAGTAGTCCGGGATAGGATCAACGAGAGCGAACGTGGGTGCATCCTCGTCAGAATCTGAGGCAATGCGCGCCCACGCCGGTGGGCCGACGTTGAGGCGGGATACGCTCCGCTCATCATCGTAATCCCTCAGACTCTTGGCTTCGGCTGCAGGGCCATTAGCATTCGGCCGGCCAAGCATTGAACACGCGAGCTCACCTCGTAGTCGCGCTCTCTCAGCTAGATCGTCACCCTCGTGTTCATCGACTTCCGCCTCCTCGAGCAGTAACTTCAACGCGTCGCGGGCACGAGCGGCTTTGATGTGCACGCAGTTGTTGTCGCGATGCTTGCCGCAAGTCCAGTGACCCTGGTTCGAGGATCGCCCGCAATGTTGGACGATTTGTCTGCTGTGCCCTGGGACGAAGGAGACGAAGAACGAAAGGGCGGGTGCTTGGGGTGTAGCTGGAATATGTTCGAACAAGACGGAGGAGGGATCGTCTACAGCAGTCAGTGCGAGGCTCGACGACACTACAGATAGTCAACGTACCTTTCTCGGTGAACAACTTGAACGGCGGCCGATGGTCCGACGAAAGCAGCATAGTGTGAAGACAGTATCGTTGGTCGACGTCCGAGTTGCGAAGGTAGTTGGGGCAGGTGCAGTTATACGACACGGCTTCTGCTTCGTCGACTTCGCTGCGCAGGACAGCCCAGCCGTTGACGCAACTGCCTTGCGCAGCCAACGTGTCGAGGTCGCATATCTCGGCGACCCAGGTTGAGGGATCGATGTGGAAGAAGGCGAGTCGACGCGAATCGACCGCTTCCCGGTAGGCTTCATAAACGCTCTCTGGAGCGCGCTGGGACGCCAAGATCCTGCGCCGCTTCACGGGACGGTCGACGTCGAGAGCAGGTGCTGCGCGCTTGCCCGCCGCTGTCGCCTTCGTGGAATCGCGTTTGCGAGCAGCGCTTGACGAGCTCGTGGGCTGCGAGGTCTTGTTCTTTCCTCGCCGCCGCACATAGGTGGGCTCGACGAAGATATCGCGTGCCATGAGGATCTGGATTTGGGACGTACGGACACTGACGCGTGCTCGACGATTCTCCGGGCAGACAACTGACGCGTTGACTGCCACTGAGGGGAATGGACACAGAGAAATTATTAATCAGAGAATATGGCTGCTATGGAGAGCAATGGGCAAGGTTTTATTATTTAATTTGAGGATGGCGGGGCGTACGGACACTGACGCGTGCTCGACGATTCTCCGGGCAGACAACTGACGCGTTGACTGCCACTGAGGGGAATGGACACAGAGAAATTATTAATCAGAGAATATGGCTGCTATGGAGAGCAATGGGCAAGGTTTTATTATTTAATTTGAGGATGGCGGGGCGCAAGGGGCCAACACGATCGTACTAACACGTTAAGGGTCCCCAAGGTGGTCGTGGGAAGATGGACCGGCATTTCGGCCGGCGGCTGTAAACAATCCATTTCGGGCGACGTTCGGCATGCCGCTCGAACGCGCCGCTACCATGCTAGAGTTGCAGTTTGGCCGCACAGCAGCTCGTAGTGTCCGAAGAAATATTTTAACATTGAATATGAGTACATATACATTCACTGTCTACTATTCTCCTTGTCTCTTTTTCAGCGGTGGGCGAGAGGAGTAGCTATCGGAGTTGTGTGACGCCGCCGACTCGTTTGTGCCACTTCGATCCCGTTTCCCCGTCTGGCTACTAGTCGGTGCCATCTGCGAGTCTGTTGGGACAGTAGATGGAACTCTTGAGATGCTGGGCATCCGGAATGCACTGGGTGGTGACTTTGGAGTTGCCGCTGCTGTCTGCCGTTGCACCGGCAACATCACGGGCCCGCGTTGGGATAACATAGGTGTTCGGGGAGCAGGTAGCATACTTGGTGCTTCTTCCTGCTGTACAATTTCGTCGTATATTGCTGAGGATAAATGGTTAGATCTCGTCGGTCCAGAGATCAAATCAACTCACATGATGGAGATCCATCTTCATCGTCGCTGGCGGAGCCGTCGCTCTCCTCATCAAGGATGTAAAGAGAGTGAGCCATCGTTGTGTGCATTCCGATGGTATCTTTTGCAGTCGTCTGTGTCTTGAGACTGCGAATTGGCGACGATCCAGGAATGCCAAATTCCTCGCGCACTTGTTTCGTCCTCTCAGGGTCAACTCCCATTGCTGCTGCCTCGGCGAGTGCAACATGCGAATCAATCAAGAAGCGTGCGCGTTCTTCGACCTTTTCGTTGAGTGGAAGGTCGCTATGTTCACTGAAGTAGTGAAAGGCACCATTGAATTTCCAGATTGTCCGCGGATGGGAAGCTGTAGAGACTGTGCACAGATAGCAGTGAATTGGGATGTTGCTGCAGGCGCTGCTTGCGAGTGTAGATGAATAAACCATGTGCTCGTAGTGATAGGCACAGTTCGACGTGATGAATGCAGTTGGCTTCGCCTTTCCTGGGGCAGTTTCAAACGCGAGTGTTGTCTTGCATCCATCAGACGAGCCGCACCAACCGCAAGGTGCTGCACCAAGGTCCAGACTGTCCTTAGTACCGTCGAGCTTCTCGGATAGGGCACCAGAGGTGTTGCGCAGGATATGGCCGGAAACATGACGCCGCATGTTCTGGATGGCATATATGCTTCCGCAAATTCGGCAGGGAACTTTTGATCCCTTTGGCAGCTTGGGCGTGGGTATGAACTCGGCGGGAACATCCTGGATGATGAAAGGAGTGCTGCCTTCGAGATCTTGGTAAGGGAATGCAGCGCTAGATGGGATGCGGGGTAGAATTGCCAGATTACGCTCGAGCTGCTCTGTCCAGGGTTCAAGCTGGTTCCAGCACTGAGAGACGGTGTCGAGCAGCTCCGTTTGCTGAAAGCTCCATGTTTTCTGCTCCATCTGCTCGGTTGGATTTCCCGGAATTGGGACAAGCCGTGTAGTGACAACAGTCCGCAAAAGAAGAGCGGCTGGCGCTGGTACCATGAGCATGTCACCATCTGCTGTGTTCACAGGGCGGGGAGGGATGCAGGAATAATTCCAGAACCATGCAGATTTTCCTGGCTCCTGCGAAAGACCAAGAATGCGCACAATTAATCGAGTCTTGTTGCCTGGTGAGCGAGTGAAGCATGCTCTTGGTGATGAAAATGTCTTCTTCCCTGCTGAGTCGCGGAAAGCTAGGATCTCAACAATGGCGAGTGCGAACTCCTGGCCAGAGAGAACAATGATCGCTGCAAGCTCGCCACATCGTACGATGTTGACATTGCTCTCAGCATCTAGAGTTGGGTTGATAGGTGCTAAGAGGTGTGTTCGAGAGCGTGGTTGCAAATCTGTCAGAGACACGTCGCGAACCCGGTCGTTGCGGTTTCTGAATTTGCGAGATCCCTCTGGAGTCAGTTTCGCAATGTATCCCACCTTCGAGATTCTCTGGTGACCAACGACCCAGTAGTGGATGGTGCGGGGCACCTCAGGCTCGCTGGCCTCCGTCTCCCCAGTGGCGGTAGATGACACATGAGCGTCGAGGTCAATTGTCTCTGCAGAGCGTGCAGCGTCATTGAGATCATTGAGCAGCGTAGGTGGGGAGGCTTCACTCTGCTGCAAACCACTGCCTGCTATTGGCATACCAGAGATGGCAGCGATTTCAGAAGCATGAGCAGTCACATGGGCAACAAGAGCTGCACTGGACGCCACATCGTCTTCCAATCGCTCCGAGCGATCATCATGCTCTGCGCAATCACGAGGATCCAACGGGCCATCCCGGAATCCAACGTAACGACCGGCCGGTCGAAGAAGGTCATGGTTGGGCTTTGCAAGCATCTCTGGCAGACGCACTGCCTGTGCCTCTCTGCCAAAGCCATGCTTGTCAAATATAGCATATGCGTCACGGAATCCATCCGACCAGATGATAGGGAGATCATTGCATGAGCCAACGTCGACAGCACCCGTCCATGTCTGTGGGTTGGTGTGATCGACACCAGTGCCAATCTTGAGTCGTCTGTGGCCTGCGTCCCAGTCTTGGTTACGCTGAAATACAATGTTGATCATCGTGGCAGTAGAGAGCTTGTTTGCGAGCTTGAGAAGGTCGAAGTTGCGAGCGTGGTCAATCGTCCGAACATCGCAGAATACAAGCTCCAGCCGGTCTGTACCCTCTTGAATGAGGTATAGTTTCAGACTAGGATCGACCTCCTGCAGCCGCGCAACAATAAAGAAGATGTTCTTGATTGTCGCCTGCGTGTCTGCATAAAGCGGGCCAGTAAAACACTCTGATCCATGAATAAGCCACAGAATGGCAGCAGCATGTGCAAAGGCTGACAGCGAGCGCAGTTGTTTCCGAAGCCCCCAGTCTGGCTCAGTGAATGGCGCAAGAAATAGATGAAGCACATCTGCAAAGAGTCGAACAGATCGTGCCCGCTGATGATCAGCTGGATTGAGCTGCGGCACTGTATGCTGAACTCTGTGAAGTGGGAGCAGCTCCTCAGCAGACTCGACACGAGCTTTGGGATTGGCAAACTCGTGCAGATGCTGAGTGAGTTCAACAGCCTTTGGAACATTCTGCTTGTCAGACGGATCCAGCAGCGTCATAGCAGCATCCAGCGACTTGACGCTAGGAACAGACATGAGAAACGCCAGCGAATGATGCGGAAATATCATCTGCCCAAGAATTTGGAAGCCATTGATGCTGCGAAGTAATGTAGCAAACCCTGAAATTTAAGTCAGCATAAGCACTGTGAACTAATGAAAAAATGACATACGCTTGAAGATGTGCTTAGGATCACAAGTGGATGTCATCTCCCCACCACGTGACGTGAGCAGGTTGAGTCCAACCAGTGGAGAGAGTCTATCAAAGAGACGGCCAGCTGGTAGCATCTCGACCATGCATAGCATGCTCTTTGCTCGGCGGAAAGTAGAGTCACCATCGCTCGCAATTGACCAGATTGGACCGTGCCGCTGAGCACCATCCGCATGTGTCTGCCAGCATGCAACAACGTCGTTAAGCCAATGAAAGAGCTCTGGTGCGGTCTCTGTCTTGTTCGTCGGGGAGACAAGGAGGGGTAGTGCCTTGTAGTGCTTGCTGTCAGCATACGACCCAAGCGCACAGACTGTTGCCTCCTTCCCAAGCTCAAATCTCCCAGCTGCCATTGCGTCCACCAGGCGGTCAATGTTCTCAATGCTCGCAGCACTGAGATCAAGATCCCTGGTCAGCTCGCGTGCGCCGCCCACAACGCAGTCTGTTCGCTCGTCCCATCGCGGTCGCTGCTCGAGTGCAACGTTGTCTGTCATAAGAATATGGCCTGCAAGGCTACGACGTGCTGGACTAGGTGCAGGCATGACATCTTCGCCAAAGAAGGCAGAAATGTTTGCTGAGACTTCGTCGGAGGATGGCTGCTTCAGGGATGGCAAAAGACGAGGGACCGTCATGTTTCGGCGTATTGTAGGCCCAGAGACCAGGCCCAGTGCCTTGCTCAGTGCAAAAAGAAGACGAGGTCCGCCGATGGCAGCCACAAGGAAAGAGATGTCCAGCCAGCGCTGATCCATGCCCGAAGGATGGTACAGATGTTGTGCAGCCATCATCACAAAGTCTAAGAGCCTTTCAGGACTAGAACCAGCTTCGAGTGCAGCGGCCAGCACCCATCGCAGTTTCGGGATGTCCTGCGTGGCCATTGCAACCAGTAGGCTCTCGTAGGTACCGACCCGACGCTCAAGGCTATCAACCTGCCTTTCCAACCGCTCAATCTAAGATACACTGAGCTTGTGTGTACGCTGCAACAGGTAGATACAACTTACTCTAATTTGTGCGGCACGTAGCCTTTCGGTCAGAATTTCCGTATGACGGCGCAATTGCGTGGGGTATACCATGAGAAGTTGGTGAATTGGGTCGGCACTTCGAGCTCTGCACGCTGGACAAACTGACGGAACGCTGCAGAGATAACAACATTCCTGCAGGGTGTGCACGCGAGCTGGCCGTCCTCCAGGGCTTTTTTACATCCCTTTGAACGGATGAATATGATCTTGTGCTCGTAGTTGAAACTGAAAGGTCGCCAGCCAAGCTGAGACTGAGGACTATCGTGCGCAAGGAACGCATATCCACCCCAGAAGCCAGGGGTCGTGACGCGATGCATGCCTCCGGGACACGGGTTCTGCGATTCGGCCAAAATAGCGGCCTCATCCAGATCCCACAGCGTTGGATGCAGAGAAGGAGCAGCCTTCGAGCACATGAGAAAATATAATAATTTCTCCAGAAAAATACGCACGGGATCCGCCCCTGGGACAGGCAGAGGACGAGCAGCTTGAATCTTCTTGCAGGCAGCACCGTCGCGGTGCTGGCTCATTGGATAGCCGACACCCTTCTTCCCAGCAGAGACTGGAGTCCCACAGAGGTCACACACGATTTCATGCTCGCCTGCTTTCGCTTTGGCGGGGTCCGAGTGCGGGCGGCTCAAGAGAGTGAGGTGCGGACTGACAACGACGGGGATTGGCACAAAAGTAGCTGCCATGGTGCAAAAAGAGTAGCGTTACAAGAGCAGATGATGGGAGGTGGGAAAGGTATCAATCGGGAGCACGCAGCGCAAGCGGCTGCCCTTTGGCTGCAGGCCTCGCAACTCCAGCGCGGTAGCGGCAAGGTAGCTGCGCGTGCAAGCAGCATGCCGAACGTCGCCCGAAATGGATTGTTTGCAGCCGCCGGCCGAAATGCCGGTCCATCTTCCCACGACCACCTTGGGGACCCTTAACGTGTTAGTACGATCGTGTTGGCCCCTTGGCGGGGCGTACGGACACTGACGCGTGCTCGACGTTTCTCCGGGCAGACAACTGACGCGTTGACTACCACGGAGGGGATTGGACACAGAGAAATTATTAGTCAACGATTCTGGCTACTACGGAGAGCAACGGGCAAGATTTTATTATTTAATTTGAGGATTGTGGGGCGTACGAACACTGACGCGTGCTCGACGTTTCTCCGGGCAGACAACTGACGCGTTGACTATCACGGAGGGAAATGGGCAAAGGTAAAGTATGAAGGAAAATTATGCCTGGCACTGGCGGGTGATACGATGTATTTAGTGAGGCAGGAGGGACGGCCGAAGAGAGCGTGGACACGCGTCAACGACCTGAGCTCTGGATGGCAACTGACGCGTTGCCACCGGCGGAGCGGAGGAGGGAGGAGGGAAGGGGGAAGGCGGGGTGGCGGGCGAAGGCGGGTGGGTGACGGGGATGGGGGTGTGCGGAGGAGGGGGAGGGCGGATGAAAGACCAAAGTCCGTTCGAACTCCGACCCAGACTCACCGCCCGCCCGCTGCTGTCGACGCCACGGGTCAGTGTCCGTCCGACAGCACGGCCAGGCCCGCTTAACTGCGGGCCTGTGACGAGGCCGCTCACGCGTCAGTGAGCGGCTTCTCGGCGTTCTCCTCATAGGCGAGATGATGGGGACAGGTTCTTCGCTTAGGCGTACCTGCACGGCCACCCGCATACACGCTCACGCGCCAATGAGCGTGGGCGGTCAGAGGAGGGTACATGCGTCAATGTATCCTCCTTGGCGTCCCTCAGAGTGCTCCTGTACATTTTCTTGTCGTTCCTCGCAGCCATTCCCCAAGACCCCCAGACGCAGTCGCCCGCTCGCCCAAGGACGCCACCCGCATACACGCTCACGCGTCAGTGAGCGTGGGCGATCAGAGGAGGGTATATGCGTCAATATACCCTCCTTGGTGTCCCTGGATATCTTCTTCCCGTTTCTCTCATGCATTCCCCCCGACGCTATCGCCGGCTCGCACAAGGACGCCACCCGCATACACGCTCACGCATCAGTGAGCGTGGGCGGTCAAAGGAGGGTATATGCGTCAATATACCCTCCTTGGCGTCCCTGGACATCTCATTCCCGTTCCTCGCATCCATTCCCCCGACGAAATCAGTGTTGCGCCCACAGTCAGAAGATATGCTCGAGCATTGGAAGATCCCTTCCCTGAAGAGCATCAGGTGCTATTTTCTTATGTTCTGTGTTGTTCAGACGTCCAGGAACGGAACGGCGTTGACGAAGTACCACCGCGCGCTATATGCTCGCTTATCAGCATACATGCATATATGCAGCACTGGGACACGGCGGAGCAGGCTCTCT
Organism: Auricularia heimuer; assembly: GCA_002287115.1. Lineage (NCBI taxonomy): Eukaryota > Fungi > Basidiomycota > Agaricomycetes > Auriculariales > Auriculariaceae > Auricularia > Auricularia heimuer. Next base: position 270,136 of record NEKD01000021.1, on the reverse strand, counting down.
GATCTACTTTTCCTGTTATGTGGTGCAATGAAATGATTTGTTGTTTGCATTTCCTGGAGCGGTGGGCGAGTGCGATAACGAGTGACTGATATTAATCGGACGGACGGATGTGTGACGAGGAGACCAGGAAAAAAGAAAGGAATGTGGGGGGTATCGAGGTATCTGTACTGCGATACTGCTACTTCGAACGCTTCTGCGCCTTCTCCCGCCAGTACTGCGCGGCCTCCTCGAGCTCCTTGCGAGCCTGCTCTGCCTGCTCCAGCCGCTCCTCCATCGCGTCGAACTTTGCTTGCTGTTCCATCATCCATGCCTCGGCGGCCTCAGCCCTCGCCGTCAGATCGGCGCGGGCTTTCATGTCCTCAGCAGCCCGCTGCTTGCGGAGGTTGTACAGCTGCTCGAACATCGTGCTGCGCATGGCCTCCGCCAGCTCGGGTTTCTCGTCCGCGATCGACTCAGAGACCCAAGTGTACATTTGCCCGCTGCCGTCCTTGGGCAGGAAGGCGATGAACGCCCACGACGGGCACCAGTCGGCAAGCTTCTCCATCTGCGAGGTGCGCGCGTCAGCAGCGGACAGCACATCGGCGCGGACAGGGCTCACCTTCAGGCAAACACTGCCGAAGTTGGGGAGGGTGTCGTGCCACCTGTTGGTGCTCGTGGCGTTCTTCGACCACTGTGTGAGGACCCGACTCTGGCGAGTGGCGTCCGAGGCGTGACTTATACCTGCGAGCGGCACGTTAATGAAGCACGGTATATGCGCAAGGACTTTACTTGTAATGAAGTCCCCCGCCGTACTCGTGCCTTTCCACAGGTTTGGTATCGTGCACGAGCTCGTGTCGACGTCCTCCCGCACCTGTACAATATGCTGCACGGCCTCGTTCATCTTGGACTTGCGGTCCTTGCTGGAGTTCCAGATGTACGCGAGCGCCGACCCGAGCTCGTGAATAGCCATCTTCTTGATTTTGGCTTCGGTGTACGGGTTGTCGTCCTCGTCCTCATCAGAGGTCTGATTGTCGTCGCCCTGGTTCTCCGCGTCCTCGATTTGAGACTCGTGCGCGGCCTGCTCAGTGAACTCGTCGATTTGAGAGGCAACGGCATCGGCGTTGTCGAAGTTCTGCGGCTCATGCATCAGCGGCGCGGCATACAGCCCATCCTCGCTATTGAAGAAGTTGTCGTCGTCGAGCCTCCTGCCGGCGTAGCTGACGCTTGCGCCGTCGTCCTGCAAGCCCTCGTCGTCGTAGGCGCGAGCGACATCTTGCTCTTGCTCGTCCGCGACGTCTTGCTCTTGCTCGTCCTCGACATCTTGCTCTTGCTCGTGCTCGTCGTCGTCGTAGGCGCGAGCGACATCTTGCTCTTGCTCGTCCGCGACGTCTTGCTCTTGCTCGTGCTCGTTGTCGTCGTAGGCGGGAGCAACGTCTTGCTCTTGCTCGTCGTCCATGAGGGAGGTAGCGGCGGTGCTTCGGGTCACGTCGCCATCGTTCTCGCTCTCGTCGAGCGTTGTGTCGCCCTCGTGCTCGGCGTCAGAATCCGAAGCCTGCTCGTCGACCTTCGTGCGACGGCTGGCAACGAGCTTTTCTCTTTGAGCACGCGTAGCCTCCATGTACTCCTGCTTCCGCTCGAGATGGTTCGCGGCTTCATCGGCCGCGAGCTAAGAAATTGCTCAGCATTTGTGGGCAGCGCGTACCGCGAGCGTCGTACCGGGCAACGGGCTCTTCCATGGGCTCTGACCTTCGTGCCTTGTGCGGCAGAGCAACGCTTGCAGGCCCTCTTGATCGTCTCCTGCGCTGGAGCTTGCTGAACGATCGCGCTCCGGCCGCTGCGAGTAGTCCGGGGTGACATGGGATTTGCTGGCCGTCGTCGCGTTCGCGCAGCAAGGGATAAAATCTGGGTGGCGCGTCCTCAAAGAAATGAGTAAAAGGTGAAGGTCATGCGGTGATGGCCTGCGATCCACGCGAGGGAAGCTCTTTCACGTTTCAAGTCCTCTATCCAATCGGAATATTCTTGGGTCCAGATCGTGGGACCGCGCAGCGACGTACTTAAGCGTCTGGGTCTCGCAGTTACAGACTTGACATTACCCCGCTCTTTAATCCTCTTTCCATGCCCCCAAGCTTCCGCTCTACTCTCTACCGGACAAACCGACCCGCCCCAACGGCGAGTGGCAGTTTTATTGTCAGATGGTGGTGCGTATTATCCGCCGCGCTTTTCTTATGTTGCGCGAGACTAAAGTCAATCAGACTGGCGAGACGATCATCGTGAACACGCCGCGCTTCAACCGGTGGTTGAGCTACGACGAGCTGCCGCCCACCGTGCTCTCTCTCCTGAACGACTGGGAGAAAAACTTGTTCGTCGAGGTGTTGCAGGTGCACCCAAGTTACGGTGAGGATATTCCTCGCTATGCGCACCTGAAGGAAGGCGACGATATGGACATGGGCCGGGATGGCCATGACTGTGACGGCATGTCCATCGTCGTACAGCTCCGGCTTGTGCGCAGGCCGTACAGCGGATCCGAGCTGCCAGATCCTATCCTCCAACCGAGAACCCGAATCCCGGAGATACTACCTGGCGACACCGCCGCCGCCGCTGCCGCTCCTGCCCGCACCGCAGCCGCTGCCGCTCCACGAACCAACCCCGCCGCCGCTGCCGCTCCCGCCCGCACCGCTGCCGCTGCCGCTCCACGAACCAACCCCGCCGCCACCGGCGCTCCCGCTCACGTGCCCACCGCCACCGCTCCCCCTCCACGCACCAAACGCGCCGTCGCCCCCGCCACCGTGCCGCGAAGCACCGCCGCCGCCGCCGCCGCCGCCACCGCTGCCACTCCCCTCGCCAACGCTGGCCTCCGCGGTGGCGCCGCCAGCGGGACGGCAATCATGCAGCGGCCAATGGCTGGTTCGGCCAGCCGCAATGGCCGCCCCAAACCTAACCCGTTCGCCACCCCGGTGCCCGTTCCCGGCCCGTCGAAGAGCCGCGACGTCGCCAGTGCCAGGCAGGCACCCGCGGCACCGTCGAGCAGGGACAAGCGCAAGAGAGACATGCAGGGCGAGGTCGATGAGCAGCAGGAACTCCAGCCGGTGACGAAGAAGTCTCGTTCGGCTTGAATACCCTTCCCTTAATTTATTTTAATCACTTTGTAATCTCGATGAGCCTGTCCTTGACCCTCTTAACCGCCAATCTTAATGCTTTCATTTGTTCATGATGAATGAGTGCCCGAAAATTAGTAAGGTGAGATATGAGTGCATATATGCTTGCCAGGGTGAGTTGAATACATGCGCTCTTCAGAAACTAATTCATCGGTTCATCGCAGTCACCGTTGCCTTCGTCGAAAGGCGGCTTATAGCCCGCCATTTTTTTGTATGTGAAAAGCTTGACCTTCGTTGCACCGACCTCCGCAAGGACATTCTTGTGCATGAAGTGCGCAATCGCGATGCGCTGACCGCCTGCGAATTGAACAGAGTGCTTCAAGATGCCCCTCTAATGAACGCAAGTGTTCCGGGGAGATAGTTAATGTCCGAACCCGCGACACGAAGCGTGCCTTCGCGGTATTTACCCACTGTGAGAATCGGCGTCCATGCGAGCTTCATATCGCGGCGGTCAGTGTGTTCGCCGGTCTCTCGATTGTAGATGAGACTTCTCCCGTGGAGGAAGGAGGGGTCGGCAGCGGCCAGCGCGGCATATGCGGGGTACATGGCTTTCAACTTCTCCGAGGCATCGTTGAAGAGGTTGTACTGCTCGGGGTCGATGAGCTGGAACATGTCCATGAGTCGCATGGTCACGAGCCGCAGCTCTCGAAGCAACGCGAGCCCCGCGTTGAGGTTGTCTGTTTTCTTGAAGAGATCGCGAGCGGGCCCCGCAGGGCCATTGTTCGCCTTCACCCGGTGAGCACACACACTCTAGGCTGATCATCTGAGCTCACCGATCGACCGAGGGCCCTCCAGATGGATACCAACTGGAATACGCCGTGCAGTTCGTCTTGATGCTCCTGCCGAGTATAGCATTCTTCCGCGTCTCTCGCATTCTGATCTGCGCCAGCGCGAATTTTCACACCGACACTGCGCCCGAAGTCCATGAGACTCTTGAATAGGATGTCCTGAGTTTATTCCGCACGTGAGTAGGAGTTTCCGCAGCAGCGCGGACGCACATGACTAGCTTTGGATAACCAGTTCGGGAAAACGATGACAGCAGGTACGTCTTTCTTGTCCACGAGGACAAAAGGCTCATCGCTGACCCTGGCCGTCACAGATTCGAAGGCGGGGTAAGGCTTGCTGTTGCGCTCTTGATTCCTGTCGACGAGCGCGGCGAGGTCGAGCTCGGGAACGCGGTCTGTACGGAGGAGTTGGTGAGGGCATGTATTCTCAACAGTACGTACGTATATTCCCGGGCTTCAGCGCAGTCTCTAGCATCTTCTTATTGAGACGATGCCAGCTTGTAAGCATCTTCGCCTCGAGTTTCTCGGGATTTAGTGCTCTGGATTTCCTTCGTGGCAAGTCAGAGCAAGTGCGTGAGTGTTCAGGCGATGCTGACTTATGCTTGCGGCCTTTAGCTTTTGTCCCAGTTTCCGCGAGCGGCTCAGCAGCTGATTCGCCAGCCGCGAGAGTCCCAGCAGCTTGTACCGGAGTCACAGGTTGCTCAGTGACCTGTCCAGCATCGTCGTCCGATAGAGCTTCCTCCGTACCGTCGCGTTGAATGCCAAAGAGATCTCGCAGTTTTTCCCCACCGCTGAGCTGTGCCTGCTGCACGATTCTCTGGAATAACTCGGCGAAGTCCACCGGGATACTCTCATTCTCGGGATATGGTCCTACCGACGAGTTGATGAGTCGCAATGGCCAGAACGATGAATTGCGCACCTGGAGTGTCGGCCATGGGCAGGACGGATGTGCGCGAGATCGGCTGCGGAAAAAGCACGGCTTATGTGCTCGCTGCGACGTGGGTTATTAGGGAGAGATCGAGGATCGATAAGAGCAACGCCAGCACATCATGTGCGGCGCGTGTTTTGCGGACCGGTGCAGGCACGGAATCGTTGCCATATCGGGAATGCAGGTCACGTGGTGCGTGCAACCCGGCGCGCAGAAGCCGCGAACGCGCGGACTTTAAACCGCGTGTTCAACTTCTGCTCTGGCCGCATACCCCGGAGCAACCTTCGCCGCTGCGGCTTGAGGGAGCTCTAGGGTCCTAGCATAAGCCAGTGACGCCGTTGCGGCAGCTCAGGGTGGTCGCGAACGGCAGCCAGAGCAGCGGTTGAATACCCTTTTCGTCGTCGTCGGTGCGAGACGCGTCCGTCGCTCGCGACGCGTCCGTCCCGCGCCCACGACCGACGGATTGTATTTAAGATATTATTGCGAACATATTGCGGCAAGTATCCGGGCCAGGATCCTCAACGTGCGGTCGCAGTCGCGTCTCACTGCTCATTGCGTCACCGTCAACAGCGTCACGTGACGTGTCCCGTTCGGGAACGCGAACTCTGGAAATGAAAGCTCAGCCAATGCAGGGCTCAAGATGACTTAACTAATCTACAAGACCCCTTTGAGAGTTAAATTGAGGGTTTCTCAGTTAAAATAATGCTATCTCAGGCCATGAGGTTGAGTCAGGAGTGTGAGACAGGAAGGGCACAGCGGAAATTTCATAAGATATTATTCCAGTGTGCTCATTTGAACTTGTTGTAGTTTTCTTATTTTTTTCGAAATTTTATAAATTTATTCTCGGCCTCTTCGTCGAGGCAAGGCCATTCGACAACTTAGACGACCGATTTGGCTGAGCGGAGTTCGAAGTGCCCGAGTCAGCCGCCGGCTGCCGCCGGGCGCTCTCCAAGCTCTCCTTCGCTGCGTAGACGAGTCAGTCGACGCAGAGTATCGTGCCAGTGGACCGTTCGCGCGTCAGCGAACGTGTAGCTGGACGCGCTACTGGGAGCTCCTGCACCATCGACCTGGTTCACGCATCAGTGACACCAGCGTCTTTGAGCGTCAGACAATCGCCGCCTGTACTGCGCAGCCTGCGCACCCCCAGTCCGTCTGTCCCTCGCAAGTGAACATAAATTAGCACCACGCTCACGCATCAGTGAACGTGGCTGTTGAGCTTGCCGCGATCAGCGCTCAAGCGTCCCGTTCGTTCGTGCATCGCACAGTCACCGCCTGTACCGTCCGTCTCTCTCCACCCCCTCCCACCACTCAGAATCGTCCCAAGTATCCAGCCTGTCGTATATTAGACGTAGTATAGAAATCATCCACAGATCCACTAGTAGATATTCTCGAACTCGTATTTCAGTGAGCCATCTAGACCGAAACCATGTCAATTTTTATTTACAAGTCGCTCAGGCAAACGAAAATGAACGTGGACTCTCGAGACGTCGACATGGACGTCGACAATGCGTGAGTGTTTCGAGTATGCCGTCTCGATCTGATGCTGACGACCTCGCAGCCAGCCAGCGTCGAATCCGAACGCGCAGGCACAGGCTGTCGACGTCCAGATGGACATCGACGAGAATGAATCGTGAGTTCTCGAGATGTTTCTACTGGCAGACGAGCCTCTGATGGCTTCGTTCAGGGAGGACCCCTCGTTCACCGCTCTGCCGTATTTCTGCGCCTGGCCCAGCCTGCGGGAGGCCAGATACATCGTGCGGACGAATCGAGACGTTGTGCCCGAGATACCAGACTACCCCGTCGTCGACCCAACGCGCTGCGTCGACGGTCGCTTCGGTCTCTACGAGGCAAGCCAACTGCCGCAGATGCACGACGAGAACAACCTGCACATGGCGTTCGTGCCGCTGCTCAAGCCAGTGGGCTCACAAGTTCCGCTGCAGATTGGCCGCGCCTGGTGGAATCTCCGGCACACCGACATGCTCGGAGACTTGGGTTGGTATCGTCTCGAAGACGAGCACCTCCGACCAGCGGGCAGCGAGCTCTTCAAGTTGCCCACGCTGCTTCTAAATCGTATCGAAACGACGGAGCTGGAGACGACACCCCTTTGGCGGGCAGCCGTGGAGAAGCCAGGCCGCAGGACTGCGTTGGCCCGTATTCCAACGGAGCGGTACGACAAGTTCGTTGAGCTCACAAGCAGCCTGAGACGACAGTCGTTAAAGAAGTGGGACTGTCACGTCAACTTCGCAGAGTGGCAGCGCTGTCTGAACGAGATACGGGGCTGGATGGAGTTGGAGAAGAAGACGGGCGACCTCGAGGCGGGATTGGACGCATACATTCCCACCGTCTCGTCATACGAGGTTGCTCGCCGGGCGCATATATATCAGGCTACTCGGCACGTCGCGCCTTATCGGGGCTGCTTCACCACCAGTGACAAGTTCGCCATGTTCTACGCATCGCGAGACATTCCTGTGTGGCAGCTCCTGCCTTTCACTCGAGCACACTTCAACGAGCTCCTTGAAAAGCAGCGGGCGGGAGTCATCCGACGAGCCATGTACAGGATGTACGGGAGTCAGCAATGCGCTCATATACACGACATCGAGCGCAAACATTATGTCGAGGCGCAGCCCGTCAGCGACATCACGACCTTCTCTGGATCAAACGTCGCCGTCACCGAGTCCGTCTGGAACGGCACCGAGGACGTCGGCTTCCAGGACAACGCGCCTGTACCCGTCGCAAGCTCGTCGAGCGGCGTTGCAGGTCCGAGTTCGACGAGCCATGACCCGAGGCTGGCTAAGCCGCCACTGCCAGCGCCACTTCCTCCCCCGCCAGCGCATCTTCCTCCCCCGCCAGCGCATCTTCCTCCCCGGCCAGCGCATCTTCCTCCCGCGCCAGCGCATCTTGCAGGGCATCTGCCTCCAGCGCCGCAGCTGTCAGCAGCCGGGCCATCGACAGGCGCGAAAGGGTCGGGCATGTCGTCCAAGCGCAAAAGACAGGGTATGTATCTGTTGGCTATTTCTCATGATAGGTTACTGACCAGAACTGCAAAGACCCGGGTTCCAGCGCGGATGCCCCGCCAAAGAAGCGCAACCGCGGAACGACTGCGAAGCTGCTCGAAGGGAAGAACTCGACAATTGGCCTGGACAACATTGTGCTCGTGGCGCCAGACAGGATTTCGGCTTACAAGAGCACGGAGCGGCCGCACTGGTTCCCAACGGTATTCATGCCCGCTCATAACGTCTCCGGGCGCGTGAATGTATCGCGGGAGCGGCAGCTGGACCTCATGACCGCCGACGTGCTGCCTGTGCCGCCGAACATCGGCAAGTTGCAGCTGCACAAGGTCCCCTTGGCATCGTATTTCGTCAACGCCTGGAAGGCCGCAAAGGAGCCCGGCTTTAACTTACGCAAGGGCAAGGGCAGTGTACCCCTCGCCAGTGCCACGCGGCCCCAGGAAGTCAAGATCCGTCCTTATTTTCTCCGGCGACTGGCGACTGCGGAAACTTGAATACCGCTAAACCCTTGCTGCATTGGCTCAAGATCCGTCCTTATTTTCTCCGGCGACTGGCGACGACGGATGCCAGTCAGAATCCAGGCATGTCCGCGCCTCATTGGCGAAATTTGTTGAAGTTGGTCGTGCCGGAGCAGCATGTCGCTCGCATGGTCAACTTGCTCGGTCTGGACGCGAGCCTGCCGCAACCAGCACCTAAGGTCACATCGTTGCCCAAGCCTGTGGATGATAGTGTGCAGGACGAAGACGAGCCTGCTCCGCTACCGCCCGCATCCCAACCGTCTGCTGCACAGTCCGGTCAAGCCGTACATGCGCCAGCGCCGCCGCATCCGCCGCCGCCTCCACCCCAGCCTGCGCCGCCGCCTCCGCCCCGTCTGAACCGTCCACGGCCGGCGAGAGTCTTCGACATCGACGAAGATTCTGACTCTTGCGAGGAGGAAATGAACGAAATGTACGGTCCGCCTAGTCCCCCCGTCCAGGCAAAGACCGTCTCTGAGCTCAAGGACACGCTCATTCGCGACCTTTTCGACGAACCCGAACAAGGCAAAGTAGCTCGACGGAGCGAGGCTGAGCGGCGCCAGGTCGAACCCAAGACCTGGTATATCTCAGAGCCCAAGAGCAAGAAGACGCGCCCGCTGACGTACTACACTGTGTGGTACTTCAGCGTGGATGAGGCAAACGACGACGCCCCAACGTTCTGGCTGATCAGTCGCAAGCATCGCGACTTCCACAACATCAAGCGCGGCATGACGGAGTGGTGGGACTACAAGGCAAAGCGCATCATCTATCTGCCCTTGTCTGCTGGGAATGTGCGGGTGTCAAAAAACCGCAACCAAAGGCCAACAAGCAGGGTCCCGTTGCGGTTATGGGCCCCCTTGGCACCATCGTCGAGTGGCGCCGTTCGCGTTTCGAGGATCCGTCTGTGCCGCCGTTGTCTGTCGGGCCCGAGCCGCCAGCGGTGCCGTCGAGCTCGTCACGACTCGAACCACCTCCCACTGCTGGTCCAAAGCCTTTGATGACGCAGCCTGAGCCGCCTGCTGAGCCCCCCGCCAACAAGACGCCGCCCGAGCCGCCTGCTGAGCCGCCCGTCGAGATGCCGCCCGCCGAGCCGCTGAAGCGCATCGGTCAATATATCGACCGAATCAACCACCCGACCTTTGACGGTTACGAGCTTCCTCCCTTCACGGCGGGCAAGGACGACGATGCTGTCTGGCCGTCGCTGGATTGGCGCAGGTACATCATGTGGGAACTGACGGAGCTAGAGTTCCGCTATGAGCTCTTCTACCTCGACCTCACGATCCGGCAGAGTCACCCCGACCACACGCCACTCCAGTTCGACGCAAAGCAGCGATATAGACAATGCCGCGGTTGCTGGGGTGGCTCCGACTTTGTCCCTGGCACGGACCGGAATGCGATCAACAAGCTGACCGTCGTCGATCGCACCGAGCGCCTCGAGAGCCTGTGGAACTTCTACACGTTCATGCGCCCTTGGCCTCGAGCTGACCAGTTCCTCAAACCGTGGGATGAGCTCGTCGCCATCGGCGGCAACATCCACTCCGTGAACTGCGAGTCCGAGCTCTTCTATAATCTGGAGAGCAGCGTTTGGCATTGCTTCGCCCAGTCCTTCATGGACTATCGTCACAGACTGCCGCCGGTGCCTCACCTTCGTCCGGAATTGCCTGTAGCTGTAGCATAAGTTGTATTATAGCTGTATCGTAGCTCGTTTTTTTCTCATCTCGACACACTGTATCTTTCGCACACAACTCGCGCAATACATCTGCTCTGCTTTGACCATTTTGGGAGTCAGGAGTGACTTGTGTTTTATTCCACCTTACAAGTTGCTCTCTGGGAGTACAAGTTTTATTTCACCATTAACTTTGGGAGTACAAGTCTCGGGTTCAGGAGTCAGGAGCAGTCAAAGTCAGGACCTGGGAGTTCTGGGAGCTGGGAGTAGCAAACCAAAATACAAGTGTCTAACATATCTGGTTGGCAAGTAGCCAGTGTATTAATCACACCACATGAGATAATGGAATATCTGGTTGGCATTCCTTCACGGGAATACTTAAACAAAAAGCGCATCTGTTGACGGGATTGTTTTATCATTTGGCCTGGTAATGGTGTGCGTGCTGGGAGTACAGGTGAAGCTGCAACGATCTTGCTGACGTACATCCTTCACCCTCGGTCCAATGGACGCTCAACAGCACCGATACCTCGGACCTCGGCCACCACACTCTCCTCGGTCCGCGCACGGCATGGTCCATGGTCCAGAGGCTGTCCGGATGGAGTGGGAGTGTTGATTGTTGGGTGGTGCGCTCGTACCTCACTTGCCGACGCATTGCGCTCGCCGCTACGCTCGCCATTGCGTCAGCACCTTTCGCCCCTGGTGTCGGTGCGTGCATACATGCAAGGACACCTCGGTCTGTCTCGGATACCCGCCCGGTACCCTCCATAGGAACGGACATCCTCTATCCCCTTCGTCCGGAGTCGTTCTGCGCCTTCGGAGCGACACTTCACTCTTTCTTGACCCTCCCTTGACTCCCTTTAACCCCCATTGCTTCCACTGGCTCCCGATTACCCTCGGTGACTTCCCCGATGTCTTTCCCATTGCTTCCGGACCTCCCTTTGGTGTTGGTTGGCTTCCTTTGTCGTCCGGAGCGTTCAGATCCGGTTTGCCTCCGATCAGACTATATGTACCGGCGATTGCCCTCGGATGTACCTTAGGTTGGATCTGGTCTATTATGTGTTCGACCTTCCCCTCCTGAGTACCCTTCCTGGTCGGCTACGCCTGCTGGTCGGTGGTGTATGCAGCACACCGTGACACTCTGACTTGTTAAGGGTCCCTTTCAATGCTCTCTGCCTTCCAAAGAATAAGATCTGGACTGGCAAATATCAATTTCAAGACAATTCAGCCAAAATTCTGGTGAAAAAAAAAAATCCCATAAGGCCAAATGTGGTTTTCAAAAGGCAACATCTTCTGGCCTGCACGAAAGTGATTGCATGAGAGCCAAATGGAAGCATCGATTGAAAGGGATCGATGCTCATAGCTGATAGGTACAGTAGAACGCAGGTCTTTGACTTCGACATGCCAACGTGACAGATTCGATTATCTTTTTTTGCAGCGAAGAACGACGGCAAACTTTGACAAAGAATTTCCAGTAATTTCGCGTGTGATTCAAAAAGCTAGTCCAGTTGGGGGGAGGGGCACAGAAGAGCGCAGACCGGATATGATAGCACACACATCCCGGCGAGTCGGCGACGAGCTCAGGAGAGTCGTGGTGGGCATGGATGGGCAAAATCTCGCGCGATGAATGGGATAGAGCGGAGGTGGTGCAGAAGGGGCTAGGATGGGGTGGCGCGCGGGGTTGGGGGAAACGAGGCCACGCGCGAGCAGCGCGATACCTATGCTGCAGTAGTGAACATGGCATAAATCGGCGCCTCGCGCGCTCTCAGTGCCAATATAAGTATTACATGCGATGGCAGCTCAGCGCTACGCAGTGCGTGCAACGCTGCAACGGCGGTGGCGACGTGTACCCATCGTGCATGCACGACGCAGCACTGCGCATGCACTCACACACGGCCTCAGCAGCGCAGCATCCCGGTGTGCAGCAAGGGGCAGAGGATGCGCACCGCACACTGTCGCTGAGTTCGCGGTCGCAGTGTGCACGCATCGCGGTAGATGAAGGCTGGGGGCCGGGGGCAAGGGGACCCAGCCGGCAAAATCCGGAGCATCAGGTTAGGATGGATGGGTCGCCCGACCTTCCGCTACAGAGGTTCGGGACCCCGGCCCATTTGGCTCCGGAGAGCACCAAATGAACCCATTTCAACTTGAGATTGACTGAGAAAATGGGTTCTGCAGAATTTCAAGTAGTTTCAGGCCCTCTGAGCCACCCTGAATGACTACAAAGGTACTGATCCAGGAAGCTTCGGATGTATATTGTCTGCTGATGTAATGCATCAATGTTCTGAGATGGGACCCTTGGGCAACCTGCTGCATGCACACGGAGTCCGGGACCCCATGTGGCCGATTAAATATAATTTTCGGAGTAAAAAGCTGTCATATACCAGAAAAATTGGTAGGTTGCGCATTTCCGGAAGCAAACCGGAGGTATATCCGCGGAAATAGGATGGATGGGTCGGACCTCGGTGGCTTGCAGAGGTTACCAACCCGGTGCCGTTCAATTTGCTTCCGGTGTCCCTTGGCCGGGGGATCGGGGAACGAGGACATAAAATCTTAGGTTATGCGAGCAAAAAAAGAAAAGGGAGAAGGTTGCGCGCGACAATCGCGAGCAAAGATGGGCTGAAGACGCCGGTGTCGTACAGCGCATCAGCGGCGTCATTGCATCGACGACGGCGACGAGGCAAAAGACGGCCAAACACACAAACATCGGCTGCGGCACCGGAGACTCGGACATACGGGTATAATCGGCCGTAGCGGTCATATCTGCCCGTTGGTATGTTTGGCATGGTTGGTTTGGTTGGTTTTGTCAGCAACTCATACGTTCTCGATAAAACAGTGCGAATGGGTCGGCAGATCGGTTTCTCTTTATTTTTGTGTACTGAGTCTTGGGCTACATGTGTGCATTTTGACAATAGGATGCCGCATACAGATATGCATGCACAGAAGACTAGATGGCCCCCCAAGCGCCCAACTAATAAACTGAGTCACGGCTCCACGGCACCCGAACGACGAAAATGGTACAGGATAGGTCTCAATCGTAACGTCTCATGGCGCTAGAGTGGGGGGGCGTCAAGACCCCACTACAAGCAGGAGCATTCACCTACGAGTATAAAGGCGGCGCGCCGCGCCAGCGCTGCCACTGGCAAGCATCAAAGCAACGCACCAATGAACTTCACCATATCGCACAACGACCCCTTCAACACCGAAATATCCCAAGCAGGGTCAGGCGTTGCTTACAGTGTGCATTCGCCGGGAATAGTGAGGAAACGCACGACCGTTTCCCGCGGGGGCGCGCCAGTCGCCGAGATCGAGTGGCATGCGCTCTCGTCGGACATCCTTCGCATGCCCGCGGGGAACGCTGGAGTAAATATCAGCGATTTCTTGCCGCGATCTGGTCTCCTCGGCTCGTGAGTCCTCAGCCGTCGCTTTCGTGAGTCTACCGCCTCCTCATCGTCAGCACTGAGCAGAAAGCGGAAATTCATGGTCGGCGAGCAGACGTACACCTGGCATCCGTCGGGCTCGTATTTGACTTTAGGTTCCTTAAATGCCATTCTTTTGAGAGGCTGCGGCTGACGCTGTGTAAATTTTGTGCAGCTATACGCGGGAGATTCGGAGAAGACGGTGGCCAGGATGGAGCAGCACCTCCTGCGCAACTCGACACTGCAGGTATCTCCGGAGGCGGAAGGCATCCTCGACACGCTCATCGTGAGCATGATCGTCGTGTGGAAACTGCGAGAAGAGCAGAGACGGGGAGCTGGAGCATGAGCCGCGCTCCCTGGCGAGCATAGAACCAGAAGTGTACCAGTAGAAATAGTTGGCATAGACGCTGAAATGCATCTGCCCACTGCGTTTTGGTAACCGCGTGCGTTCACGGCATGAGCCTGGCGCAGACGACAGCCCAGACTTCGCGGCGAGCATTCAAACTCAAGATCTTGCCGCCCGAGCAACATGTACTGGTACTACTGCCGTCAATCTGAGACAGAGACCCAGCCACACGTTTGCCTCGTGAGCAGAGCATGGAAGTAGATTGCACTGAGACGATGAGGCTGGTATCAGCTGTTTGGGAGCACGAAGGGCTATTCTCTCAATTCTACGCCAGCTGTCTCAATGGATAGCTGATGGTCGGATAGAGCTGCTGAGAACTCCTGGACCGAGAGCGCCGATAGATACTCGGTCTGACCTCCAGGGGCGCCGTAATCGGGAGAGGCAAGTCCTAGCACCTTGAGATTGGGGAAGCTCGGGCGACCCGCCACCGTTGGGTTGATGAGTGCCATGAGGTCGCGTATCCCGCGATGGGGACCGTCATCCGAGTCCTTGACGACAAAGTCGATGCGCGAGACGCGGGGCGCGGCGATCGTCGTGTTCAGCAAAATCGCGCGCAGAGGCCACGAGATGCTCAGGCTGCACAGGTTCTGGATGTGAACGTGATCCCATAGATGTGCAAGTGCAGGGATGTGACCTGTCCAGTCGTCCGCACCGTCGCCGAGCTGCAGTGACCGGAGCCTCGAGTCCCCGTCTGTTACTTCGAGCTCTACGCAAAATCCACTGCACAGAATCTGCAGCTTTTCACAATTCACGACGTCTTCCAGAGAATGAAAGACAGTCTGGTTGTCGAAGGAGACGTATCTCAATGTAAGTACCCTGAGTGTAGGGCGTCGAAAAATGGGGTTGAGGAGGGATTCCCAGCGCGGCGTCATGCGATCCAGAACGAGATCCCGAAGGCCGGGGACAAGTTCATGCCCATCTCCTGGGTCACCTGGGAAGTCATTTGGCGGAAGTTCGCGTAGCTGAGCGTTCAGAAACACCAAATGAGGGCAAGCGCGGAGACAGTGGTAGAAAGCGTGCGCATCGGAGAAATCGCACCGCATGTGCTGGAGGGAGGGTAATAAACGCACTCCATTTCGCACTGGGATGTCCCATAGAACCTCGCCATAGCCTCTGAACTCGCGCAGCTGTGGAAGTTTGAGCCGCTCGAGCTGCATCTTCGCCATCACCGTGGGCCAAATGTTCAACCGGCCAAGGTCTGTAATCCGCCGCACGCCTAGTATTTCTAAGGAAAAGAATTCCCCAATTTGATGCATGAAATCGATGGAGAACAACACGTCGCCAGATTGGCAGATCAGGGCCGTAATCCGGTTAGCGTGTGGCCGCACGACGTTGGCGAGCTGGGTAGCCAGAGAATGGGCGGAGAACACAGGATAGGCGCAGATCTCCAATGTAATGGAAACGCCATTGCTGCGAGCAAGCCACGTCTCGACCGTCTGCATATTATGCGTCGGGTTCTGGAGATGCTCCGGACATTCGCATAATCCTTCATCGCAAAAGCCGAGAGCATGTACAGTCGTAAAAAACCGTACATTGTTCCACAAGTGAGCGTGGTCCAGGGCGATGGCGCGCCAGTAGCGGCAGACGTGGGTGACGGTGATCAGGGGCCGTCTGGCAGGCAGGAACGACCAGATGAGGCACCAGATCTCCGGCGGGAAGCGAGCGCTGGAGCGTGCAGAGTTGTACAGATGTTTTAGTTCTTCCACGGCGGCTGCGCATTGCTGCAAGACGTCCTCGCAGAGCTCGTCAACGACATCCCTCCGAAGAGCCATTCAGGTTCTGGGACGCCTGTTGATTACAGATTAGGCTCACTTGGTGTAATTTTCGTCGGCTTTGAGTATATCTTCGAGATCTTGCAGAAGTGTGGGCAGCAAGCCTTTCAACAACGACGAAGACCGCGACATTGGTGGGAGGCAAAACGGGATAGCGGAGTCCGAATGACAGAAACTTGATGCCATCGTTTACCAAGCAGTTTTTAGATACACATATTGGACCTTATGGCACTATGTCTGATGGTAATTGAAGGGGATGCGTATATGAACATCATATGTTGAAGTTGAACTTAAGTACTGAATAGGAGTTCTCGGTTTTCGCATCTCACTGTGTCAGCCAGTTAGTATGCTATTAGTAGGCATGCATCCGTTACTAACGCGACTAAAGGCCCCAACATCACGTTCTCCATTATTTTACATATGTAGAGGAGGCCGCGCCGAAGCCGCGCCTCCGATTTGTTTCCGGTGACGGCCGTGATTCCTTCTTCCGCCTTCACACCAAACCACATCCTGCGGCATTTTTTTCACTGCTCGCAATGGCAGCCTCCCCGCTGGCGCACGACATCTGCGCCGTACGGCTCGAGCGCGACGAGCAGAGGCTTGCTGAACTGGAAACTCAAATTGCTGCGGTTTTTCGTACGCTGGGCGAGGTTAACGCAAAAATCTGCAAACTTCAGCGAACCAAGGCGGATGCACAGGCATGGCTCTCATCGCTCATACCTCAACGTGACAATATGCTACTCGATATCGCCTCGCAGCGCTCTGGTCGCAGCCCACTCAGTACGTTCCCCGATGAGCTGCTGGGCCACATCTTCCGGATGGCAGCGTTCGCGAAGGACCCGTTCTGGCCGTCAGTGCACGAAGGAGCTTACAATTACGACCGCGCGCGCGCGCCGTTCATTGTGGCGGCTGTATCTCAGCACTGGCGCCGTGCAGCGTTGCTCGCGCCAGATATTTGGCACTACGTCGGCATCCCCGTAATCGGCGCGATTGATTATGGCTCAGATCCCAAGATCCGCGACTACGTTAGCACCGTCCTTACGCGGTCTGGCGCATTTCCCGTAGACATCATGCTGGAATCCATTGACGACCACGCGAACCACCTGGTAGCGTCGATTCTGGAGGCTCTCAACGAACATATCCATCGGTGGAGGCGCGTTCACATTTCATTCAACGATACCGACGGCCTGTTGGAGATGATGCAGTTTCTTCGCGGTCGTGCCCACCTTCTCGAAGAAGTCGCAGTTGTCGTGCCGCGATGCGATGCGGCCGGGAACGAGGTTGCGCCGCCACATCTCCCATGGCCCAGCAAGATGCCGAACTATCTCTCCCACTGCCCGCGTCTCAAAGCGTGTTACGTCTACGGCATCCCGTTCACTTGGGATCCCATGCATACCAGGCTTTCGTCACTCGTTGCCCTCACCCTTGAAGCCGCGACGATGCCCATATCTATTCTCTGGAGCACCCTTCAGCTTACACCGATGCTCGAGTATCTCTCTATTTCGTCTGGAATTGCAGTAAATGAAAGTCTCGAACGATATCCGCTCGCCCTGCTAAAACTCGTCACCCTGCGCCTTCACAAAAACTCGCCGACGATCTTCGAACGCGTGCCGACTGCGCTCCAGGTGCCTTCTCTACGCTGTGTGTCCGTGGACACCGGCTCCGCGGATCCTGACAGACGACCGCCTATGCCGCAGCTCGCGGCGTTTTTCGAGAACTGCGGCAGCTCGCTTGACGACGTCGAGCTGTGCAACATGGTGCTCTCGGAACGGGACGTCTCCGTTCTGAGACCGCTGTCGGTCATCAGCACCCTCAGCCTCGATAGGTGTATCGTCTTCAGCTCCTTTTTCGACGGCATGCACGACGCGGAGAATTGTCTGATGCCGCAGCTCAGCCGCATGGTTCTGCATAGCACGCATAACGCCGTCGAAAGGGATACCGATGGCCTTCTCCGTCTTGTCCGCGCGCGCAATCCCGAGAGCGATAGCCACAGTTTTACCGACGCAGAGAAGCCGCTGTGGAACTCTTTCAAGGTCCTCGATATCTTTGACGACTGCGACTTCCCGAAATGGGATTTGCTAGAGATTCGGGGAATCATGATGGATACAAGGTCCGTCGATGCTATCTGTGCCTATTCTCTGGTTGACGCATCGGTAACCCATGACATAGCTTTTAAGCAGGAGAGACGCGATGTCGTGACGAGTCTCAATCGATCGACAGATGCAACACCTGAAGCTTACACTCTGCATATGCTAGTAACTCGGTGATAATTAACGCAACGAATCCAAGTAGTGACTAGCGATAAGAAAACTTCTACACGCGTTCGCGAGCAGGCTAAACGTCTGGAAAAGTGTTCCACTGATGCATCGCACCCCTGGGGCCCACAGCGAAGAAAGTCATCATGACACGAGGGCGACGCTATAGTCAGGCCGACGTCAACATCACTGCGGCAACCACATGCTCAAGAGAAAAAAGACTCACCAGCTCGCGCGCGCGCTCGCGGTACTCCCAGAGTAGGGCGTCGTGCGCCATCATAAAGTCCAGCGTGTCCTTCCATTCAGCAGGCGACATCGAATTGACCGGCGCGCCCGGGACGACCTTGCGGAAGGCGACACAGACGTTCTTGTGGGGCACCCTCCCACCGGCGGCGTCGGTCCAGTCCCGCTGCTGACACTCGTCGCTGCAGTAGCAGAGTTTCTCGCAGCCGGTGCACCTCGCAAACACGGCGTCCGGCGCGACGGTGTGCGCGAAGCGGCCGCAGTCGGGGCCGGCGCAGCGGCGGCGGAACTTGAGGTTGAGGAGGCCGAGGAAGAGGTTCACAATCTCGTGCAGCTCAGCCATCGGGGGGTTGCGGTACTTTTGCGCGCGCGGGGGAAGAGCGTCCACCGGGAGCTTGAGGTATTGTTGGAGCAGGATGGCGGCGCTGGCGAGGCCCTTGTACAGCCCGTCTGACTCGGGGTCGTCGGCCCTGATCCCGTCGACGAACGCGAGTCCACCGAGGATCGCGGCGAAAACGTCCGCCTCGCGGCCACGGAGGACGACGAGCAGGTCGGAGCCGCCGGAGTCGGGGCCCCATTGGACTGCATTGAGAAGAAGCGAAACACCAGCTGCCCCGCGCAGGCGAGCAAGCCACGCTGGGCTTTGTACCACGAGATTCTCGGCGCGTTCGGCAGCATTTCGCCCGCGGAGACGGTCGATGATGAGTTCGACGAGGCTCGCGCGGAAATCGGGCGATTGAGTGACGGCGTCGAGCACAAACGGACGAGCGACGTGGACGACGTGGTGTAGGACGAGGATGGGTTGGACAGACGATATGATAGTGCCCCAGTGGACGAGGGTCCTGAGGGTGGCGAGAGGACCAGCTGGGAAGAGCTGAGTCGACGACGAGGGCCAGAAATTCCGGCTGGTCGCAAAAGGCTTGCATCCACGCTCGGCGCGCTCTGACGCCGAGTCGCCTTGACCGCCCAGAACCAGGAAAAGGCAGAGGCAGGCGGTGTTGACGAACTCGTGCACGACCTCCGCCTCAGTCTGCGCGTGCGGGCGGCGGCAGCGGTCGAGGTTGTCGTCGAGCGTCTGCCCGAGCGCGTCCACTTCCTCGTCCGAGAGAGCCTTGATGACGACGGAGACGCAGGCGTCCCAGAAGGTATGGCATTGAGCGCGCACCGCATCGAGCTCGCGGCTCGTCGCAGTCTGGAGCATGTCCGCGAAGCGGGTGAAGCAACCCGGGCAGCACGACGGGGGCGCGGGCCCAGCAAGCCGTGAAGCGAGGGAGTTGGCGCGAGAGACGAGGTTCATGGCTCTGAGTGCCGCTGGCGTGGGGGAAAACGAGCAGCAAGTCGCAAGTCCGAACCCAGCCAGCGGTATAAATGGTAAAATCAGTCGCCCCACCCCATGTGCTCGGAAGCGAGCGAACCATGTGCGTCGGCAGGCGTGCCTGTCCGGCAGGCGCGCCTGCTCGCGAGCTGGCGCGCCAACTCGCACCTCAGGCGCGACTGTTGGACCCCCAGGCGCACCTGCAGAGCTCGGATGGGTTCCTTAATCAGCGTGGCATCACGGAACCATGTGGGACACGGGCAATCGGTGCGCAGCAGGCGCGCCTGGGCAATGGATGGCGCGCCATCCTGCTTTCTAGGTGCACCTTAGGAGCGCGTCGACTCGCACGCCAATCTAATGCGAAGGCCACAGCGCCACAGCCAAAATGGCATTTGTCTGGCAAGCAGGGCATATTGCGCTCCAGGAACAGGCTGCTCGAGGTCTCGATACTGGGATTTGGCGCGGTCGTCGCTCAGATAGCAGGGCTTTTTTTGCGTGCAGATATTGTGCATGGAGTCCGCCCAGGATTTATCTCATGTGGTTGTGAAGCGCGTTCTGACTCCAGGCAGAACTGGCGCCGTTTTCGCGTCCGGCCATCGTGCGAGCGATATGAAGCGGACGAAGGGTCGGTCGGGACTCTCCGTCGTCCGCCGATGGCATGCCATCAGGATTCAGGAATAACTCTCTTCATAGCTCAACATAAAAGAAGAGTCCAATTATCAGGAAGAATCAAACAGTAATATCTTCAAACCCTCTGGCTTACATATTATTCTGCGGTGCATATATGTCATCATTTTGTCGATAGATAATTGATGCGGCCATGGTTGACCACTTGAAGAGAATGACGTCCATTCGAGGGCAGGGAAGCCAGACAAGGCAGCTAGACACGCCTGGAGAGAAGCTCAGCCTTCATGTAAACTAGGGTGTCAGATCCAAATGTTTTGTGACGAAAAACAGTCTGATCATACTTATCCCTGCTAGAACCCGATAGCAAAACAAACAGCTGCAGCTGGCCGTATTCTGGTATGCTGAGTATAGTCACTAGTGGATCTTAGCCCTTGGCGAATAAGTTTTCAGCCAGCGAAAACTTATCGGGCCGCGCACACAAGGCCAATCCTACAACGTGACCGCTACAAGAAAGTATACAGAAGTATCTTCCTCCATGCATCTCAGGCGCTTACATGCTCACAATCTCCGTCGCTACCGTGCATGATGTTGCTGACGGATCCAATCGGGAATCCGCAGCAAGGCAAACCGCAAGCCACGGCTGAAGTCAATCAAATGAGCTTTCTCCCCGACTGAGAACCTTCAGTACTTGCATAGAAATATCGAGCTCTCAGGTTTTTCACAGTCAGAGTACAATTCACCAGGATTTAGTTACCGGCTAGCCGATCAAACCGCCCGTCGGCAATCAAACCGTATGACGGGGCTGACCGCGCAATCGTGGAGGTGCTTACCCTCTTACCATGCCCACGACCGTGCCACCAGCCGCGAGTCCCACGCATACCGACTCGTCTGACCGCACGATGGCGCAGCACGAGCGCGAAGAGCGCGCACCCGCCAGCAGTTTCTCCGACGACAGCGATGTCGACACGGAGATTGAGTTCGAGCCGATTCACGCTGAAGACGATCTGGAGTTCGAGGAGGGTCCGCTCGAGCAGCCAGTACCGACTTCGCAAGTTTCGACCGATCCTTTACCGCTCCGCGTGCCCGGGCTAGGATGGGCAGACGTTGACCTGCGCGACCCGAAGCAGGTATGTATTTGCTCATGCTGTGTGTGGCGCATCTGCTTACTGTATTGCTTTAGATGCAGGAAGTGCGCGACTTTACGATTCTGCATTACGTTCAAGACGATGAAGAGCCCTACCGCTTCGATTTCTCTGCGGAATGTCTGAAATGGTAAGCTTCCCTCATTCAACTCTTCGTCTCAATTCACGCTATTGTAGGGCCCTCATGCCTCCCGAATACTACCCAGACTGGCACATAGTACTACGTAAATTCGAAACGCAAGAAATTGTTGGCTTCATCGCGGGCTTCCCGCTCAAGATACGAATACGCCAAAAGTACGCGTTCTGGTCATTGAGCGCAACTGATCCTCTAACTATGCCTTAGCGTCCTTCAAACCTGCGCGATCAGCTTCCTATGCGTCCACCGGGAATGGCGCGGACAGCATCTTGCAGCCGTGATGATGTCCGAATTATCGCGGCGCGCGCAACTGCGCGACGTGCACCAGCACTTTTACACGACCGGAACGACGCTTCCCCGCATGGTCTCCACATCACAGTGCGTATTACTGAAATTAGTATTCTTTTATGTCAATTTCTGACTCCGTTTTGTCTCAGATACTACCATCGATGCCTGAATTTTGCACAGCTACACAAGATCGGCTACGTTGCGCCACCCGCGGGCGTGACAGTCGACGACGCGATCGCCTACTACAAACTCCCAGACCACACATCGGTGCCCGGGCTCCGTGAGATGCGCGAAGACGACATTCCCGCCGTCACGCAGCTCTGGGCAGACTTCAGTAAGCGGTACAGCAGCGCGGCGGTGCTGTCCGAGCGCGAGATGCGGCACTACCTGCTCTCGTCTCTGTCTCTGAAGCACAGGAAGGACGGGCGCTCCATGTTCGCATTTGTCGTGGAGGCGCAGGACGACTCGCGCGCCATAACGGACTTCGTGTCCTTCTACGTCCTCAAGGTCGTCGCGCTCGAGCAGCCCAACGACCCGTCGCGGACGCGACGCATTCTCGACAGCGCGCACCTGTACTACTACGCGTCGACGTCTACGGCATCTGACGAGCTCCTCGCGGCGCGCTTGAACGAGCTCATCGCAGACGCGCTCGTAGTGGCGCAGCGTGAGGAGCTCGATGGCTTCAACTGCATGAGCATCATGGATAACTGCCTGTTCTGCGCGCAACATGAACCGCTCAAGGTTCGCTGATTTATCTACACTACTTGTGTTGCTGTATGTTGACGATGGTCTGCAGTTCCATATGGGGACCGGTCTGCTCAAGTGGTACCTCGAGAACTACCGCGTCCATCCGCTTGCAGGGCGAGATGCTACCGCGGACGCGCCACCAGGTAGGGGTATCGGGGTTATTATCATATAACTTGTTCATCGTACACGCATACACCATTCTACGTATACGCTCGAGATATTATAAGGAAATGTACAGTATGTCTAGTACTTGTGCATATATCGTAACATAACGCACGAAGGGCCTGCCGGTCGCACGGGATGCTAGTACTGTTGAAATTGAGTTCACAGACGAAGATACAGCATAAAACTCCAGTCTCGTCTTTGCCGTGTGTTTTCCTGCTTTTCACGATCTCAGATATGAAGGGCGAAATGGCAAAGTCGGAGAGTTCCGACAGGAGCGTGCTTGGCCTCTTCTTCCTTCGCCGCTGCAAATCCAGCTGGCCAGCGTGGGGGCCGCGGTATGCACGGACGCAAAGCTACACGATTGTATGTGCTGATCCGGCCCACTGAGCGGAAATAAAGCCCTGCTGCCTTTTTGCCTGACCGCAATTTGACCGCTGCCAGTACCGCCGCTCAGGACAAACGTACCAGTGCATCGAGACCCTACATTGTCGACGTCTAGGAGAACTATATGCCCTGCTTGCTCTGAGATCTACTGCGTGCAATTGTCCACATCTGGAGTACTACGCGACGAGAAGGCGCTGCGTAGGCGCACCTCCGAAATTGGGAAATCTGGCAAGCCTTTGCCTAGGCGCTCCTACTGCCAAAGGAAGTCGATGAACCACATGGCTGCGTGATCCCCCCGTCATTTAAGGTACGAGCTTTAACGCTGTAGGTGCACCTATCGGCCAAATACTATCTTCACCGGGTCGAGCTTGCGCGTCGGAGAGCGCCTAGGTGAGCCTGCCTTCAGTGCTGAACGGCCACCCGTTTGGCACAGTTCGCATCCGAAGGTTTGGCACAGCAGCGGGCAATCAGGCTGGTCGCCCATTTCCCGTTAAATACCGGGTGGGTTTGATATCTGCATCTCGTCTTTCCCCCGTCAACGCGCATCCATACCCATGGATCTCATCGCTGCTGCACACGCTCTCTCCGCCAATGGGGCGGAGACGTCACAGGTGTCCTTCTGCCCAGGTTGCTTCCTGCGCTTCGCACTTCGGCTCCAAGCTGCGTCCGAAAGCGAGCTTGACGCGTTGCGCGTTGCTTGCGGCGATTTCTGGAAAGCGTGCATCGCGGTCGTCATCAAAACCCGTTCTGATGACGACGTCGACGAGTTGCGTCGTGTCCTCCGCCGTAATCACTCCAGCTGCACTTACGAACCCGCCGCTACTGCAGCAACGGAGAGTGGGCAGGCTTTCCAGAACGTCGTCCCCGCTATCTTGGACGCTGCTTGCCGCTGCATTCACCACGGTCTCGCGCGAGGGAGACTTTCGGCGTACCAGCGCTCAGACCGTCGTCTCAAGGTGTTCTCGAGGCTCGACAATTACTGGCCCTCGACGACGGACGAGCTCTTCCCGGAGGGACAGGTTGCCACTCTCGCCGCGCTGGTACACTGGGGTTCCAAAATTCCGTCTGCTAGCCCGTTGTGGTCCTTAGCGACATTGTCGGTATTGCGCTGCCCTTCTTCCTCAGCGCGCTCTTCCAATCGATGGAGCTCCGCGCGAGTCTCGTCAAGCTGATCATAGCGCGTCTCTGCGGAATCAACACGAAAAGCAAGGACTACGTCCTTCCCAATAAGCCATCGCCCAGCCTTATATTGACTTGGCGAGTTGGCGGCATCCGCACCGTCGCATCCCTTTTCCGTGTTCTCCAAGTTGGCCCTGACGCTAGGAAGGACGACCTGATCGCTGTTATCGATGGCCACAAATCAGACCTTTTCCCAGTCGTCCTTAACGCCATAGAGCTCATCGACGACATTCCCAACACGGAAACGACGTACAGTGTGCTTGCGTCGGTCGCTAACGTCCTCCAAATGCGTCTGAAGCTCGCCATCAGCGTACTCCGCCGCCTGTGCTTGCGTTTCGCCACCCTGCGATGAATATGGCGGATGTTGTGGTCTGCTTCCTCTGCACTGTCAGGAAGCAGGAGCGCCGGCGTTGCGACGGCCCGGGTTGTGGGATCTTCGTTCATAATCTTGAGCCCGAAGCCGCGTTCTGTCCCGGTGCAAAACCCTGAGCTACTGCAGTCCGGCCTGCAAGAACCGTGACCTGGAGACCAGCCACAAAAACATGTGCGCGGCCATTCGCAGACTCATCGATTCCTGGAACTACGAAAAGACGTTTTCGGAGTGCGGACACTGGGAGCAGTACCATCTCTGTTCCTTCACTCTCGGACACGATGCGCTGCCATGGGGGCTCAGGAAGCGAGCAAGTGAAATTGTGAGCCCTGCTTCTACTTTGGATCGTGACCGCTGGCATTGATTTTGTGTACTTGCATATAGTTTCTTCCTCTTGGGATGTTCGGGACGACCGTTCTGGTCGCCTCGCCCTTGGCCGTTGTCGGCATGAATGTTTCCCAATATCCCTAAAAACGACTCTTGATGAATTCCCACAATGTACTTATCAACAGTTGACATTGTCGTTCTGATCAGTGAGCTGCAAAAACGCTGCAAGTGGTTCTTCACAGGGGAGCGGTGCAACAGGCGAAGGAGGGTCAAATTTAAGCCTTCATCAGACCATATCAAACCCATATCTCTAAGGACCAAGTGCAATGCAGCGCGGATCGCAGCGCAAAATCTTCATCCATACTCCAGCCACGCCGTCCTCCTCGCATCCACGTGCAAAACCCGTTTATCGAAAGAGGATGAATTTTCTGTACCTCATAGAGCGACGATGCGCAAGATTAAATAACGAAGTTGATACCCGCCGGGCAGCTGATTACTCTGTATATGCGTCACTGATGACTCGGGCCTCCAGGATATGTAAAGCTTGTGACTGTACAGTAGTTGTGCGGAACGCGGAGTTTGCGGATGTTTGTTGACTTGCTCTCCGCCTCAAAGGTTTTCAGCTACCCTCAATAACATTTACCGGTCATTCCACCCGGCGCTCGTCGTTTTCTGCCAAGACACAGTGTTCCCAACGCCTAGCGTCGTGGCTATGGGTCGAACCACTGCGGACGGTCGCCACATCCAAGTCGACGTAGTCCGCTACGCGACGGACGTTCTGACGCCTCAGCTCAGGGACCCGCAGAAACCGCAATGTTGCCCTCTCTGCGTGCTACTCTGTGTTGCAACACTCAGGAATCCCGATTGCGACCAGATGCTATCCTATCTGCGCCTGGAGAAACACGACTTTTTTTCTGCATGCATCGGCGTTCTCGCAGCACCTCGCGGCGACTCGGATATACCCAGACTGAGGGCGCTACTTGACGATAACCATTCGAGATGCGTCAATCCAGAGTGGCATGTTTTTGTGCATGCACAGACTATCGACGATCCGCTAGCGCTGTTCATAACGACCCTCATCAGCTGCGTGAGCAGCGCTATCCGCAACGTCAGGGCGAAAGGCTGGTTCAAGGCCAAGGCGCGGGAGGGCACCTGGCCAACGGCCCCTGAGCAGCTTCTACCCTTTGGCGCGCGGTCTAGCGTGCAGTCGTACGTGTTCTGGTGTCGCACGCTCCTATCGCCGTTTGCTGTTCCCTTCCTCGTGGGGCTTTTGGAAGTTGCGCGCTCCGAGGTTCTACCGCATCTCTTGGCACCTCCTCAAAAGGATCTCCTCATGGAGACGCTTATAGCGACGCTCTCCGGGAAAGCCATGTCATCCCTCGTTTCTGCAGATTTGGCGACAGCCGGCCAGCCTTTCGGACTAGTGCCTCAGCAATCTGCGACACACTTGATGGACACCATTGCAAATGGTCAAGGTGCCTCGCTGGTCGACTTGGCCACTCTTTATTCTGGTCACGAGAGCGCCCTCTACCCAGCAATCATTTCCGCACTGGATTCCAACTTGATTGACGACGAGATGCTCCTCCTCACGCTTTCTTCCACCGCGGCACATATCCACGAGCGGCTGTCGCTTCCTCAGTCCGCGCTCCACGAACGTATTCTCTGGTACAAGAGCAAACTGGACCTTCCGGAAGGCACCAGTGCCGCTGTTCAGCTGGTGTTTATGATTCTATTCCACCAGTCACGGTCCAAGACATGCTCCGCCGCAGGATGCCGCGAGGTTGGGAAGCAGACGTGTGCGCGGTGCAAAACCGTCCGCTACTGTGGACGGGCGTGTCAGCAGAACGACTGGAAGGTCCTCAGGGGCAAGCATTCGATGTTTGTGTCACACACAAGGCTTTGTGTCCGGTCCTTTGCAGGCTCAACGATGCCGGTGTATCTGTGGAAAGCAGAAACCTCCCTCGGTTCATAGAGACGTACCAGCGTGCAAATATCGCTGACTCGGATTGCGAGGAGTTGCTTACTTGGGGGATTGTAGCAGGGTTGGTACCTTCCAGTGTCCTTGGCGATCTCGGTATTTCTCTGCTCCGCTCCTCCACCTGACCACTGCCGTGTAATGCTTTGACCGTCCAGGTCAGCTCGCCCTCGGCCGTCGTGCGTCTGAACATTGTCCCCCTGAATTCAAATCAACTCTTACTGAAATTCCCGCAATGTACTTAGCACCAGTTGACATTGTCATTCCGAGCAGTAAGTTACGAGAACGTTGCACGTGGTTCTGCATAGGGGAGCGGTGCAACAGGCGAAGGATGGTCAAATCAAATTTGATTTTCACGGGCGTCATCAAACCATATTAAAGCCTTTTTTTCTAAGGACCAAGCGCAATGCCACATGGATCGCAGCGCAAAATTTTCATCCACACTTCAGCCACGCCCTCCTCCTCGCATCCAACGTGCATGCCCGTATCGCGAAGTATGATGTATTCGCGTCCGGGTGTTTGCACTGCCGCGAGGGCGGGGTGAAGTGGCTTGCCAACGGGCCTGGCTGCGATGAACGACACGCTCTCGACGTAGTGATGTCTAGAATTCAGACGAAAACTGTTAGGTATGATCAATCGCAAGATGAAGGAGAGATACACACTCGGGCAAATAGAGGCTTGGTCGAGCGGCGGTCTTCTGAGCGTCAGTCGACGAGCCGAGGCTGGCGAACTCGTCGGCCATCTGGCGCGCAGTTTTGTATGTTCCACTGACACTGCAATTATAACATATCGTCAACAAAGGAACATGCTACGAAGACGAAGACGCACCTGTTGGGTGCAACGCATGCTAGAACGTAGCGTTCAGCCACACGTCGCCGGGTGTCATCGGCGGGCACACGGCGCAGCCACAGTTTGGAGATCCCCCGCTCGTACTCCTCGCCGTTGTGCCACATCACAAGATCCAGTAACGAGTCGCGTTCACTGGCCGAAGGAAGCGCAGCGATGTGTTGCGCCCAGTCGTGGCGGACGGGAACATCTGCTAGAGGCCCTGACGACGACGTACTGCTGATGACCTCGCAAGTTTCGTACAGAACGTACAGCGTTTCGGATTCCCCAGTTAGCTGCGTCTGTGTGATAGCCCACACGGCGCCTTTCGAGACTTCCTGCGCGTCGGTGACGGTCGCGCCGAGCCACTTGCGGATACGCTCCGGCGACCCAGGGAGCGAAATGGAGAACCAAGCTTTGGCGGCGAGGAATCTGCGAGTGCATGAGTCGGGAGGCCTGCGTCGACTGCGCCGCGCGTACCGCAACACGACCGTCAGCTGATCCTGGTGGTCCGGGCTTGTCCAGAGCACCGGCGCGACGGGAGACGCTGCATCCTGGGATTCGTAGAACCGCGGAAGAAACGATGCATCGTACGCGGCGCGACGCCTCGACACTTCTTCCTGGCGCGCGCGCAGGTACGGCCAGAGATCCATGACCTCCGAGTCGCGGACTGAGCGAAGGTATGAGGCCAGACGGGCACCGGGGAAGTCGACGCGAAGAATGTGCGAAGCTGATAGGTACACTGTTGATTCGAGTTCATGAGAGCCAATTGATATTCGGCGGGACTACAGGCGTCGAACCTGCGTAACGCATAGCTTTCGACACGTAGAAGACCTGGGAGCGTTCCGAGTCAGACAGGCGCGTCAAGAGAACCGCCCATTTTCGAGCCAGTGGCCGTTGACGCAGTTTCATCGGCAAGCTGATAGGTCTAGGTGCTAATTCAAGGAGCGGAGGGAATTTCTCGACGTTGAAATCGAGCTGCAGATTGTCAGTATTTGCAGAACAGCTGTTATCAGAAAGAAGCTGAGCTGCAAGCGGCGCAGGATCGCGAATGGGGCCAGACGAAAGCACAAGGGGCCGGAGCGGTTTGAAGGGAGCTGCAGGCTTCAGATGAAGATGTTCACGAGCAGAAAAGGTCGACGACGGCAGAGGCACTCTGGCCAGCGGATCACGGTGATCGCAAGAGACCGACAGACGAGCGGGAGGGGGTAACGGGAGAGGTTTGAACGGGCGCAGAACATTGGACGAGTTGGACTTTGCAGACAGCATCGAAGCAGAGCTAGACGAGTCTCGAGTCTGAGCGGGTAATGCAGGTTGATGGGGCGGTTCGGGGACTTTAAAGACGGATTTGGGGATGCTGGCGGTGTCGGGGTTTCGACTCGAAATATCGACCTTGCGACGTTTGGCGAGTCCATTGGTCCGCCTTTTAGAAGGTTTTTCGTCGCACGTGGGTTCGGAAGGGAGCAAAGAAAGCGATGTGTGCAAATCGGGCGTCCAGGAATATGTAGAGCTAGAGCTAGATGGCAAAGCAGCTTGCAAAACGGCGTCTTTGTCGGTTGCGTTCGCAGGAAGACGTTGCGGCGCATGACCATAGTCGATTGAACGAGAAGCCAGGTTGGAAGACAGGCCAGCTTCAATCGTAGGGTGCATAGCAGTGGATTCTGATGCAGGAGACGGGGTAGAGCCTGCCGCGCCAGATTTTGTGCCAGCATGCAATGCAGTCAGTTTTTCGATCAGCGCAGCCTTCGGCAGCTTTGCGTAGCCCTTGACACCGTGTTCCTTGCACAGCGCCTTGAGCTGCGCGACGGTGCGCGTCGCGAGGTCGTCCATGGCGATGGTCAGGAAGCAAGCCGTGCTTGTGACTGTGACCGCGTCGTCACGGCTGTTCCGAGTCCTGCTGACTCAGCGACAGAAAGCTCATTTTCGCAGAACAGGAATGGTGGGAGCCCGTGAGATATTCCGTATTTGATTTTCCTGAATATTTACATCCATCCAATGATGCTTACAGCACCAGCCACTTCACAACAGGAACGAGGTATTTAAGAGAGTTCTTCGGTCCTCAACTACGAGGTGTGAGTGCTCCAGTACACCTTCAGAGCCTCGTCAACTTCCTGGACGTTGGCGTAGGCGTTGAGGGCATCGAGGAAGGGAATGTCAACTGTAAGGACTGTGTTGAGATCGAACGGTCCAACGCCTGGCTTCGCGCGGAAACGCGCGTCCAGCGGGTCTCCGAGCCTCGCGGTATCAGTGTACCCGAAGTCGGTGAGAAGATCTGTTGGGGATGCTGTTGAGATTCCCACGGGAAAGACATATTTAGGATCGGGTGGGGCAATACGTACCGGTGACATTGAACGCGGCCATCATGTCGTGGTCCTCGTGAACCTGGGGAAATGTAAGACGTTAAACGAGGAGTAATTGCCTGCGGAGCGTACGAGGTTGTGGCAGTGGAACACTGGCAAGTTGTGAATCATTGTGTCTCCGAATGGGAAGAGCTGAACTCACTGTAAACACCGTCCCAAGGAGCATAGCGAGCGATGACGTTGACCTTCTCATTTTCCTCCTGCAAACAAGTTAGCACAGGCGTCAAAGCATATGTACTATAATGTAGACGCTCACCAAGTACACAACGTCCTTCAGAGCAACGCGCTCGTAGTTCTCAACGAGCCCACGGCCGCCGCTGCGCGCGAAGATCTGGAAGTCGACGAGATGAATGTGAATGGGGTGCGACCAGCCGCCAGACTTGTTCTCCAGTGTCCACTGCTCGGTGTCGCCGCGCTGAGGCTTGGCGAGAATGCGATTGGGGATGTCTTCGAACCCGACACCGTTGATGAGCCACATTCCGTGCTGGCGCTCAAACGTGAACTCGTGATCGACGGTCGCCTGAGGCTCCGGGAGGTCGAGCGTGCGGAGAACGGCGGGGAGGTTGTTGTTAGCCAGCGACGACACGGTCTGGCCAACGCGGAACTGCAGCACGCGATCGGTGGCGGCGAAGTCGGGGTTCGTCTGGAAGTCGCGCTCGTTCATGATTGTGACGTTCTGCCCCGCGAACTGGGCGAAGTCGACGACAATGTCCCAGCGCTCCGCCATCGCGATGACGAGGCTAGTAGTGTTTGCAGTGTTGGAGACGAGCCCGGAGTCGCTGCCGATGACACTGAACGTCACGCGCTGGCCGGGGTTGCTGCTGGCCACCATGTACAGCTTGAACGTGCGGCTGACGGACGCGTCGAGCAGGCGGAAACGGTACTTGCGCGGCTCAACGAGGAGGAACGGCCACGGCTGCGCGTTGACCGTGATTACGTCGCCGTAAAGTGAGACGCGCTCTTCCTCGGGCGAGAGGAGCTGGCCGCTCGGCAGGAACTGCTTCCCGGCAAGCATGAGCGGGATGTCGTACTCGCCCTGCGGAAGGCCGAGCCTAGCGTCCTCCTCGGGATCGTCGAGGATATAAAAGCCGGCCTGGCCGAAGTACGCATTGACGGCCGTGATGCCGATGGCGTGGTCGTGATACCACAGCGTGCGAGCATTCTGGCGGTTCCTAATCGCTTGTTAGTAATGAGCTGCAGAAGCCGGGAGAACTCCCGACTTACGGGTAGTAGTAGTCTTTGTGGGTGTTAGGAGGGAGCGTGTCCTCCGCCCAGCCGTCGAACGGCGCGCGGGAGAATGAACCGTGAAGGTGAATGACGGACGGACGGTCATTCAAGTTGATGAACCTCACGACGGCCTCGCGGCCCTTTGTCATGTGGAACGTTGGGCCTGGAGCCGTGCCGTTGTAGCCGACGTAGTTCGTAGCCTGGAAGCCTTGAGACGCCGGATAGGTCTGCAAAGCAAACTTCTCGATGGTCATCTCGTAGTAGTCGATGACGTTGCCCGTCGACGCGTTCGTGTAGGTGGCGATGGGCTTCGCAACGGCGGGGATGGGCAGAGCATGCTGGAATATTTCTGAAAGATGTCAAGGAGTGTCTCTGATGCGCGATTAGAGATGCATACCTGTGTAAACGGGGGAGACCCAGTCGTCGTCAGAGTTGGTCGCCACTTGCGCCACGACGGCGAAGGGGAGCAGAGCGAGCAAGAGTACGCGGGGAAACGCCATGTGTCCTATCACGAGGATGAGGGTGAAGAACGAAGCTCTGAGGAACGAGTTGAGCAGACCTTTATAATTCGACAGAGTATTCAAAAGCGATCGAGCGAAATTTGCCACGGCCTAGTCCGCAGCAGGTCTCGTGGGAGCCCGTTGACCATTGTGGTCAATGTGAGGCACTGTGTTGAAGTTAATTGGCGGGGCCATGTCCCGACATGGCCGTCAGAGGGAAAGACGCACGCGGCTAACCGGAATCAGTTGTCAACTCAGCAATGCAGGCACTCACGCACCATTCTCCCCCGATCATATCAGGATTACAAGGAGTCCCAATACTCCAGACAACACTACCAAACGTGAAAATTATAGCGCAGCTAAAGGCCGAGCCTGACATGTGTTCACTGCAATTTACTATACTGCCAAGAGTTTCAGAAGCGATGTCGTTGCATTCCACGGTTTCCAGCGAGGGCCAACTGACTTAGGGTGAAGAAAAGGTGTGGCATCATGCACGCCAACTCCAAATATTTCGAATTTTACCCCTGCTTCTTTGAGCAACATTCAATGGAAACTGCGAGTTCCGGCGTCGTTAATCAGATGCTGAAGGCGGATTTTCACACGTGCGCCGCCGCCTTTCCGCCGCTTTGACCCATCTGGGGCCAAGTGGTCAACGATTTTCTCGACTGGATGGATGCCAACGCCACTGCCCTTCTTCTCCGCGAGGTACCATCGCTGCGGAGAGCCATACCATTCAGGGAATCCTGACCGATCCAGCGAGCGCAGGAACAGTACCATGGATCACCCATCCGCCAGGGTGCAAACGCCGGAGCGGACCCGGAGCGGCTGAGCGGTGTGCCGTGGTACGGGTTCCCGCAATCCCACATCCATTGTTTGAGTCTTGGCACGTCAGCGGGCCTTGTCCATGTTTGTGCGATCCGCGTCCTCACATGGCCCTGGAAGCCATGCTCAATTCGGTTCCTTGCAGGCTAAGTTGAATGCCGGTGTCCGGGTTCTCACGACGGCGGGGAAGCTCACTGCGATTCGTTGATGCCCTGAAGACTTCGCCAGGGGGCCCCGTAGCGCCTCGTACTACGTGCAACTATCCTCAGGGTCAGAGCGACTATATAATTCGGCCCGCGATCCGAATGCCGCGCTTGTGTACAGCGAGCTTGCTGCTTCGCGGTAACGAAATTCAAGGAATGTCTATCAGCGATTTAGCATGGATCGAGCAGGTGCGCGGTTTTCGCGGTCCCTTTCAAGTCACCATTGCATGAACGTTCCAGGAAGCTTCTGACGCTGCGCTCGCAGAGACACGGAGTCTCCAAAAATATCAGCAGCGGGCACTATACCTCTGGCGAGCGGAGAGCTGTCATGGCCTTCCGTTGCTGCGCCCGCCTCCCAGTTCGTGTGTGCGACCACACGGTCTTGTGGAGTGCTGTGGAATGAAAGCTCCCGCTGCGGGAATTTGGCCGCTGGAAGCGTCAATTCGGTAGGATTCGCTCACGACAGCCCCCTATGTGTCACCTCACCATCAATACGGAGGTTGATTGAGGATTGTCTTTCCCTGAGTACATGTGTACGCTTTGAAACAGGGCACTAAGAGTTAGTATTTCTCGAGATCTACCCTGCAGCTGATCTTCCAGTCGACCAGCAAGGGACCAGGCACATCGGTCCGTCATAAGCTATAGGCGCTGACAGATCGAACTGTCGTGCAGAAAGAGACGCAGCGCACCGACGTGATCATCTCCTTCTCACATTAACGGCGCATGATTGCCTCAAGGTCGAACACACACCTCCGTCGCTGCTCACGGGATTCGTCAGTATCTGATTTGAAAGGAGCTACGGCCTTCGTTGAATGCATGTACGGTCTAGCCCATCGATGAAGGGACAGCAGCCGTGGAGCGCACAAATCTCTGGCCCTCAGACACCGCATGCATATGTGCACGTATATGGTTAAAGCCACAACATTGAACAAACTCGGAGCATATCAGAATTGCCTAGTCAAATGTGAGAGCACGTGCGATTTGCGTATGAGAACCGCATCTTCTCTGAGCCACATTGAGCAACTGTGCCTGCGTCGTAAGACTCGAGACAAATCACTGCTTCAGGGGAATCAACAGCGCGGACCAAGACGATATTGACAGGTGGTCCCAGCTGACTCGGGGGTACGATAAGTACCAGAAACCTACTCAGTGCTCGTTCGGGTCGGAAGGACACTGCATTTGGAATTGTGCTCCGTAGACCAGCGTTTCCCTACGCAGCACCTGAAGTCAGAGGCGGTGTTGCGGAATAAAGACCCATATGTGGCTCTTGCCTCAGAGCTCGTTGTGAAAGGAGTCCGAATTGAGCGATGTGGTCTGCATGCTAAGGAGTTGCGACCGCATTGGCTAGCGCTTGATGCCACAGAAAGCCCAATCAGCTTCTAGTTCCCAGACCAAGCACCCGGTTACTATCGTGGTACAGTAGCGCATGATCTACTGTGTGCTCTCTTGTACCCGCGTCGGAACGACTAGGTCACGGCGTGGACGGAGACGAAAGCGCGGAGATGCGAGACCATGGAGCTAAATGTCTGCTCATATGCGATGCAGGACCGTCAGTTGTAAGATCACACTCAGCAGTGTGAATTCGTCACGCATGAAGTACGCGGTCCACAGGCAAGTGTCAGATGCGACAGGGGGATTTAGCCAAGGCCGGACGGAAATGAACATGCGAAATGTTGAAAATTGGAATCAGAAAATGATTGTCGAGCCGGGTGCTCTGGCAGCGTAGCAAAGATGAGCCGGCCAGCCCGGATGTGCGCACTGGGCTGGGATATAATTCACAACACGAGAACAGGGTGCAGTAAGTTGTTGGTTGCTGACAGGCAGAGTAATTTGATTCGCTTTCAACCGTGCAGAAACGCCAAAGAGTAGAGCAAAGCAACAGGCAGGGCCGACCGTGACGCAGAGCTAGTCTCCTTCGCAGACTTTGAAGTTCGAAGATAACGCAGAGCGGGAAAATGAGGCAAGCGTTATGGAAAAAGTGCACGATTTGTAGCAACTAGCGGTACGCCCAAGCGTAAGTGTCCATGGAGCCCGACCCATGTTCGCACGGATAGAATCGATGTGTTTTCGATGCTGGCGACCTTTGGGCGACCTGGTCAAAAGCAGAAAGCTGTGCTCGGCGATTCAGCGCAAAGTCCGGCTCATGATGTATATCCGAAACTCCGCAACTTTCTTCTTGACCTCATATATCCACAGTCTGCGCTCGTCGGAAGACACGCCGCTCGTCACGCTCAGTGCTTCCCGGGGTCGCGTTTGCGAAGCCGCAGGCGCACGCGCTGCTTGGATTGACGTTTTCCGCGGTGCGGCGGTACGCGTTTGCCGGGCGGAACTCAAGGAAGGACCTCGACGACGGACTGTGGGATGATGCGCCTCAGACAGTGCGCGCGGAGGCCTGAGACCGCAATGGCATAGTGTAGTCGTATGCTCGCCGCATGACCGCGGTGATGGGATCCTACAGGTAAGTATAGGGCGACTAACCTACAGGTATTCAGCGGTACTGTATCTACGGTATCGGTCAAGTTGGACACAGAAATATGCGGCTTTAAAATACATATTACAACGTTGTAACGCGTGAGAAGCTCGCAGTTAAGCGAGAGGATGATTGTGTCCAATGGCGGTATCCAAAATGTTGCAGATGTCATATTGGCCATTCTGTAGGCCAAGGTCCATATATATGAATGCGGGAAAAGCTATAAACCGAGAGCACCACTCGCGCAGCGTCTGGTGCGTCATTCTGAGCACAAGATGAGCCACTCATGCAGTTCGCAGTTGAGCAGCACTGAGGTGGTTTTTCTTCAATTGTGCCTGGGGATGGTATTAATACAACGGCATAGTGCTACTATATTTCGCAATTTCAGCCGTAATACTGAAAAAAAAAGGATCTTATTTCACTTCCAGTTCGAATCTTGAACGACGGTGATTGCCGACCGACGCTTCCTTCGTTTCTACCTATCGCTCGAAAATGGTCGGATGCGCAACTGGCTACGGCTCTGCTTGCCATTGAAACGTGCCACCCAACCGCGTGAAAGCAATCGTGGGCGGTCTGCATGCACTATATGTGCAAGCGCGAGAAACGCCCTGCTGTCTGTCTCTGAGTGACGACTCGCCAAATCCCAAGATCGAGATCTTGAGCAGCTTGGTCCTGGAGCGCAATATGCCCTGCTTTTCTGATGAATTCCATTTTGGCTTTGGCGCTGTGGCCTTCGCATCACATTTGGGTGCGACGCCCTCTGAAGGTGCACCTAGAAAGCAGGATGGCGCGCCATCCATTGCCTAGGCGCGCCTGCTGCGCACCGATTGCCGGTGTACCACATGGTCCCGTGATGCCGCGCTGATTAAGGAACGCCTTTCGAACTCTGCAGGCGCGCCTGGGGTCAAATAGTCGCTACTGAGGTGCAAGTTGGCGTGCCAACTCGCGAGCAGGCGCGCCTGCCGGACAGGCACGTATGCCGTCGCACATGGTTCACGGTCTTCTGAGAACATAGGGTTGCGCGACTGATTGCACCATTTATACCGCTGGCTGGGTTCGGACTTGCGACTTGCTGCTCGCCTTTTCCCCGCCGGCACTCATGGACCTCGTCTCGCGCGCGAACGCACTCGCCTCCCGTCTTGCTGGGCCCACGCCCTCGTCGTGCTGCCCCGGATGCTTCGCCTACTTCGCAGACCTACTCCAGGCCGCGACCGCGCGCGAACTGGACAGGGTGCGGGCTGATTGCCATCCCTTCTGGGACGCCTGCGTCGGGGTCGTCATCAAGGGTCTCTCGGACGACGAAATCGACGCGCTGGGGCAGACCCTCGACGACAATCTTGACCGCTGCCGGCGTGTGCATGCCGACACCGTCATTGACGAGAATACTGTGGCGGAGGTCGTGCACGGCTTCGTCGACACCGCGTGCCGCTGCCTTTACCTGGTGCTCGCAGGTCAAGGCGACTCAGCTGACGAACGCGCCGAGCGTAATCGCCAGCCATTTGCGACCAGCCGTGGGTTCTGGCCCTCGTCGTCCGACCAGCTTTTCCCGGACGGACCTCTCGCCGCATTGACATCTCTCGTCCGCTGGGGCAAAATTGTGACGTCCTTGTACCCCATCATCGTCCTTACTCTCCTTGTTCGCGTCGCTCTTCCGTTTGTCCTCGACACCGTCAATCAATCGCCCGAGCTCCGCGCCAGCGTCGTGAACCTCATCATCGACCGCCTCCGCGGGCGCGACGCTGCCGAGCAGGCCGACGATCTCGAGGAGCGCAGCCCGGCCTGGATGGCGCGCTTCCAAGGCATAATCGGAGCCGCAGGCCTGCTCAACACATTCAAATGGGGCCCAGACTCTGGTGGCAGCGACTTGCTCTCAGTTCTCCGCGGCCGGGAGGCCGACGTCTTCGCCGCGGTCCTCGCCGGAATGGCATTCCTCGACGGGATGAGCACCGGCAAAACGGATGCGACGTACAAGAACCTCGCCAATCCCGCCATCCTACTCCAGCAATACCTCAAGCAGCCCGTGGACGTTCTTCCCGCCCGCGCGCTCGAGTACCGCGACATTCCGGAGGACCTACCCGGCATTGTGAGCCGCTTCAACCTCCTCCTCGACCTCAAGTGCCGCCGCCGCTGCGCCGGCCCAGGCTGCGGCCGCTTCGCGCACACCGTCGCGCCCGACGCCGTGTTCAAACAGTGTGCGGGCTGCAAAAAACTCTGCTACTGCAGCGACGAGTGCCAGCGGCGCGACTGGACCGACGCCGCCGACGGCAGGGTGCCCCACAAGAACATTTGTGCCGCCCTCCGCAAGATCATCCCTGGCGGGCCGGTCAATTCGATGTCGTATACTGAATGGAAGGACACGCTTGACTTTATGATGGCGCACGACGCCCTTCTCTGGGAGTACCGCGAGCGCGCGCGCGAGCTGGTGAGTCTTTTTCGGGCTTTGCATCATTGATATTGACATATCGGCCTGACTATAGCGCGGTCCTGTTGTCATGATGACTTTCTTCGCCGTGGGCCCCCGGGGTGCCATGCATTGGAATTACTTTCCGGATATGTAGCCGTGTCTTGATATATTGTCACAAAAGTTTCTCTTGCTAGTCGCTAGTTAGATTGCGTCTTTTATATTATCACAGAGTTGCTAGCAATTTCTGATGCGGTGTCTGCCCGCGTATCATCACCACAGTGAGATGAGCGTGTCGGGTTTGGATATGTGATTCTACCACAGTGATTTCCCTCGGCAGGACCGCTGAAGTCCTCTTGGGCCGCAGGGATAGTTGCCATTAGTTCGGAAAGCATCACAGCAACAAAATCTTGATACTCACTGTTGACCATATGACATGCACTCAGTTCCCAGGCAGATTGAATGGTCAGTACAAGACGCGATGCCGGTGAAGTCGAGCCCAACGCAAGTCGGACCAACCGAGGCTTTCCACGAATCATCGCCCACAGGATAGCCATTTTCAATCGTGATAAGGCACTTGGTGCAGGCGGACAGGATGATCTTGGAGGCGCACGCAGACTGCGGTCGAGCTTGTGGCGTGGAGATGTGCGTCGCGCCGGGCAATGCAGCTGAGCAACTGACAAGATGTCTTTGACACAGAGCGTACTCTCAATGTATCGGGAAGAGAGATGGCGCTCTGTACGAGGGCGAGGCGTTGCTGGCCGCTGTCAAATACGGCCTCCAGCGCGCAACGATCCAGGGGCGGAGGGGGCCGTAACGGCGTATAATTACCATGTTGAGTATGATATCTGAGTCCAAGGTATCAGCATATATATAAGAGCCTAGCCCCTGACACGCACCATGCAATGCATCCTCGTCCTCCGCTGTATTACAAATCTGAACATCAATAACGCGTCTGCGATACAATACCGCCTTTTTTAGTGCACGCAGAATCAATTCGTACGTGACTACATTCGCACACGGGTCGATAGAAGTAAATCGGACATTGCTCTGATGCGTTGGACAGGAAGTCAAGAGCAACCAGCGGAGTTTGATTAGCCTTCACCTCGTACCATGGCCACCTCGGCGGCTCGGGCGGTTGCACTACCCCCCAACCCCATGCCAAAGCATATACACCGTTTATACTTCCTGCTCAAAGCTGCGCCTTGACATCTTTTGCTTTGGATACGGACATCGGCTATTCCCAGCTATCGTGCAGACCTCCGGGCCGCAGCGTCACAGACGGCTCGTTCTGAGGGCGTCGCGTACTCATAGGATGCACGGAGCCCTCTTTTATGGCGAAAGTCTTCCCCTGCTCGGTCAGCCGTTGTATTCATAGTGTTTACGACACACTTCTGGTGCTATCCCTCCTCGACGACTTGACCGCCTATGTCGACGCTTGGGTCTGTGGGGATTTCAAATGCTATCAGGGATTAGCTCTGACTTGTTTTGTGCTCTGTGCTGTCTCTCAGAACGTCGTGCATCGCCTGCTCACGGACCACGAACGCTTGGACCCGTTGGACCGGTTTGGACGCTGCTTGGACACCAGATGCTTTGGACCCCGGACCACGCGTTTTGCCGTGTTTCAGCTATTGTCCTGGCGTGGTTGCGCTTCGTTCAGTTGGTATAAATTGCGCATAGCGGCTTGAACGATGCTGCCAGCGATTTGACCTCGAAAATGCTCTTCCTCCCAATCGTGGAGCCACAGCCCCCAGCGCGATGTGTTGAGCTCTCAAATCTGAATTTAGACGTTTCACCACTAACATCATCTCGTCTGATCTAGTTTTTAAGGTCGAAGAAATGATGCAACGTGTCGCGGCGTTCTTACTTGCTGTCCGCGACCCGTTGAATCCTTCCTGTTGCCCGTATTGCTTTGCCGTACTAGTTTTTGATCTGGGGCACAACGTTGCGGCACTGGATGCTCTGCAACGAGATGCCTACGACTTCTGGGAAAAGTGCATCACACTCATTATTGATTACACCAAGGCCGACATCCCCCGGCTCAGGACACGGCTACGCCAGAACCAGATGGCGTGCAAGGAACGCTCCATGTACCACAAGATGTGCTTTTCGCTTGTCACCTCGGACACCTTTGATATCTTCCTCAACGCGCTCCTCTTCACCGTCGCAACTGGTCTATACGAGGGCAAGCGACCAGCGTACACCCAGGGACGAGTAGCCAAGTTCCACAACCGCAAGGGGTACTGGCCGCGCAACTTTGACGAACTCTTCCCGATGGAAGTCGATCGCGTGCTCGACGGCATCCTTCACTGGGTTTGCGCACCGTCCTCGCCCTACCCATTGTCCCTCCTGAACACATACCTTGTGACCGCGCGCGCCGTCGTCTTCCCCGTACTCATGGAGCAGCCACGCAGAGACCGAATGGCGTGGGCGCTCCTTCAGCACATGACCCCCGAACTACCGACGGTGCCCTGGCACGGCGCTGCGCCCTGTACCGTGCCCGCCGGTCTCAGCGTCCCGCGTCTTGTGCGACACGATGTAATGCTGTGCGACATGGCTCTCTTCACGCTGCGCATTGTGCGGAACGACATGCACGCGCGCACGGACGATGACGCTCTCTTCCTCGCGGGGCACGAGGCACTATTCCTCGATGCGCTCGAGCGCCTCGACGTGCTCGAAAACATGGACGCCGCGCAGCCCGTCCCTTCTCCCATGCCTTACTCTGCCGGTAACAGGCGCGCCGTTCTCACCTTGCGCGCCAGAGCTATTGGCGAGTACCGATGCATGCTGCGCGCTCTGCTTGGCATGGAGCACGGCACTTGCGCACCCGCCGCACATGATGTGTCGTCCCCCGCGCGCGTGGTGCATCATTTCCTCATCCGACGCATGAATGCCACCTATTGCTTCAACCCCAACTGCGCGCGGGCCGAGCTCGACAAATACCAAACCATGCGCCCGTTCCAGAAGTGCGCCCAGTGCCATTTTGCGCGGTATTGTAGCCGAGCGTGCCAGAAGGAGGATTGGTCCAAGAACGAGCCCAAGCACAAAGAGCTCTGCGGCCAAATTGCCACGCTGGGACGCATGGTGGAGAACGATGCGACCACGGCTGATTTTGCAGCCAAATTCGCACAGACGGACGAGCTCACCCCCGAGAATGTCGCTATGTTGGTGCGATGGGCAATGGCTTGCAGGTTGCTCCCCCGCTGCCGGTTCGTAGGAGCGGCTTAGACGATGCGCAAAGGTACATCCCTCGGCTTTACCTCGTCTCTGAGTCGCGTCAAGCTGTGCGATGTTATTTAGGTTGCGACGATTACTGGGCAGTGAGGCCTTTTACGATCGAGATCGATATCTGTCCTCACTAGAATCGTGTCAACATTCAAGCTCGGTCGATTAATTTACTGGCTTGCACAGAGTTCCGCATAGATATTATACGTCCATGTTACCGGGGTGAATGAATTTACGACGATGTGTTCCTCATGATTCCCTGAATTTCAATAACGTCCCACTTCGAAAAATCTCCATCCTCGATCAC
Organism: Auricularia heimuer; assembly: GCA_002287115.1. NCBI lineage: Eukaryota > Fungi > Basidiomycota > Agaricomycetes > Auriculariales > Auriculariaceae > Auricularia > Auricularia heimuer. Next base: position 229,016 of record NEKD01000021.1, on the reverse strand, counting down.
GACCTGCCTGAGTACCCTCCAGTGCTGCGTTTCAGGAGTTCGTGCTGCGACATTCCGAGCGCGCACCAGCCGCAGAAGCCCGCCGCACCTAGCTGATTCACCACCGACGATGCAGTCAACGTTGTTCAAAACCAGATGCGATGTTTGCGGCATGAGGCAATCCGTCTTGTCGTGCATGGCGTCGAAAAGAGCGCAGGGGACGGAAGTGTCAGTCAGGCGCAGCGTGCGGATGTGTTTGAGCGGGCGAAAGGCGTCGATTTTGTCGTCCTCGAGGACGACGTCCCTCAACTCCAGCTCTACGAGCGTGTCGGCATGCTGCGCGAGAAACTCCGATACCGCGGGCATGGAGAAATCGCGCTCCGAAAGGGACTCGATCGTGAGGGATTGCAAAAGCGGCATCTTGAATGCCGTGTGCTGCCGTTCGAGAAGCGACGGTGAAGTACCCAGCAGTCGCAAGGTCGTGAGCTTCTTGAGCTCCAGCGACTTTGGCGGCATGGCCTCGTCTTCTTTTATGCCCAAGCAGATGGTGAGAGTTTCGAGCATGGGCGTCAGCTCGAGCGTAGTCCAGAGGTCTGCCGCGGGCAGCGCCGCAAACTCAAGGCTGAGACTGACTAGCGAAGGGGCGACGGGTGATCGCAACCCCAGGCAAACGGCACGCCACGCATAACGCAAACCCGAAGTTTTGGACAGTGAAAGAGATATACTGGGAGATCATGGGGCCACTCGAGCGGCTCCTCGGACTCCTCGTCATCGGCCTTGGAAGCCGGAATAACCAACGCGATTTGTTCGAGCGACGGCGCATCTCCCCGGAGGAACTGCATGGTATCCGCGATATTTTCGGAGTTGTAGAATCCCACAAACATGTTCCTCCAGCGACCGATATGCTGATTCAGTGCCTCTAGAATCGAAGCGACTACAGGGTTGGTGGGCTCGTCGATGGACTCGAGCATAATATCCAGAGCTGTGGCACCAGAGCGAGAAAGCACGAGGTTCACATATGCGAGAATGCGCGAATCCTGATCATCATTCGGTGCCCCAATAGGCGGAACAGCGATGTAGTGCCAGATGTCAGGCGCGTGCAGGGCTGCTCTCCGCCAGTGTTGCGACACAGCAGCAAAGGAAAAGGGAGCATGAGCGCGTTCAAAGTTGCCAACGCCGCCTTCGATTGTCGGCCAGAAGTGGTCAGGCTCGAAAGCGCCCATGCGGAAAATGTGGCCCAGAAGTTCCTCGGGGAAAGCGCTGAGCGGGCTGATAGCTGCACGTTGCGCCTTTATACTGCGAAGCATGTCATCCCGCTGAGGAGCGAGCGCAGAAAGCCAGCTTTGTGCCTCGTTCTTCGAGCATTCGAGTGCGCGCAACTTCGCGTTGATGTCCTCGAGCGTGCGCGAAACCAGAGTGATCTGGCTTTCCAGCTCCGCGAGCCTCTGTTCGTCGCGCTCGAGGCGCATTAGACGCATGTCATGCACGGAGGAGGAAGCGTCCATAAACCGCGGCTGGTCGGAAACGGCGTTGACGAGCAGAACAAGGTACTTCGGCGGCAATCACCGAAAGAACAAATTGAGGCTGCTGAACGTGCAGCGAACGTTCCCGCTCAATTCCGTGGTGGAAACGTCGAAATACTATTATTTGTCCATAATCTCAGTGCCCTGTAATGGACGCTTTTGAGCCGGACCGCACGGAATTCGAACGATAGTGGCACGGTATGAAAATCATCGCTTGAGGGCCTCAGGCTGGTGCGTCGCGGCGTTGGCAAGGGGTGAATCTGATGCCGCCTTTTCTGACAGCTGCTTACTTATGTAGGAGTTTTTGTTGCTATGTCCCAACCAAGATTTTCAGGGACTGTGTTGTACAATTGTGTGTAGATTTGGTGCGAGTACATCGACATTCTGGTGCACACTGCAGAATGTGAATGTGGGAGAGGTCCCTACCATGCATCCCCCTTACATAGGATGGGCAAAGCATCATCGCTCGGGAAAGCCTATACTGTATTATACAACAATGCACGATGTCGAGGGACTGAGAAGTAAGTAAACCAGTACAATTCGCGAACTTGCGTAGCAAGCCCGGCGTCGGTTACAGAAATAAAGACCGCGCAGCTTGGCTTCCCTTTCCCATGCATAATGTTAACTCAACCATCCGTCCGCGGCGCGGTATATCCAGCACTAGATCACGTGCGCGTAGGGGCCTAGTACCCCTCGACGGCGGGCTGCGCCTGCTGCGCGGCGAAGACGGAGTGCGGGTCCGCGCTGCGCGGGTCGCTGTGCCCGTGCGCGTGCTGGCCGCTGTGTGCATGCGCATATGCACCCCCACCGATGTGCGCGTCGGCATATTCGAAGCCGCGCGCGTCGGCGTGTTCGTACCCGTCGTCGGACGCCGAGCCGGGGTTGGACGCGCGCACGAGGATGTTGTGCGCCGCGCCGCCGGGCGGGCGCTCGGGGATCCTGTGCAGGAGGCCGAAGCTGCTCCCCGAGAAGTCAGCGCTTGCTTCGCTGAAGGAGATGGGGGCGGGGGGATGGAGAGCGAGGAGAGAGGAGAAGAAGGACGCAAGCGGCGAAGGAGGGAACCCGGTGCGCGGCGAAGGAGGGAATGGCGAAGCGAAAGTGAGACGCGGATAGGCGTATCCGGGGGAAGAGGCAGAATGAGGCCGGCGTGAAAATAAAATTGGAGGATGGGTAGAGAGAGAATGTTGAAGCGCGAACTGAAACTGACCCAAAAACACAGCCCAGCAGGCCTTCGCCGCCCCAGTGGCGATTGGGCACGAGCACGACCTCGCGCAACGTACTGCGCACCGTCAGTACCAGACACCGTCCTGTAAGCCGAACAGGACGCACTCGAAGTCGTACGAATAAACGTAGACCCGTAACGGCTTGTCCTCGTGCTGGCCGAGTCAGTTCAGCTTGGACGAGCATAGCAACAATAAACCAGTGAACGGGCGCGCACCGTCTCGATGACATCGTAGAAATCCTGCTCGCGTCGCAATGGCCCGCCGGACCAGCCAACAATCCAGTCGCCGTACGGCACCAGGCCGGCGCTCTCGCCAGGCGAGCCCTCGAGAACGTCCAGGACGTGCCAGACACTGTCCAGCGCGTGCGCCGGTGCACAGACCCGCATGCTCAGCCCCAGCAACGACGGCCTTGCAGACGTCGGCGACGGCGGGGCGTGCGAGGGCTCGGACCAGGCGCGCGAGGGCGTTATGGGCACCACTACAGCAGGCGGCGGTAAGCAAGCGGTGAAATGTGATGGGATGAGCTGTGCTAGAGCGTACGCCGGGTCTGACGGGTCTTGCTGCTCCAGACGACGAGCTCGAGCGCGCGGCCCTCGCGCTCGTGGGCCTCGACGACGCGCTCGAGCTGGTCGACGTCGACCTCGGCGTGCCCGGGGTCGGCCATGCTGATGCCGGTGTAGCCGACGACAAAGTCGAAGTACGGCTCGAGGCTCGTGTGCGCCGCCGGCGACAGCGGAGAGATGCGCAGGACGTGCAGCGCCGTCTTGGGCGGCGTCGACTCGTGCGATGCGGACTGCCCGGCGCCCATCGCGGCGGTGACAAGGAATTTGGAAAGCGATTGACGCGCAACCGAACTCCGCTCGTTGCCTCTTGTCCTCGTCGCCTGCTATTCGCTCTGGAACGTGGCTCGTGTCGAACCCGCTGGAAATCCAACGGTATATACTCACAGACGCCCGTTAATGGGCGCTCTGGTTATTAGCTTGCAAGCGAGCAGCTTGCGGAACGATTCACGCGCTGCCTTCATTCGCTCTCAACGGCTGCTTGAAGATATTGGTTTGGTTTTCAAACCCTGTGCGCTCTGGCTGCTTCGAGACGAATTTCTGTCCGGGACAACCTCCGCTCTTGGTCTACAACAGCTGTCTGCCCGACGTTTTCTGATCTGAAAGGCGCGACAAGAACACCTTTGGACCATCTTTGACTCGGAATCCGTTGCGGCCTACCGGCGCTCTGCTTCCCTGATTGGGATCTCCCCGCCTGAAACCTTCCTTCCTTCCTTCCTTCCTCCTGCTCTCCTAATCCTTGGTGATCGGTCGCGCGGTTCTACTGTACAACACTGTACTGTCGCCGTCTTCATTCGTTCTTCCAATGGCGTGTTGCAATCAGGAAAACAACCGAAGGATGCGGGAAGCCGCAACGCAATTATGTGCATTTTTCTCGCCCTTTGCGTTGTGCTGCATCACGCGAAAATGTGCTGCCGCCGCGCGCTACTTTTATAATGGCACCGCGCAGCCCTCGGGACGTTTTGAATCTCCTCGTGCGCCTTACCGCCTCCCAACTGAGTCTATACCCCTGACGTTATGCTCGCGCAGGGCGCCGAACTCGAACCTGGCGCATCACGCCGGACACATGACGGCGTTCGCGACCCGGGGCGGGGGCCTGCTCTCCGATGTCTTCCTGCACCTCGTCCCACACAGCTTCACCGGCGAGGCGCGGCCGCGCGCGTCATCCGCGTCGAGGAGAAGCCCAACATCCTGAACGGTCTCTTTGCCGGCTTTGCGGCGTTCTTCGTTATGGAGAAGACGTTGAGGGTACTGGGTGCTGAGGCGCGCGCACGACCATGCGAGTGGGCATGTCATGGGAGGACGCGGCGGTGCCGACGAGTACGGCTGTGGAGGAGAAGGAGGAGGGGCTGCGCCAGCGTAAGATGGACGACGGCGACACGATCATGCCCGATGCTCAGCGGCTATCTTTACTCTCCCGCTCCCCTCCATCTTCCCGCCCCATCCAACACTCACACGTATGCAATCGGCCTCGCGTAAGTGACGCCGGACACTGGATGGCGGCGTCGTTCTACTCGTCGGTGCGACGTGCTTCGCGCACGAGATCCACGAATACTCCACCCTCGTCCGCGCGGAGCCAGGCGATGGCAGCCCAGCTCGCTACTGTTGTTGGATTCGCCGTCGCTCCCAGTGGTACTGACGTCGCCAGGTGCCTGCGTCGACCGACAATCAAGACGCCGCGCAGTCCTGCCAGTGCGCGGAATCCTGCAAGTGCGGAGTGCGCATTTTTCTTCTTATAGAGTCTAACTCACACGCACGTCCAGTTTGCAGCTCGAGAAGCGTTCGAAATAATGCCTACACCGGCTATCCTGGTCCAATCATCTCGACGCGGCCGGATATCCGAAGCGGCCTCTTTCTGGGATAATTGCCCCGGATATGCGGTGCCCCACATATGAGCTGGGGTTGGGGTACCCCGGATTGTGGGCTGCATGCCCCCTTTTATAAGTAATATACATAGTATGGGTGTGTCTGCTGAGACCCTCGACTGACCGGCGCTGAAACCACCGGTCAGTTGAGGGTCTCAGCTGCTAAGTCAGTAGCCATCATGAGCGAACGATGCAAAGTCAGTGGGCATTACCGAATGATTCAAGGATGTCAAGCAGTCATTCAGGCTGCAAGTCAAGTTCTCTTTTATTTCTTTATATTCATGGCATGAGAGCGGGCGTGAAACAAGAGAGTATGAAAATGTTGGATGAATTATACATTGCGGATGTACAGTCTTGTCAGGCAGACGAGCAGGCGGGGAGAGTAGCGGGACGGGACGGTGACAACGGCGGGCAGACTGCCTTAGCGCGTCTGCGTATCAGCGCGTGCGCGAGACGGCGACAAGGCACGAGCGCGCGGGCGCGCGGGGGATGGGCACGTGGCGAGCAGGCGGCGGGTGGGCGCGGCGGATATACGAGCGCGCGCGGACGACTGCGGGCGGCGGGGCGAGACGTCGGCGACGGCGCGCAGATGAGCGGCCGCGCGGCGCCCTTGCCCGTCTGCGCGGGCGAGCGCGCGAGCGCGCGGGCGCGCGGGCGCGCGGGAAGACGGGCAGACGGGCAGACGGACGGCGGCGGCGGGAAAACGAGCGGCGGGTGGGCGGCGGCGACGCGACAGCGGGCGGGTGAACGGGCGCGCAGGCGTCCGGATGTTCGCCTGTGCGCGTCTGCGCGCCTGCTCGTACGGGGCAAAGGCGAACAGGCGGGCGCGCGGGAAGACGAGCGGCGAGGTGGGCGCGGCGCGCAGACGAGCACGGGGGCGACGGCGAGGGGTCGCGCCGCGCAGACGAGCACGGGGGGCGACGGCGAGGGGTCGCGCAGCGGGTAGACGAGCGGGACGGGACGGTGACAACGGCGGGCAGACTGCCTTAGCGCGTCTGCGTATCAGCGCGTGCGCGAGACGGCGAAGATGAGCGGCCGCGCGGCGCCCTTGCCCGTCTGCGCAGGCGAGCGCGCGAGCGCGCGGGCGCGCGGGAAGACGGGCAGACGGACGGCGGCGGCGGGAAAACGAGCGGCGGGTGGGCGGCGGCGACGCGACAGCGGGCGGGTGAACGGGCGCGCAGGCGTCCGGATGTTCGCCTGTGCGCGTCTGCGCGCCTGCTCGTACGGGGCAAAGGCGAACAGGCGGGCGCGCGGGAAGACGGGTAGGCGGACGGCGGCGGCGGGAAGACGAACAGGTGGGCGCGGCGGGTAGGAGAGCGGGCACGGGCGGCGGCGACGCGACAGCGGGCGAGTGAACAGGCGGATGTTCGCCTGTGCGCGTCTGCGCGCCTGCTCGTACGGGGCAAAGGCGAACAGGCGGGCGCGCGGGAAGACGGGTAGGCGGACGGCGGCGGCGGGAAGACGAGCGGCGAGGCGGGCGCGGCGCGCAGACGAGCACGGGGGGGCGACGGCGAGGGGTCGCGCAGCGGGTAGACGAGCGGGCGTGGTGAACGCGCAGGACGGGAAGATAAGCAGGCGCTCGGCGAAGGCGGGCAGAGACGAGGGGCGGTGGGAGCAATTCCAAGCTGTCAAGCCGGACAGCGCTGCCCTTGCTCTCGCTCGATGTACGGCGCCGCCAACCCGTTGCGCGACTGCGAGCAATGCGCTGAGCAGGAGCTCTGGGACGCGACGCCCGCCTCCCAGCTGGCGCTAAACACTCTGCTGGCCGAGCCTGCGAGCGCGCATGGATACATGGCACTGTGCCATCCCAATGCGTCGCCAGTGGCACTTGGCCGTTGGAGCTCGCTCGAGCGCGATGCCCAACGCCGTACCGCCGCTCTGACTGTGGATATTTTGCACCGACAGGGGCGCGACGTGCACTCAGCCGGCGCTGACGCCGTCGAGGAATTGGTGCGTGGCGTTTGCGAGACCGTGCCCCCACCGCTCACGTCGCGTCCTCTGCCGACCCAGAGCCGCGTCGTCCGTGACCGCGCGCTTCGCAATCTCGCGGCCAGCGTTGATATGGCGCCGCGGCTCGACGTTGCGTTCGAACTGCGCGACGTCGTACACGCGCGTCGTGACGACCAGCAGGGGTCGCTGCTCGACAACATCCAGGGGACGGAGGACGACACAGTCTCCGACATGGACGGCCAGCTCGTTGCTGGCGCGCACGGTCGTGATATGGCCACGCCGCCTGCTTGGTCAACGCCGCAGGTAAGCCTTCAATGAGTGATTTATTATTGTGAACCTCACCTTCTCCGAGACTGTCGAGAATGCGGCCCAAAATGCAGACGCGCTGCATATCGAAGAACTGCCGACTCACTATGGACGCTTGCAGGTTTGTTCGCTTCGCATCTTAGTTCGCCATTTCATGCACTCACACGCGTATCACTTAGGCCATAGGCATTGTGCTTGCGTACTTCTGGCAGACGCTCGCCCATGAACGACCACGCTTCCCACCGTTCTGTCTGCTGACGGTGATGGCGTGCGCGAGCCTTGCCCTCATCTTCGCAGCCGCAGTGTTTCTTCTTGCGCGCTACCCCGACCGCGCCGTCTTGATCAATTTCGTCGCTAGCTCTGGGTCTGCCCTGGCGACCTTCTATTGCGTCGTCTTCGCCTATGCCTGCGTAAAGTTATCCCCTCCCACTCACACAATGATTGTTTGATGCTGCTCACCGTCCCATCCATTGATCTTCCTTGATTTTTCTTCACCAAATAAATCGGTTTTTTCTTGTCAACGTCAACTCAGAATTGTTCTCGAGCTGAAATAAATGAACACGCACCACTGCTTTCCTCGAGTGATCCCCCGTCGAGGGGTCACTATTGGAGTCATCGTCGAAGATTCACTAAAATCAACACTTGCCAACTGTCTGGGAACATGCATTTGCGTAGTCAATTTTCCTCACTGACATTGAGAGGCACAAAAAAATAGACGAGACACGTATCTACTCGGACCACGGCACAACGGTCGGGTACAACATCGGAACTGGCGGCTCGCGCAGGAAGTAATCTGAATACGTCTGGGCATAGGCGCGCCAGACGTGTTGCTCGAATGAGACGAAACGCGACTCGTCGTCGAATGCATCGGGCATTGCGGGGAGAGCTGCGCGCGGCCAAGTAGACGCGACGCGGTGGAATGCCCGTATTGAAGCTTGCCGCTGGCGCCAGTCCGCAGCGGTCAGAGGACTCGGCCCTTTCGGCACGAACGTTGTGTCGCCCCAGATCTCTGTTATCATGCGCGTACGCTCGAGCACCGACTCCGTGTTCAGCGCCTCGCACGACGGGTACGCGCGACGCAGATGGTCATCGAGCTGGAATAGCGCAGTGCGAAACGTGAGCTCGGCCATGTCCCAGATAATCATCGTCCTCCATTCCGCGGACGGCCAGACGTATTTCAAGTCGCCCGGGGCACATGCGAACGCAGGCAGCATATGATTGTTGTAGAACAACGGGCCTTCCTCGGGCTGCAGCACATCGTGCAGGCGCTGACGCGGTGTCGGGCCGATTAACGGCCCCGTTTCTGAGGGCGCGACTGACGTCGAGGACGTTGCGGTGGGCTGCGGCGCCGACGACGCGACAGTAGAGGTGGAGGCGACTGCGCCTTGCGGCGCCGACGACGTCGGTGATGTTGCCGTGAGTTGCGGCGCAGACGATGTGAGCGAGGATGAAGGTTGCAGCGCGGACGACGCAAAGGATGTTGAGGGGGAGGCAGCTTGCGGCCCGGAAGAGCGATGCTCGGGTCCAGGTCCGGCTGGAGCTGCAGGTGCAGCTGGAGGAAGGCTTCCTGGCAGCGGCGCGTTCGGGTAGAGCTTGGCGTACTCGCTGACTGCCAATGCGAATCTCCGGCTGCGCGTGCGCGAGCCGACCGCCCGAGCGCGTCCATGGGAACCTGCAAGCTAGTAGCGCAGGTTGCAATTAGTGATCTTGTCCTCACAGCGATGTCGCGCACTCACGGAGCGTCGAAGGACTGCGCTGGCCAGAGGCGCAGCTGAACCGGCTTGTCCTTCGTCCCATACAGGTACTTGGGCGTGTTCCCGCTATACAACCGCAGCGGCTTCGTCAAGCGCTCTCCTGCCAGAGCGCCGCCTTCGCAGATCCCGTCGTCCATGAGGTAGTACAGCACCCTGCCGTTCTCGTAATCCCACCACTGGAAACAGTCCTCGTAATCGGCCCGATTGTTGCCCTTGAGACCGAAGAGCTTGAACTCCAGATAGCCATCGTCACCTTCACCTTCCTCGCCAAAGTGCTCGAAGTCCTTGAGCGCTCGTTTGTTCCCCTTCTTTGTCCAGCGCCAACCCGACGGCTCGTGGAGGTAACGATCGTCCTCGCGCGCCAAAAGTCGTCCGTCCGAAGTGCGCTGCCCACCCACTGCATTCTCGAAGTACCGGCTCTCGACCTCGATGCGAGTGCCGTCGGGGTTGACGCGCGTCATGTCGACGTCGTCGTCCGAGTCGTAACCCTGCCCGCCTGCACCCTCGACGGGGCTCGCCACTCGCGTAGTGGGTGCTGTCGATGGAGGCTCGGAAGCGTAAGTCGATGCGGCAGACGACGAGGACGAGATCGAGGATGACGCCTCGAAAGACGGTATGTGCAGCTGCGACGGTGCGACATCCATCTCGACCTGGATCGATTCGGGCTCGGGCTCGATATGTAATCCGAGTGCTCTCGTCCATTCCACATCGCGAGTTGCAGGGATGACGGCGCGCAGGATGGCGCGCCAATCCTCCCGGTCGAACTTGGAAACTTCTCGGATAGGCTGCGTCGCCAGGCTGCGCATCCGTTGCGGTCGAATCCTCATCCACGCGGCCAGCATGAGCGAACGCTTCGTCTCCTTGTCCTCGCCGCGAAAGCCCACGAGATGCTCCATGACAGGTACTAGCAACAGGCGCCCGGGATTTGCTTTTTCATCGACCGGGAAGTCGGGCGCAGAAGACAGCATCTTGACGCGCTCTTGGGATCGCCCCAAAGTCTTTGCGACGGCTTCTTCTGCCACGGGCCAGTCCTGCGGCCACCAGGCGGGATACGGAGGCTTGTCGGCACGACGCTTGCTGTATGGCCATCGCACCTTGTCCGCGGCCTTCGCTGCGCGCTCTTGTTTCTTCTGCGCACCACGCGCCTGCTCTTCCCTGCGGGGTTTCTTTTGCTGCCCGGGTTGACCTGATACATCTCATTAACCCTCACGCCGCAAGGTCCTATGTAGCATACCTTTGGCTTTACGCTTCTGGCCACGGACTGCCTGCTGGATATCCACCTCCATCGCGTCCTCGACGCCGCCGCGCACGTCGTTGAGACCGGGGTCGTCGTCGTAGGGAATAACTACTTAGTCAAGATCAATTGCTGCGTAGCACAATTGAACGCCGGTACGCACCTGTCAGCATCGAACTGCTAGCCCTGTTGCGGTTCCTGGCGATGTTCTTCGCCCACGCCACTCCCGCGTTGTTTTGTCGACGCTCAGCCCGTGCTCGTCGCCCTCTATTCCCATTACCTCGGACCCTTGACCTCAGTCGACACACTCCCGCAATGCCCTTCGGAGTCGCTCGCCGGACGTCACCCCTCTCTCGTCGCCGCGCCGATGCATCCCAGCACCGTCGGCATGCTCCCACCGCTGTTCGGGCCGTCGGCTGTGCATGCCCGCTATCGGCCTTCGGCACCGACCTCAGTCTTGGTGCTGTGCACCGTGCCCGCTGCACCCTCGGACGATCGGACCTTTCGCTCGGAGTACTCCCATGGTGGATCTCGACCACTCGCCGCGCCGCGGCGCGCGTTCCTCGGTCTCGGTCATTCGCCGCGCAGCTGCCGCTGCACTCCTCCTTCTCGGCCCTTCTCATATACCCGCCCGATACCCCCATAGGCATGGACTCTAGTTTAGTATGGTTTCCTTCACCTTCCTTTCGTCACCCCTTCGGTGATTCCACTTTCATTCACTTCGTCACCGTCCCCTCGCACTGCCGCGGCACCTCGGTGTCCTTTCTATTTGTGTCTTTCCCCTCGGTCGTTGCCCCGATCTTCACCCCTTCTATTCCGCCCCTCGGTCCGCTTTATAGTGTGTTGTGGCTGCGCTTCCATTGCTTCCGGACCCGCTATAGTTACCGGCTATCGCCGAGCTGTGTACCCTAGGTTGGATCTGGTCTATTATGTGTACGACCTTCCCTCCTGAGTACCCTTCCTGGTCGGCTACGCCTCCTGGTCGGTGGTGTATGCAGCACACCGTGACATAAGATCCAACCTAACCCCGTCCACTCCGGGTACTCAGTTCCCTTCTCCCCCTCTTCCTCTTCTCCGCCTCTCACCTCCGGTATATCGTTTGGACACCCCCCCCTTCCACTCGGTGGCGGCCCGGAGGTTCCACCCACGCCTGCGGCGACCACCTACATGCACACCGGTCGCTTGGTGGCCGTTATATCGCAGCCGACCCCCTCGCTCTCTTTCAAGTCCGCCGACTCAAGCCCGACCCGAACACCTCGGCCCTCCGTGGGTAGAGCCCCAACCAAGCGCGGACCCCGAGGTCATGACCCCAACCATTTCGCTCTTTATTCCCAGTCACCCACGACACGTCCATTGCTTTTGACGACGTTCACAACGACCGCCGGTCTCGGCCGGTCCCCCTCGGCAACCATCAATCCCCGCCAGCATGCTCCCCCCGTCCCACTCTCCCTGCCGGACCCCTGGAATCGGACCCTGCGCAGGACCCAAGGACCCCTCGGAGGACCCGTGGAGGATTCCTTTCCCCAATGCTGGACCCCCGAGGCTTCTATGGCTGCTCCAAGACCCCTGACGAACCCATGCCTCGATCTCAGCGAGATGCTCTCCGTTTCGCACGCTAAAGGGCACGTTCGATGCGCCTCGTCAATGCGCACCTTTCCCGCGCTGGCTGCGACGTTAAAGGAGTTGACCCCGTCGAACGCGTCGCCGATTTCCGCCAAGCACCGCTATCCGGCACTCCAATGCCCACGTCTCGCCGAATACCAGCCCGACCGGCGCGCGCAAGGGCTCGTTGAAACCGCACGGCTCAGGCGCACCTTTCACTCGCTTACCCCGTGTTCTCCCACGCAGTCGTCGCCGAGATCGCGGCGCGCTCCCTGTGGACTCGGTGCAACACAGATCGGACGATTTCCCCACGCCGGCTTGTCCTTTCGAGGCGTGCGGGGCCTCGTTCGATGCGCATCACCATGCCGCACACCTCCCGCATTGGCCGCGAGTCGCCGCTGTCTACCACCGTCGAGATCGCATGCCGATACTGCCTGGGAGCTGCTCCTACGCTATTCCGGCAATATCCCCTCGACCCTTCGCCCGTTCGGCATCGCGCAGGGCTCTTTCAGTGTGCGCGGCTTGGCGCTACAACACGCGCACTGGTGGTGAAACGGATTTCGCGCTCCCGGATGTCCTGTGGACGAAATTGGTGGCGGACCTCGGACCCACTTGGATTTGGACCGCCGGACCTTGGTTATTGGCCCGTTCCACACGCGCAGGAGCTCTTTATGACCGCACAGACGTCCACCACCATCCGCTCGCTCGGGGCGAGTTCGTTGGTGCCATCCCCGCGAAGATCGGCAGAGCGGGTTGAGGTCATCCGAGGTGGACACTGAGCTGCCCGGCCAACACTCAGCACTGGACCGTTTCATGCGCGCAGGCCCTCGTTCAGACCGTCGCTCGATTGCGCATCTTTCCGTCGCTGGTGGCAAGCTGACCGGAGCTGTCCCCGTCGAGATCGCCGGACGTCTGACTCGTCTCCGACACCCGAGACATCTGGAGCCATATCGTCACCGTCCCCGGGTGGGTCGACACGCGCGGGCCCTCGATGGAAGCGCCTCGTAGAACACTACCTTTCCTCTGCTCGCCCCGAGCCTGCTGAAGCTGTCCTCGCCACGACCGACACTGTTCTCTGCGGACCTTTGGCACCCAATGTCCCATGGTTCCGACGGTCCCCGGAACGCTGACCTTCCGCTGCAGAGCATGACCACTGATACACCCCGCTCCGTCGTTGCGCATGCCCGCGGTCGCCAACTGCGATGTCCCTGCTCGCTGCAGCCGGAGGTTGTCCCTTTCCGTTTGGTCGTTTCGGACCGATGGCCTCTCGCGTGTGGTGGTTCCCAACCCGAGGATATTATGGACTCTTTCGCCGCCCAGGTTACCTGCCTCGGACCCCCTGGACCCATTCCGGAGCCCCATGGAGTGCGCACCAACCCCCGGAATGTTGCTGTTGCCCTAACGCCACTCGGCCGCTGCGGACACCGTCCGATACGGTCCGATATGACCCGCACGACTTCTCTTTCTTTACCCTCGTCGTGCCCTTAGCCGGGGTTGAGGTTACTATCCACCGGGATGTGTACCGCTCAGCTGTGTCGGTCTCGGATCGGCACACCGACACCTCCGTCACCTTCGGTCCCCTTTCGCCACCTCGGCGATGTCTTCGGCGTACTCGGTGCTTGTGACCGCTTGTGCCCGAGCCGGAGAATGTAGGAGTCGTTTCGGGCGCGCAGCGTCCACCCCCGCTTTCCATTACGATCCGACCGCCGCCGCGCTTCGTTCGGCCGCTACGAACTTCTCTGCGCCCGTCCCACCCCGGTGCAACCTCCGATGGCCGCTGCATATCGAGATGCTGCGTGGGGGTACCCACGAGTGGTGCCCTTCCTATCGGGTGTTTGGCTCGGTTGCGTCTTCCTTGCCCACCGGAACGTCTTCGTCATCCGCGCTGCTCCTCGGACCGATGAAGGTTAGTTCGTTGTGCTCTTATGGCCCGTCTACCGTCATCCCCGAGCGTGCTCGTCGTTACCGCTGGCACTTCCGACACAAGGAGTCGGACCGGTTCCATCCCACAGGTTTCCCAGGCTTTGGTGCGCCCTTTATTCTACGTTTACGACTCGCCGAGGTGGATGGTCGGATCTGCACCCTTCGGACCGACTCTACGGACTTCGCGTCTAGAAGGGGGGTTATGTTGCGGTTCCTGGCGATGTTCTTCGCCCACGCCACTCCCGCGTTGTTTTGTCGACGCTCAGCCCGTGCTCGTCGCCCTCTATTCCCATTACCTCGGACCCTTGACCTCAGTCGACACACTCCCGCAATGCCCTTCGGAGTCGCTCGCCGGACGTCACCCCTCTCTCGTCGCCGCGCCGATGCATCCCAGCACCGTCGGCATGCTCCCACCGCTGTTCGGGCCGTCGGCTGTGCATGCCCGCTATCGGCCTTCGGCACCGACCTCAGTCTTGGTGCTGTGCACCGTGCCCGCTGCACCCTCGGACGATCGGACCTTTCGCTCGGAGTACTCCCATGGTGGATCTCGACCACTCGCCGCGCCGCGGCGCGCGTTCCTCGGTCTCGGTCATTCGCCGCGCAGCTGCCGCTGCACTCCTCCTTCTCGGCCCTTCTCATATACCCGCCCGATACCCCCATAGGCATGGACTCTAGTTTAGTATGGTTTCCTTCACCTTCCTTTCGTCACCCCCTTCGGTGATTCCACTTTCATTCACTTCGTCACCGTCCCCTCGCACTGCCGCGGCACCTCGGTGTCCTTTCTATTTGTGTCTTTCCCCTCGGTCGTTGCCCCGATCTTCACCCCTTCTATTCCGCCCCTCGGTCCGCTTTATAGTGTGTTGTGGCTGCGCTTCCATTGCTTCCGGACCCGCTATAGTTACCGGCTATCGCCGAGCTGTGTACCCTAGGTTGGATCTGGTCTATTATGTGTACGACCTTCCCCTCCTGAGTACCCTTCCTGGTCGGCTACGCCTCCTGGTCGGTGGTGTATGCAGCACACCGTGACAAGCCCATCCTGTCTGTGCCGACGGCAAAGCTTGTGGATGTTGCCCTGGCGGTACCGTCGCTGGAACGGGCGGCGGCGCCGGCAACACTTTGGGCGCGGGGACTTGCGGCGCGGCGACTGGCGGCGCGGCGACTGGCGGCGCGGCGACTGGCGGCACGGCGAGTTGTGGCGCGGCGAGTTGTGGCGCGGCGACTTGGGGCGCGGGGACTGGCGGCGCGGCGAGTTGCGGCGCGGGGACTGTCGACACGGGGAGTGGCAGCGCGGCGACTGGCGGCACGGCGAGTTGTGGCGCGGCGAGTTGCGGCGCGGGGACTGTCGACACGGGGAGTGGCAGCGCGGCGACTTGGAGCGCGGCGACTGGCAGCGCGGGCGGCGGTGGCGGCACCGGCCCATCGTCGTTCATAATGGTATCGTCGTCTTGCCGGAATTCGTCGGTCGCAGGCGGTGGAGGTTGGCCCCATTGCAGATGCTGATCCTCCTGATACGCTCCGACGTGGGACACAGCGCGCGAGTCGTTCCAGGCGCGTCGCGCGTGATGCAGCTGCAGCAGGTCGTTGATGAAGACCATGCTGCCGGGTGCGTACTGGTCCACATTCGGCACAAAATCCCTGGACACCACTTCGACCATGAAAACGGGGATGCCGTACTGCCCGTAGCGCTCCGCGATCTCATGATCGTGAGTGAAGACGCCGCGCGACCAGCGTCGCGTCCGTCGATCCATTGCGTTCGCGGTGGGAAGCATCGGCGCGCCTGGATGGCGGTCCGACAACTGGCGAAGCCAGACTCGACAGCGCACATATTCATTCCAGCCGCGCATCTCCAGCAGCGCCCGCTGGAAGCTCGCCATCGATTCCACTGCCTCGCGCTTCGTCACTTGGTGGTGGGTGAGCAGGTCGAGCGCGAGGAGACCGCTGTTGACGATGGAATAGGGCTGGCCGACAAGGCGGGGGTGGCGTTGCATGTTGTCCAGCAGCTTCTCGTAGTCCATCCTCCAATACAAGTTCATCTTCCGCCTGAGTTGCTCGCCGCACATGTACATGTTCCGGCCACACGATGTGAAATGCCCAGGAAAGTCGGGCACGTACCACGCGATGTCTTGGTCGAGAGCTTGATGCTCGTTGCGGTGCGGCCGGCCATCTGAGCGCCCCTGGGGAATGAAAGCGCGATACCACATGCCGATCTCATGCCATTGCGCATATCGCGACAATTCGCCTGCGCCGTAACGGCCGTCCGTACGCCGGACGGGGAGCGATGTAGGCGGCAGTGGCGGAATGTAGTCGACGTTGGTGCGAATGTACACGAGATTTCCGTGTTGATTAGGCTCGGGAGCGGGGAAGAGCGTATACGAGTTATAGAAGAAATCTCGCAATTTCGGCAGCGCGAGCGGATCGCGTCGGTACGCTTCGCGCGGGAGGACGTGCCACAGTACGACATGTTCACTGCTGAGCGGCGTCTCGCACGGCTTCATGAACGCAATGCGGTCTTGGGCGCTGCGCCGTAGCTTTTCTTCTCGGTCCCGAACTCGCATTTGCTCCGCGTTGACCTCGCCTTTCTTGACGACAACGCTCGCTTTCTCCAGCCAGGCCGTTGAGTCCGGTAGCCAAGTCTTCTCCAAATACTCGGCGAGGTCAAATTCGTCTTTGAACGGCCGGGTGCGCGGCCCCCACGGCTTTGGCAAAGGCATCGGACCAAGGGAGAAGAAGCCGTATTGGTGCGTACCCTCGGGAGGCGGTTGCAGCAGCCAACGGTGCCATGCTTCATCGTTGATAGGAAAGGGAGGGGGGTCTCGCCACGGCAGTATGAGTCGATTCAGCGCCGCGTCGACGTCGGGCGTGTGACGCCGACGAAGCTCGTGTATCTCGTGCACGTTCTCCATGCAGCGCAGAAATACGAGCATCTCGACGCTGATGTACCTGCCGACCTCGCCCGTCAATCGCCGTGTTGGATACCGAATTGCAGCGAAGTCGGCGAGTGCGAGCGTGGTTTCGGTCGTCTCCTCCTCTTCCTTTGTGAACTCAGCAGGAATTGCAGCGGCTGCCTCTCTGCGGAAGACATCAATCCCATAGGTGACAGATTGGGCAGGCCAGACTTACGGGTCCAGCGGTGGAGTGACAGCGCGAGCCTGATCGTCGCCGTGCTCGACGGCCGCAAAATCGCCCAACATCTGAGGCGCGCTGCGCATCAGTTACCTGCGTCTGGCATCGCACGACGGCTGGGCGCTGTGACACGCAGTACCAGCGTTGCACTCACCGTTGCAGATTACGCTTCCTTTGCGGCCTCGAGTGGGATCGCCGGAAGGGTCTTGTTGCCTATACTGCGTGCAGCTGCTCAACGACGCAAAACGTGGCGTAGCGACGACGACGACGCACCGCTGCAGTCACTGACCTGGCTGCCGCGGCGCGTTGAAGTGAGTGGGCTTGTCCGTGGGCTGCCGACCTCCGCGCTCTGAGTGGTACACTGTAGTACTAGACTCTTTGCGCGAAGCTCTCGGGGCAACGCACGCGGCACACTGTAGTGCTGGGCGCGCGGTGCCTGCGAGAGCCGTCCCTCGGTGAAGACGGTAAAGATGCGGAACGTGCCGATGCGGGCGAATATACCCCGAAGCTCCGCTCGAACTGTGCACAGCCACATCGGAAGCGCCAAGTCTTTGGTTCGGCTGATGTCAAAATGCCAGAGTCTGCCGATCGCGGGTCTCAGACATTTGCGCACGCATGTCTGAGCATAATGCAAATCATATATTGCGGGCAGCATGGATCACAACTGGGAAGACTTCGCTATCTAAGGATCAAAAAAACCAAAGGGATCATTTCCGGCATTCTCGCGCTCGTCGTCGCCGCTGTCACCACCGCCACGACGCTTCTTGTGCAGACGCTCCTTGTCCTTTCCTGAGCTGCTGCGCTTCTTGCCCTTTGCCTTGCCTTTGCCCTTGAGGTCGGGCGCGGGCTCTGACTCCTCGTCGCTCGAGGTAATCTCGATGACCTGGGTGATCGACAGCGCCGGCGTGTTGACCATGCGGCCGATGACAACATTTTGATGGGCATGCACGCGGAGCTCACTGTATCGGCCGTAGCGCGACCACTCGCGCAAGAGGGCGTCGAAGAACTCGAGGGCGACGAGCTTGCCGGGGTCGGCCAGCATGCTGAAGCAGCTCGCGAGCGCAGGAAACTTGAGCTCGTTGTTTACGATGGCGACGGTGTGCTCCTCGAAATTGTGGTTCTAAACCCGATGTAAGCGGAGCGCAACACGACAGCAGCGAGGCAGACTCACAAGCAGCTCAATGCGGACGGTGATGTTGCGGCTGATGTTGAGGCCTGCGCGACTCAGCGGAAACGGCGCAACCGCCCGGGGTGCCGAGTCGGAAGCGGCGGTGCTGATGGACGAAGAAGACGCGGGCCCCGGGTTTGCGTTTGCCTTGTCGTCGTCGTCCGCGTCCGAAATGGTGGATGGCGCGGCGGACGCCTCACGCGCCCGCGACGAAGTGTTGTTGCGCGAAGTCCCGGACCCGCTGGCCTGCTGCGCGGCCGGCGAGCGCTTAGTCGGCGTGGCGCCGGCGTTCTTGCTGGGCGTGCCCGTCGTCGCGAACTCGGCCTCGTGCTCGGCTTTTGCAGACAGATACGCCTTGAGGAAGATCTTCATGTTCGCCTGGGTAAACGGGACCTTGCTCGCCGGAGCCCCACTCGCGAGCAACGCAGCAGCCAGTGCGTTAGCGGCAGGGGCGCCGCTAGCAACGACTGCGTCCACATCGACGGGGCTGTCGGCACTGCCGGCAGCGGATTTCGACGAGGGCGATCCCGACGCGACGACGGCAGCGGTGTTGGCGTGGGCGTTGGCGTCTTCGGATTTTATGGGAGGAGCATCCGGCGCCGCGAGCGTTCCGCCGCCGCCTTCGTGCGCGTCGGAGACCGTGTCGGGAATCGCTGAAGTTGACGCCGTCGCGTTATCGCTGCCTACTTTGTTTTTGGCTACTTCTTTCGCAGAACTAGCAGCGACATCAGTGTATGAACGAATCGCGCACACTGCAACGACGCACGATCTTGAAGATGTTTGGCTGGGAATGCGGCGAACTCGACGTGCGACAGGTCGTATACAGCGCATGGGCCGGTGCGACCTTTCGGTGTGCCCGGGACAGGGTCAGGCTTGCACAGAAGGCACTGCGCGCGTTCTAAGTTGGCGAATGAACGACGGAGAAAAAACACGAACCCTGATGAATATGCGTTGTTCGTATGCCTTCGTGCGAAAGGTGGACAGATCAGGCCAGGTCGCGCCGCACGTAGTACACATGATGTCCTCCAGCCGCGGCGGTCGAACGTTAGTGAGCCGGACTTTGGGATCGTGCGGGCCGCAGATGTACACGTGCCCGTCGGGCACGGCGTCGGGCAGGATGTTCTTGAATTCGCGATACGCGTCCTGGCAGGAGCGCGTGTCCCGTCCGTACACGTCCAGCAGCTCACCGGGACTGACGAGCGCGGGAGCTTGCCGAGACTGAGTTGCAGACGGGGCGCGGAACGCGGGCGGCTGGTCGCCGGGCTTCTTGTTTTTCTTGCCGTCGTCGGACTTGGCTGCTTGACTGGCGGCGAGCGCGAGTCTTTTGAGCGGGTTGGGGCGGTCGAAGGGCAGCATGGCGAGAACTAGAGGCGAGAGTGCGCGCAGTGAAGGGGACCAGTGAGGGGATGGTGGGATGGTGAAGTCGACGGATGGGTCGCGCTTTTATAGAGGTTGAACGAGAACCTGCGCCTTTGCGAGAAAACGCACAAGTCGGTTGTCCGAGCCTGACACGAGAAGAATGACGAGAGATTCCAACAGAATTCCACGATATGCAATCCGAAGTACCAAGGCATGATTTAGAAGCACACTGCGGCCACGACGAGATGTATTGTGAAACACGGAGGTTGATGCAGGATTATCGACCGCGAAAGCAAAAAGACAGCGCCTCCAGCACGACTCCCGCTCCAGCTTCGCAGAGGCAGAAAACTCAAAGAGATGCTTGCGCGCGAGGTACACACAGACGCAGACAGACGGGCGACGCGCGCGGGCAAGCAGCAATCGTTGGACCCAAGCGCGACGGCCTTAGGAACGAACAGAGCCCGGAAATCAATGTTCCCCGTAAATGAGGTCTGCCGACGAGATCTGCACCCACGCGGGCAGCTTCACAGCATGGTCACGACCCAGTCAGCAGGCAACAGCGACGAGCAGCGCGCGAGCAAAACCCGCATGAGGCGAACACCAAGCTCCAGCGCGAGTCGATGTTACATGCTAATAGTCTATCTGTGAGAAGTACACCTCGTTAGTCACTGATTGGCACTGGCAAGCTTGAATGTTAACTGATGTTTCAACAGCTGACAAACCGACGCACACTATATCTGATCAACTTGATCATCGCGAAGACTGCGCGTGAGAATGCCAACGCGGATGAACTTAGTAGCGTCGCAACTCGTACGAGGCCATGCCATGGCGGCGACTTTGACTTGTGGCCGAATCTTGGGGCAGACGTATATAAGCCCACATGCCCCGGGATATCGCTCTCATTAACCCACCTTGAGTCCTTCGCCGACGCTCACAAACGACACTCATCTTGACAAATGCCGCGCACCAGGAACCGTATGTCGCACCCGTTACTCCCCCAAACCATGTTTCACACTGACTTTCACTGGCGCAGTCCCCAAGCCCAAGAAGACGGGCAAGAAGGGCAAGACGGCGGTGGCCAAGAAGGGTGCCAAGGCCGTTGCTAGCGTCACGCTCCCAGGGCCGACAACTCGCGCTCGCGCCGGCGGCAGAGCTCCCGTCGCGGTCGCCAGCGATGGCTCCAACAGGAAGGCGCCGAAGTGCACTCACTGCGGCAAGCCTAGGGCGGGACACGGGAAGAAATGTCTCGTGAGTCACAGAGTTCAGTGCGATCGCTGTCGAGCTCACCGGGTTCAGGACGGATATTCGAAGGCCAAGGAACTCGAGACGCTGACCGACAGAGCTGAAGCGCTCGCCAAAGGCGTTGCCGAGGCCGAGGCCAAGATGCTCGAGATGCGCATCGACGAGGAGGTCGCCAAGGTGCTCGAGGACGCGGGCGGTGAGGTAAGCATGGAGGACGCCGTGCGCGCCTTGGCGCCCGAGCTCGCGGCCGTCGCGGGTGGCGGGTTGTCCATGCAAGAGCTCGTCGCGGCGCTGCCGATGATGTCCGAGACGCCCGAGACCGCGCAGGGAACCATCGACCCTGCTGTCCTCGCCATTGCCAAGCGTACCATCGATCCGGCCGACCTCGGTGAGGACGAGATGGTCGTCGAGGACGATGAAGACGCGCCACCGTCGACCACCACCGCGGATGTCGCCATGGGTACCCCGCGGGCCACCACCACCGCTCGTGACGGCGACGAGGCGACCACGACGCTGCAGAACGGGTGGAAGTCCACTCCCGCTGGCGATAGTCCGTTGGGTTCGTCGCTTCATAACGTGGATCGCGCCAGAAACTGATCTGGGATTCGTTCAGAGCTCGAGCGCAACGGCTGCAAGAAACTGCCTTACGGTACGCAGATCGAACGCAGCAAGAGGATCCCTCGCCTGTTCCAGGCCATGGCGCAGAAGGTGAGCAACGCGATGCACGTTCTGCGAGCCGAGCGCTGATATCATCTCAGGGAGACGTGTTGGCCAGTCGCGCTGACGGCTGGGCGTTCTGCATGTTCGTGCCCAAGAACGGGCGCGGCGAGATGAGGACGTGGCACTCGGACCAGGTCCAAGCTGAGGTACCGGCACTACCTAGCGCCATTCGCGAGCTCGTGTTCGAGACCCTCGAGCCCATCCGCCGCCAGCGCCTAGCGGAGATCGCCAAGATCGATGAGGCCCGTCGCAGGGAGCTGAGGCGCTGGCAGAAGGAAGCCGCCGCCGCGAAGAAGCAAGCTGAGTCGCTGCGCGCACAGCTGGACCAGGCGGTGAAGTCGCTCAAGCTCGAGAAGGCGATGAAGAAGGTCGTCCAGGCCTAAGCAGCGTCGTTGCTGTCGGGGAGAGAACACGAATATGCATGCCTCGCCTGTCTATGAAATCTATGTCAATTTGCTAGTCTCGTCTGCCAATATCACCCCCGCTCACAGTGCTTACAAATTTGACCCTGCCGGATTCCCGTGGCTGAGCACATGTGCACCTTGTTCCGGCTCAGCTTGAATGATTATCGACAGTGACTGCAGCTTCGGATCACCTCAGTTGTGGCGCCGCTGGCCTATGATAGGGGTACATACATGCACCGACCCGACGACAGAGCAAACACGATGATTACGGCGATGGCAATGAGGAATATAGAGCAGAAGCTACGAGGGTCAGCAGGGAACAGCACGCGAGAAGAGTGTAATAGCAAAGAAGTTAGGAGCGGTGGCGACAGAGCAGAGCGCGTTGCAGGAGAGCAAGGGGATAGGATAGCGAAGGACAGGGAGGAATAGGATTGCGAAGGAGAGCGAGCGAATAGGACAGCAAAAAGGACGGATGGTCAACGGATACAGCAGGCGACGACGGGTATCGTGGGTAAGGCAGCGTTAGTATGGGACGTGATGAGTGAACGGCGACGAGTACATCGACATGCGAAGCAATAATTAAGGATATGCACGGACTCGCGCAACGGGCACAACGAGCAGTCACACTGTAGTGAGGGTGCTCTGGCCCTTCGTCGCTGGGCGGCGGTCACACGGTAGTGAAGACGCCGACGCAGGAGAGGAATGTGGGGCATTTGAAAGTCAGATGCCCCACCCTCGTAGCGGAGACCAAAAGGCCCGCCGGTCCGCAAAAAGCTCCGTCGGTACCGCGACCATGCTGACCAAGTCAAGGACTTGACCACGTGACGAGACGCGCGCCGGGCCGGAGATCTCGAGCGCGTCGCGTCGCGTCAGCATCCGAGTGAGATCTGTGTCCGCGCGGAGTTGCAAACGGACTTTGACTCTTTCCGCTCGCCCACCACCCACTCGGGCGGCCGCCGCCCGTCGACTCGCGCCCACCCCCGACCGGAGCCGCGTCACCTCTGGCGTGGCTCTCACAGTAGCTCGCGCACGCCGCGGGCACGGGCAAGTTTTTTTTGTTTCGTTTATTTTGATGCCTCCCTGCGACTCATGCCGTTGCAGGACTTGCCTGGCAACGTTGCCGCAGACCCAATCGCTGGCGCCCGCGACCGCATTCACTACCGTGTGACCGGTCAAAGGCGTCAGTAAGGAGGGAATCCACCGTTTTGACTGCTGTGTCACCGGGGATCCTCTTGTGATTTCTGCTCGTCGCCGCACTCACTTAGGACTATGGCACCGACAACCTCTACCTATGAACCACCTCGCAAAGGCCGCGGCAAGAACAAGCTCAAGCGACCCGCATCGTCGTCTGGGACGCCGTCGCCATCAAAAAAAGGTCGCACATCTATCACCGGTGAGATCAGCTCGTCTGCGCGGCAGGCGGTGCGACTGACGCAGTATCTGAAACAGCATCAAGCACGGCGGTCGAGGCGTCAGGACAGACGACACCGACACTGAGTAAGTGTTCGTGATGCATTCGCGCATGAGTGTCCCATGATGTCGTTTACAGTCAGCGTTCCGACGACCCGCGACGAGCGTCCAAAATCTCTGTACCGCGCACACCGTCTCTGCGGCGAGCGCGACCCCCGGCTTCGAAGCTTCATCCTACACAGGCATATGCTCAATATCGGGAACTGGTCGACTATCGAGCAGCCCAGGTCTTCCGCCTCGACGAGCGCACTTGGGTCGCCGAACTCCACGACGTCGCTACAGGCGAACGGCACGTCGGTGTAAATGCGTGGACGGTCCTCCAGCGGCATGTTCACCTGGCGGGCCCTGCGACGCATACATGCTCACCATGTCCAGATTTCCAAAAATACGATACCTGTGTTCATGTTCAACTTCTCGAGAGTACGGACCGCCGAGAATTTAAAGAATTGTCTGCAATGGGTGAGATCTGATTCCAAAGTAACGGCTGCCGGAGCGCTCAAGTGAGAACTCAGACAATCCCGAGTGCCTGCCCATCGGCTACGACCCCCCGTGCGGAGACGAGGACGCGCTGTATACGTTCGTCTGCATGTCGCCCTCCGAAAAGCCCGTCTTCGTATGCCATAGCCGTTCGAGCGACAAGACGAGCTCGTGGGCATGCAGCAAGGATCGCGCGGGCGGCTGCATCCATATCTCGCGCGCCCGCAAGGCTCTGAAGATGACCGAGGGGGCGAAGCCGCGCAAGCGGACGAGGAGGAAGCGGGAGAAGATCCTGCTGATGAAGAAGATGCCATGGCGGCGAAGCGTCGTAAAGGTCGGTCGGAATGTTGTTGCCTTCGCCACGGGGTACTCAGCTGTTGTAGTCAACGAACGCAGCCTCAAGATGCTCGCGGATGAGCAGAGCGTGTCGTACGAGAGGGTCGGCCCGCCTGCCTGGAGCCGTCTGGCGAGCGACACGGCTCCTTGGTTCCCGCTTGTCTCTCCGCTGCCCGCGTTGCTGCCACTCGGCTCAGCGCCCCGCTGCCGCTGCGGCAGCGGTCCGAAACCAGGCAGCACAGTCCAGCGTATGGAGTGCACGGTCTACAGCTCGACGCGTGCGGAAAAGATTCAGATCGAGGTCCAGCCTTGCGCAAAGGAAGAGAGGGTCTTCGCTGGGCCCGACTTGCGCGAGCTCGGTCTCTTTAACTACAACAACCATCGCGTCTATACGCACGAGCTCATCAACAAGTTCACCAGCTCGTACTGCGCGCACGAGCTGCCATTCCATGCGTACCAGAGTGTGATTCAGAGGACGTACGTAGAGAACCTCAGTCCGATCGACTTCGTCAACGACGACACCTTCCGCCTCGTGTGGTACTCGTTCTCCCGCATACAGGACCTTGGCGACAGCTTCCAATGCGAGAAATGCGGTCCCAACCCAGCCGTCGTCATCTTCGACGGTGTGACCGCGGGTTTCAACTCCAAGCACCGAACAGCAACGCTCACCCCCAACGACGATATTACCTGGAGCGCCAACGCGATCGTCTGTCGGCGGTCCGCCGGAAAGCACCGCCGCAGTGTGGGGTCAGTTACGACAACGTGCACAGCGGGCAGTGCGCTGGCGCCTCGGGTTGACGAGTTCCAATAAGTCCAAGTTGGACGGCATCAGCACCGAGGATAACGAGTCCAACACGCGCGCCGTGCCCGACGCCGACGCCGAGTCACAAAAGGCAACCCGCGATACCGACGCCCGAGTCTCGAAGCGCGACGCAGCTGACGAGGCGATGCGGGCGAGCCTTCCGGGTATCGCGAAAGAGCTGAGCGGTGTTGATCCGAGTCTCGGCGCCATGTTCGAGGCGATGGTGCGCACTGACTACGACGCGAAGGAGCTGCAGAGACGGCCCTATCTTGAATTATTGAATCATGTGAGCGCTGCAACGTTGAACCTCGGGCCCGTCACTTATTGTAGCCCGCAGGTTCTTGCTTACGAGTCGGTTCTGATGTTTACCCCGGGTTCGACTTGGCTCGCGCTGAAACGCTTGTGTGCGGACGACAAGCGCGCAGCCGATGTACTGCTGCGCGAAGTCCCTGCTATTGGGATCGTGGCCCGTCAGGAGCTACAAGCAGACGGTCAATACTCGCGCGTCTTGAAGGGCCTCGTCGCGTTCGTGCTGGCGCGTGCCATGCGCGTTCTGAGCTCGTTGGGGGAGCATGACTTTGAGCCTGCAAACCCGACCGGCGACGACGCCGATTGGCGCGAGGTGAGTGCATAATCAGCATCGCCGTTGCTGTCGCTGATCGATATGGTAGACCGGTACCTTCTATGGGCGCCCTCGCGTGCGTCTGCGCCCGGAATACCCTCACCTGCCTGGCGACAAGAAGGTCGACCGCTCGACCGTGACTCAGAGTGGCGCGGGCGGCATCGGCTGCTCGAAGTACTACGAAACCTACGGTCTCAGCGGTCAGACGGGCGGCCTGATGGCCGCATGGTGCCCCCATTGTGTATGCCTCGGTTTTCATATTATTCCGACTGGCGAGGGGCGAAACGACGTGTTCTCAGCTGTATTCACCCGTTGGGAGAAGGCACCGGACATCATCATCTACGACTTCGCGTGTGCGCTGGGACCCTACTGCATGCTCCGCGAGCCCAAGTTCTTCGCTCACACGCGCTTCCTCATCGACGGCTTTCACGAGAAGGGGCACAGCCGCTGCTCGAATGCGTGCAAGATCAGCACGTTCAAGAAGAACTCCCCCGAGCTGCTCTCTGTGAACTCCAGTGCTGCCGAGTGCGGCAACAGCGGCTTGCGCAAAATCCGTCGTCCGATGAGCTATATGACGCAACGACACGCCATCGTCTTTGCATATACTTATCTCGCGGCCTGGAATCGCGTTCGCCGTGTCATGCCCGGCCGGCGCGGCCGGAACTGACTGACTTGTGCGGTGTAGTTAGTTTTAGACCGTAGTTACTTCGTTGCCTCTACGGGGCACGTCTTGCGGACTTGTTTCCGGGGGCAGCTTACTTACCTTTGTTTGTGGGGTATGTCGCCAGCGCGCATTTTGTGGGGTACGGTACTTAGATTAGATTTGTGGGGCAGGGACTTGGTACTATTGCTCGGGGTATCCTAGTTGTATGTAATTTCTGGTCATGTACATAGTTCTCCGATGTGGGGTGTTTCGGGCCAAAACCCGGGGCATTCCACTCGCAACATGGGGCAATTATCCAAGAAGAGACCGATCTGGATACTCCGACGCGGCGCACGGACTGCTGCATTTGAAAGCGAATGCACGACAGGAAGCTGGCATCCACGACGACTGCTAAGCCCGTGAGGTGCGAAAATTCGGCTCTCTGCATGACCGCTGGTACTTATGCATGTTGAGGCCCGTCCGCGATGCGATCGTACTGCTGGAACGTGCACGACAGCTGTACGGTGCCTCAGCCGCGCGGCACATCCTCTTCCGTGCTTCACGCGATATCGAGCAAGCCACAGACCTCATCGCGCGCATCCGAGGCTCCAGATCTGAGATCGAGGTCCGTTCCCCCTTGAAGCATTCAAGTCGTCACCGTCCAAAAGCTGACTTGCTTCGTACTCAACAGTCACGGCGTACAGCCAGAAAAGCGGAGCGCGTTCGGGTAGAACCTCATTCGCTGAGAATGCACGGTGAAAGTGCAGTCCACGATGCCGAGGCAAGACACCGCAAAATGATGATTACCATGTGAGCCTCCTTCCGTCGAGTCCCTCGGATTTTTCGGCATATATAATTATGGATATGTAGGTCTGTTTATGGCGCAGCTTTTCTTTGGTGTGGGGAAACCAGCGTGACCCCGCACGTCTCCAGAAAAGCCGCGGTCTTTCTGATTTGGAAGCATTGAGCGGCGAAGTCGTCCCGTGGCACGCCCCAATGCATTGATTTTTCAGTATCCTTTGGTGGCCTTACTTCGCGTCCTCTCGATGTGGAGGTGGAGACGTTGCGGATTGATGCTGCGAGGCGCTGGACTCGCTTTTTCTGCCCGCGGTCAGCTATAGAGAAGGTATCCTGCAGAGCTGGGTCCGCTAGATAGCTTGTGGAATAAGACTCTGTGATCGAGCTCGCGTGGTAAGTAAACTAATTTCTCGTGTGCTGCGAGCAACAGCTGTATACCTAGGCAAAAAAGGAAGCGTTTTCCATTGCCATGTGAGTTTACATACTGCGGAAGAATGCCGGGACGAGCAATACATAGGCCGCGTCGTCCCACAGTCCGTCGTCGACATCGCCGTCGAATCCCGCCCAGCAAACGCGTACCGCCGCACGGCAGAAAACGTCAGTCCGATCAGCGTCCGCGCTTGCGGCTCTTCAACCTCCCCGCCCAGAAGCACGAGGCCGTTTGGGGCGGGCGAGCTGGCCGAGCGCGCGTCCGAGGAACGCCACTTTGCTCGACCGCACGGCCGTCTTCCCGTCAAGCGCGAAGAGCGTGAGCTCCTCCAGCCCGGGGCACGGCACGTTATACAGGCTCTCGCTGCCCTCGTAAGTCAGCCCTGATCTGTGTTCAGAACGGAACAGATCCATGAGAAATTCCATATCAGGTGGACAGACGAGCTCGGGCTCGTTGCTGTTGGACCGGAAGTCGACCTGGATGTCCTTGAGAGACGGGAACGCGGTGTTTACAGATACAAAGGCGTGCAAGAAACCGTTGTCCAGACGCAGGTCCGTCAAGTGCGCAATGCCGCCTGGCTTGTCTGCGAGCGGGAGCGCCATCTCAGAAGGCCACTCGTACACGTCGTAGATGCGGCACCAGCGGCGGTGAGCGGGGACGATAATGGCGCATAGATCCGTGTCCATGGTGGTATGGCCGATCACCCGCAAAGAGAACTTGTCGGTGTTGTCGTTTTCTGGCTCGAGCCAGGTGATGCTGTCGAATTTGAGACGCAAGACGGAGATGCCGTCGAGTGAAATGGCGTGCGCAAGGGCGGAGATACTGATCCCGTCGTCTACAGCCAGCGAACGCAAAGACAGCCGCGAAATCATACCGCTGGGAGGAATCGGGGTCCACAGCTGCGAACAAATGATCATTGGAGTGAAATGTCGGAGAGCATGGGAAATGAAGCGCAAATGCGAATTCCGGAATAACATCGAGGCGGAGCGAGGTGACGTTGGAAAAGGCATGCAGCGATGACCTGTCTGGAAGCAGAGTGGTATCGACGTCTTGGATGCTAGTAGCGTGATATAGAGTTCGAGTAGGCATGGCATGGGTCCCGTCACCAGGTCCGGGTCGACCCGTAGCGAGAGGTAAACGAGGAGCGGCCGCGGGGGTAAGATGGCACCTACTATATCCTGCATTAAAGGATTTTTATCGGGCTAAGTGCTTCGTCAAAGACGGGAGGAAACCACCAGAACGACAGGCTTAAGCGAAGCTTTTTGGACAATGCATGCCGAGTGAGTTCTTTGAATGCCAAAAGTTGGTCGTGGCAGCTCTTTGGGTCTCACCAGAGTATCCTTCGGTAGATGTACAGCCCTGCGCCCCACGCGCAGGCGTAGAACAAGCGCGAAACGCCCGCCGCCTGACGAAGACTCACATTAGGAAGATACGCAAGAATGAGCCACAAGCTCCGTGCGCAGCAGTTCTAGGTGTAAAGAACGACTGGTATACCATTGCGCGCCATACGACTGGTGTGCCTATGAGTGCGGGCTTCGCTCATGGAGGTTGTGGGTTAAGAGGTTGTGGTAGTTAGGTATCAGATGATACCCGCTTGTGAATTGCTCAAACTCCGCACTTTAGGGGCGGTCGAGATTAGATGCGGCATCAGCTTCCGAGCAATCCGCTTGATCAAATCCCGCACAACTCGCAGCCTCGTCCTCATCGCACGCTTGCTCCTGTCCACAGTCGGTAAGCATGGAAGCTCATTTAAATTGGTTCTCTCTGAAGTAACATCTGTATTGAAACTTTCAGTAATCCAATATTTCCGGAATCGACCACCCGATAAGGCAGGCCGAGTGATGGCAGACGCTACACAGCGCGTCCGCCCGCTCGCCGGTTCAAGGACGCGCTGTAAGTAGTGGCCTGCTTTAAGGAGACTAAGGTTGTGGGTTAAGAGGCAAGTCGCGGAGTTTACGGGCGAAGCTTCCGCAGTCATGATCGCCGGGATTTAGCCGGGTCTTGATCGAAAGCACATTGAAAGTGATCATTTCGGGGCCCTCCGCGATAGCGCTATCCTTGGGTATCAGGAGACTTGGCTTATCGTGGGTTATGAAGGGATGTATAGAATCATGACGGCCTTGTGAGGGCCGCAAGGCCTCAGCCAATTCGGTGATCGCCGCAAGGCCCCCGAAAAGTCCATCTGAGGTCCGATCCGTAAAGTGGACCAGATGATGGTCCCAAACTTCACTGAAAAGGCCCTCAGTCCGATGGTCTCAGCGGCTCGGACCTTCCAAAACGGGTAGGTACGATGGTCCCAGCGGATCGGACATCCCGATTAGGAAGGCCAGCTTCAGGACGGCACTATCTCGCGCATTCCCGCCTCAGAATCTCCCAGAACAGCATAAAAAGTGTATAAGGAGACTGCAGAAGATTTTAATTTAAGTAAATATCAGAATTATCAGTCTGAATCAGAATCTGAGCTGCCCGGCGCGTCTGGCCCTTGTCCAGGAGCGATCTCCGCATCCTCCTCATCTGAGGAAGAGTATACGTCGCCTTTTTGTTGGCGCAATGCGCGGCGTGCCGCAGAAATGCTGGCTTTCATGGCCTTCATGGCAGCGGTAATCTGTTTTACCTTCCCTGATAGGACCCGAATCTGCTCGGAACAGGCTATCTCGGGGGACAGAAACTCGACAGTGGACAGCTCAGTGCCACGTGAGCTGCTGCCAACTGAGTAGTTTGAGAGGGAGAGGATCAGTTGGAGAGGCGAAATGTGAACAAATGTTGCTGAGCCAAGCTTCGGGCATGCGTCGCTGCTGTACTCCAGAAAGCCTGAGAATCGTCGGAAGACCTGCACACCGAGGTAGGATATGGTATCCGGGGTGTAGGCGATGTGCAGTGGCGCGTTCCTGCCGGACGTTTTTGTGTACATGGCGAGGACTGAAATCACATCAGAAAGCAAATATACGAGGCTGAAAGCTGCGTACCCTTTCCAAGTGCAATTTCAGCCTTCTTTTTGCCACGCTTAGGAAGCAGTATTAGTACGTAGGCTGCACCGTCGCGGATGTCGAGCGGTGAGCGACTTGACACGGCCGCATTCAGAAGTCCGGGATGCTCTTGCCCTAGCGTTTTGAATGCTTCCCTCCGTGCATGTTGCATGATTCCCTACAGAAATAAGCATATTATATCGCACCATTGATAGCACTTACATCTGCGCCTGCTGATGGGGTAGCTGCTGGAGCAGCGGCACCACCGGTCCAGCGCACTTGACGCGCATATCCGGGGCCGTTCCGGACTTGAACAGTCTTCATAAGCTCGCGCAACCCATTACTGAGTGCATGCTGAAGATTGAGCGCGTCCGATATCCTCTCCGGGATTTCAACTTTTGCACGGTTTCCCTTCCGCAGCGCATCTGAGGTGAACGCGTTCTGATACTGCGCGCGATCTGCGACGAGCTGCAAGAGTCTTGCCTCTGGACTTCCAGTGAGAGCCAGGGGAGGTGGCAAAGGTGGGCAGACCTTAGTCATATGAGAATATATTGAGGGCCATGCAGGTGAGGTACGTACCAATTGCTTTCGATTCTCAGAAGATGTGATGGCAAATTGTCGAGATGTGTCGATGGTTTTGGAAATTTGCTCAGCACACACAACGTGATCTGCGTCGATCGTGTCTGGGAGATCGTCGCTGAACAACTGATTAGAAAAGAAAATATCGGTAGAGAAGTGACACACATTGCATCTGTGAGCTGGGCATCTGTTGCGGCTAGCGCAGCAACAGTTGCATCCAAAGCCGCATCCAGCCCTGCATCTTGGAGCTCCAACTCATCCCGACGGCGAAATAGCTCTTGAAGGCTGTCAATGTTCTGCTCTTCGACGAACTCGTTCAATAGGACGGGACCGACGCGCATCAAGCTGGGACAGCTACGCCGGAGGTGTGAGCGATCTGTGGCTGCATCGGCAGCAGGTGCGTTGGCGAGCGTGGGAACAGCAGCTTTCCGCGACTTCCGTTTCTGCTTCGCCGCGGTGGCAACCATTGCGCGCGCATCAATCCTCACGAGTGCTAGAACCTGCTGCACCTCGTCTAGTGCCTGAAGTGATGCAGATTCGATTTCTATGTCCGTTGGCCACGTCGCGAGAGTCTCGAGATCAATGTCGCGATTATTGTTGTATGTATGCCAGTAGCCAGCAGCGGTGAGATTTCCCTTCTCGTCATCGGATATGCGCAAAGTTTGGGTATGAACATCAGAAAGTCGGCGAAGTTGAAGTCAGGCTTTAGCTGCCGCAGAACACCGAAAACATGCTCGAGAGGCTCCGTCGAATGTAGCCAGGGGAGCAGCGGATATTCTGGATACTTGTCACGGTACGAAACAATCAACGCAATGAGACTGTCGCACATTGTCTCGAAAATGTCGAGAGATTCACGCGAGATGAGGTTTCGGTGTGGGGTATGATCGGGATTAGCATTGATGTGAGCGCGCCAGGCCATGATGAAAAAGCGGCATCGAAGAGCAAGCAAGACACGTTGAAGGTGGCTGACTGTGCGGCTTTGCCATGCATCCGCAAGGCCGCCAAAGATGAAGAGATACACACTGAGTCCCCGACGCTCGGGGAAGTTGGTAACCACGTGTGACAGCAGTTCCGCAGAGAACAAACGAGCTGCAGCGCGATCTTCCTGACGATCAAGGCCGACGATGTCCTTTTGGAACAGAGGGCAGTCGGGATGCTGAGAGAGCTCGTAGAGATGAGAATAGAGAAGGGGATAATTTCCCAAAGCGAGAAGACGAGCGCCAGAAAACAACTGATTTCTAGCCGTCTTGACACCGTGTTTGGAGTCTTGGACAGGTATGAAGCGTTTTCCGTCCAAAGAGACAAGCGGTATCAAAACCTCTGCCCCTTTGGACGGATTGGGGATGACGTAGGGTTCGCTGCGTCCGCGAGCAACGATGAGACGCTGAACCTTTCGCTCGACCTCCGTGCCGTCAGTTGCATACGCCAGGGGGTGGATACCGTGATTTCTGAGAAGGGCAGACAGGTCGTCGTGGAGAGCAAGTAGCTCCTCTGCAGAATCGTCGGATCCTCGAGCCTTGCCTGCAAGAATGATCGGAGGGACGTGTGGCACCGGAATTATCAGGATCCAGAGTCGTAGCTATGGTACTGCAGTAAGACTCTCAGCTCCTAGAAGAGAAAGAACCTTACCTTTTCGCCAGGTGATAGATCTGTACGCTTGAGAACAGCGTCTAGATCCTCCTGCGTCTCGACGTGAATAGCGTCGCACTCTGATTGACCGACTACAATCCACACGCCCTTCTCTGACCGCTGCTCGCGCAAGGTCGGCACAAGCTTTGTGTCGTCACACGCGAGGATGACTGGGCCATGGTAATTGTAAGACTCGATCACGGTAGCGGCTAGCGCAACGTTCTCAGCGGTAATACCAGGCTGAAATTTCTGCACCCTCGCGTTCTGGTGTCTGGCTCCGAGTCAGTGACAGCTAAATAGAAATGAGAGGATAGACAGACTGAAAACTGCGGAAGGTGCGTCCACCGAACCAATTTTGGAAGAGCTTGTACGCCCGAGGGCAGATAGTCGCCAGAATCGAGCAAATGCTGTCGAATGCCTTCGGGTAGGTCATACCTGTGTTCCCTTGCCCAATTCTCCGCGCCGGGCTTTCTGCATGAAAACTTGGATCGCTCCCAGCAGGACCTCCGGTGTCTTGAATCGTCCTGACGACACGCCTTTGGCAAAGTCCAGCAGCATCTTCGAGGTGCTGTTTGCGCTCTGAAACCGTCAGAACATGAAAACATATTGTGTACGCTGTAGACTCACTGACTCCACCAAGTCACGAACTCCAGCGTACTTCATGTAGACCCGAGCATCTTCCGTGTACTGTGTCCATTTTGGAGCGAACTTGGAATTCTCAGTGGAGGGAACAGGTCGGCGAAGAGCGTTTTTGAAAGTCTTCAAGCCCAGAACACGCACGCAATTTTCACAGGGCCGAGGTTGGTCGGCATTGGAGGCGTCGACCCAGTCGAGACAGTCGATTGCGAAGACAGCATTCAGGCCGCGTCGATTGACCCACTTGAATAGCTTCTCCTCGTGTCGCCTAACATTCTGGCGCTGCCGCTCCGATAGCTCTGACCATAGAGAGTCGTATAGTTTCTTTGCGAGAGCGGGGCGCGACGGTGCGCCGCCCCAAATAGGGATTGCCGCTGCAGATATCGCAATATGCGTGGATCTGCGTCTCCACTAAGCCCTGGGCACGTCACACGAGTAATGGACGTGGCGGGGAGAGCAGAGCCCGAATCGGAGCCACGCGTCGGTGGGTGCGGGTGGGAGCCGCTGCCATGAGCCACGTCTGCCGGCCAGACACAACATTCGATTTTGCTGCATCTTGACACTTCTTGCGACCACGATGTCTCTTGAAGAAGTCAACCTCGTAGTATGTTCGCATAGTAACGTCACTGGCAGTGATCAGTAAGCTCCAAAGACAGCAACGGGCTACTCACGAGTTGCACCGACTACAGCGCACATTCCGCGGGTTCACCCGCGAGATGGCCGCTCCCGGGTCGATGGCGAGAATCTTGCCCTCAAACGCCTCCTGCTTGCAGGGATCTACGGCAAATCCGAGTGCAACTGCACGCTTTCGCAGCTCCTTTTGACGCCAGTAGGACGAGAGACGTTTTCCGGATGCCTCGCGGGTAGGCGTTGTTACCGGTGCGCGTTTTGTCGCCTTGTGGAAGTACAATAGGGCCTTCTCGCGCCGAGAACGCTTCCTGCGTCGGCGCGGCACTTGTTCATCGTCGGAAGAAGCAGACAGATCGGAGGGCAGGTCCATCTCAGTAAACTCGAGTCCGGTGGTATAGTTGTCCTTGGGCTGAAAAAACGGTATGGTGGGTGGGAGAAGGTCTGGGGAATCCTCGAGTTCATCCCAATCGTCGCATATTGACTCGAGCTCATCAGTCAAGGAGATAGTGACGACGTTATCCATATCGACGTCAGACTCCATGGAGGCGACAATATCGGTACCAAAATCGTCGTGGGACACGGTCGCGTTGTCGCCATCTTCGGGAAGCCCGATGAGAGATTCATATTGCGGATCGGCGAGATATAGCTGGGAAGAATGGGTGAGATGCCATTCGAGCTTCACATGAACACTCACATCTTCGTCGTCGATAAAAAGCGCTGAGAACCGAAGGAACCACTCCATACGATGCTGTGCGGCAGTTGCCTGCGTCCAAAAAGGATATCCGAGTAGCTCAGCGGCAGTCGTAGATAGCATTGCAACACCGCATGAATCTCCGTCGGTCTGTCCAGGTGGGGGGCACTGAGACGGGACGATGCGCAGCTCTTTGTCCCCACAAAGCGCATTTAGCCACCACAATAGATCCTTGAGCATGACGCTCGGTGGCTTCGCATCTGAGTCCATTGGATCCATATACTCAATGGTGTCCTCCGCAAGATCGACTCTGAAGCGCGTCCAATGGTTGCCGTTTACGAACGCGGGAACGATGACCACGTCGTAATGACCGTCCATGATGAGCTTATCGAAAGGCAGAGGCCGCTTCGGGTTGTAGTACTCTTTCGCGCGCTGAGCGTACGACCGAAGACAGGGCAGATGGAATGAGGAAACAATAAGCACGCGCGACGATGGCCCGAGTTCCTTCAGAATAAGTTCGTTGCCAGCATTGATGTGCTCGCTGCGCATCCAATGGTCACCGAGAAGCTCAGGAAAGTACGTTGTCGAGATCTCAACCTCCCTGATAAATTGCGAGGCGCGCACGTCGCGCGGCAGACTGGCAAGGCGACGTTTGCATTCTAGAATTAATTGAGCACCCCGTCCAGACGCGCCGACTGCCTGAGAGTCCAGCCATTTCTCCGCAGACGGCCACAGCGTGTCTGCATTTGGCGGTTTCCGCGAAAAGGCGCGGAAATCGGCCGCACCGCCAGACTGCACCAATCCCGGAGACACCGACGGCCCAACTCCACGGCGTAGCTGATTGAGATTGCGCCGTCTCATGTGAGCGCGGTGATAGCGATGCACTGGACGTGCTTCAAGGTACGTAACACGCCAAAAGAAACGCGGAAAGGCAAGAAGAGCTAGAAAATATGAGATACACACAGAAGGCGGCGCTAAAAAGACACTCACCTCCACATAGCATCAGGATAACACATTGGGCGACCCACCAAGCGCAGAGAATGGCCAGATCATCTGCCTCGGATTTCGGGAATGTGCCCTTGAGCAAAAAAAAGGGGACCAGCAGCAGTAAAGTGCCTCCGTGAAGCAGGAAGGCCGAAAGGAGACTGACACCGCGACGACTGGAGTGCGAAAACAGCAGACCCAGATTCGAGATGCCCGTCCGCGCCATAGAACAGATAGCACCAAACGTCGATGGCCAATATGTGTACGCGCTTGTATCGAGCGCGTTCGGCACAGAGCACGCTGTCGGGTACGGACGGAGACAGAAAAAACGGAACGGAAACGCATCGTGAAGCGCTATGACGCTCAGCTGCCCTACGAGAAAGCAGACAAGAAGCGCCTGCCTCCCGAAAAGGTACCAGGCGGTGGTAGCGGCTATGGACATCGGACTGGTAACTGTTGGCCGTTCAGCCAAGGGGGGCAGCCGGCAAAATCCGGTACATCACGTTACTATGGATGGGTCCTCCGAGCTTGCGCTGCAGAGGTTGCCGACCCCAGGCTCCGGCGGAGCCGGAGGCCGGTCCGGTGCGTTGTAGACCCAGTGGACTACATGTTTGCATGCTGATATTGACTGAGAGCTGTAATCCAACACTTCATGAAGTTTTGAGGTTCTCTGTGTGCAGCAAATGTGCAGCAACCAAGCAGTAACTTGACAATAACACTTGCTCGCTCCGACAGCACTGATCAGATCTATCAAAAGCGGAACACGCGGAAGTAAATCCGCGGACTGCGGAAGCATATCCGCGGATATAGGATGGATACCCTCAGCCTCTGCAGCTTGCAGAGGTTACCTACCCCATGCCATCATTTTGCTTCCGGCCCCCCCTTGCGTTCAGCATGCACTAAGCCTGGCAAAGCGAAAAAGAAAATCAGTTTCATCGCGCAAATGCCGTAGTTAGGCTCACGGCGCTGCCGTCCTCGGGCGCGCTTAGCCCCATAGCGACGTGGTACAAGCATTGTAGTGTGCGCGAACGCGACTAGACCAGAAGATGCACAATCAGCCGCCGACCGGAAGTAAGCGCCAGTCCTGGCACGCAGTCCTCCGCATTTCAGGAGTGGAGAGCACAACACAGCCGGATAAGGACAAGGGTTATTGAAAAAGCCATTGAGAGGTACCTGCTACGCAGGAAGAAAATCTGACGACGATATAGCTGCTCACTGGTCGGGAAAGTAGGTTTTTGCAAGTCGGGATCGGCAGCGGGCATGCCTCAAGCGTGCAGACGGACGTAAAGCAGATAACGAAAACGATATCCAGCCAGAACAGAGTGCCAGTGTGAGCAATAAAGTGGGCAGGTTCGCGACGACAGCAGCAAGAGGGAACGGCAAACGGCCATAGCCAGAGTAGCGCGACAACGAGCAGGGCTGCAAGTTATGCAACCCAAGAAGTACAGCAGCAAGCCGTATAGCACAGCGGGCGGACTGGTCGGTCGGGACTGCTCTGCATTGAAAAGTAACGAAGAGAGGGTAACTGTCTGTGTTCTAAACAAGTGCGGGCGGGCGCTCCGTCATTCCGGTTCCGCTGCGGACAGGCTGCTGTACAGACAATCATTTGATGCCGCGAAACTGCTGTTCCATTTGCTCCGGAAGTGCTCCGGATTACTACAGCGCTTCTCGGGTTTCTTGGCGGGGCCCACTTTTTGTTGATACACGTCAGCCCCGCCAAGCAACGGCCCACTTTGCACCGGGTCACCGGCAGGAGTGCCCGTGCCGCGTGTCTGTGATCCAAGTTCACAGTCCGCTTTTTCTCTCTGACTCCCTGCATCGCTCGACAACTCCTGCGTGATCTTGTGCTGTCCGTATACCGTCTGGTAGCATATGAACCTTCCCCCTTTTAATTTTATCCTAGATAATCGTGAGTTCTGGCCGTGTTTGGACGATGAGTTGCTGACTGTACCACCCAGCCCAAGACCGCGACCGTGCCATTTTAAACGCGCGCGGGGTGCTCAGAGACCTCATGAACGAGCCCACCCTCCCTTCTCGAGGGGTGGGCGGGTATCAGGAGGCATTTATCGACGTGGACCGCGACTCAGACGGTATATTCTTCCATTTTTACGGTCCAGGTTGTGCAATGCTCATTTTTCTTCCCAGTCGATACCTGTAGCCTACCGCCCAGATCGTCCCCAGACGACGAGGGCTTCTTCAGCGACCCGGACGTCGAGTTCGACCCGTTCTTCAAGGCTCCTCGTGTGAAGACTCCCGTGGGTCGTGTCAAAAAATCCGGCCGCACCGTCAAGGCCTCTGCGCGCGCGGTCAAGGAACCTGAGCCTCACGTGCCCGAGTCTGTCCGCGGAACCCCCGAGCTTGACGATGATCCCGTTCCCACCGCGCGCAACAAATCTTACGCATGTGTGTCCGTCTTCACGCCCGAGTACAAGATCCTTGTCGCTGCGAGCGGCAAGAGGAAGAAGAACACCATGAAGTCCCAGAAAGTGCCAAAGCAAGATGTGCGGTCCGAAACGTTTGAACTGGACTGGAACGTCACTGCCGCGATTTACGCGGCACACTTGCCGCGCAGATCCAGGTCGAGCCCCAGAAGTTCTCGCTCGCTCGGGTTTCCTGGCGCTGGCTTTCGCAAAATAATGCTCCCAAGAACCCGCTCGGATCGCTCGCAGGTATCCGGAATTTCTGGGAAGAGGTCAAGAAGCCCCGAAACGCATCGAAGACGATCCTGTTCGTTTACACGCGTGAGATCATGGACGATGGGACTCCCGCCGCGGTACTGACCACTGTTTCTCTCATCGTTCTCTATACTGAACCCCGTTGACAGACTGAATACGTCCCTGCCACTATTCCGAAACGTATTGGAACTATCCCGTCCAAGGATGATCCCTTCGCACTTCCGACTGCAGGGAACGAGCCAGCGGCCAGCACCGCTGTCCGCCCTTCACCGGCAGCTCCTGTCGACAGCGATACCGACGATGAGGTATGGCACCGTTTGAATCCAGGGATCAACACTGATGCCAACGTAGGACGATACGACGGACGAACGTGTTGTGCACATGCAAGAGACTATCCTCAAGAAGTATGCGCCGGGCGGGTGTGAGGCTCACCCTGACCTTCACTGCGCTGTCGACAAAGAGACCTCGCTCCACTTTGACATGACC
This sequence comes from Auricularia heimuer, assembly GCA_002287115.1. Classification (NCBI taxonomy): domain Eukaryota; kingdom Fungi; phylum Basidiomycota; class Agaricomycetes; order Auriculariales; family Auriculariaceae; genus Auricularia; species Auricularia heimuer. Next base: position 190,227 of record NEKD01000021.1, on the reverse strand, counting down.
AAGCAGCCGCGGCTTTCAGCCTACGCTACTGCTATTGTGAGTGCAACCCTGGCTGCGCGTGGCTGGGCTAATCATTATGTAGTGCCTGGAGAAGGCAACACTCGACGAGCTCCCGAGGAAATCCCTCCACTTTTCGCGCGAGCAGGCTCTCAAGATGGCGTCCAACCGTACTCCGTCAACTGCGCCTGCGGCTTCTGCTTCTGCACCGGCTGCCCCGCCTGTCGCTATGCCACCCGTTCCTGCCCCGCCTTCGACTACGTTCGGTGCTGGCGAGGTCATGGCAATGATGAATGGCTTCATGTCCAACCTCACCGCTGTAGCCACTGCGGGCATTCAAGGGCGGCTTCTCGGCCTGACGATGGAGACCGTGCTTCGTCGCCGATGCCAGAGATCGTGCATGACATGACGCTGCGTGAGTATTGTGAACTCGGTGAGTTTCCGGACGAGTTCACGGAGAAGCTTGTGGCGATGGACCATCATCCGTCGCAGAAGATGAAGAAGCGCAGATGGCAGGAGTGCAAGGAGGCGGGCTTTAACCCGATGGATTGGGCCAGGTGCACGCAGCTTGATGCTGGCACTCGGAAGCGCTGCCGTCTTCTCAACCTCTGAGTACTAATCCTTTTCTGCACCACCCCGTTTTACTCTTACCGTACTCCTTCCATCCACCCATCATTAAGTCCACATTCCATCGTGCATTCTTGTCGCATCGTTCACACATCACAGCCGCATCTCTCATTTCATTTTCATTCACAGACCATGCATCCGCTCGCATTTCTTAAACACTGTCTCTGATTGCAGTCGCAGAATAAAGCTATCTAATCGACTGAATATCCAGAATGAATGGCCCATGCACGAGCCTTCTCGGCGGTGACAATTGCAGCTGCTTCGAGCAAATCGTAAACCGGGGTGTTGCTAGTCTGGAGGCGACGATTATGTGTTCGCAGATAATCCTTGACTGAGGGACAGTGAGCATTGTCGTGAAGAGGCCAGTGGCTGCTACGCACAACAAGAAAAACTTTCTTCAATTGGATTGAATTCGGGTGAGTATGGAGGAATGAAAATGAGGCGGCAACCTTTTTATCAAGTTAGTGTTCATCAAGATGGGATTTTTATTCGTACCAGCAGCTTCTACAGCTTCCCGAAGTGTTTCTGGCTTGTGAATCTTGCAGTTGTCCATCACAAGGATACTGCGATCGGCTGGGTACGGATTCATCTTGGGAGCTGTCAAGAATTTCAGCCAATCAGTTCGTTGAGGAGGTCGGGGTACGCACCACATCGTTGAGTATAAAGTCCATGAATTCCAGAGATTTGACCGAACCCTTCACAACGCGCATTGCAATGTACCCGGAGTCGATTGTCATCGCCGGTAGTATGCTGTAGCGCTGTCCACGGCCAAAGGGAACGCGATGAACGGCGCGATGACCACGCGGAGCCCATCCATAGTGGCGATACAATGTGCGGTTGTCCTTGGATGATTCGTCAACCCACACACATTGCCGAGCATGCATGTATGGCTGCTCAAAGTCTCTGAATGCCGCACATAGAACCGGGTCTTTATTCGCAGCTACTTTTCGGATGATCTTGCGGGTCAGGTTTGCGCGCCGCAAGTAGCGGTTCATCGTGGGAATTGCGACGGTAACACCGAACTGTGTAAAGCACCAGTCACAGAGCTCCCAGGTCCGCAGGTCAACCTCTTGACGGGCATAACGTATGACCGCCCGAAGCTGGTCTTCACTGAGCCGTATCTGAGGGCCGCGAGGCATGGGAGGGCGGTTGACGTAGTGGTAACGGAAAAGATTTGCTCTCCACCGCTGCAGCGACTTCGCGCCCACCCCAAAGATTTTGGCAACACGGGCTTCGCGCATGCCGGCCGCCAAATTATAGAGCGCGCGCTGCTTCAAGTCGTCGCTGTGCGCGATGTACACCATTCGGGGCAGAGGAGCGGATCGGTCGTGTTCCGGAATGTTCGCCGTTCCGTCATGCCGGTGCAAAGTGGGCCGTTGCTTGGCGGGGCCAACGTGTATCAACAAAAAGTGGGCCCCGCCAAGAAACCCGAGAAGCGCTGTATGCAGGCTTACCCCTCAACGCTATGAGCAGAGGCTCGCCGAGTTTGGATACTCGATTCTTCTCCTATCGTCTTCTGCGATCATCATTGTGCGCCCCACTCGCGACAGCATCGCGCGCTGCTGGCTTCAATGACGAGTGCGTTTTGAATCCGATTATCACGATAGTACAGGAAAACGCAAATGGACCACATTTCGCTATCCACTGAGCATCCCGGCCTTGCTTTCCCACACTGCGCCAATAAACGGCTGGAACAATAGTTTCCTTCTTGGCTCATGGAACAAAGACCTCGATCCCCCACAACGTTCAGCAATCGTTCGCCTTTGCGACCCTACGTATCATTTTCTGCGTACACCACGCTGGCGATTGAGAGAGGTATTGTCTGCACGTTATTGTGTCGCAATCAGGGCAGTCACGCTGCCTTTTTCAAATAGTATAAATGAGCCTGAAGAACGTCCCGGACCTGTGCATCTGGCCCCACGACACTCAGAACCTCACGATGAGCTCGAACTCGCAGCCGACCCCGCTTCATTGCCCCGCGACCAGATGCGGAACGGTCTTTCTCAGTAAGCACTGGCAGGTGGTTCTCGTGTGCCCCGCAGGCTTATCAACAACGCTCAGAGCACACCGGACACGACATCCTTCATTATATCGACGAATTCCTCGGCGGGCTTTCGACCTGGCCCAGCATAACCTGCTGCCCCCGCTGCTTCGTCGTCCTGGTGCACTGCGTACTCACGCGGTGCTGCGGTCCGGATTGCCACACCTTCAATTTCCTCCAGCTCAACCGGCACGACTTCTTCATCGCCTGTCTCCGTCTATTGATCCTCATCCCGGAGACGAGCATACCGCAGCTGCGCCAAGTCCTGCGCGCGAACCTGCAGAAGTGTCCCCGCCGCACGCTCCACCAGGAGTGGTCCTCGAGCCTGGACACTTTCGACATCTTCCTCGAGAGCGTCTGCGATGCCATCACCAAGGGCTCACGGACGGCAAGCGCCCCATCCAACCCGGCCAGTCTGACGCCGTCTTCAAGTACTTCCACAAGCGCAACGGCTACTGGCCCGTGACGCCGGAGCAGCTCTTCCCGCTCGGCGTCGAGCGCGGCGTCGACGCGCTCGTGTTCTGGTGCTGCGCGCCGGTCTCGTCGGAGCACATGTCGCTCATGACGACCTTCCTGTCCGTCGCACGCTCGGAGGTCGTCCCGCGCGTGCTTGCCTCCCCGAATCGCGAGCGGCTGATGTGGGCCCTCATCCGCGCGCTCACCATGCCCGGCCACGCGTCGGCCTGGCCCTCCGAGTCGCCGGCGCCGTGCAGACTGCCGCCGGGGCTGCCCGCGCGCCCGACGGTCGGGAGCCGCGGCCACTTGGTGCTCTGCGCCATGACCTTCCTCTCCAACCTCCGCGACGACTTCGACGCGCGCACGCACGAGACGGCGCGCTTCATCGCGGGCTTCGAGCGCCCGCTGCTCGAGACGCTGCAGGCCCTCGTCGCCGTGTGCGCGCACCCGACCGCCGTGCCCATGGCGCAGGAGTACCTCGACTTCCTCGCCGGCGCGCCCGCCGTGGCCGACTTCGGCGCGGTCCTCCACGAGTTCCTCGAGCGCCGCAAGGCGACGCGGCGCTGCGCTAACGCGGCGTGCGAGGTGTCCGAGGAGCAGGCGGGCGGGCGCGCGTTCCAGCAGTGCGCGAACTGCCGCTATGTGCGCTACTGCAGCCGCGCGTGCCAGCAGCAGGACTGGAAGACCGGCGCCGGCGCCGGCGCGCGGCACCGCGATGTGTGCCCGGTTTTGTGCAGGCTGCTGGCCTCGGCTGATCCGCTCCGGCTCGAGCGCGCGCAATTCTGCCGCGCATTTGCTGCGTGTGGGCTGGACGAGAAGGATATTGACTGCCTTCGCCAATGGGTGCAGGCCAGTGGGCTCGTTCCACAGAGCCGTTACGCTCCAGCGTGATATCTCTTACATTGATTGTGTGTGCACTGGCTTCCCTGTCTGTGTTCTTACATGTAAATTTCCAAATGCCTCGAAATGATTGACGCTGTACGTACGGTAGGGTATTGCGCCGCTGAGACACTGTTTAGCTTGCGAGCTCGTTCAAGCTGTTCGATCGCATCGCGGACGGGCCTCAACATGCATAAGTATCAGCGATCATGTAAAGAGCCGAATTTTCGCAACTCACGGGATTTGCAGTCGTCGTGGATGCCAGCTTCCTGTCTTGGGTTCGCTTTCAAATGCAGCAGACCGTGCACCGCGTCTTGATGATTGGATAGGCATTATTTCGAAGGAGGCTTTCGGTGCTTCTCGAGCTGCGAACTGGGCGTCCGTGAGAGTCAGACTCTCTATTGTAGCATAAGAAGAAGAAGGCGCACTCGAAGGATTCCGCGCACTGGCAGGACTGCGCGGCGTCTTGATTGTCGAGCGACGTCTGGCCGATGCAGTTCTGCGCAATGCACTCCATAACGAAGAACGCCGCAAAGCCGCCAAAGGTCGCCAGACCGTACCGTTCACCACTTGAAGGACTAGGAGAGCAGAGAGCCGGTAGGTCGTAGCGGTGTCCGCGTCGGAAATAGTCCAAAGGTGTTCTTGTCGCGCCTTTCAGATTAGAAAACGTCGGGCAGACAGCAATTGTAGACCAAGAGCGGAGGATGTCCCGGACAGAAATTCGTCTCGAAGCAAAAAAAGCGCGCAGAGTTTGAAAACCATACCAATATATTCAAGCAGCCGTTGAGAGCGAATGAAGGCAGCGCGTGAATCGTTCCGCAAGCTGCTCGCTTGCAAGCTAATAACCAGAGCGCCCATTAACGGGCGCCAGTAGGTATCTACTGTTGGATTTCCAGCGGGTTCGACACGAGTCACGTTCCAGAGCGAATAGCAGGCGACGAGGACAAGAGGCAACGAGCGGAGTTCGGTTGCGCGTCAATCGCTTTCCTTGTCACCGCCGCGGTGGGCGCCGTGCAGTCCGCATCGCACGAGTCGACGCCGCCCAAGACGGCGCTGCACGTCCTGCGCATCTCTTCGCTGTCGCCGGCGGCGCACACGAGCCTCGAGCCCTACTTCGACTTTGTCGTCGGCTACACCGGCATGGCCGACGCCCAGCACGGCGAGCAGGCCGAGCTGGACGTCGACCAGCTCAAGCGCATCGTTGAGGCTCACGACAGAGCCACGCGCGCTTGAGCTCGTCTCCTGGAGCAGCAAGACCCGCCAAACGCGCCGTACGCTCCAGCTCATCCCATTACATTTCGTCGCTTGCTGGTAGGCGTCTGCTGCAATAGTGCTCATATCCCCCTCGCGCGCCTGGTCAGAGCCCTCGCATATCCCGCAGTCGCCGACGTCGGCAAGGCCGTCGTTGCTGGGACTGAGCATGCGGGTCTGCGTCTGGCACATCCTCGACGCTCGCCCAGCGAGTCTGCGGGCCTGGTACCATACGGCGACTGGATTGTCGGGAAGTTTCGACGCGAGCGGGATTTCTACGATGTGGTGCGTTGTAAGCGTGCGGTTGCTGCCTATGCTCGTGCTGAACTCGCTCGGATAGCACGAGGATACGCCATTGCGAGTCTACGTTTATTCGTGTGATTTCGAGTGCGTTCCTGTGTGAACAACATGCTCCTTTATGCTAAAGCCTCGCAGTACGTTGCGCGAAGTCGTGCTTGTGCCCAATCGACACTGCGGCGGCGGCGAGGGTCTGCTGGGCTGCGTATTTGGGTGAGTGTGCGCCATTATAACCCCTGCTCCTTGACCTCGCTGCTCGCTACCCCTGGTCTAGAAGCCCTTCTGGCTTGATCCGCATATCGTGACCTCCTGAGCACTGCTTGGCGTAACATAGGGTGGTTGCGCACATGTCTGACTGCTCGTCAGAGTCCGAACACTCAGAGCTGAGTGAGCCAGCAGCGGCCCAGTCGTCTTGCACGCTGCTTAACGAGGACATTCTACACTGCGTTGCTCAATTCGTCAATCCCGGGCTCTTTCCTACCCTCTGCACTGTCTCAAAAGCGCTCAACCTGGCAGCAACGAGGGGGCTTTACAGAACTAGTCGCATTCGCAGCTGGGATGCGCTCGTCGCATTTCATGGCACTATGATGCGCAACGAAAAATTAGCAACGCTGGTCTTTTCGTTCATCGAGGATATTCCGACGTCTTATCTGTCGCGGGAGCACGAAACTATGCTGCCAATGCAATGCCACTTCGCCGAGCTCCTCTCGCAGATATTCGACCGACTATCAAACCTCGAGACAGCTGCCTTTGCCGCCGCTGCAGATATTGAATCAGTGCGCATAAAAATGATTGACATTCTGGCAGGGCTGCCGCATCTTCGAAATCTGCGCATTCACATCGGGGAACACGAACTACGCAGATTCGATGCGAAACAATCCATCGAATACGTCTCTCGGCTAGATTTACTGACAATGGCCCCCTTTACCTGGCTGTGTGAGAATTCTGAGAGTCTGCGCTACCTCAGACTCGGCGCAGGCGTTGGAATGCTCAGCGACCTCGTCGAGGCGCACCCTACCCTCGTCTTCCCGCACATACACACGGCCAGGGGAGCTCTGTTCGTCACTAACAAAAGCGCCCGACTGTTCCCCGCCTTACGCTCCGTGAGGCTTGTTAAACCGCAGCTGTGCGACGTCGAGAAGTGCTTGCCGCATTTGGAGCATCTAGAACTCTACGACATGAGGTGTGCTCGGCATGCCGTCCCGCCGCGAACCATCGCATATCGAGCTTACATCTTTGTCATACCGGCCGGGCCGACCTTTGGGTGCTTGTGCAGCTGCGCGCGTGGGCCTCGCCTCACGTCCGCGCGCTTTATATCGATTGGCTGCGCAGCGGGTTCGGTGTGCACGCTATAGCTCTGCACACGTACGCTGGCCTAAAGCTGCTCGATGTGACTCTGGCCGGAGACATTGGTCCCTGGATCCGGAACGCCTCCCGGTTGGATATGGTGCCAAATCTCGAGATGCTGACCCTTCGAGATGCGCGCGGGCTTGACGACGTTGCGACAGAGCACCTCGAGAACCTACATAAGCGATTCCCGGCGTTGCGGCTACTGCGCGTCATTGGGGAGAGCACAGATCGCAGAATTGTCTTTGCGTGGCCCCGTCCGCTCGACCGGCTCTCCGCCTGCGACTCCTCGTGGCCGACTACCTGCCTCATCGGAGGGAAACGCATGCGCCTTGGGAATATATCCGCGACATCTGAAACATCGACGTCCTAATCTCTCGAAGCGTGGATAGAAAATAGGTAAGAACTGAACCCACGCTAATGTACATTTTCGAGAGGACTTGACACACTACTAGCTCGGCGGCCCTGTGTGCGCAACGCTTTTCATATCCCCGACTCTTCTTTGCTCGCTGGGGCCTCATCGCATTATCTCCGGACGGACGAATGCGGTTTCTCGTGCTCTCGTGCAGTAGACGGGCGTATTTCCGGCCCTGTATACTCTCCGAGTCGGGTCGTAGCGATGCTATCAGATACAATTATATACCGCATTTCCCGCCCTCAGGTAATGCTTACACATCTTCGACGACTCTTGACAGCTAGGCAACTTTTCCGAGTGAAAATGCACAATTGTGAGTAACAACCCAGTTCCCAATCTTTCATTGTCTGGAATCAGATTGATTCCGCGATCTCTGTCAATCGAAGCAAAGGGCCCGGCGCTGTTGTCATCTTGTCCGCTCACCTTGATCTTGCTTTGCACTTGCTGAAACGGCACGATCGCACCAATCCCGTGGGTCATCAAGCTTGCCAATAATGGCGACCAGAAGGTCTGGATTGAACGCGCGGCCTCCCTGCAAGTGCGGAAACGGCTCGCACGGTTTGTCCATCTGCAGTCCGTCTCGACACAGCTAAACATCACATCAGTATTCTCTCGCGAGGAAATGCAAGCTCGCGTGCAGGCTTTTCTCGATTCCGTGTCCGATCTGCAAAATCCCAAGTGTTGTCCGCGGTGCTTTGCCATCCTCGCGCACGAGATCTCCGAATGCGAGCTTGTGATCGATGCCCTAAAGATCCACACGCATCAGTTCTGGGAAACCTGCATCATCCTGCGCACCGTATACCGTGACGGCGACATTCCCCGCATTCTCCAGCTCTTGCGCGATAATCAGGTCAGGTGTCCTGATCGCGCGACGCTGCACAGAGGCCCGATTCACCGCAACCTCCCCGACCCGTTTGACGTGCTCATACTCTCTCTGGAAAACTGCATCGTCGTCGGCATCGAGAAAGGGAAAATGCCCGTTCAGAAGCCTGGGCCTACCGGAAGCACGAAGAGCTTCGTGAAACGTCTTCGCCATTGGCCCACGTCTCTGGAGCAGCTATTCCCGCTCGGATTGGAGCGCGGTGTTGACTCCCTGATTGACTGGTGCTGTAGTCCTCGGTCCTTTGCACCGTTCAAGCTTCTGGGATTGTTTCTTGCGATAGCGCGGGCGCCTATGATGCCCTATGTTCTTGCGACACCCCGCCGCGAACGGCTCGCGTGGGCACTCCTCCAGGCACTCACAACAGGACCTGTACCATGGAACGGACCTCCACCATGTACCCTGCCTGTGGGTCTGACCGTTCCGACTAGTCTGCGAGGCGGGGCACCGAAGACGCTCGAAGTGGTGATCGTGTTCATCACCATGTTGCATGACCATTCGTGCGTCTCCGAGCCAGACGAAGGGGCGCGCTTCTTTGCTGGCTACGAGCTCCTCTTCATCAGCACATTTGAAGGCATCTTGAACAGCCCGGCAGCAGAGAACATGTCGAGTTTTGTCAGGATGAGTCTTGTCGCGTCGCTCGACTTCCAACGCCAGATGCTCGGGATGCCGCAGCTGCCCGACGACGACCGCACGCCGAACAGACTCCACTCTCTCTTCCAGAATGCGCTCATGCACGCTGCCTACGCGCGAACCTGCGGGAATCCGGCGTGCCGTGCGCCTGAGGCTTCCGGATCGAAGTTCCAAGTCTGCGGCAAATGCAAGTTCATCCGGTACTGCAGTCGAGAATGCCAGCGGCAGGACTGGAAGGACGGGGTGCCGCACAAGTCGGTCTGCGCGACGTTGAGTCGAGTCGTCGCCGCTTGCCATCCTGTGAGCGACCACGATCTCTTCGTGAGCGCGTATCCGTCATGCAATCTCGCTGCGGAGGAGGAGGCTCAGCTTTTCCAGTGGGCCATGGCCAGCGATCCAGACCCTCTCTGGGCGTGGGGTTATACAAACCAAGCTGAAAAACGCAGGTCGTGAGTATATACTGCGCTGTAAACTGTTTTGCTTTCTCTGAGCTTCAAACAATGATATCTGTATTACGATACAGCTGCAAACCAGAGACGCAAACGAGTCAAGGGAAAGCCACACAAATATCAGCTATCAGGAGGAATGTGCCCCGCTGCTACTCCCCAAGAGATGAGTTCATCGTAATCGTCATCGGAGAGCGCTGCGCGGTTGTAGGCATCGACAAATTGCCGGGGACTTATGCCTTCAGCAGTGACACCGGCACTGCGCAGCTTTCAGAGGATTGGACACACTGACTTGTGTGTGATGTTGACGTCGAAAGCAGCGCCCCGAGTAACCCGCCAGTCGTTCTGCTGACAGGCCCGCCCGCAATAGCGGACGAGCTTGCACCGCGAACACGTCTGCTTTCCGACCTCTCTGCACCCTTCGGCAGAGCACGTCTTCGACCGCGACTGATGGTGCATGATCATGAAGACCAGCTGTGCGCCATTGGCCATATCGTCCGGCACGTTCAGCCTGCGCTGGCACGACAGATAGCGCTCGTTGATGGCAGCTTGCGCGCGGGACGGCGGAAGGGAGAGATCCCTGTGAAGGTAATCTGCGATGGAGCACAGCGTCATGAGAAGCATGTCGTCGTGGATAGTGTCGGATTCCACTGCGGACACGAGTGCGGGGTAGAGAGCGCGTTCGTGGCCACTGAAAAGCTTCTCCAGGTCTTCGAGCCTGGCGCCCGCGCCAGACATGACACCGCTGATCAGACTAGCAGCCGAATGCTCAGGTAAGAGCTGGTCGGGGCCGCCGGCGGCACGCATCCACCTGGAGAGCGGCGTGCCTTGCGCATCCTGGCGGCCGGAGAGCATCGCTATCAGCGTCTCCATGAGGCGATCCTTTAGCGGAGCAGCCAAGATGTGCGGCAGGACGTGGGAGCGCGCGACTTCCAGAAGCAGCATGACCAAGGGAACCGCGCACGGCGAGACGAGCGTACGGCACCAGAAGACATACGATGCGACGCTGGCCTGCGCGCCGAATGGGAAGAGCTGCTCGGGTGCCGTTGGCCAGCTGCCCTTGCGCGCCTTTGACCTGAACCAGCCTTTCGTCTTGATGTTGCGGATGCCGCCAGTGACGGAGGTGACTATTGTCGTCACGAGTTGCTCCAGTGGATCGCCGACGGTCTCCGAACGCGTTTGCGCACTGACGAAGTTGTGCCAGTGCTTGGTGGGACATCGCGCGCGGTTATCAAGTAGTTGGGCGCGTAAGGACGGGAGATCGGCGTCGCAGCGAGGTGCTGCGAGAACCGCGAGGCCTGCCGCGAAGAAAGGGTGATAATGGAGGACAAGATCGGTGAGCATCGCGTCGCATTCTGGCGTATGAAGCGTAGAAACGCAGAGCACAAAGCATAGCGGACAGCACAGAGGCTTCAGCGGGTCCTTGAGCTGAGGCGTAAGGACGTCAATCGCGTAGGACAGCAGGTCGACCTGGATGTGAATACTACGGCCGTCATCGCCGATTTGCGCAATATCTACATTCGAGCGCAGTGGAGGCATAATGACGTCTTCAGAAGAGAAGCTCGGCGCGATATAACGGGATATAGCGGGCAAACTACGGGCGGCGACTTGGTCACTGTCCAAAGTTGATAAACATCCGCAAACTCCGCGCTCAGACCTTGACTGGTGAACCTGCTACCTACATGTCCCGCTCGAACAATACAACCGTCAAATGGTTCGGTTCTCCCATATTACCCATCACTAGCAGTCGTACCATTTTTCTGTTGAAGAGATGCTCGCAAGGTATACACCGAAACAGTACAGGAGTAACAGGACAAAACTTGACTTGGAAGCGCGGTCTGGTTAGTGGTGAGAGATTCTGATTGATGAACAATTATGAGCAATATAGCGTCAGTTTGGATAGGTTTTAAGCCGCTCGAAGGTATTATCATTGTCCAAAGGGTCAAAGTCTAAGGAACAGGGTTGATTCTCAATAGTACAGTAGCAGCCAGTGAGAGATAAAATTTGTCTAATTGGTGGCCGGGAACCGACAGCGGGGGACTAACCTAGAGGCCATAGCCCATTCAACTAACTCGGCCACCTTCTCAGAGGTGAACAACTCGGTTTCGTCAAACTTAGCCGTAAAATCAACCTCTTCTGCTTTGCCTTGCGCCATGCAGCGGCCCAGCTCGGAGATGGCCTTGCAGATCTCCTTGTGCTTGGGCTCATTCTGCGACCAGTCCTGCTTCTGGCACTCGTGGCTGCAATATCGCGCGATGTGGCACTTGCCGCACTTCTGGAACGGGCGTGTGGTTTGGTATTTGTCGAGCTCGGCGCGCGCGCATGTGGGGTTGAAGCAGTACGTCGACTCAAGGCGGCGCGTGAGGAAATTGTACATAAAGGTCGTGCGGGATTGCATGGTCTGCGTGGAGTGCCCGCAATCATCGTGCTCTCGGCCGAGCAGCCCCTTGAGCACGCACTGGTACTCGCGGACAGCTTCGACACGCATTTCAAGCGCGGTGCGCCTGTATCCATCGTATTGGGGCACGAAGAGGACGACGGGCCGTGCGTTGAGGTCCATGCGGTTGAGCGCGTCGAGGAAGAGTCTCTCGTGCCCCGCGAAGAACACCGCATCGTCGTCCGTGCGCGCGTGCGTGTCGAGCCGCACGATCCGCAGCGTGTATAGCGCCATGTCGCACAGCAACGAGTCGCGCCGCAGCATCCGTGGGACGCACAGGCCCGCGGGCACGGTGAAGGGCGCAGCGCCGTGCCAAGGCACAGTCGGGTGGTCGGGAGTCATCACCTGCAGGAGGGCCCACGCCAGCCGGTCCCTGCGTGGCTGCTCCATAAGCACGGGAAATACCACGGCGCGTGCAACCAGGAGGTAAGTGTTCAGAACGGACAGTGGGAATGGCGACGACGGCGCGCAAACCCAGTGGAGAATGCCGTCGAGCATGCGATCAATGTCCATTGGGAAGAGGTCGTTGAGATTGCAGGGCCAGTAACCCTTGCGGTAGTGGACCTTGGCCAGTTTCCCTTCACCGTAGGCCGGACGTTTGCCCTTGGTCAGGCCGGTTCCAATGGAAAAGAAGAGCGCGTTGATGAAGAGGTCGAAGGGGTCTGAGAAGGTATACGGCAAGCGCTTTGTGTGGTACGTAGAGCGGTCTTTGCAGGTCATCTGGTTCTGGCGCAGCCGTGTGCGGAGCCGGGGAATGTCGACCTTGGTGTAATCAACGATGAGTGTTATGCACTTTTCCCAGAAGGCGTAGCCATGTCGTTGCAGAGCATATAGTGCCGCATTATTGATAGCCAGATCAAACGCGAGTGCCGCAAAGCAATAAGGGCAGCAGTTGGGGTTGGACGGCTTGCCGACTGCGGTCAAGAAGGCATCAATGAACTGTGTGACCTCGTCCACCGTGAATACTAGATCATCCGATATGAGATAAGCTCGACGACATGATGATTGTGGATGCGAAGACTCACCACAGGGAGAATTCACTTGTGCTTCTTCACGGATGGGCAGGAAGAGCATCTTCGAGGTCGAATGGTTGGCAGCATCGTACAGGCCGCTCAGGGCAATTTATACCAGTTGGATGAAGCGCAACCACGGAGAGGACAATAGCTGAACCACGTTGCCCCGCGCAACGCGTGGTCCAAGAGCTCAAAACATCCGGCGTCCAAGCAGGGTCCAAGCATGTCCAAGCGTCAGTGGTAAATATGGCGATGATCGAAGAGAGCGAGGCGCGGAGAGGGTATAGGATTGCCGCCTAAAAGCATTGGGATGTCCGGCGGTGAGGCAAGCGTTGACATAGGTGGTCAAGACAGCTACGAGCCGAAAAGCGCAATGAGCAATAAAGATATCTTTTTGTTTCATTGAGCAGAATGAATAGGCGCGTGCTCCAGTGCGCGAGCCGGTGAGATAATGATGAAGGGTCAAAAATAATCAAACTCCGCTGTTTGCTCTTGACCAGTGCCCAGCGCATCGAACCACGGCGCACCATATCTGATCTTTGTGTCTCAACCTGTCCGAACCTCTATGCTGTCGCACTTGAGGTCTTCCTGCGTTGCGCTAAGTAAAGTGGTTTGATAATACAGCTGCATTACAGGCAGTTTTCGCAGCGGAGGGCAAGAATGTAATATATGGTGCGTGAAAGAGGGTAGGCTATTAATAATATACTAATCCTTTGTACCTAAGCTATAGTCCACAGACGCCGCGGTGCTACTATACACGATTTGAAGATATCTTTGTCTCCGCCAAACGAGGCACGAGTTTGCCGGCACACACCCACTGTGTCAGCAATCTGACTTCCTTCTCATCCAGCCCAGACCTGTTAAACCCGGCCTCAAACTCCTCGGCGCTCACCAATGGATCGACAGTGTCTAGCACCTTGCGCAGGGCAGGACAGACGGCCTTGTGCGCCGGTGCGCCGTGTTTCCAATCGTAGCGCTGGCACGCTCGGTCGCAGTATCGCACAAACTTGCACACCGCACACTGCTGAAACAGCCGGCCCGCTTCGATCTCGCTGTGCGTGCAGTCCGGATTTGCGCAGTACCTGCTCTGGCCGCGGCGGATGAGGAAAAGACCAACGAGCCGCCCGGTGCTCGGTGCGGTGTGCAGGCCCGGGTGGCATTCAGCGTGCGGGCGCCCGAGTGCCGTGCGCAGCGCGCAGCAGTAGTTGCCCACGACGTAGCGCCGGATGTTGTAGATGGAGGCGGCGTCGAAGTGCTCGTCCACGGGCCGGGTCTGGTCGAGCCGCTCGAGCGCGCCGAGGAACGGCTGCTCGTATCCCGCGAGCAGCAGCTGCGGGTCGCCGGCGTGCGCGTGCACGTCGAGCCGCAGGGTTTTCAGGAAGCTCAGCGCCGCGTCGGACAGCCGCGAGACGCCCCGCAGACCGCGTGAGACGCTGAGCCCAGCCGGGACGGTGAACGGGCTCGGCGCGCCGTGGACCCACGGTACTGCCGACGAGCCGGGCGTGATGGCCTGGAGCAGTGCCCAGACGAAGCGCTCCCTGCGCTGAGGACAGAGCAGTTTCGGGAGAATGACTGGCCTGGCGAGGACGATGAACGTGGAGAGGATGGAGAAGGGAATGCCGGACGGTGGTACGCAGCACCAGTGGACCAGGGAGTCCATCCCTCTTTCAATTCCGAGCGGGAAAAGCTGCGCGACGTCCAGCGGCCAGTAACCTTTGCGCTTGTGGAAGTACTTGGTGCTGTCGCTGTACACGGGGTGATCTCCCTCGTCAGAGCACTCCCGATGGCAAACAGCATGGATTGCAGAAGCATGTCGACGGGATCGTTGGTGGGATGATTGAGGCGGTGTCTGTGATATTGCGCGCGGTGCGCACACTCCATCTGGTTGTGACGGAGCCGCTCGCGAAGCGGTGGGATGCTCGTCTCCGTGTAAATTACCAGAAGCCTCAGACATGTTTCCATGAACTTGTGGCCGCATCGTTGGAGCAAAGTCCACACAGTGTCGTTATACTCTATGTCGTATACCAAGACTGCGAAGCAGTACGGGCAGCAGCCCGGGTTCGACGCGTCGGCGAATGAGTCCAAGAAGGCATTGATGCGTCGCCAAACCTCGTCGAACTCGGAGACTGGCGACAAAGGGATAAATTAGTAATGAGAAAAGGTTTTTTCGGATCAAAAGACATACGGAATGAATGTGGGATATCGATGGACTCCAGGTCCTCAGGTGTGGCAGCAGAAATACGGGACATATGGGAAGGTGGTGTGTGTAGGTAGGTAAGACAGTCTAAGCGAGCCCCAGCGCCTCTTATACGGGCGGAATGGCTCTTGACCACGTCCGTTGACCACCCGTGGTAACCACGGAAGCGTCAGTTGCCCAGCAGGCGTGGTGCTCAGGGTCAAAACGACATGCGTTCCACCACGGTCCAAGCTTTGGACAGTAACGTCCTGTTCATGTACGCCTGAGTGAAGACCGCCATGCTCTTGCCGTCCGCAAGAATACCCGCCGCAAAGAACTTGCACAGCACGGAGCAGATGATCTTGTGCGGCGCGCCGTGCTCGCCCTCCTTCCAGTCCAGGCTCTGGCACTCGCGGCTGCAGTAGTGCAGGAACTTGCACTTGCCGCAGCGCTGCAGCGGCTGGCCGCCCGCCGTAGCCATCGCGCACGCACTTCTTGCACCTGGGCCCGGAGCCGATGCGCGAGTCGCGGCGCTGGCGGATGTACATGTAGATGAGATGTCGCCCATGTTGAGCCCGCTCGTGATGTAGCGCTGCATGTCGGGCTTGCGCCGGTACTCCTCGACGAGCAGGTGCACGGGGAGGTCGCCCATTGAGCACAGCGCCGACGCTGCGCCGACAAGCGTGGTGTTGTAATTTTCCTCCTTGAAATAGGGGTTCGCCGCGAGCGTGATCATCGCGTCGTGCAGCATGCCCTGGTAGCCGAACGCAAAGCCTCCGAAGTCGTCCAGGTGCCGGTCGGGACCCTCCTGGAAGATGACGAGCATGCCGATGACCTGCGACATGATCCCCGTGGCGTCCTCGAGCATCGGCCGGCCGAGCGGGACGTCGTGCGAGAGGTAGCAGCGACGGATCTACGGGAACTCGGAGAGCGGGACGCGCCACTGGCGCAGCGCGCGCACGAATGTCGCGACGAGGCGGTCGCTGGACGGTGTCTTGACAAGGTCCGCCATCACCGCGCGCCGGCCGACGACGAGCAGGCGCGAGATGAGCGCCAGCGCCCATTGCGTCAGGAGCGTGCACGCCCAGCACGCTTAGGCATGCAGACCGGCGGGGAGGATCTGCGCGAGCGAGACGGGCTACATGCCGTTCTTCGAGAGCAGGATCCGCTTGTGTTTCTTCTGCGGACCGATGGCGACGCTCGCGCACAGGCAGCGGCAGAGCGCGTCCATTGCGCAGGCGACGCTATCGCTGAGCGCTTTGGAAGCGTAGCTGTGGTGCCCCTTCCGCGGGCACGCCGCGATGTTTGCATTGAGGGCCTGGCGCAGCTCTGACAGGTCGCCGGTTGCGCCAGGCGCAGACGCCATACGCGCGCAGGCCGACCAGAAGTGGTGATGGGTCATTAGCAGCCCAGCTGTCACAGCCTCGAAGTCAGATTCCAGAGCGAAGCCGCAAAGACGTGCAGGCACTTGGGGCAAAAGCCTGGTTGGTCGGTGTTCTGCAGCTGTGCTGCAAATCTCTCTGCGGCCTCGACCATGTCCAGTTTCATTGCTCGACGACGTCCGCAAATGGTAATGGAGAAAGTGTGCATGCGCTGCGCGGTAGTAGCGGACATTGCTGATGGCAGAAGTGAAGCAAAGAGCGGCAAGCGCAATTGACCGGCACAGTGAGACAGACAACCTGACCGCGCAAGGTTGCGTCTGGTCAGATTTCGTGACAGACTGGCACTTGTTCCATAGGAGAGCAGCCAGGGAGTACAGAACGGCAATGACAGATAGACGGATGGATGGTTAAGAGCAAGAGATTGTCGGAGCTTGAAAGGACAGACGCTCAACGTTTTTGCTAGGCTCGTCCCCAGCCTCTTTCGAACTCCGCCGATACGGAGTCTCAAGAGGCTGGGATGCAGTTCCGTCACACGGATATGTCACACTTTTAGATACTGAGCGTGACATTGGACTTAGCCAAATCGCATCGACCGCTCACCACTCAAATTTCATGTCTCCACAAGCATAGGCAAAAATGGATTTTGAACTATTTGGAAGCGAATGATCCCTCATTATTTTGAGCCACCGGAAAATATGTAGTAATTAGCCTGCTTGATCACTACCTCCCATTTTTGCTTAGAATCTACCAGTAGACATACTGGGTGCCCTTTAAAGTGTTTTTGGGTGAAGGGAGGGTCCCAGCTAATTTCTATATATTTATCTTTGTGTAAAAAAGACTTTATCCAAATCGTCTCCAAACGCTCTGAAACGCATTTATATCCTGGTCCCAGGAGAGGAAGAATCTGAGTGTGGGGAAGGTCGACGCGATTTGGCGAAGTCCAAAGTCACGCCCAGTATCAAAATCGGCGGCGCTTCCAAAAGCGGAACTGCATCCCAGACGTTAAGCGTCGGACGTGTCCGGGAATCAAAGTCCGACTCCGCGCATCGTCTGGGAACGAGACTACGTTTTTGCTCTTCGCTCTCGCGACCGGCCAGCCTGACACATTACACTTCAAGCTATCCGTGATAGAAATGCTGCTCATTGGAACGCGCGACGTCGCACAGATCTTAGCAGAGACAACAATGACACAGGACTAGTTGTTGACATTGGTGTTTGCTCACTGGAATGCAGGCGTTTGTGCAAGCCTATATAAACCGCACGCCCTGGCACAAACCCTGACTGCCTTCCATCATGTACCTGTTTGGTCAACGCAAACGCAAGGAGCGCAATTACGCGCCCTATCGGTTCGCCGACCTCCTGCGTGACGCGTGCGAAGGACATGCGCTCTGGAGGCCGTGGCCAGCGGACGACGGAGGCAGCAACGTCGGCGACATTGGATATGTTGATCCCGGTCGCGGTGTCTTTCACAAGGTCCGCACTCCCTTTCTAAGCCCGTGAGCGCGGTATCTAATCGGAAATCACTCTGTATTTGAAGTATGGCAATATCTACGACCAGAGCTTTCTCCCCGGCCTCTTCCTGCGACCAGGGAACATTGAAAAGTCCTTAGAGAACAGCAAGATATTCAAGTCCGCCAATGCGCAGGTCTTGCGGGTGGCACCTCGGGCTGACATATGGAAGTTATATAGTAGATGTAATGCCATCATGTGTGCAATCCCCCCAGTAGACCTCCTACAATGAGCACTTGATATCTCAGGCCGGACGGGCACTTAGTACTGCGTATCACAGGCCATATCCCGTGATATCGCGTCTCAAGCCCCATCACCGAGGGCATCATCTCCAGAAATCGGTCATCCCTGTGCTATTTTCATGTAGCACTGTGATTATTGCTCATCCCCAGAGATGCAGCCATCCCTGTGATATCTCATGGGATAGGCTGGGCTTCACAGTACTATCTTTCCCAGAGGCTTATCATTGTGAGACGCGCTCCTATCACTGGTGCTACAGTTGTCTTATGCCTGTCTCACAGCTTCATGATATTCTCGCGTCTCCCGAGATCCTCATCAATTCCCCTTTGCCCCATGGAAGAGCCCCCAACTCCCTCTCTGCCATCGACGACGGCGCACGCGCCCGACTCCACGCCCGACTCGCGCGCACCCAAGCGTTCTCGCAGCCCTCAGTGGCCTCGACGGTGCTC
This sequence comes from Auricularia heimuer, assembly GCA_002287115.1. Lineage (NCBI taxonomy): Eukaryota > Fungi > Basidiomycota > Agaricomycetes > Auriculariales > Auriculariaceae > Auricularia > Auricularia heimuer. The sequence goes on along the minus strand of NEKD01000021.1, from coordinate 171,752 downwards.
GACGGCTCGCGTTCCACGAAGCGCTCTCGCGGTGCCTCTGTTTCGACTGCCGTCGAAGACCCCGACGATCCCGTGCCCGAGCGCTTTCCCTGGCTCCGCGTCGCCTTACGCTCGGAGAGAACGTACCAAGGCCCAGCCACCTCGCGTGAGGATCTCGTCCGGTGCCGCGATTGGTACAACAACATCGTCGAAGGACGCGCGCCGGCCGCATTGGAGGCGTGGGATACGGCACACAAGGAGCTCGACGCGCTCTTTGACGAGCTCAACGAGCTGGAACGGCGGGAGAGGAAGCACCTGCGCACGATCAAACGCCTCACCGCGCTCTGCAATGAGCTCGAAGCTCAGCTTTCCGCTCGCAACGACTGATATTGTGTCCTCATCGCTGCATTCTCTTCGCGCACACATGCTCACCCCTGCGCCTCCTGCCGCGACTTGTTCTGCCATAGTATGACAATGTACACCCCTGTTAGCCTTTGTCGTTCAATTCCAGCACAAGTTTCTCTCATTTTGCTTGCGTCTCATCTGACCCGCTCCAATATACTTCAAAATAATTCACCTCGATTTTGTGCAATGCTCAACTGCGAAAAATACAAAAGATCCCAGTGAATGGACAAGAATGAAGTCAGAAACTGTCCCCCGGAGGATTCATGCCCCATCCATTCGCCGCCATGAAAGCCGCCCAGTCGGCTTCACCGACCGCGAGTCCGACGCTCGCATCCTGCCCGTGTGTAGTATGCTGCGCGGGGTTCGAGGCTGGAGCATCGAAATGTGCTGCTTGCAACTCGGGCATGGTAAATCCATAGTCGTGTGGTGGCGGCGGCGACGGCGCGTGATTCGGCGACAGCACATGAGTCGGCGGCGGCGGCGGCGGCTGATGCCCGTGTGCCGGCGCAGAAAGATGATGCTGCGGATGCGCCGACGAGCTGGTCCCAGCGTAGCCACCTGACGGCGTTGGTGTCGGCGCCGATTGCAGCGCAGAGGAGACGCCCGACGCGAATCCCTGCGCCATGTAGGCATAGTTGGCGGGCTGTCCGTGCGCGAGCGCGACTTGATGAACGGCATTGTGCGCTGAGGACGGCCCTTGCTGCGCGTCGAGTTGAAGCAACTCTGATCTTGTGGCCTCGAGCTGCGCTTGCAGCTCGAGGCGAGTCCGTAGCAGTTGCTGCGTGCGGAAGGCTGCGACGGATTGTTGCTGCATGAGTGTCGCGTGCTGCTGATCAGGCTGGAGGCCATGGGTGCCTCCTGATTGCTGCGCGGAGGACGCGGACGTGTTGTGCTGTGGCAGCAGCGGCGACTGATGATGCTGAACAGGCTGGGCTTGCGGGGCGTGGCCACGCAGCGCCGCGAGCGACGGGTTGGACGGTGGTGCGAGCGACTGGCCATGCTGCGGCGCGAGCGACTGGCCACGTAGCGGCACGAGCGATTGGTTGGACGGCGGTGCGTGCGACGGGTTCGACGGCGCGACAGACTGGCTCCGCGCCGCCAGCGACTGGTTGGACGGCAGCGCGAGCGACAGGTTCGATGGCGCGACAGACTGGCTTCGCGCCGCCAGCGACGGGTTGGACGGCGGCGCGAATGACGGGATTGACGGCGGCCGCTACGTGACGGAGCGGAAGACTTCTGGGTTCACTGTCTGCGGTGCAAACGAGTGCTGCTGCGTGGGCGGCGCCGGCACCGACTGAGCACGATCCTCTGACGCGAGGTTGTGCTGTACACCCCCCTGCGCGCGATGCAGTGGGTGTTGGGCAGCTGCAATACCCTCCGAGGCCCACGGCAGGCCCGTTGGAAGGTCTCCGCGTTCGGCGACAGCAACATGCAATCATTGTCAACCTGCCGAGTCTTCAGTACCAGCCGATTTCAGCGCCCTAACAATCTTACCTCCACTTGCATCGTGCTCGGCTCCGGTCCTCCACCGAACTGCGGCTCGTCATCGCCAGGCCCGCGCACACGGCGACGTCTAGCATCCCGTCGCCCGGATTCTGAGTCATCCTGATACGGGCACGAGCGTTTCTGACTGGGACCGGCCTCGTAGTCCGCTGCTCGATCCTTGCTCTTGATGCGATGGCTCGCAGGCTTCTCGCGCTCCTCCTCCTCGTCGTCTGCGGTGCGGTTCTTGGCGCTCCGAGCGCGCGTCTTCTTGCCGCGCCTCGGGGGCTCTGCGCGCTCGTCGTCGTCGTCGTCGTCGTCGTCTGCAGTGCGATTCTTGGCGCCGAATACGCGCGCCTTCTTGCCGCGCATCGCGGGCTCTTCGCGCACGTCGTCCTCGTCGTCATTGTCCTCCTCCAGGTCGACGGCGGCGGTGGCACGCTTGTTGCTTTGCTGGCGCCGCTTGTCGATCCGCGCGCCGCGCTTGACTGGGCCGCGACGCTTCGCGGCGGCGCGCCCGCTTCGCGCGCGGCGCGCGAGAGTGCCACGTTCGCTCCCTGAGTCGCTGTCGCTCGTGTTGTCGTCGCCGTCGCGCTCTGCGTCCTCGGACTCGTCGTCGGCGTCGCGCTCTTGTCCGTCTTCGCTCTCGGGCTCGTCGTCGTCGTCAGCGCGCTGTGCGGCTCGGCCACGCCTCGCAGGCTGAGCCTTGGCGCTCTTCTTCTGCGCCTTGGTCTTCTTCGCAACGGGCTTGGGCTTCGCGTTTCCACGCTTGCTCTCCGCGGTGGGGATCCTCTTCTGGAGCGCTTCGCTTCTGTCCGCCCGCGCCGCGTCCGCTACGTTTTTGATAAGCGTTGCGGTGTCCTCGTCGACTTGGTTGACGTCTTCCTCGAGAACCTCGGCGACCGTGAGTAGCACATGGCTGTCGACCGACTTCCAGAGCGCCGTCTGCAGCCATTTCTCGTAATCACCCTTGACCTCGCTTTGCTCATAGGTGAGCTGTACTGGACCGCGCGGTGTGTCAGGATAAGCCCGTATGCATCACACGGAATTGACTCACGCTTGTCGATGGGTACAGCTCTCGGCCGCTTCAACGTAGGGTCGCCCCGACGCAGCCGTTCGAAAAACAGGTACGCGCCGCGCGCCATCTCCGTGCACCAAACCAGACTGCGCTCCCTGTTGATGATGTCGAGCTCCGCGGGCCAGTCGACTATGCAAACGCGGCGCGCAAGGCATTGGGAAGGAGCCTCCGCCCATTGGACTGAGGTCCCGCGAGTCTTGAGCTCGGCCTCTGCAAGAGTTCTCCAGTCAGTTTGATTCTACTGGATTATCCCGAGCAACGTACTCTCCCAGTCCGCAACGAGAGGCGGAACCCACTTCCGCACATCATTCTGGTGAATTTTATCCACGGACTTCTTCGTCGGCATGGGCCCTGACGAGGGCTCGGGCATGGTGCCTTTCACGCTACATCCTCCGTTCAGCCTGGTCCGTCCGCGCGCTGCACCTGAAGCACTCACATAGACCATGCACCGATATACGCGAGCACCTTGCGAAGCTCAGCCTTGTTTTCCGTAACAATCTTCTCGAGGTCGGCGCCGGATGTCCAGAAGCAGTTGGCGGCCATGCCCTTGAGGTCACCGGGGACTGCGCAGGCAATACCGCCGAACGAGACAATATTATACAGGCGGCGGTTCCTCTCGGCCTGAGCAAGGAGGCCGGTTAGCTGTACGTAGCGTGGAAGTGGCAATAATCACGTACTATCTCGAGCATCTGGACCTTCATCTTGAGCATAGCTTGATAGACCTCGCCGCGAGTAACAACCTCCTTGGCCACCTCGCGATCGTACACCGCAAGCCAGTTGATAAGTTCTACGCGCAACGCCTCGCGCGCGTCGTCCTTCATCGGACCAACATGCTGGCGATATGCTGCGACGAAGCGGCGGACATATGCAGAGAAAGACTCTGCGGCTCTGTCAGAAAATGCGCTGCTGCATAGATAATTTTCTTACCGCCCTCCTGGACCTTGTTCTGCAGGCAGAAGCGCCGGACGAACATGTTGTAGAGGTTTGGGGCGCGCGCCAGCACGTCCGCGAAGCCTGTTAGCGCCCAGATGACGCGCTCGGGTTTCTTCAGCTCGCGAGCGAGGTCTTTCACGCGGTTCTTGATGAACTCGACCTCGGCGTTCACTCGCTGCCTGTCCTTTTCGCTCATGCGGCCCGGTTTCGACTTGACGCGGGGCAGCGTGTCAGCTCCGTCGGCGGCGACGGCGCCAGACGGAGGGTCGGTGGCCTCGTCGCCAAGCGACTCGTCCTCGTTGTCGTCGTTGTCGTCCGCTGTGGGAGAGAGGGTGAAGCTGGCCGGAGACTCGCGCTCGTGCTGGGATGCGAGCTCGCGCTCCGCGTCCTGGGCATACTGCTCCTCGAGCGCCTGGAGCGAAGCGGGCAGGTCGTCATCTTCATCCCAGCCCGTCGACTGCCCCTCCTTCGAATCCTCGACGTCGTCGGGGTCTGCCAGGAACAGCGGCTCCTTAGGTGGAGCGTTCGCGTCGCCCCCGTCGGCGACTGTTGGAGGAGGTGCCGGCGGCGGCGTCGCGGCAGCAACTCCCGCCAGTCGGACGCGGCGGCGCGGGCGGAGGCGCGTTTGAGTTGCCGCCAGTCGGACGCGGCGCGTTCGCGTCGGCGCCGCCAGCCACTGTCGGAGGAGACACGGGCGGCGGCGCGTTCGAGTTGCCGCCAGTCGGACGCGGCGCGTTCGCGTCGCCGCCGGCGGCCACTGTCGGAGGAGACACGGGCGGCGGCGCGTTCGAGTTGCCGCCAGTCGGACGCGGCGCGTTCGCCTTGCCGCCGCGAGCGACCGTGCGAGGAGGCGCGGGCGGAGGCGCGTTCGTGTCGGCGCCGCCAGCCACTGTCAGAGGAGGCACGGGCGGCGGCGCGTTCGAGTTGCCGCCAGTCGGACGCGGCGCGTTCGCCTTGCCGCCGCGAGCGACTGTGCGAGGAGGCGCGGGCGGAGGCGCGTTCGCGTCGGCGCCGCCAGCCACTGTCGGAGGAGGCACGGGCGGCGGCGCGTTGGAGTTGCCACCCGCCGGAGGAGGCGCGGGCGGCGGCACGTTGGAGGAGCCGCCCTCGTCTCCGCTCGTAGGAGGGGATCCGTTCGGCGTGAAATGGCGTTTTGGAGGGCGCTTGGTCCTTATATCCGGCTGATACGGTGGTGTGGGGGCGTCATCGTCGGGCTCGGACTCCGTTATGTTCTGAAATGTCCAAAACCGGTGAGGTTGGTGGTCGGGAGCGCCGTTGCGCGCGATGCCGCGGCCAGGCTTCTATCATCGACGTCAGCACTCAGTTTTCTCCAAGTGAGTCCGTGCTGACCGTCACATTTGCCGGCGGTTGGGCTGCCGGTTGAGATTTCTGACGCGTCGAACGTCGAGTCGCTGGGCGAGGCTGTTGTCGGCGCTGGATTAGCATTACTGTAGCCTTGAACTCCCAGACTGCTCACCTCAGCTGTAGCGGCGCTAGAGTTGGGTTTCTTGGATGAGGAGGCTTTCGACATTGTTAGCGCGACTGGCCGACGGCGACGAAGCGGGCGGGACGAGTGAGACCGGGGAGAAAAGTGGCCAAGTCCGTCAGAATCGTGTCTGCCTGTGATATATCTGGGCTAAGAGGCCCTAGCACAAGGTCTCGAGAGGTGCTGACCATTGATAACGCACGCATCAATGCCCGGGAAAACCACAGATGCGCTGCGTCGGTGCCAAGGGTGGCTAGCACTGTGATATCTGGGATAGCACCGCGCGATATCCCAGGTATCACAGTGCTACAGGGTGTAGCACAGTCGAGCACTGATCTGAAATGCCCGCAATCAGTCCTCGGATCTGAACCTGCACGTGGGCGCTTGCTCACGTTACGGCCCTGGCTTTGCATCAAGGCACGCCATTATCCAATTGTTGCTGCATTGCACACCGCAGGATGCGCGGCGCTCTCGAGGACGTGCTCGACTTCGGGCAGGTTGGGGAAAGAGGAAGACATTGTCTAAACAAACTGCCCAAACAAGTCGGGATCCTGCGGGAGCGCCCGGCGTCAGATTGCCGCTTTTGCACGTATCCATATCCGGATGATTTGCCCCATGATTGCAGAGGATATTGTTATCTCTGTCACGTAAGGCGCAGCACTGCCAAGCTCCTGATGCTTGCCACGGAAATGGGTTCTTCTGCGCATGCGTTCACCAACGGAATTCCCACGAAACTTGCCTCCCCCTCGTCCCGCCGTCATGAGCAACCAGTCTTCCCCCTCCGTCAGCACGCTCGAGCTCGAGCGTACCACTGAGGATTGGCGGGTGTTAGTAGGCTGCAACCACGCTATTTCTCAAGCTAATCCGCATCGCTGCAGTCACCCTTGGACGCTCGAGGACGTTGCCTGGCTCGCGCCCGAACTTCGCGGTCCCTCCCCGCCTCCCGTTAAGGACGTCGACAGGCAGCGAACCAGCGGCTGGGAGGACCCCGGACCTTCGGCTGCGGACACGGAGTGGGGTCCGGAGTGGCAGACACGACAGCGCCCCGTGGATCCCGCATGGTCGTTCGACGTCAAGGAGTATGCTGTTGGCTGGCTAAAGGCGGACGCTATCGCCGCAGGGCAGGCGTTTCATACGGCGGTGAGCCCGGTTTGTCCAAGATCGCGACATAATCACTAACCTCGCGCCAGTACGACTACGCCTTGCAGTGGGACACCGCATCAAGCGGCTCATTCTGAAATGGCACCGTGAGGACGAGTACAACGTCCGGATGTACGGCCGCGGTCCACGGGGAGACATCGCGCCCGTACAGGTACACGACGCCCTCGACGCTCTGCTGGCGTCTCGCTCTCCAGCCCTGCATCTGTCCGATCTCGAGCTCAGTGGCCTTCACGCGCGCGTTGACATCATCTGGCTGCGACATTCTCGGTCCCCACCTCGCCTGCAGGTCGCTTTGCGCGATCTTCGCTTCCGTGTTGCAAGAGTCTCGGACGACGTACAATTCTCGGTCGAGGAGACTGTCAGGCTGTCGGAGGTCATGGGCGAGCATTGCCTCACGGATTTCCGCGACGTGCTCATCTGGTACGCTCGACTCCCCTCACACCGCATTTTTTGCTGATGTCGTGTCTGATTAGCATCGACCCGCGCGCTTCCGTCATCTACGGGCGCACACGCGAGTCGGAGGGCGTCGCGCGCCGCTGGCAATCTCTTGGGCCGCACGGCACGCCTGCTGCAAGACCGTCCGTTCCCGACCCCGCCTGGGACAACCGCAGCGAGATTTCCGGCTCGTCTGCTGACGATTCGGACGTCCCGTACTCGCTCAGCCGCAGCGAACGGGCGTACCAGCTTCATTGTCACGCCGGGCGTGACTACGAACGCGCCGTTGCTCAGGTACGCGAGCTCAAGGCCCAGGCGAGCCGCCTGAAGAAGCAGGCCGCAGAGTTGGAGGAGGAGGTGAACGGACAGCACCGTCTCGTTGCGGCGCTGCGCGAGGAGCGGGCAGCGCTCAAACAGGAGGTCTATACCATCCACGAGCCGACGTTCTAGCTACAAAACGTGCTCTGCCAAATGAAAGTCCCCCGTCTGAACGCCTTGGATACATCGTCCTCCGTGTAGCACCGCTCGATATCGATCAGTGACCTGTGAATGTTTGAGGCATCGAGCGCAACGCGACGTAAGTCGTCCTCAACATTTGACAGCTGTGACGTCGTCCCGGTTTCCAAGCCTTGCGCAGCAGCATTCAGCGCTGCCTCAGAGGCTGCCATGACATCCTCGGCAACCCGTATGCCCCGCACGAGCCGCTTGCGAAGCTCGGCAACGGGGCGCCCGTTGCACTGCAGCTTGATAGCCTTGACGGTCAACGCAGTGAATTCCCCTTCGTCCGTGTCGTGCGTCCTCCAGACCGAGAGCTCTGTCCGAAGCACAGAGCTCTGTCTCTCAAGGTCAGAGAGTGAGATTGCTTCCTGGTTTTCAGAGAAGTTGTAAGCAGGTTAGTAACGGCTCAAATGCTCTCGCATATAGAGACACACCTGCAGAATGGTCTCTGTGTATTCAGCTGCGTCTTGCCCACGCTGCTCGCGTGCGGGCGTTGTGCTACCAGTAGCCTGCGACTTAGAGGCAGCACGGTATTTGCGAATTCTCGCTTTCTCTCGCTCGCGATGCCTGTTAGAATGGCATTACTCGCGACGTGACACGGAATGGTACCCCCAGTTTTGCATACCTGGCGTAGAAAGCCCTCTTGCGCGCCTTGGCGTCGTCGTGGATCTTCGGTCTCCCGCGCAGCATGTCAATCTCGGCAGAAGATACGGGGACAAGGAAAGGCAGAGGACAATGCACAAGTCGGAGACTCAAGTACCTCACGGCGTGCTGACGACTCTGCTGGCGTAGCATCGCTGCATATTCTCAGCGGCGTTGAAAGGTGGGATGAGAGGGCCGTGAAAAGGCACGAGTTCAAGGCAAGAGACTATATGAGGATTCTCTTGAACATTGTTGCTCAAGTGCTTCATTGTACGGACGAAATTCCGTACGGACGAAATGTCTGCACCGCGCAAATGAGAACATACGACCCCAGAGAGGTGCTTCATGACCCAGATCTCGTTTGTGGGTCATGCCTATTACTTGATAATCGTTATTCAAGCGAAATGCCTCGCAGATTGAGCTGTGCTAAACGCGTAGCACAGCGCGCACAACAGAAGTCACCCGGCTGTATGTGATTGCGACACCGTTGTTCCGCATAGCGCAATACAATAAAGGTAATATAGGTCATAGAGCTCATTGTTATCTTCAAATTTGCTGATAAACTGTTAGCACCAGTGCTAAAAGTTTACTGGTGCTAAAGGATTATCACTGCGGGATTGCCCGTCGCGTCAACTCCGACACTTGGTCTCCTACATTCCATATTGCATACCGGCCTCCCATGTCCAAACGATCTCGTCGCGTAGGACGCAAGAGCGCGGCTGCGGCTGCCTTGGCTGACGCGGCCTTCAACCAGGAGCTGAATGTGGCATCTTCCTCGCTCTCGGCTGCCGCTGCCGACACCGCGTTCGCGTTCATCCCCAAGAGCGACCTCCCAAAAACGAGAAGGCCGTCGCACATGCCCCGGTTCCCAAAGAAACTCGTCGAGGCCGGGGATATTTACGTCGGGCTCGGTCCCAACTCGACTTTCAGTCAAGCGCGCAACCTACGCAGTACGGCGCAGGACTCGCATCTGGACCCCCTCAGCTCGTTTCTACGGGTACCTGGCGATACTGAGGCCCGTGGATTTGGCATGAACCGAGGCTTCGATGACATACGCCCTCGGGACGACGTCAACGACGACGGCGCGGACCACAACGGCATCACCATGGATTGGCAACCATTGTTGTCTCGTCACCGAGCTCGACGAGCGGCGCAGCATGCGACCGGACACTGTCGGAAGCATTGCTTCCTGGTCCGCTCCGCCACCACCACTCTGTGCATACAGAGTGCAATCTCAGCGTGTGGTCGTCTCCGCGTTTCGTTCTTTTGGGTTCCCGTCGACGACCAAGGACTGCACCAGGATACCGTTCCACGAGGGACGACGACGCGTGCCGCAGCCAGAAGGGACGATTCTCTGGTTCTGACCCCTATCGCGTTCGGACGCGTCTGCACGGACTCAAGCTCTTCGCGCACTGCACGGCTCTGTCATACGGCGACAAACAGTCTATTTGCTACGTGATGCCGCCTAAAGCGAAGAAGCCAGCACCCAAGAAGGCGACTGCGCCTGACCGCGCGCAGACGCCCGAGTCTCCGCCGCCGCCACCTCCGCCGGGCCTGCCCGTGAAACGTAAAGGAAAGGCCGTACCACAGCCTGGCCCACCGGCGCCGCCTGTACCACCGCCAAAGCGCGCGCTGCGCCCGAGACGCGGGCAGCAGCAGGCCGAACCGGAGCCTGAGCCCGAACCCGAGCCCGAGCCTGAACCAGGGCCTGACGCGCCGCCGCCACCCAAGAAGCCGAGAAGGAAAGAGAAACCGGCCCCGAAGAAGACGGTGAAGAAGGCGGCCCCAGCAGCGAAAAGGAAGGGCAAGGGGAAGGCAGTCGCTCCCGTCGAAGACGATGACGACGACGAGGACGAAGGCGACGAAGGGCAGGAAGAGGACGAGGAGGAGGAGGAGGAGGAGGACCTGGTCCTTCCGCCGCCGCCGCCGCCTAAGAAGAAGACGAAGAAGGCGAACGAGGCCCACGTCGTCGCGGCGCCAGAGCACGCCAACGACATGTTCGCGCCCGCGCCCAAGAAGACAAAGTCGAAGCAGGCGCACATCGAGCAGCCGGCCGCAGACAAACGCAAGCGCAGCACCCGCTTCTCGAAGGCGGACGACGCGGCAATCGGGATGGACGGCGAGGACGTCGAGATGGGAGAGGACGAGCCCGACGTCGGTGTCTCGCCCATGCGCCCGTCTGGTACGTCGACTCGTTCATCTTTCGCGGCCTGGCCGCGACATATCCCCGCGCCTGGCGCGGCGGTTCTTGGCACACCTGGTGTGACTGCACTGCCTGGCAGTGACCGCGGCGATGGTGGGGACCTGGTCCTGCCGGAGCTATCGGCCTGGCCGAACGCGTGCGCGCTGCACCTGGTGCATGCACAGCGGTGTTGATCTGCACGCGCCGGGCGCGGGACACGCTGCCACGCTCTCATCGGGTTGTTGGGTTGAGCGTGGCATGCGGGGGATGCGTCGCGGCCTGGGCTTTTATGCCGCGCGGCTTGGTCAGACTCTGATGTCTCCGCAGTTAAACGCGGCGCCGTGACCGGGGCTTCACCCGCAGCCAAGAAGATAAGGGCACACGAGGATGAAGATGTAGAGGTCGACCTCAGTCACTTCGATGAGGACCGCGAACCGCAGGCAGACGACGTAGCGCCTATCTCGGACGCTGCTCGTAGGATCATACTCGGCGGCATGAAGGAGTACTTGCCTCTCCACCTCATGTCCGACGAGCTCCTCGAGGCCGAACGCAACTCGAACATCGTCGTGCTCAGTGGCTCCGCGCCGTCCGCGGCAGTCGCGCTCGCCGTCACCGAACGCAACATGTCGATGCTACAGTTCACCAAATGGGGTTCACGGCTTGTGTCGGCGCTGCGCAGATACCGTTACAAAGCCTGGATTCCGGACATGCTCGAGAGGCACTTCAAGTACATCACGGATGTCGAAGGCGCCGAAGAGCGGTGGCACCTATGGCGTCTGTACGACTTGACGATGCGCGCCAAGGTTCAGGGCAAGAAGCCCAAGAACATCGGGAAGTTCGACATCACGACGTGGACGGACATCATCACCAACGTGGCCACGTCGGTCACGGTGGCGTCCACGGCTTCTTCGTCGCGCGGTGGAGCTCGTGGAGTCGTGCAGGCGTCGGGCTCGCAGGCCACACTCCAAGCTCAGGCGGGTCCATCGTCGACGGCGACTCGCGCGGAGGGCGCGCCGTATCTAAAAGCAAAAAGGAGCCGCCGTCGTGCAAGCCGACGTGGCTTACCTGGAGCGCCGACAAGCTCTACTTCGTCGCTCGCGCTACCGGACGCGCAGTATGCTTCGCTTTCAACAGCGTTGGCAAGTGCAAGCGCTCCGCATGTCGATTTGCCAGCGACGGGCACCACTGCTCGCTCTGCGGTGCCACAGACCACGGCGCTTGCTACTGCACTGCCGTGCCTCGATGAGGAGGCGACGCCGTCCTCCGTCTTGCTCGCGTCCCCACTACCCGCTACGTTCGACGACTTGATGGTCGATGCTCCTTCCCCGTCTGCTCTGGTACCCGAGGCTGCTTCTGCTCCTGCTCCTTCATATCCCTTCCGCATCGTCACGCCACTGAAGGCTGACGCGTGGCAGCATGCGCTCGCTGATGCGGGCATGCTGCCGGCTTTCTCTTTTATTCCGTCTGGACTGCTCTATGGCTTCGACGTTGGTCTCAAGCATGAGACCGTAGACTCTTTCTTTGCTCGCACGCGCCTGCCTTATAGACTTTACGAAAACCACGCACCCGCGGAGCGCTATCCGTCGGTTATAGAAGCTATGATTGCTGAAGAAAGCGCGGAAGGACGCATCTCAGATTTCTTTAAGCCAGACGACTTGCACCAGATCGTGGGCCCGTTTCGCAACGCCCCGCTGACAATTGCGCCCAAGAACGGGTCCTACCTCGCGGGTAGGGTTTGTCAAGACTTCAGCCACCCGCGGGACGACGAGAACGATCCGTCGTTCAACGCGAGCATCGACGCCGATGCGTTCACTTGTGAATGGGGGTCGTTCTCGCAATGCTACTTGCTGGCGGCGAACGCACCGTCGGGCACCGAGGTTGCAGTTTTCGACGTCAAAGCTGCTCATCGACGGGTCCCCGTGCTGCCGTGGCAGCAAGCCTTCTACGCGTTGCAATGGAAAGGGCGCGTTGCGCTGGACTACTGTTGTCAATTCGGTGCTGCATCGTCGTCCGGGCTATGGGGCAAACTCGCTGATGGCTATCGTGGCATATTCAAGCACAGGTTCCCGCGGGATGACGCGCTCAACTGGGCGGACGATTTCACCTTCTGGCGCTACTTACTGCCGGGAGGAGGTTTCGACTTGAACGAAGGCGACATATACGCGCTCGCCGACGAGCTCGGGTGGCCGTGGAGCAGCAAGAAGACGCTGCCCTTCTCTCACGAGTTTCCGTACCTGGGTTTTTTGTGGAACCTCCGCGATCGCCACGTCCAGGTGACCGAGAAGAAGAAGGAAAAGTACCTCGCGGCTTCGACAGGCTGGGTACGCGGTGCGCGCTTCACGAGGAAGGAGGCGCAGAGCCTCTTAGGAAAACTGGTCCACTGCTCGCTCGTGGTACCGGAGGGTCGATCCAGGCTGCCCGCGCTGTCGCGCTTCGCAGGCAGTTTCTCGAACGACTTTGCGAGGCACGAGCCGAACGCGACAGCGATCACCGACGTGGAGTGGTGGCGCGACAAGTTGTCTGCGCCGTTCTGCGGCATGTGCATCAAGGCGGTGCCAGAGCCCGCATCGCTGTCACTCTTCGTGGACGCATCGACGTCGTTTGGCATTGGCATTGTTCTGGACGGTGTCTGGGACCATTGGAGGTTGCGCACGGGCTGGAAGGACGAGTCGCGCGACATCGGCTGGGCCGAGATGGTCGCGGTCGAGTTTGGCTTGCGCGCGACGGTCGAACGCGGCTATCGCTCCATGCACTTGGTCATCAGGAGCGACAACCAGGGCGTAGTGGGTGCGCTCAAACAAGGGCGCTCTCGCAACTCCGAGGCCAACCGTGCGCTGCAACGCATCGTTTCGGTCATGATGCAGCACGGCATTTGGCTCTCGACAAAATGGGTGCCGTCGGCGGACAACACCGCGGACGCGCCGTCGCGCGGTTTACCTGCAACGGGTTTACCGAGGCACAAGTTCGAGTTTCGCGTCCCATTTGCCATTAGTGATTGGATAGAACTTGTTCAGTAGAGATGAAGAACAACATAACATAATATTCGAACGAGCGTGCACGAGCATGGCGAGGATTGGCGATCTGCAGATTTGCAGATCGGCAGATTCGGGGCACACGGACCGGCCCGAGGACACGTCACTCTTTGACACGCACACCGCACACTCGACATGGCGCTATCAGACAAGACATGGGCCCGCACGATGGCGGTCCACGACTCTGCGCTAGCGGATGGGACGCTCAAGAACTACGCGCGCTCTTTCGATAGATTCCGCGAGTGGGCGGCTGCGGAGCGAGTCCAGGCGGCCATGCCCATTCCTGAGCCGCATCTTTGTGCCTTCGCGGCTTCGTTTGCTGGCATATACTCGGCAGGGGCTGCAAGGAGTGCTATGGCTGGGCTGAGGTTCTATCACGACCAGACTGGGGCTACATGGGCTGGCTCTCCGAGGCTGGCTCGCATCTTGGAGGCTGTTGCACAGCAGGCGCCGTTGGAGGCACGCCGGGAACCAAGACCGGCGGTCACCTTGGCTATGCTCGATGAAGCCTTGCATCAACTGGACCCGGCCCGACCTTTTGACCAATGCGTGGCTGCGGCGATGCTCGTGTCCTTCTGGGGACAACTACGACTAGGCGAGGCGCTATCAACGACGCGCCGATACGATTTTGCGTTCATGCCGTGCGTCAGACACATTCGGTGGAGGTCTGACATGGGAGGTCCACCGCACCGTAACACGACGGCGATATGGCTGCCAAGGACGAAGACCGCTCGACGTGGAGAATGGGCGTACGTCCCACAACATTTCAACGATCCTTCGCGGGCGCTGCGCGAGCACATTGCCGACAACCGCTTGTCCACCGACGACCCGTTATTCGCGTACCGCACAGACGCGGGAGAGCTTGTTGCGTTGACTAAGAACGCGTTTCTCTCCCGACTCAATGAGATATGGCTCGCGGCGGGCATGCAGAGGATCTCGGGTCACTGCTTCAGGATCGGGGAACGACGGCACTACTTCGAGCCGGGGTGGACACCGACGTGGTGAAGCTCACAGGACGATGGAAGTCGGATTCCTTCTTGCGGTACTGGCGATCGGTGGACGGCATCATCGCCGCACATACGGATTTGTGTGATTTACATTGGGATGGTGACTAGCACATATACATTTGTCGTGTCATGTTTTTCTTCCTTGTGGGTTCTCGCTCTCCGAGTTGGTTTCTCTCGGTTGGGTTCCAACTCGACTTCGCACTGCTTCACTGGTTGGAGAAGCGAGTCATGCATCATCATCCGAGATGCATGAGATCCATCGAGTGGGCAACCCCCCATACAGCATGACATGAATGTAAACTGACATTATGACATACATCACACCATGCGTAGCAACGGGCAACAAGATGCAGTTTCTCGGTCGAAGAGACACGAGAAACGCGTCTTGTGCCGGCGGAGCGGACACTGTCGGAAGCATTGCTTCCTGGTCCGCTCCGCCACCACCACTCTGTGCATACAGAGTGCAATCTCAGCGCCCACCATCCCGCCCTTCTTGGCTTCGGGTGCTTCTTCGCGTCTTTCTACGCTCTGTCGCATTCGTGTCTAGAGGTTGAGTTGGGTTCCAACTCGACTTCGCACTGCTTCACTGGTTGGAGAAGCGAGTCATGCATCATCATCCGAGATGCATGAGATCCATCGAGTGGGGCAACCCCCCATACAGCATGACATGAATGTAAACTGACATTATGACATACATCACACCATGCGTAGCAACGGGCAACAAGACTCATTATTCCAATGCTGCTCGAGCCATTTCTCGAGTTGACACTGGACGCGTCGTGCTCCCGGACTGCGCACGAAGCAGTCTGCTCTTGCGGATCGAATCGCTACACGCTGACGGTTATGCTCGCGGATTGGGACGGTGAGTTGTCTACATGCGCACTAATTTACTGCGAGGGCTCAATTCTTCTGCAGCGCACTCGCGGACGGTCTTGGGAATCTGCGATTGTCAGCCCGCGGCTGTACAACTTCTTCGTCGTGGCTATTTCCCTTGCGCGCCGAAGCGGCCGTCTATAGCATTCAGCATCCGGCTACTGGAGTTCATCTCCATCCACTCGCTCAACGTCGCGCCTAACTCGTCGGCTTGGGCGGACACCCTACACCTTTTCTGGCAGCAGAGAAGACCCATAGTGGACACCGCGGTACGTTGCAGTTTCTCAGATCTTTTTCCTGCTCATAACAGTACTCAGGAAAGTCTTCGGAAAAGACTCGCCAATGCCTTGCACTGGTACCAGGTACTGGTGAATCGCAAGGAGAACAAGGTGGACGAGATAATTCAACGTGTGTTTTGGCGCCTATTAACGCGCGCTACCGTTGGTTCTGACCATTACATAGACGCCGCGGCAGGCTTGCGCGCTGTCAACACAGATCAGCCAGTCGCCGGCGCCGCGCAGGCCGGCAAACGTCGGCGTGAGCACAGCGAGGACGAGGCGGGAGCGCCCAATGGCCATGACAGTCCGACGCAGGAGCGCCACTCAAAGCGCGCGCGCCAGACCGGGAGGGCGGCATCACCACAGCGCGCGGACACGGTTGAAGGCTCGCTCATGCCCGCGCACACTGCATCGAGCGGTTCAGCGAGTCCTGCCGCGGACGCAGGCACGCGTGCGGGCGGGCGCAAGACGGCCGCGAGCGCGAGCGCGAGCGCCAGCATCGAGGCGATGGCGACCGCGCCCACGAACACCAGCCGCGCACCCACGGCTTCGAGCGCGCCCACGAGTCCTGCCGCGGGCGCAGGCACGCGCGCGAGGGGGCGCAAGACGGACGCGAGCGCGAGCGCCAGCATCCAGGCAATGGCAACCGCGCCCACGAGCACCAGCCGCGCACCCACGGCTTCGAGCGCGCCCACAAGTGCCCGCCATGCGCACACGACATCGAGCGCGTCAAAGAGCACGGCCGCGGGCGAAGACACGGGCGCCAGCATCGGGGCGAGCGACAGCCGCGCGCACACGACGACCAGCGCGGCAACGAGCATGGCCGCACGCAACTACACGAGTCGGCGCAAGGCGGACAACGCGAGCACCAACATCGACGCGCCCGCGCCCGCGCCCGCGACCACGACCACGAGCGGCAGCCGCGCACAAACCGCGTCGAGCGCGTCAGCGAGCACGTCCGCGGGCGCGGGCCCGAGCACGAGCGCTCGCAGGGATACAACGGCGGGTCCAAGCAGATCTACGCAAGGCGAGGGCGGGACGCGAAGCGGCAGCGCTCGTTCTGAGACGAGCGAGCTGCTGAAGCGACGATGTCCATTGTGTTTTGGCGGCGCGAGGCCTATTCTGCAGCACACCGAGTCAGTGTCATCTCTGTCCGTTTCAGAGACTTCCGCCTTTGGTACTTATGCTCCTGCAGCGCTCACGTCTTGGTCTGCATTGACGCGAACTTCGCGCAAAAACGACGCAAGTCTGACGAGCGCGACCCACCTATCGATTATCTCGGGTCGCGCTTTCTGTCGGCGGACGAGGTCGACGCAATGGAAGAGGAAGTCGCGGGCAAGCGGAAGGCTCCCGAGAAGGCTCGAGGCAGAAGGACCAAGGGTCCTGCTGTGGCCGACGACGTATTGGACGAATGTGAAAAGTCGTTCATTGCTGCCCAAGAGTCGGTCACGAAGGCTTCGAAGAACTATTATTCGGACACGGGCCTCATGGCCCTTCTCTGCCGACACGACCGCGTTCTGTGGGTGGCGAACATGACTACCGCGGGCGAGAAGCAGTTCTACGCCCTGGCACTTCTCAATCGGCTCATGCGCGAGCTGCCCGAGGACTGGAACGTCGGGTCCTCTACGACATCGCGTGCCAGCTCTCACGCAGCATAGAGAAGGTGCGCTTGGGCTGCAATAACATTTGCTGGTCGCTGACGATAACGCATTTGTTCAGTTTAGATTTCTTGAGCCGTTCGCCTCACGACTCTCCTTCGCGGTATCCGTATTCCACGCATACGGGCACCAGTGGACGTGCCAGCTGGTCTACCACCCGCGCAAGCGTCCGGGCTTTGGGCTGACGGATGGCGAAGGATGCGAGCGATTTTGGAGCGCGATACGCCGCCTCATTGCCGTCTTGAGGGTCTGCGGCGTATGTCACCCGTGTAACCTCGCAGTCGCGCGCTAACTAGCTTGCGTTCAGTTCTTTCGAAGGCTGTTCTTACTGGATCGTCAATTCACGTTCATCGACCACGAGGGCATGAAGAAGTTCGGGAAGTGGCTCTCCCGGCGCTGGCGCGACTGCATGCGCCGCCAGCAGCGGTCAGAGGAGGTCTTGGCGCGATGCCGCTATGACGAGGCGACCCTTGCAGACGAATGGCGATTGCAGGTCGACTCGCAGCTTGTCGTGAAGCCTACGCGTGAGCCCAACTGCACGTTATGACCTGTAATCGAAGCGTACTCATTGCTATGCAGGGCAGTCCAAGTATGCGGGCGATAGGGAAATAGACCGCATACTTCTCGAGATAGGGAACGCCGACGAGCTCTACGAGAACGTGAAGGCAGACGAGGCGGAGTTGCGCAAGACCGCGGCGCTCCTCACCCCCAGTCAGCTCGAGGCTCTGACGAAGCGGATCGACTCCGGCAGACGAGATGTTAAGGCCATGAGAGCGCGCATCAAGTCGGCTACAACAGCGCTTGGGACTTCGTCAGCGGCAAAGCTGCGGGCGCTGCGCGGCGATGCGTACGTGTGCGCTCGCATCAACGCGCGCGCCGTGCGCGCGAACATTCGGGAGGCTGTACGCGCGCTCAAGTTCGAGCGCGAGCGCCTGGAGCGTGCCTATCGACGACAGGTTATGCGTAAGTCCTCCGTTACAAAGATGCGCAAGGTCATTGACCGATTGCGCTAGATAACAAGGAGCACATGCAAACGCGCGATCTCGTACACAAGGGCCAAAAGAAGATAACGGCCATGGTCAAGCGCTACAACGCACTCGTAGGGAAGATGGAGGTTCTCATCCGGCAAGGCAAGGCTCCGACCAGACGAACGCGCGCGCCGCGCCGCTTGAACGCGAAAGATCTGTTCAAACTCGATGTCGACGACAGTATTTGGCAGGAAGACCCAGGTCTTGGCCCGCAGGACGAACACGACCTCCCGCGCTGGCAGGTCGACGATGCTATGCGCACCGGTATTCCCGCCATGCTGGAAGTTCGCAGATGTCGAGAGGAGATGGAGCGCCTCGAGGCCGAGGCTCAGGCGCTGCAACACTGGTGGAGTTCGCAGCGCGAGACTTTGGGCGGCATTCACGCAGGTATGGGCACTATAGCAACACTTTGTACGCTGGTGTTGACAGGGGCTTCTTTCTTAGAGGGCATTTATGCGGTCGCGGTTCAAGACCGTCTTCGTCGGCTCGACAGCCTCGGCGCGATGTGGAATCGGGATATCGCAGGTTCGGGGCTCTGTGTTATCTTCTCAGGAGTCGACACCGCGTCACTGGCAGGGTACAGCGCCTACAATATCACCGTGAAACGTGGAAACGAGGAAGGCGTGTACGACGACGGTACGGACGACGATGCGGAAAGCGCAATGGTCTCGGAAGAAGATGAAGACGAGCCAGTCGCGGAGCATCTCGATGAGGTCGCAGATGCGGACTCGGTCCACAGCGGGCGGGACACCGACAGCGTGACGGACGATGGCGTTGACACAGCAGCTACGACACCTCAGGACGACGCGTCCTGGTCGGCTCACCGCCTGCGCGTGCGCTCGCCAGAGTCGTCGCCGCTTTCATCGCCGTCGCGACTCTCGCCTCCGCCGCGTTCTTCGCCTCCGCCGCGTCCTTTGCCTCCGCCGCGTCCTTCGCCGCCGCCGCGTCCCTCGCCCAGACCTGCCCGCACGCTCAGCTCTGATAGCGTCATCGTGATCAGCTCTGATAGCTCCGGGAACGACAGCGACGACGAGGTAACCGGCGAGCTGGGACGCCGCTGCGGGCCGTACTCTTGCACGGGGCCAGAAGTCCTCAGATTCGCAAACCGTACGGCGTGGGTCAGCGGCGACGGGCTCGCAGTCCTCGGAGAGCATTTCATGGACGGGTTAGATCGGTCTCGCCTCGCTGTTCTGCCGTCGACGCTGTTCCGCGACGTGAAGGACTACACGGTCGCGAGAGCAAATGACAGGCAACGTGCGGAGGCGCTCAAGCGGACCATCGCAAAGACGTTAGAGATAGTGAGTAATAAGTAGCATTGTTGCTTCTCGCTGAAGATAAGGCGCAGGCGAAGGCTCCGGACCCATCCAGCGCGGCAAAGTGGCTGATCGTCGTGCATGTGGAGATCCCGCCGCACTGGGTGCTCGTGGAGGTGCGCTGGCCAGAACGACAGCTCCATGCCTACGACAGCTTTGCCACTCGACGTGGTTATGCCGACGTAGTGAAGGAGGTTACATATGACTTCCTTGCTGTCTGCGAATCGATCTACGAGCAGCGGTTCCCGGCACAGGAATGGGCATGGTTTTCTGAGGCAGTACGTTCGTCCGCTTATGACTGAGGTTAACTCTAACAACGAGCTTACAGAGGGCCACGCGACAGACAAATGGCTACGATTGTGGACCGTTTGTCGCCGCTGATGTTGAGAGCATCTTGCGATCGGGCGTGCCGAGCACGAAGAAGCAAAGTGAGATGCGTGCCTGGCGTGCCGAACTCGTCAAACGCCTGCGAGGTTTGCCCGTTCTCCACCCCTCGAAGGAAGCGCGACGTGCGAAGGCGGTGCAGCAGATTAGGGAAGGGGTCGCGATTTATGATATCGATCCATCTTTGCTTTAGCTGGTGTACCATAGGACTTCTTATTAATTCTTTGCTTGGTTGTGCAATCAACTGCGTGGTTCAACCATGCTCAGCAAGATGACGTCTTCGGTGGCAGGGGTTAACGCGACTCTGTCGGCGGCACGAGAGGCTCACATAACGGCAGATTGCGGTGCGAACAGCCTATGATGCATCTGTCCCACGGTGTGTGAACCGTGGATTGCTAACTGCGACGACAATGATATCACTGACTATCACCGGGATAGGTCTCATAGCACCGTTTAGCACATTGGATCACTATGCTATTGCGAGATTGCTAGCTCCTGAATTGATCGAACGTTTCCGGCTCAACGACATTGACATTGGTTCTAGCCACTACGGGAACATGTATAGAGGGCGTCACGCCTTCCGTCGCTGGCTGCCGAACAGACCGCCGACCCTGCTTGACCTGTTTGGCCTGTGAAAAGCGGCATAAGGACCAGCTGGCAAGGAGAGTGTATGTTAGTACGTACTTGAAGCCCTTGCGTCTGCGCGGCGGTGCATCGATGTCAACGAGACTACATAACAGCTGTGAGTGAAATTACAACAGTGAGCGAGGATAGCACGTACCCGGGCATGTCGGCGAAGCCGACGTCGCCGAAAACCTCGCGGTTGTGCTTATGCGCCTCCTCGGCGAAGGCCTCGCGAACCGCCAAGAGCTGAGCGTACGTCGCCAGTGACGGGGTGACGTGAGAGTCACCCCGAGAGGCCTCCGCCATACCGGTCATTTCGTAAAGCTTCTTGAAGGACGGTAGGCCGTCGCCTCGGGCACTGCGTCATCAATACCAGTACACGCAACTCAGGGCGACAATAAACGCACAGCGAGTCTGCCGCGGCGGACGCCATGGCCAGGTTGAACTTATTGGGTGCGCGCCCGATGACGATGAGGGAGATGCCGGAGGCGCTGCTGGTGGAGAAAGCGGCCAGCTGGCGGAGCGATTCGAAGTGCGCGTCGCTGGCCTCCTTGATGAACTGCGCGTGACGAGCGTGGACGTCGCCGATGTTGTCGGTGCTGGGAACAGCGTCCATGTCGATGCGTGGTGAGAATGTTGGAAGGGATTGAAATTCTGAAAATCACTATGCTTTATCCCCAAGCAGCCATCAAAGGCTATGGATCTTGGCGGCCTTCCCACCCTGCAAAGTGCGCCGAGCACTGTGATAACGGGGTTGCAGCACGGTGATGGGTTGATTATCACTGTGATAATGAGTGGCTGAGGAGATTCTTCGATTGAAGTAGGCTAGCACCGGTGCTAGCACGCCAGCACCGGTGCTTGGTTGGATAGCACTGGTGATCCAGTGTTGCTAGAAGGTGCCATGGCATCACGTTGGCAATCCCTCAATAGCACAGTGATATCTTCATTATCACGATGATCTGCGGTACTAGCATCACATCTGCGGCATATCTACGTAGATAGGGTGTTTATCACGGTGCTACAGCAGTGATGGGGGCTGATGGCGGCACTCGGTGCAATGAGAGAACCTTGGATAGCACGTGCTCGGCCCTGGGGGTCTAGTAGGTCGATTTCCAGATGAGTGGGGTTGCATCTAATGACCAGGAATATATGGCAGCCTATGGTGCGGGTGGACACCACCGAGTTCGTCGATTCGTTCCCGCCGGATTGTAACCTGCAGTAAGTGTGCAGATCACACTTCCTATCCCATCAGTCGGATGCGTTGACGTTTTTCTTCAGCGACGTGGAGGTATACTTGGAGAACACAACGACCGGTTCAGCGTTCTTCGCATTCTCGGGCGACATGCACATCGTCGAATCGCTGACGCCTGACGCGGAAGAGCGGCAAATGCGGATCTCCCGCGCGCTCAGAGTCGTGAATCCTTGGACGAAGCAGCCCGTCGAGAATGTCGGTTGGAAATTGGAGCATGAGCGGACCCGAATGCGGTAGGCCAAGACGGTGCGCTACGGGCAGGATTTATGTGGACAGAGAGGTGTGAGTGATCAGATCTGGAATAGAGATGAGAAATAATCACCGTGCCATCGACGCTCTGAACCTCTCGAGCCCAACTCGACGCCCCACCCGGCATTTCCATCAGATAAAGAATGTCGCAAAGACCAGCAGCGACGCGGCGTAGGCGAGCGAGTGGTGGTGTGGCAAGGGCCCGCAAAAAGGGATCCGCGGCCGCTGGAATCGCAAGCGTTTCTTCTGACTGAGACCAGATCATGCACCAAGAAAGTCAAGTGCGTCACATAGAGATATCAAGCCAGCATATTCGAAAAAGCGACGTGAAACTGAGAAGCCAGTTATCAGACACGCCCAGTGAGCAGCGCCAGGAGCATGTGTGATGTAAGAAGGCAAGGTCAAATCAGCTAGGTAGTAATCCCGTAATATATGGTATGCGAAGGTAGGGCGGACGAGACGGGCGCAGCAAATATCATAGCCAGGGTTGTGATAATCGAGCTGGCGACCAAACAAGATCTCGACTCGGCATCTGGGAAATAATTCTGTTGATTATAATGTTGCAGCGTTACGGTGACAGTTAGAGAGCAGTGGGAGGCGGGATAAAAATTTCCGGCAGCGTCATGAGAGTTGGAAGTCAAGAGGCGACGAGCGGAGTTGAATCGCAGCGTCGTCTTTGAGCCTGACCATCTCAAGCACGCGCACAGCGCGCCGTAAAACACGCTCACAAACCAACCAGTATCACGGCGGGCGCCGGACAGTCATCGGCGTACCCGCCCAAGACGGCTCTGCACAGTGTATTGCGCCCTGTTGTCGCCGGCCGCGCGCACCATCCTCGATCCCTTCTTTGCACTTTATGGCCGGCTACAAGACCCACCGCTTGAGCTGAACGACCCTGGATGTCGTTGAGGCGCACGAACGCCGTCTGAAGTAGCAAGGCGCTCCAAATGTATCCCTTCCCTATGGCTATCTGCAGTCGCTCAGTAGTGAGTTTTATACTAAATTCTTTGTACATTCTTGGCCGCTCGGTCCATTTCAAGTCTCCCTATCCATATCCTATCATCATAGCTAACTGCCTTCCAGCGTTGGCTTGCTTCATAGGTTCGAATTGGCGTCTGTCAACCTGGGGCCACTTGCAATGTGTTCTACAGCCGCCGCGGCTCTGTGTCTTCATCAAAGTCAGCATCCGCTTCGGCATCGACTCTGTCGCTGATGAATTCCATGAATTCCAGCTTCCTGGTCAGCGATGGACGCAACGATCGAAGGATCGGTATGTGCATAGCGCGCACAGAAACCGTCAACACTGACATCCATTCAGACAGGACCCGCATTACGCATTCATCAAGTGTCTGCGCAGTCGTTATTTCTTCTGGAAGATGACGAGGCAAACGTAAGCCGCGTGCTCGACTTGCGTGCTCTTCCGCGACTATTACCTCCGCGTGGGGCCATACAGAAACACGACACAGCGGCACTGCTACTGCCGATCTACATTGCTGGAGCCTCGTAGGCTACGGCTTTCAGATTCCCAAGCGACTTGCTTCAGGCAAGCTTCGTATACCTATGCATCTACAGTATACATGCTCATTATTTGCTGCCAGATGCTCGTGAGAGTGACAGGCACGAGGGAGTGGAATGAAGACTAGTGCCATCTATCCACGGCAAACCGACGCCGCAATTGCCTTACGACGTGATGGCGCTCCTCTCTTTGGACGACGGATGTTTTAAGCTGCTGTTCTCAGGCGATCAATTCCCGCTGCACATCTCCGATTTCCCGCTAGTGATAGTGCACACATGAAGGTCCCAATGGCTCGTTGCGGGATGAAATATCCGACGTACCGCCATTTCGAGCCCCACTGCAGCGACGGCAATGTCAAGCGCCGAAACGTGGTTCATTACATCAAGAGATGAGCCTTCTGGACCCGCGGATATCTGCCAGCGCCTCCCCGGTCGCTTGGCTCGCCACAAGCACTGTCACGTGGTGCGTGTTCGCTGCCCAAACATACATAAAACACCACCCGGTTCGATTCCCTGGATCCGACCTCTGCTCGACGTTCATCTCACTCTGAGCCATGGCTCACCTTCACCGGTCTCCGCAGACTGCGCCCTATGGCAGCAACTCCGGGCTTCGTATAAGCCGTGCGCACTTCTATCGGCCTCTCCATGATACATTCTCTCCAGCTGACGAGAGCAGGTCTGCGCGGAAAGACGGACGCGTTTCTACTCGCTGTTCAAGATCCTGCTCGTCCGCAGTGCTGCGCGGTCTGCCTGAGGTTTATGAACGACGCTCTATTCGAATGCAAGGACGCGATCGACGAGTTCAAGCTCGAGAAGAATCACCTTTTCACGAGGTGTATGGAGATCGTCGACGCGCTCGAACGGGTGCCGATTGCTCCCGTGCGACAGAGACTCAGCAACGCGCAATCAACCTGCGCAAAGCACGGCACCTTCGTCGATGACAAAGACGTCTTCGACGAATTCGTGGCGCAAGTCTTCAAGCTGCTCAACCTTGGCCTGCTCTCCGGCTCGCGCACCCTCGAAAGGTACCCGATCTCCAGCAAGAAAGCGCACTGGCCGACCTCGCTCGACGAAATGTTTCCTGCTGGCGTCGAGCGCGGGCTCGACGTGCTGATTTACTGGTGCTGCGCCTTGGCCGAGCCATTCGCTCCGCTCGTTATTCTGGGGCTGTATGTGAGCTCAGCCACCGCCGCGGTCCTCCCCGCCGTCTTCAGCACGACACGCCACAACCGCTTGGCCTGGGCGATGGTGCAGGCGATGTCGCCGAAGCTGGTCGCCTGGCCGGGCGGCGTGCCCCCATTTTGCCCACCGGACGGCCTGATCACAAGCATCGCGCGGCGCGGGACGCCGATGCTCGTTGAGCGCGCTATGGACATCCTCAACCTCATCTCGACCCGCGGTCGCACTTACTCGAACACGGACTCCGACTTGCTGCGCCTCGTCTCCGGACGGGAGGTGCCATTCCTCGTCGCCGCGGAGCGTGCGAAGACGGTGCTCCCGCTTATCACAGCGCGGCAAGGCGAAATCCTCGTGACGTTCATTGCCTTCCTGCGCGGGCGGCTCACGCAGAACGCGCAGACCGAACCGGCGCCGCGGCCCACGCCGCTTCTCGTCTTCGAGTACGCCAGCCTCGCGACCGCGCCCGCATATGCATTCTGCGCCCACACCGCGTGCGGCGCGCAGAAAATCTCGGCGAGCGGCGTGCGCAACTTGAAGTTCTTCGTGTGCGCCAAATGCCGCCTCGTGCGCTACTGCCACCGCGAGTGCCAGCGCGCGGACTGGAAGGCCGGCCATAAGTCGGTCTGCCCCATTCTTGAGAGGCTGTACGCGCAGATCTGCGCACTGGACGCTCGTGGCAAGTATGACTGGGACACCTTTCAGCGTGCGTGGGCCCAGAGCGCGCTTGACGACGCCGACGTCACGTTGCTTCATAACTGGGTGGTTGCGAGCGGGAGGGCGCCTGCAATTTCTTTGCGATAGTCAATTGATCCAAGCCCGTCCGAACAAACAGCGTGCAGTGCGCACCAGTCAGAAATAGGAGGCTGTGCGCAGGAATTGAATAACAACCATCGAGTCGTTGCAGGCCGTGCAGAGCGTGATTAATGACGTGTTGCATGCAGGGCGAGCGCAGTCTGGGATGACGCGAGAGGGACAGCCTGAAGCGAAGTTGACTATGAGAAGTGAAGACTGGATGTGGTAGCTCCGGTATGCGCTTCGTATTGGAGGGCAGAAATGCAAGAACGGTACCGAGCCTGGTCATGCAAAAGCCATATAGATGCTCCAGCGAGCAGGCAGCTGCAATATGCGAGCAAATGCGGAACAGGACGTCAAATTGATTGAGAAAAGCTTAGTGTTGCACATGGAGGTATTGAAGCAGTGGCGTGAGGCCGTATCCGGGTTGCTAGCAGCGACATGAGAGTGGGAGGGCAAGAAGCGATGAGCGGAGTTGAATCGCGTATCCGGATTTTTGTACGTCCGAAACTACGCGATTTGCTTCTTGCCCGCGACCCTCATCATGGCCGAAGTCGGCACCCAACTCAAGGGACTCCAGTCGTCCGCTGTCGCCGTGACTAATGAATTCGCTGGGGAAGACTGAGACGGTAGGGCCGGCTCCATGGGTATTGGCTGGACTTCCTCCCTATCGTCAAGCGATCGAGGCTCTACTGCGAGTCCTTCGGCGCGTTCAGCCCCTCGTCCCTTCATTGCGTCGGACGATTCTGGCCCATCGAGTGAGACCAGAGTGCTGCCCGATACTGCAGAACCAGAATCACTGGCAGCAAATATCGCAAACATTATAGTGCGTGCATTTGGCTAGTAGCTCGTCTAGTCAACCAGCAGTGTAGTAACCATGCTGCGGGGTGGAGTTCAAAGTTCGGATGGAGACTCTCGCGAATGGCGGTGCGTCCAAATATCTGCCAAGTTGGCGATCAGACTCTCATTCAGACAAAGACACATGCGCATATATCATCTCTATGCATCCAAAGGGGCAGCTTCAAGTTCTACATTCCACTTCGTCCTGCGACGAGAGCGAATCCCTCGCGAAGCCGGGAAATATTCATACGAGTAGCGAGACGGCCGCCGCCGCCGCACGGAGGCGTCAGAACAAGATGGAGCTCGGGTCTCCTCCGAGTCGCGTGCGCAGCGATTCATTCGATCGGGACTGGGAGAGGTTACACGACGCGCTCTTCCCTCCCGATGCTGCCAGTGACCCGACCCGCGCGGTTGCCGATGACCCGAGTCACCCGACGGGGGGATGCAGATACCCACTGTGTAGCTAGTGCTTTCTTGAAACGCCGAACCGCATATCATGCGGTCCACAAATGCTCACCGCTCAGTCTGCTGCACATGGCCGCACTATTTCAGAGATGTAATACCTCGCGCGCGGTGTGGTGATTCCTCTCCCGCAAATCCCAAGCCGTCAGTTATTTCATGAGCTCCCGGTATGCATAGTGTCATTGCGATGGGACCTCTCCGTGACTGCAGGGTATGAGAGTATCTACGTATGTATGAATGTAGTATGTACAGCCAATGCATCCCCCATCCTCCTCCGAAAAACAGCAGCGACTCCGTCCAAACCTCCCACACGCATCACTCAACATCGCTCCTCTCCGTCTCAGTCTCCGTCTCCGTCTCGGTATCCCCATCCACACTCGTAGTATCCCCGTCCACGCTCTCCAAATCCCCATCCGCATCCAGATCTCCACCACCGCCGGCACCCACACCAGCAGCGCCCATAGGTGAGCTGCGAGTGGCGAATCCGCCCCACCCCCCGCGCCCGCTGAACGTGCGCGCGCCGAGCCCAACGCCGGGCCCGCGCATCATGCCGGGCGGCGGGGTAGGAGGCGATGCGCGCGACCCCAGTGAGAAGGTAGGAGGCGGCGAGGCACGCGCGCCGACTGTAAACGTCGCTGCGCGCGGCGTCGGGCCCGGGGAGGCCGTGCCGCTGCGCAAGGCGCTCGGCGACGATGCGCCATGACCCAAAGCTGTCGAAGAAGTCGCGCCATGGCGTAACGCTGATGCAGCTGCGGCACCAGGCGGCCGCGGCGTATGCGCGGGGCTCCACGGCGGGACGACCGTCGGCGGGCGCTGCGCGTGCGCGGGCAGCGGCTTCGGCGCGTGGAGCTGCGGCGCCGGCGAGTCGGCGACTCCAGACGGAGAGGAATCGAGCTGGGCTGAAGAAGGGGAAGCAAAAGACGGACGGCGGGAAGGCGAAGACAGGCGGTGGGCAGGAAGCGGCATAGACGGAATCGGCGCGCGCGGGTCAGGCGACGGCGGGTCCAGCGGGGTTGGCGGCGGCGCGCGCGGCGTCGGGTCGAGCGCAGTCAGCGGCGTCGCCGCCGCACTCGAGCGGGTGGACGGGGGCGGGAGGTGCGCTCGCGGGTCGGGCGAGGGCGGGTCGACCGCAGACTCAGAATGCAGGACGGGCGGGACGGCTTCGACATGCGGCGGGGGGCGGGGAATAGCTGGCGTAGCAACAGGCGGCGAGCCCGGGAGCGCGGAGACGGGCGAGCCGCGCTCAGCTAGCGCGCTTTGAGGCGGCCGGGGCGGCGGTGACGACGGGGGCAGATGAGAGTGTGGCGGGGCCTGCAAGACAAACGTGCGCTCAGGATCGACCTCGTCATCATCGTGTACCGCGGGATAACCACTCGGCAAGCTCTCGTCCAGCGCGTATCCCGCGTACTGCGCGTCCTGCGCATAGTGGTGCTCGTCGTCTTCGTACGCATAGCCGGTAAGCGAATGCTGGCGATACCATCGTGCGAACTCGACTGCTGGCCAGGGAAGTGAAACTCCTCCTCGCCGTACTCGTCGGCGGGCACAAACATCCCCGGCTCGGAAGCAGGTGCCGAGCGGTCAACGGGCGAGACGCCGTCCTCGGAGAACGCGCCGCCGTCGCCCGAGCCGCGGAAGATGACGTTCTGCGGGTCGTCGGCGGGTAGGTCTGGGATGCGGTGTAGAAGACCAAAGCTAGGTAGTAGATACGCAGTCAGCGGCCATTGAGGAGGGAAGACGGAGTATTGGACGGGAAGGAGAAGGCAAACTTGCAGTTGAATCAGCGCAACAGTCGCACCCAAGCCACCATTCGCCGCATGGATAGCTTTTGAATATCCGGCGCAACAGAGCAAAGCTGAGTGTTGGACTGAGGCGCAGAGGGACCGGAAAAAAGCGAAGGGGCGATCGGCAAGTAGACGGGATGGTACTCACCCAAAGACACAGCCCAGCAGTCCCTCACCGCCCCAGTGACGATTCGGAACGAGCACGACTTCACGCAGCGTGTCGAAATCGTATGAATACACGTATACCCGTAGCGGCCGTTCTTCATGCTACGCAATATCCCGTTATCAGCAAACAAAACGATAACACCGTGCGAAAGCGCGCACCTCCTCGATCAAATCGTAGAAATCCTGCTCGCGCTTGAGCGCGCCGCCGCTCCAGCCAACGATCCAGTCGCCATACGGCACGAGGCCCGCAGACTCGCCGGGCGAGCCCTCGAGGACGTCAAGGACGTGCCAGACGCTATCGAGCGCGTGCGCCGGCGCGCAGACGCGCATGCTCAGGCCGAGCAGCGACGGCTTGCTCGTCGTAGGCGAGTTGGCCGACCATGCGCGCGAGGGCGTTATCGGGACCACTTTAGGCGCCGGCGTCAGCGTCAGTGCAAAGGCTGAGGATGGCGAGGTGCGTACGGCGCGTTTGGCGGGTCTTGCTGCTCCAGACGACGAGCTCGAGCGTGCGGCCCTCGTGCGCCTCGACGACGCGCTCCAGGTCGTCCAGCTCGAGCGGCGCGCCGTTGTAGCCGGCGATGAAGTCGAAGAACGGCTCGAGGCCCGTGCGCGCGGCCGGCGACGACGGCGCGATCCGCAGGATGTGCAGCGCCGTCTTGGGCGGGCCCGTTGACGACTGGCCTGCGCCATTGTAGTGCTTGGTGGTAAGCTGGTGGTATACGGCGCGCTGGGCGCGTGCTGAGCGTACGGTCAGGTCAGGGTCAAGAACGAAGCTGCGGACACGCGATCCAACTCCGCTCATCGCTTCTTGACCTCTTACTCTCATGTTGCCGCTGCTACAACTTCTCTAGCTTTAACTTGGGGCTAGGATTATTGGCTCTGGTCTGACATGTCGATTGCAATTCTCAATATTGCATCTGTCTGCATCTGGGCTCATTATCCAAGTACTGCTCGGACTTCGGCAACATGGCTCTGGATGGGCACTAACTCTATCAATGGTCATGGTCATTTATCTCTCGGCTTTGCTATCCTTCTTAATACCTATGTATTCGCATGTGACTAGCTCTACTAATCTGAATCCGCTCTGAAGCTGCTGAATGGTCGACCTAGCTTCTGTCCGTCTACTCTCCAGTCGCCTGGAAAGCGTCTCAGACTCGGCGTTACTCTTGGAGACGTGCTCGTGGCATTCCGGCAGACTGAACTCTGAAATGCAGCCACTGACTCGCAGAGTATATTGGTACTCGTACAGGTTCGCCACGCTGCGCGCGGTCCTTCTCACTGCATTAATGGCTGGCTGCGATTCCTGGTGTGTTAACTTCGGTTCTCGAGCCTTTTTTGTATAAATTAGCCGTCATGGTCTGACCTCCCGACATGCACGATAACGAAGACGGTGGGTACGCAGATATGTCGCACGTCCCTCTTCCTGCAGCCACGGCTGTCCCAACCGACTGTTACTCCGGTGCCGGGAATCTATTTGCGCATAGCGTACTGTACTTCTCATCCCTGCACGACTGAACATCCGCATTGCCCGACCCCCCACGCTCATCCGCCGCCGCCCTCTTTCGCAGCAGCAACAGCCGGACCCGACCGCGCCGCCACAATCACCACTCTATCCGTCCACGTCCCAGCTCTCGCCGTCGCTCCGTATCTGCCTCATCCCGCCGCTCGTTCCGCATGCAACCCATTCTTCACACCCCGAACTGCGCAGTGCGCACGGCCCTTGCTCAGGGGCGCCTCGTCTCCTACGCTTCACCGGCGCA
Organism: Auricularia heimuer; assembly: GCA_002287115.1. Taxonomy (NCBI): domain Eukaryota; kingdom Fungi; phylum Basidiomycota; class Agaricomycetes; order Auriculariales; family Auriculariaceae; genus Auricularia; species Auricularia heimuer. Next base: position 141,279 of record NEKD01000021.1, on the reverse strand, counting down.
CATTGCTACCGGGCCTGCACCACGGCAAGGCGTCTCCCGCGGCGGTGTTCGCACTGGGACACGGAGACTCCCGGAGTCTCCACAGCACCGGCGCGTTTTCCTGATGAGCGCCCTTGCTTCACCTACACGCGCATCATCCTCCTGCGCCCACTTCGCCATCCCACAACGGCAAGGCGTCTCCCGCGGCGGTGTTCGCCCTGGGACAACGCCCTCGCTTCTCCTACACGCGCAACCTGTGCCACAGATCCTACGGCTCGATCACTGAGATACTACCCCTCGGACACCCCCACCAGCTCGGGGCAATGATTGAAGTGCAGACGCAGACCGAATCAGTGAGTCCAGCGCCTCATATCAGACCGGCCCACGAATTTGACCCAGGAATAATCCAAAACAGAGATATCGCCTCAGAATCCGGCATACACAACACCTAAGCTTAGCTTGGCTAAAACCGTGCGTTGCAATCGGGTCACGCTGGCTTCCCCACTCCGAAATGAAACCGCATTATACATGAGGCTGAGAATTCGATTTGGCAGGATGCTTCGGGGGTCACACTCAGAGCGCTGCACGCACACCGATATAACAATCTTGCGATGCATGGTTGTCGCAGCGCGCACCACAGTTGCCGCACCTTGTGCCTTGACAACTTGTAGCTCGAGGAGAATGAGCTGTGCGTCTCGTGCGACGCGACGCAACTGTACTTGGTCGGAACGCCGGCAGCGCAAATGTGATGAGCGGTTTGGTCGTGTATTCTTAATCGAATGTCAAACGCACCTCGATCTCGGCTCCTGAAGCTTTGAACCTCTCAATCAGGCTACATGCCGCCTCAATGTCTCCATTCGCGTGCATGACCTCGCGAAGAGCAGCCGATGAGCCCCTCTGCTTGCGGGCGTGCTCGAGCAGCCCGATTGCATCGCGGATGATCCTGTGCAGTATGGCATCAGCATGAGGCGTATACTGCTCATGGCGCTTGCTATATACGTCTGCCTGATGCACACTGCGCTCGAGATTCGAGGATTGCGTATTTGCGCGCTCTCAGATGTTTTGCACATGCTGCGATTCCGCGTTCCTCTTGGATTGCCGCGCATCCCGGAAGTCCACACATCATACAGCATAGGAAACTAATGGAAGAACATGACGAATTCCCGGAGCAGCCGTGCGAACAACGTTCATTGCAGAGAAATGGCGGGAACCTTCCCGCTGGCAACCACCCAGTTGCGAAGCAGCGTGACTTCAGCCTCGTCGAGCGCGCACTGCGCCCACGCACGCTGAAAGATGTCCCAGTCGTATATGTCACGGTCCCCGGCGACAGACTGCCAGCGCGCGAACAGCCGGGAAAGCACGGGGCATAGCTGCTTGTGGCCGGCCTTCCAGTCCTCGCGCTGGCAGTCGCGGTGACAGTAGCGCACGAGGCGGCACGTCGCGCACACGAAGAACTTCCGCGTGCCGCTCGCGGAGATCTGCTGCGCGCCGCACGTGCAGAACGCGTTCGCGGGGATAGCCGCGCGCCGCGCGTACTCGAAGACGAGCAGCGCCGTGGGCCGCGGCGGGGCAGTGTCGTTGTGTGTGAGCCGCGCGCGCAGGAGCGCCGCGAACGACACGAGGACCTCGCCCTGCCGCGCGGTGAGCTGCGGCAGCGCCGTCTTCGCGCGCTCGGCGGCGACGAGAAACGGCACCTCCAGCCCCGCGATGAGGCGCAGCAGGTCCGAGTCCGTATCCGAGTGCGTGCGGCCGCAGGTCGAGATGAAGTTGATCGTGTCCACGATGCGCTGCACGACGATGGGCGTCCCGCGGCGCACGAAGCTCGTGCTGAGGCTATCGCGCGGGCTGAACGGGGGCACGCCGCCCGGCCAGGCGACCAGTTTTGGTGACATCGCTTGCACCATGGCCCAGGCGAGCCGTTCGCGGCGCGGCGGACTCATTACGACGGGGAGGACGACGGCTGTGGCTGAATGCATGTAGAGCAGAAGGATGAGGAGCGGATGGAAGGGGTCGGCGGCGGCACAGCACCAGTAGATCAGCACGTCGACGCCGCGCTCGACGCCAGCGGGAAACATCTGGTCGAGCGAAGTTGGCCAGTGCGCTTTCTTGCTGGAGAGGGGTACGCTTCGAGCGTGCGCGAGCCGTTGACGAGGCCGATGCTGAGGAGATGAAAAACTTCTGCCACGAAATGTACAAAGACGTCTTTGCCGTCGACGAAGAAGCGGTGCTTTGGGCAGGCTGATTGCGCGTTGCTGAGACTCTGCCGCACGCGTGAAATAGGCTCACGCTCGAGCGCGTCGATGATATGCAGACACACTGCAAACAGATGATTTTTCTGCTGCTTGAATTCGTCGATCGCGTCCGGACAGTCGTATAGGTCTTCTGTCATAAGCATGAAGCACACCCTGCAGCACTGCGGACGAGCAGGATCTTGAACCGCTAGCAAGAACGCGTCTGTCCTTGCGCGCAGATCGGGAACAGACTGTTCTGTGTTGGTTAGCTGGTGAGCATGCATCACACACAGCGCACGTGAGGTACTCACGGCTGATTCGATGCTCGCATTCGTCGCAATAGGGCAGTTTGTGCTTGGAACGGTGACCGCGTCCCATGGCTGGGGGTGATGAAGACCGAGTGGGCGGGCTGTGTGCTGCTGTTATGTATGTTTGTGCACCGAACACGCACCACGTGCAAGCGCTTGTGGCGATTGAGCGACCGGGCTAAGGCGTTGACAGATATCCGCGGCTCCTGAAGGCTCGACTCGTGATGTAATAAAGCAGCATGCCGTGCACTTGACATTGCTGCAGCAGCAATAGGTCACACAGCGTGCGGTATACCGTGCGATTGGTCTACTTGAAGTCCAGATATGTGTCCACACTACAGGCAATAGCGGGGACGGACAGCGAGAACCAACAGGCAACAGATGGCGTGAGAACAGCAGGTTCAAAGATCTGTCGCCCAAAAGAGTGGAGTGTCATCACGTCGTCAAGTAATATCGGTGCCCTTTTGCCGTGGATAGATGGCGCTTGTCTTCGTGCCTGGGCCGTCGCGAACGGGTTGCGGCAAGCACTGCGTTCGTCGCTGGTGTAGGTGCATGATATTCAAATACCCACCTGAATTGGGAGAATAGCGCCAAATTTCTGAGATTTCTGCGTTCCAGCGGTAGGGAGCGCGTCACGCGGGAGCAGAGTTGGAGGTTGGGTGGACGTCAATAAAGAGCCGGTGCCTGGCAGAAAGCGTAAGCTACAATACTGCGCCCTGGACATGAGGGCCAGTGAGGTATTCACAGTGAAGCGTCGTGGCTCTGACGGATGCAACGCATTCTTGGGTCAAGTACCAGGAGGAAAGGCGACACGCTGCTTTCGAGCTCCGCAACCCGGCTTGGCCTCGTCAAATCACTGTCGAATCCAGTGTTGGTTGTAAGGGTTAAGACTTAACTTCGGTTAAGGTTAATAACCCCTTAATTTTAAGGCTTAAGATCCGAATCAGGGGAACTTAAGGTTAATGACTTAATAACAAAAATGCTGCTGCAGCCTTGTGTAAATGATTAGTAACCATTCTGACACTTATTGGCTTCCAGAAGGTGCGTCGGAATCTCAGCAAGCACTGTAATCAAAGCTTACACACCAAAACCTTGCCCTGTGATCAGTTTCGTCATCCGAGATCACAATTGATTTTCCTCCAGGTCTTCCTTTTACCCTCCTCTGCTTCCAGTGGCATGCCCGCTGCCTCGGGCCCACTGTGGGAGTTCTTCCACCGCGGGGCCAAGCAAAACTCCTCGCATTCAAAGGCCCACTGCCTCGGGTGCATTGCATCCAAAAGACCCGATGATGTTCCCTACGAGGAGAACTGGGAGGCTGGCATTGACCTCAATCGTGAAAAAAATCGCAGTGGTTCCTTAATGGTGCGCCGTCATAACACCAGCAATACAGATCCTTATTTATGTGCAGCATGTGCGAGCGTCGGGCATGTACGCGGCGACAAGGTCCCCATGATCAACCACTTGCTGGGCAGCACTAGGCAGAGTGAGCGCTGCCCGCATGCATCCAAACGTGCTCGAGCTATTGCTCGCAAGGTCAGACATTACTTGAAATTTTGGTCCACTTGCTGAGCGGTACAATAGATCCGCGATAAGCTCGACACTGCAGACAACAGTAGCGACGACAATCCGCCGCCTGCGAAGCGAAAGCGTACCTCCATACAGACCAAGGTAGCAGCAAACTTCATGCAGTCTGAGCTTGTGGCCTTCAAGGGCGTCGACATGCCATTTTCGGAGGCACAGAAGGCTGCGATTGAACGACAGTGCACACGCGCAACTGTGTCCGCGAACCTTCCATACCGCTGGATCGAAGATGTCGAGGTCCTTCGCTTCCTCATGATGCTCCGCTCCCGTGCCTGCGATGTCGTGCCCAGTCAGAGGGTTGTTTCAGACCGGCTGCTTGCTGCCGAAGGTGCACGCACTGAACAAAAATTGGTAGAAGTTCTACGCAACAAGGAAGTGTCATTATCGTGAGCTATATCTTTGTCTAAAGTATTAGCACTTACCCAGACCATAAGAACGGACGGATGGAAGGATGGGCTCCGGAACGGCATTGCTAGTGTACATCTTGCTGTCGCCGGCATGGTATGTGTTTCTATATCATCAACACCATCCATTAACTATGCAATAGTCGCACCTTGTGCAGCTTTCCAACACCAACAGCATGGGAAAGGACGGCATAACAATGCACACATTCTTTGGCCAGATGATTGACGAGACGGAGGAGGCATACTCGTGTCGTGTTGTACACTTTGGCACCGATAACGATGGCGGCTCACAATCCGGACGCACGAAGCTGAAGGAGGAAAGGCCCTGGATATTTGTGAACCCCTGCATGAGCCATCAGGTGTGTCAGTTATGAAGCGGCATGCGATAGCTCATGTGTCACCAGGGCCAGCTGATCAACGGCGATTATTTCAAAGAGAGCCCCGAGGCAGAAGAGGCGAGCGAGAAGGCCACCGACATCGTAGGATGGCTACACAACCACAATCGTATCCGCGACATTGTCGATAATGTTCAGCGGGAGTTGGCGCCGCAACAGGAGCCGCTGGCGTATCTGGTTGGGAACCAAACACGGTGGACGACGCATACACTGGCGTTCCAGCGCCTTCTGCGGCTCGAGGGGCCTCTTCGACGCGCTGCTATCCTGCAGAAGGACCAGATCATCGCCGCCCAGGTCGGAGCTGAGCAGCGAAGGAAGCAGAAGGCGGCGCTCGAGAAGTCCGCCCGGACGATGCTTCGGGCCATTGATGACGGCGCCTTCTGGGTGCGGCTTGCACGGGTCGTCGAAGACCTCGAGCCGATTACATATATGACAAATATCAACCAGGCGGACGACGCTCGACCCGACCAAGTCGTCCTGTCCCTCGCCGGCGTGTATCTTCATTTCGCGAAGCACTCGAATACCAGCGTCCGAACCGGCATGATGACGCGCATCGAAAAGCGCTGGGCGGATCTCGACCAGCCCATCTTCATCTTCGCCCTCATTCTAAACCCATACGAGCGGCTGTCTCGCTTTGGAGACAAGGCAAATATGGATGCATTCATCCTGAATGCTGAACTGCTCAAGGTACGCTACATATGTCTTTCACTTTGGACTTGATATACAAAATACCTTCAGCTTTATAACAGTTTCAACTCGCGCCCTCCGAAGCGGCCATTTACCGATGCAGAGAGACTGGCGCACGAAGCCCACTCTGAGCAGTGTCGCCGGACGTTGTCTGCAGCGTTCTTCGAGTACATCGCTGACCGCGGCTCCTTCGCCGTCTGGGCTGAACATCGGGACACCTTTCAAGCAGTACACGTACGTTGTGTGCATGCTTTTTGATTCACCACTGATCCCCTCGAGTAGGGCGATGATCCCGTTATGTTCTGGGAACAGTTCAGCGGCAAGCCCGAGACAAGTGCATTGGCCAGCTTTGCCATGATGTTGCATGGCATTTGCTGCAATCAGGCTGGCAATGAACGTACCTTCTCTGACCTGCATATCAAGCAGACACGGCTACGAAACCGGCTCGGTCTGAGGAAGCTTGAGCTCATGTCCAAAGTGAGCACATACCCTCGTTCACTGAGGTGCTGACCTCTCCATTTGCCAGATCGGTGCCCAACTGCGTCAAGAGCACTTGCGGGAGGGCCTTCGTGAAGAGCGGGATCCCCGGAAGATCCACGACAAGTCGCGGGTTGCACAGCTTCTCGCAGTGCCACGCTATGCCGACGCACTGGAGCAGGACGATGCTGGCGAAGAGCAAGATGTTGACGGCACACAGAAGGTCGCGCTTATCGCATCAGCTGCCGCTTGGCGCAAGGAGCTGGCCAAATGGAAGGGCAGCCTTGAGGAGGAGCTCGACGTTGCACTGGCTTCCGACAACAAAGAAGAGCAACCAGCCGGCGCCGGTGCCGGTGCCGGAGCCGCCGCCGCCGCTGCTGCACAGCGCAAGGCATTCTTCCCCCGCAGTTTGAAGCTGCTCTTCGGTGGCACTGCAGCTCGCCCGGCTGAGGCTCCAGGGCGCCGAAGGACACGGCAGCGGCCCTCTGAAGAGGCACTGCTCATGGAGCTCCTCGCTGCTGAGTACGAGGGTGAGCCGCCGGATGACGGCGCTTTGGAAGGCTCCGACGACGATTTTGTTGGCTAAATGAGCTGCACTCGAAATTTTGAGTACACAAAAGCATTCCTTTGTTCAAATGAAGACCTTTTTGTTTTTAATGGTTCATTTTAACCCTTACCTTAAGCTTAATAACCCTCTTAAGCCTTATGATCAACGTCAAGGGTTAATAACCCCTTACAAACCAACACTGGTCGAATCACCATCAGCACTGGCGCATCTTTGTTGTGTGCTTACATCGCGCTATATAGTCCTGGGTCACTCACGCGAGCTGGCATAGAAGTAAGTAAGTACAGACCATGTTCGCCTTTATTCATCTCTTTCCACGATTTCAGCTCATCGCGGCAGCTCGGAGACCGCTTCAATGTCTGAACGCATACTCCCGAGAATGCACAGTGTCTCCGCATCTGCTGGAGGACGTCGCAGAGCGGCAGAACAATAAAACTAGACATGGTCGCCGCTGCAGAGACCTTCACAGCCCAGCTGCAAAATACGGCGGCGCCAGGCTTCTGCCAGGCTTCTGCCCCAAGTGCCTGTACGTCTTTGCGAATGCTCTCTGGGATAAGCATCTTCGAGGGACGCCCAGATGGCCACCGCAATGACTTCAACAATTTTGCCCGCGGTTACGAACGCGTGCTGCACGACGCCATGCTCTCTGTCGCCGCAAACCCTAGCTTCAGGGACGAAACACACAGGCGCACGCTTGTCGCCGCGGCCTCCGCGCTTTGCTCGATGGGAGACCTCCGCCCGATCCATCCGCTCATTGAGCAGTACAGGCGTACGCCCTCCATGCACCGCACCACCACCGAGGCCTCACATTGGGCGACGCGGTCTATATCTACATCGATTTACGCCGCAAATCGCGCATCTGCTCGGGTCCAGGATGCGAAATCCGCGTCAGCGGCGGCGAGAGCGGCAAGGCCAGAAGTGCGGCAAGTGCAAATTCCTGCACTACTGCAGTGGCGACTGCCAGGAACGCGATTGGAAGTTGGGCAGCTACGACGCGCCACACAAGATCATCTGCCCGGCGCTCTGTAAGCTGTTTGCGGCTGGACTTCTGCGCGGGGATCACGCAATGTCCAAGGAGGACTTCACGCAGGCTTATTGCGCCGGGACGTATTTGACGGAGGAGCAGACGATGTATCTCGCGAAATGGGCCTTGATGGACAACCTCCTCCCCACGGAATTCAAGATCGGCGTGTGGCGCATGGTGAGTCGCATGTAGCTTTTCTCATCTCGGCTTGATACAACTCAGGCGTCACAGTTCACGGGGATGTCGCGCGAGGTTGTGGTGCGCGAATCTCCCCTCCCCAATCTCTAGATAACTGTTCCAATGATTGTACACTGCGCTGTATTTGTGCCCGGCGCTGTCGCAGACGCGTTCGCTGCCTCTGGTATTTCCGAATCAAACCCAGAACAATTTGCGTGTATTGAAGGAGCCGTTGAGACATAGTTGATTTTACGGAGTGCGAAGCACGTAAGAACGAAAGGAAAAATGGCCTAACCATGGCGATAACCTGAGCCAATGGAAGCAGCGGGCACCATTCCGCTTCCAAGCACCCAGCTACGGATGCGACCAACATCCATCGGGTCGAAGTCGCATGCCTCCCACGCCTGCCTGAGAGCCTTCTCGCTGCCGTCATGGTTGCCGAGGTTGTGTTCCAATTTCATAAGACTGGCACAGACGAGCCTGTGGCTCGCCCAGTCCGTGCGCTGGCACTGGCGGTCGCAGTATTGCACGAATGTGCAGCGGCTGCACAGCGGAAAGTGGCGCTCGACGCCTGCTGCGAGCTGCCTGGCGCGGCACGCAGGGTTCGAACAGCACTTCTTGCCGCGGGTCTCGTTTGCCTGCACGTATTCGTATACCAGCTGCACAGTTGAGCGTGTGTCGGGCGGAAGGGAGGCCTGGCCGATGCGCGCGCGCAGGTAGGCAGCAAAGGCCGGCAGGTCCATGTGCACGGGAGGCTCGCCCGGTCTGCGAGGGGGGATCATCTCGATCGAGGCGAGCAGGGGGCGCTCCAATCCCGATACGAAGCGGTCCAGAACGTCGGAGCGCGTGGACGAGACGGATTGGATGATGCTCAGCATGTTGTTCACGAGGCCAGGTTTCCCGTTCTGATTGTAAAGGAAGCGGATTCCATCGGGCCTGGGGAACGGCAGAGGGATGGCAGGCGGCCAGTCGACGGGAATCGTGGAGAATCGGTGCATCATCGCCCAGAGCAGACGGACGCGTTGCGGGTCGTTTGTAATGAGCGGCACGACAGAGTCGAGTGCGGCAGACGTGCATTTGGCGAGCAGTAGGAAAGCCTCCTCGGGGGAGCCCGCACAGCACCAGTAGACCATTACGTCGACGCCGCGCTCGAATCCGAAGGGGAAAAGCTGCTCGATCGACGTCGGCCAGTGCGCCTTCTTGCTGAAGTATGGGTAATCGTCTAGAAGACGCGAACCAAGCACGAGCCCCGAGCAGACGCAGAGCAAAATGTACTGGATAAATCGTTCGTAGACAACGACGCCAGGCACGATGTGGCGGCCGTGGCGTATGCGGTTGGGACAGGATGTTTCGATGACGGCGAGCTGCTCGCGTACGGGACGAATGGGCCGTCCATGGAGCGCATAGAGGACGGCCAAGGCGGCCGCAAAGAACTGATGCTTGCCCTTTTTGACCTCGTCTACCGCGGTCTCGCAATTCCCGAAGTCAGTGACCCACTGCTCCAGGCAAGCCGCGCAGCAGCGTGGGTTTCCGGGATCGTCCACCTCGCGCAGGAGATTGTCAACGCCTCCCATAATCTGGGTAAAGGAAAGCGCTGCGTTTGAACGAGAAAGTCAGCGCAACGTGCAGTGCAGGCAGTCAACGAGGTACACACCATGCCTCCCGGGAGGGCAGTCGCATGAGGGAGACTTCTTCGACTTGCCGCTCTTGAACATCTCGGGCGCTAGGGAGAGGCAGAAGCTTGGGTCGAGTTGAGCAGCTCTCCTCGTGCGAGCCTTTTATAGCCGAGCCGCGCTTCCACCACGATACCAAAGTGGTGTGTTTATTGTTTCGGAAGATCTTGACTCAGCGACCCGTGACCTGTCAGAACCACGCCGCATGCAAATCGTGGTGCACAAATTGGCGCTGTCCCTGGATCGAGGCTGGGCGGGATATCGGGCACGCGCACGCACACGATTTCTGCTGGAGTGGACGATATAAAAAATCATCGTAGAGGTTCATGAGAGGAGGCAGACCGATGAGGCCTCGCGCGGTCGTGTAGTGGGATCGTGCACACGCGGCACACAGGATCGCACAGTTCTGCACCACGTTATGATGACAAATCCGCCTTGGCGTAACGATGCTCCCACCGATATCGATCCTATCGCTGCATCAGTGGGTCTTTGTTCTGAACGTGAATGGCAGAAAGTCGGCCCCGACTTACGTTTTAGCACCACACTTCTCCCTCAGCCAGTCAGCGCTGTTAACAAGAATTTCCCATTCGGGCAAGGACAATGGGTCGAGCAGCTAGATCTGAAGGGAAACAATAAAAATATGGCGAAAATGAGTACCGACTGCACCATGGTCGTGAGCTAATGCGAAGGCAACGGCCTTCACGAACCAATGGAATCACTTGGGTTCTATGCCAGAGCAGCAGCAGCCGGACGAGAGAAGCTCGAAAAGAATGGCGGCTTCGCGCGAGCGTGCGTAACGATGGATGTGGGCGCAGGACGTTCCGCGGCAGTTGTGTGGCCGACAGAGTTGGGTGCGCAGCGCGCACAGCAGCTCGCGCACGGATCTGCTGCACAACGCGTGGGCAGTAGGACCGTGCGGGCTAGGCCACGCGATGTCGAGGCGCTCGAGCACGGCAAGAAGGACGTTTTCGTAGCCGGCGAGGAAGCGCGCTATATCGTCTAGGCGCGCGTACGGGTCGAGTCCGATGATGAAGATGGTGAAATGCGGCCGTATCGCGCATCGCGGTGTCCCGTCTGCTGCGCGTGGGACGCAGACTCTCGGCGGCATACTCAAGGAAGACGCTGTGCTTGTCCACGGCATCAGACTGTCTGAGGAGAGGCACGCCGACAGTCAGCCCGGTTGCAACGATATAGGAGAGCGCGGTGATGAGGACGTCAATTGGATCAGTGCTGCGGGTTTGATAGCGTGTTTATGGAGTCGCGGGCAGTCTTCGCAGACGTGCTGGTTCGATGCAAGCTTTTGGCGGAGCGGGTGGACGTCGTGTTGCTGTACCGGAACCGGACAAGAAGCCGTAGGCGCGCAGTCCCAATATCGTGTTTGATTTTCAGAAAGTAGTCGGCAACTTTGGTGTTTGGGACGGAAGTAGTATTCGGAGCATCATGGCTAGAACGCCGGGCTGCAAGGGTCGACGAAAGATACGAACTTTGAACGCGTCAGTTCATTGAACTGATAACCGGTTTAAACAGGAATTTCAGTGCACATTGATTGGATGAGCGTACAGAACGCACTGCATCCGTTGGCGCCAGACTAACAAGCTTGTCCGAGCGACGGCGAAAGCACAGGCAGAACAGGCACCGCTAATATCGAGGCTGAGCAATGTCTATGAGTTACCACCAGCTTTATGCGCAGAGATCGACGTCGTACCAAGTATCAACCCGGCTGTCGCTCGGTGCAAGTCTTGCTTTAATCGGCACGAATGAAAAATCTGTGTTCCGAAGAAAAGACTGGTATGTAAGTTTGAACGAGTTTGCAATCGAGCTTGGACATGCAGTCCATGGTGTTCAATTGCGTTCACCGTCTCGAGGAGCCGGCAGGTTGTCAAGGCGTTGCACATAGTACACTGTGACTGTACACATGGAAGCATAGGGTTTGCTCCCGACGGATCATCCCGCTTCTTGCCTTCTCCCGCTCACGCTGTTGAACACCGCCAACATGAACGACGACGTTCTACATCTCATCTCACAATATGCCACTACGTCGTCGCTCGTCAGACTCTGCTGTGTATCGAAATCCTCCCGCTTAATCGCTGCGAGGCGGCTGTACAAGACCGTGCGAATCCGCACATGGCACGCTTTCGAGGTCTTACACGGGGCTCTCACCAGGGACGTCTGGCTCTCCGAGCTCATCACTTGCTTCTGCGAGGAGATTTCACGCTCACAAAGCTCCCCACCTCGTGTTAAAGGCTCCTGGCGTGATTATTACAAGGCGCTGCTCGCGAGCACTCTCAAGGGCATGGTGAACCTTGAGACCCTCTCCTTGCATAATATCGGCATGGGCGATATTGCGTCTATTATTCCTCGGCTGGCGCACTGCCGCCGCCTGTGTAATGTCCATCTGCCGGGGATTGTCCATCTGCCGGGGATTTTTGCCGTCCACCTGGAGGCGCTCGCCCGTCGCGGCCCCTTGATGTGTCTATCATTCACTGTTCCTCGGCACAGCGGCGAATGGGTACGGCTGCGACGTCTAATCCGTGCGCAGGCAGCAAACCTGCGATACCTACGCGTCGACGGGTTGGCCGAGCTGCTGGCCGGCCTCGTACGGACGAAGCGAGTCGTCTTCCCCGCCGTGCACACCCTCACCGCGCTCGGCGGCCTGATGTTCGTCACGGACCGCTTCGCTAGGGCGTTCCCCGCGCTGAAGAGCCTGTATATCTCGCACCCCCGTGTGCGCGACATCACCGAGTGCTGGCCCGGGCTGCAGCACCTGCATTTCAACATCGCCAACGGCGCGCAGGAGTCTGCCGAGGCACTCGCGCGGTATCACTGTTTTCCGAGCTTGCAGTTCTCCAATGTGATGGCCTACCGGGACCGTACTGCGGAGGTCCTCTGCAAATGGGCAACGGAGAACGTATTGGCTTTGACGCTGGCCTTGGCCAACCCAGCGTTTGAGCTGCATACCGGGGCGATGCGGGAGTACCGCGGTCTTAATTACTTTGATACGTGTATTCGTATGAAGGTGATATTCCCAGAATATCTCTGACAGCACTTCCGTTGGACTGAATTATTTACAGGCGACTGACTGGGTGCAGGCCTTCCTCGAAATGCCGGCGTCCGACGTTCCTCCCGACCTGGCTGTACTCACCCTCCGACACGCCGAGGATATCGATGCCTTGACGGCAGACGACTTCGAACGCCTTCGAGAGCGGTGCCCCGCGCTCGTACTCGTCCGCTTCATCGGCGACACGCCATCTCAGCGGCGCGTGTGGCCGCCTTCCGTCGACTGGGAAGCTGCATGCGAGATCGTGGCCGATTACCTGCCGCATTGGCGTCAGACGCGCGCGCCATGGGCTGATATATCCGATATCTGACGCCTAACGCGTTTGAAGCGATATACTGACTTGCAAGGAGGCTCCTGGCAGATGCATTACTGTGTGTCTGCAATGATGAGTCTGAGTCTACCTCGGACTTGCGGCATTGCGACAATTGGCACAGTATCTTAGCGCGGACGGGCCTCCAAAGCGCTGCATGAGCTCATGCAAGTCATTGCAATGCGGTTTTACGGCGGCGTAGTCTAGTTATTACAACATTAATATTATGGATGTAGAATGAGTCCATATACTTAATCTACTGTACACAATGCAGAAATAGAGCTTGCCCACCTCCTTTGTCCCCTGATCTAAAGACCTCTATTTTTTGCCTCACAAAACGGTGGCTGTCGATGGACATCGCAAATCTGGGCTAGAACGTGCTCCATGCCTCTGCATCGCCTTTCAATGGTGTGATTGGCTGCGTACCACCAATACCGTTGCTTGATGTTTGCCGCGTTGAGTCGCAAAGAACACAGTCAGAAGGAGTGCGTACACCGAGGACAATATCACGGTCATGTTGTACATATGTAGAAAACGAGGTGCAGATGTACACATGTGAGGAATCTACACATAGACTCAACACAGACATAACAAGCAGTCCCCGCGAAAGCGTCGCACCGCCCTCACACCCCACCCCCATTCCCATACCTCACCTGCGGCATCAACCCGCTCGCCAACGCACACCGCCTCAAAACATCCACATCCCGCGCATCCAACGCACACCCCTCAAGCGCCCTCCGAAAATCCGCCGCCTCGAGGAACGGATCCGCCACGCGCAGGAGCCGGCACAGGATGGGACACACGGTGCGGTGCGCAAGGCGCCAGTCGCGCTGCTGGCACGCGCGCGAGCAGTACCGCGCGAGCTTGCAGTTGCCGCATTGCTGGAACAACCTGGGAGTGCCCGAAAGTGCGTTGAGCTCGGAGGCGCCACACGCCGCGTTGGCGCAGAGACGGCTGGCTTTGCGCCGCAGGAGGTATTCGTGGATCGTCAGCACCACATCCGCGTCCCCCTCCCCGCTCCCTCCGCCCTGAAGCAGGCTGATGTAGTCCTGCGCGATGGGCTCGTCTGCACCCTGCAGCGCGACGAGGAATTGGGGTTCGAACCCGGCGAGGAAGCGCGTCACCTCGTCGGCGCGCGCGTTGAAGTCATCGCGGAGGAGCGTGAGGAAGTGCAGGGCTGCGCGCACCATATGCGCGTTTCCTCGGAGTGCGGCGCTGGGTGGTGGAGAGAATGGTGGTGGTGACGAGGGCCAGAATACTGCGATGTTGGGCGGGGTGAGGACGTGCACGAGGGCCCACGCTAGCCGATCGCGCGTGGGCGACCCCAGCAGCCGCGGTATGACCAACGCACGGGCCACAGTGAGGAACGTCGACAGCAGCGCGAGGTGCGCAGACGTCACGGGCGCGCAGCACCAGTGCACTAGGGCGTCGACCGTGCGCTCAACGCCTGATGGGAAGAGCTGCTGCGGGTTGACGGGCCAGTGCCCGCCGCGTTTATGGAAGTACTTGGCGCCGTCGGAGTCGTCGCGCGGCTGGAGCGGGCGTTTGCCCTCCGTCAGCCCGCAGATGAGCGCGCTGGACAGCGCGTCGAGGAAGCCGTCGAAGACGTCCATATCATCGTCAGCGCCCATATCAGCGTGCTCGTGCAGCGTGCGGCGAGGACATTGGCGCTGATTCGCTATGAGCCGTTGTCGGAATGAGGGGATGTGCACTTCCGTGAGCTGCACGATCAGGTGCAGACATGACACCCAGAATTCGTGGCGCTGGGTTTTTAGAATGTTGAGCATGCGGCATTCGGGCGAGCAGCTTCCGCTGAGCTCGTAGACTAGGATCAGAAAGCAGCGCGGGCAGCAGGTCGGGTTGGGCCAGTTCGCGACCGAGGCGATGAATGCGTCGACGTGCAGCAGGATGTCCTTGCCCGTGTACTCTATTTGGCGTCAGTCGTGCAGTATGAACACTTTGTATTGTAGTTTACCGAGGAAGACACTTCCGCATCCGCTGGGGCAATGAGCATGCTGGGCGCGCTGCGATGCAACGCTCATCTTAGGTCTGTATGAGTTTGTATCTGGAGTTGCTATGCAAAAGCGCTGCGTACCAACTTATATGTGAAGCTGCGCTTCAGCGGACCACACTGAAGCGCGACAATAGCCTCATTGTGGGACAACCACAATAAAAAAGTAACATCAGCCGTGGCCGGCGCCGACCACGAAGTAGATAGCAAGTATTGCTATGGGTCTGCGGCAGAAGATACTGTTCTGGGCAAGTTTTCGGCGCGCATTGTCGTGGTCATGGCCGTCCGAACAAAAGAGGTTGAACGGAATTATAAGTTCAAACGCCGCTAGATCCGTGTTCAAGTTCGCTGGACTGGTTGACGATGTTCAAGCTTACGCTCTGATCTTGGATGCAATTCGATTGGGACATGCTTGCACGATCACAGGATGTCTCGAACTG
Source organism: Auricularia heimuer (assembly GCA_002287115.1). Taxonomy (NCBI): domain Eukaryota; kingdom Fungi; phylum Basidiomycota; class Agaricomycetes; order Auriculariales; family Auriculariaceae; genus Auricularia; species Auricularia heimuer. The sequence continues at coordinate 125,959 of NEKD01000021.1, read as the reverse complement.
CGCGCGCTGCCTATTTGCCTAGGCGTCCCGAAAGCTTAATCTGCTTTTCTCGCTTCGATGATTCTCAACGACGACATTCTATACGAGGTGCTCAGCCATGCGCATACACCGACTCTGCCCTCCCTCTGTCGTATATCCCGCTCCATGCGTCTGGTTGCCGTGCACCGACTGTATAGACGCGTCCATATCCGCCCTTTCTCCGCACTCGAGGCGTTTCACGACGCGTTAGAGCTTAACGTTGTCCTGGCCGCACGCTTGGCTCTGATCTCCATGGATGAGGTCTTTTTGACGTCGGAGGCTGGTCCCGATGCCTAGAAACGGCGGGAATGCGTCGCCGGCTTGCTCATGAATATTTTACGCCGCACGAGGAACGTCGAAACCGCCGCTCTCGAGCATTTCGCAAATTCGGGCGATGACGACGTGCTTAGTGTTATGAGGGCGATTGCTGAGCTCCCGTCAACGTGTGCCTTCTGGGCGTCGGCGTCACGCAGGTCGCGGCTCGAGCACCTGGCGATGTACAGGTCCAATTGCAAGCCCGGAACCTGGACTGCCGATCTCCTATTACCACCGGAACACCACTTGCAGTCGCGAAGCCTGACACTCCGCGCGCAATCGCCAGTCCACGTCCACCCGATCTCGCTTCTGCGTGCAACTTCCGCGCGCTCTCCCTGATGTGCTGGGCCTCGAGCTGGGCGCGTACGCGGGTCTGCGCTTCCTCAATATCCACCTGCCGTTGAAGGACGCCCACCTGCCCACGGTAATCGTCAGCGCGTGGAGCGCGTGGGTCCCGGACGTCCTCGCTCCCCCCTCCCCGCCGCGGTGCTCCCCAAGTTGGAGGTCCTCCTGATCCGCGCATGCAGGAGCAAAGATGACTTCCCGCCGGTAGACGCCTGATCCGGACATGGAATTGAGAGCTGTGCGGCGCATGGCGTGGCCGAGTGAGGCTTTGGACGCGGCCCGGGTGGCGTGCGGAGTACTGGTCGCCGTGGTCCCGCGAGCTGCGCGCGCCGTGGGACGATTGAGTTTGTGACTAGCAATATACGGGACCATTCACGTCTCGACGAACTTGAAGGAGTCGTGGTTATGTACGTCTTTTAACAATGTCGTTGCCGTGCCGACTCTCCCTCGCATTGACAAACGTCAGTGAAATGCGAGATACTGGTTGCAGGGAAGAGTCGTATTCAGCAGAATCAAGAGTGTCCGTGTCGTTAAGCATCTAAGTACAAGCAACAAGCAACAAGCAACATGGTCAGAGAGAAACAGATACTTTACCGTAGATATACAGCACGCCGCTCTCGAGTAACGGTACCACTGGGACTGCGCGGCCACTGCTACTCACTCAGATGGGACCGCAGCTACTCAGTCGAACGAGCTGCAGCGTTCGCCCGGCGCCGCTTCCACTTGCGCCCGCTGCGCCGCGTTTTCTTCTTCTGCGCGCCCGGGGCGTCGGCGTCGGGTTCGGGCTCGCTGGCATCGTCGGCATGTTCAAGCGGCAGGTCGACGGCGTTTTCGAGCGGTACGGGCAGCGCGAGCTGGTCTTCCGCGATGTGCGGGAGCAGGTCTTCAGCAATGTCGGGAAGCGGGATGCACGCTGCTTTGAAGAGCTCGTAGTCGAATTCATCCTCTGATGGCGTCGAGCACTGAGGAGGACGAATCAGAATTGGTAGCAGAGCTAAGCCGAGCAATGCGTTGCTCACCTGATCCACCGCGCGCGGCGCAAGCTCGGGTTGCAAAGCCGAGGAAGACAGCTCGTCGAGTGACACGGATTCGGTGACCGACTGCAAGATGTCAGTAGATGCTGTAGAACGCCAAATAAATGAGCTCACGGGAACCATGACGAAACCCGTCGACGAAGCCAGCGCATCCTCCTCGAGTGCAGACGGGCGACGCGCAACAGGGCGCAGCTTGAGCCGGAGCCGCGCCTCGTCACTGCTTGCTCCGCTGGACGAGTTGGACCGATCGCGATTGGCCTTGGGCCGCAACGCTGCGCGACGTTGCGTCTTTGACGGGCTAAGAGGCGTAGGCGTTGGGCGCGACGAACCAGATGGTGAAGGGCGCAGTGGACTCGGCGGAGGAGGGCGCAGCGGACTCGGCGTGGTAGGACGAGAAGGACTGGGCTGCGTGGTGCGGGACAGACTCAGAGGCGTGGTGCACGGGCTGAGCGGGCGCGGCGGCGAGCGCTTGAACCAGTCGTGCCAGTCGGGCGGCAGACGGACGCTAGCCGCGGTCTTGGCGGATGCGCTCGAGCGGGAAGAAACGCTGGTGAAGCGCCGCAGCCAGGTGTCCTGGTCTATGGTGACCTCGATCGTGCGTGGTTTTGGGGTCGTCTGTGCGCCGTGTTGTAGAAACGTCTATTGCTGGTCAGTGAGTGATGGGCGGGTGGGCTGGAAAGAATGCTCACCCAGATGGACATCAGTGCTGAGTATACAGCGGTCCATATCGCGTATAGCGGCGAAGCGGGCTGTTGTGCCGTACGTCCAGTCGATCGCCGGCGGCGGGGGGCACGACGCTTGGCAATAGACCGAAAGTAGAGCGTGGAGAGCACGAGGGAGACGAAGAACGCGAGTATGCAGTAGTTCAGGCGCCTAGAGAGCAGCGATTGCGTTGCAGTCGTGCGTCGAGGCCGGACGACGATGCAATCGGCTTCAGCGGCAGTCGGAGCAGTATACGCGTCGGGCGAACGGGACAGGATCCAGTCGAGCAGCGCGTCAACCACCGAGCGCGGACTTGCAATCGCGTTCGATGCCGGCGGATAGAAGTAGCGATAGTAGTATTCGTGGGGGGCGTTCGGATCGGCGTAGGAGTCGCAGCGCGGGAGCTGACGCGCGGAACTGAGGCTGGTAGGCATGTTAGACGCGCGCGGATACGGTGGATGGATGAGAAGCGGGGACAAGATGCGCGAGGGATTTGAAGCCCCGCGCATGGCAGACAATGGGACAACAATAAACAACCACGCACCACGCTCGGTAATTGTTCCCGCATCCCGTATATTTTCCGGGCAAGTTTGCATTTCAGAAGCAACTCCATGCCACAGGCAAAGTGGGTAGATGAATCGGATCGAGCTGTTGGGACTGCCATAGCCGCGAGCGGCGCGGGAGCGGACGAGGTTGAACACGGATCTAGCGGCGTTTGAAATTATAATCCCGTCCAACCTCTTTTGTCTGAACGGCCAAAAGCATGACAATGCCCGCCGCCGTTTCCAACGGCATGCCGATGGCAGCTAGTTTTTATTTTCTTTAGAGGCAGCTGGTGTTGGCGGCCTATGGCTGATGTTTAGTTAACATTGTATTTGTGGCCATCCCACAATGGGGTCATTGTCGCGCTTCAATGTGGCACGCTGAAGCGCAGCGTCTAATACAAGTAAGCACACAGCACTGCTGCATAGCAAATCTTGATATGCGCTCATGCAGACCCATTATGAGCGCAGCATCACACCGCGGCCATCGGGTTCATTGCCCCGCGGATGAGCAAGTGTCTTCCTCAGCAAGTGAAGCTCAAAATTATGCACGAATAACGCTGAGTCAGAGTCCACTGGAAAGGATAATTTGCAAAACGCCGACACATACATCGCCTCCGTCCAAACTCTGCTGGCCCGCGCTGCTTCCTAGTAGTGCTAATATATGAGCTCAACGGATGCTGCTCCCCGGACTGCCGCACCCTCAACATCTTACAACTCCAGCGTCACAAGTTCTATAACGTCGTGTCTCCGCCTTATGATGATCGTGCACCTCACCGAATTATTCTATACATGTACTGTATGTGTGCCGCAGCTAGATCGAGACCATGACAGCTAAATGTTCGTCATTACGTGAAGTTTCCTGGGCTCACACTGTGGGTTTATGATTGAAAGATCCATATTCATCTTGTAAGGCAGGCAAAGGCGAAGGATCTTGTTTACCGCATCGAACGAACAGTACCGCACTGCAGGAGTAAGGTGCGAAGCGAGGGTCTCTCATTGGTGGGCGAAAAGAAGACACAAGATGCATATGAGGTTGGGCAGGCATAGAGCAGAGCCGCTTTTGATTTCAGAGCAGTACACAGTGCAGGCAGAAAGACGAAAAACGTATCATACTGTACAAACTCTGCAACCGCACTCACCCCAAGAGCGCCTCGCGCTCGCGCCACATGCCCTCGCGCCCGACGCTGGGGCTCCACTCGCCCGCGCCCGGGCTCGCCTGCTGCATGCCGATGCCCATCCCGGGCCCGAGCGACTGCGTGTACACGCCGAGGCCCGAGGCGCGCGGGGGAAGCGGCGCGTGGGCATTGGCGGTGCTCTGGGGGATGCGTCAGGGTTAGAGGCTGCGGATGGGTAGATACTGGGAGAGTGGGAGGGAGAGTGGGGGGAGGGGAATCAGGTGTGTTCGATGGCGGTGATGACTGCGAGAATGCGCCGCGCACACCACGACACTGAAGTAGACGTCCAGAGGCGCTCTCTGCAGGACAGCAGTTGCCCGGTCAACTTGTTAGGGGAATGTGGAGGGAGTGATGCGAATATGGACGTGGAATCGGGTACAGCGTTGGAGGTAGAGGCTTACCGGAACGCAGGCGGCGGCATGTCGTACGGATAATCTGGCACTGGCGCCCCGAGCATCCTCCGCAGCTCAGCGTTTTCGCGCTCCAGCCGGGCGAGTTCGCAATCGCGGTCGAGCGCCCAGTCACCGTCGCGACCTTCGCTTTGTTCGTCGGCGTCTTCGAGCTCTGCGTGGCGCTATGTCAGCTCACAGCACGACATTTTATGGCGTCACGGACTCACCTCCAGGCTCAGGCTCGCCGTTGTTCACCCTTATGGCCGCGCGCAGAAGCGCAGAGAGCCGCGCGATGAGCGCGTCCGTCGACGTGGCCGCGTCGAGCGCCTGCGCGTGCAGTCTGTCGTCGCGCTGGAGCAGCGCCCGCTCGAACGAGCGCGCGAGGTCGAGCTCGCGTTCCTGGGACTTCATCTGCGTGGCAGCAATCAGCGAGCGCTCCAGCAACGGGCAAGAAGCAAGACGTAGCGTACCGCTGCCTGGCGGAACTTGGCCATGACGGCCTCGAGCGTCGCCTCGTACTCGCGCACGAGCACCGACAGCTGCTTGTTCTCGCCGCCAGCTGCTTGTTCTCCGCCTGCATCACGCGCGTCAGACGCGCCAGCTCCTCCTCGTACACCTCTGGACGCAAAATAAGCACTGACTCGTACGGATGGGGGAGCTAGGAGCGCACCTTTTGGCAGGTCCGCGTTGAACCGCCGCAAAGGAAAACCCGACTGCGCGTGAAAGGCCTGACTCTGCAGTAGCAAGCGTCAGCACAGCGTGAAGGCCAGCCGTACGCGCACCTTGATATGCCCCGCCTGGGACTGCAAGCTGGCCGCGAGCGCCCTGTTGCGCGCGAGCTGCTCGCCGAGGTCGCTCACGACCGCCCACACGCGCGCAAGCTCGTCGTCCTCCTCACGCGCCGGCTGCGTCTGCGGCTGGTCCTGCTGCTGAGGAAAGAGCGGCGCCGCGTCCTGGAAGTGCGCCATGGAGTCAGAGCCGGAGAGAAGGCCGGCCGCATTGTGACGGTGCAGAAGAACGCAAGCAAGCGCGCTTGTTTCCTTCCGGCGCTGGCCTCGGCATGTTGCTGTGATCGCCGTCGGTTGATGCGTACGCCACGCGAGCTCCTGCACCTTCCACAAGACGCAGATAGACTTTATGTAGGGAGAGAGGCAGGGCGGGCGCGAAAGTACTGCAGTTACCGCCCCCCGCGTTCAGAAAAATCTCTGGGGAATACTGTAAGCCATTCCTCCCAATTCGAGCAGCACAGCAAGTCAGGGTCGCCCACATCTACATGAGCGCTGAAGCTGTTGGTACCTGGCGCCCATTTCTCCCCGCAGGTTGAGATGCCGCTCGATCCGGAGTTGCAGAGGGTACCGGTGCAGGGAAAAGGAAAGCGAATCGAAGCTAATGATCTAGACCCTGAGGACGCGAGTCTAGACTGGTTGTACCAGAGCTATAAGGGAAACGGTGGCGGTAGTGCGCGAAACAGTGCAGACAAGTTATTGAGAATTCGTGCCCGCATGGAAAAGAAACGGTGCCAGAATGAAGCGGAGACGAAGGTTGGTGTCGAGAGCCCGGCGTATGAAGGTCGTTAGCCAGCTCTGTATGAATTAAGATGTGCAGATGCGGCAGGAATTTAGAGCGTGACTGGCCGACACTTGAATCCAGTGGTGCGGCTTCTCATATCCATCGAACGTCGGGAGAAGATCCAGACAGCCAGTCCACAGCGCAAGCACCGCCGAGCGCCTCGGTGTGTACGAAGCATGCAAGTAATAGATATGAAGATAAAGGTCGCAGCGACAGGACATACGGTGCAACTGCACGGTTGTGGTGAAAATTGTGAGGCCCGGAAGGAAGAAGCAAGCGGACTTTGCACGTCCGCGCTGTCGTCGATCTCATGGGGCGTGCGCATACCCCACGGAGATGAAAAGTGAATGCGAAGGTGAGATAGACCAGAGAGCTGGGATATTCGCATCTAAAGTATATCAATATAGGAAATCATCGAGACACGAGCAATACTACAGGTAAAGTACAACGTCCTTCTCATAACATATTAACGCAGAAATACTCCACAAGCCATCTGGACAGCCCCACTCACAAATTTTCATGAAGCTAGAGCAGCCAGGTCGAAGCAGCGGAGAATGCGGCATCGGTTGAGCGAGATGCAGACGCGTCCGGAGTACCGCCAAAAAGCGATGATTTAAGGCCATGCTTTAATCCTCGTAGAGAGTCGAGTCGCCCTACAGCCCGTCATCGCGGTCCTCCGTCGAGCCCCGCTCTGCAAACGCGTCCAGCCGCACAGCGGAAAACGTCAACCCAAGCAGCTCGCGCGCCTCTGGCACCGCAAACTCTATGCCAACGAGCACGAGGGCAGCCTTTTCGCTCTGCGCACGGGGAAGCTGGCCAAGCGCGCGGCCGAGAAACGCGACCTCGCGCGCCTGCACGACAATCCTCTCTTTGACCGAGAAAAGCGTGTGCTCCTGCAGCGCGGGACACGGAACGTCGTACGGGTTCTCCGTGCCGTCAAACGTCGGCGCGGACCTGTGTTCCGGGCGGAAGCCTGCACTGGCAGCAAACGCGCCGCGCACGCTGTCGGGCGGCCAGACCAGCGCGTGCTCTACGGAGTTGACACTGAAGTCGATCTGGACTCTCTGAAGAGCGGGAAACTCCGCGTCGCAGGAGAGAAAGCAGTTGAGAAAGGAATTCTCAAGACGCAGATAGGTCAGCCGCGCGCGTCCGCCGGGTTTGTCTGCGAGCGGTGGCAGCGCGTCGGAATACCAGTCGCGGATCGCGTAGATCCGCCGCCAACAGCGGTGCGCCGGAACGAGGACGATGGTGAGCTGGCTGTTTTCCCCGCTCTGGAGGAAGAGACGGAGCGAGAAATCCACGCCGTCGACGGCCTTCGAGCTGTGCTCCGCCCAGTCGATGTCGAAGCCATGGTATTCGCAGGAGAAAAGGCGAATTGTGTCTAGTGATACGGCGCGCTGGATGGCTGGCATCAACATGGCATGCGCGGTGAGCGACTGTAATGCCAACCCGGAGAGGTCGAAGTCATTCAGTGCGGGGTCCCGGACGCAATGCGCATTGAGAGTAAGGTCTTGAAGATTGGGAAAATAATGCGCAAATGCGAGCTGGAGCGGCGCAAAGTAGTAGGAGAAATGGAGCGAGGTAACATGCGAGAATGCGAGCAGCGGTGGAGCTGGAAGAGCCGCGCCACTGAGCTTGAGCTTGCGGAGCAATGGCGCATCGCCAGCGAGTAGATCATGTGGGACGGGAAATGGATCCCTGTCGAAGTGATACGCGCGCATGAGTGTCAAATCGCGAAGACGCGACATCGGGCGACAAAGAATCGCAACCACCTGCTCGATGTTGATTGCGCTGACCCACAGCTTGACTAGAAGAGGCAGCGCGCCTGTGATTGCGCGCAGAATATGGCGCATGCGAGGATAGTCACCGTCGGCCTTATGTTGCAGCGGGGGGAACCAGTAGAAAGTCAGGCTTAAGGGAAGATTCTTGGGAAGAGCGTGCTCGACTAGCGCGTTAAAGTCGGCGAGCTGTCTCTGGATGCGCTTCGGGTCGCTGGACGAGAGCCGCCGAGGTATGACAAGACCAGCATCCCACGCGCAGGCATAGAATCGGCGCGAAACGCTAGCGGTTTGACGAAGACTCGCGGTGGGAAGATAGCGAAGAATATGTGTTAAGCATTCAGCCGGGAGACCTGTTATCCGCCGGGCGCTGACTTCGGCCATGGCAGCGTATCCGGTCGAAGAGGGGAGCGGAGTTTCGGACTCGGTTCGATTTAGATTAGAAATCGATCTGGTCCCCTGCCAGTTCATCCTATACCACTTAACTTGATTCAAAGTGACCTCAAGTCCTCTCCGCAGAACCATTTGTGCACTTCTCATCGAAATTTGCGGCGTGAAGTTGCAGGACTAAGCCCGGTCCAGAAATACAAACGTATTCATAGCACTCATCTTCAAGGTTTTTAAATATTCATTCGAAAGGAAACACAGTTATTGGCGCTACACCCAAGACGGAAATGTTACGCAGGTCGACTGTCGCTTTGTGTGACCGATAACTCCGTGATCCGGAATCAGTCCAGAAACGGATACAATCGGCAACTTTTGCTTCTCTCTCACCTGTATATCACCTGATTCCGGCCTGTTGATAAGGAAAAGTCGGGCCGGCATTTCCTTATGATGATACTCGTTTGCCTTTCCCCCCACTTACAGCAGTATTTCCTGCTAATTCCTGCTGGAATATCAGTTGCTGAGCAAGCCAGCTGACCGGGCGGCCGGGGTCAGGGCCTGCGGATTGCTCGGGGGATCATCTCCGTTCGCCGTTGACAGCACCGCGCGCGTCAACGTCATCAATGCCTCCGGGCTGTTTGTTGCTGTCCATCATCATCGCCGTCGCCGTCGCCGACGACGACGCCAGCAGCTCCTCGAGTTCCCGCCCGTTTGACTTCGGAAAAAATGCAAACTTATAAAGTTGCTTATTATGAGAAACATTATGCCAAGTATGAGCTCTGTAAATCAAGGAACTACCTAAGGCACATGGTGACGGGAGTCGGTGAGAACATAGCAGCATAGCAGACAGACGGTAAACCAGGGGGTGGTGAAATAGCAGACATGGGCATGTGCGGGGGTAGGGACTAGGTGCGGGAGGAGGTGGACTAGGTGGTGGAGGACTCGGACTGTGCGGCGGACGAGGTGGCAGCAGTGGGAGCGGTGGTGGAAGCAGCGGCGGTGGCACTGGCGTTGGAAGCAGCGGCGGAGGCGGTGGACTTGCGTGCATTTTTCTTAGCAGCAGTCGTCGTCTTCTTGCTGCGCGCCTTCGCAGCGTCGGTCGCGCTGTTCTCCTTGTCGGCCTCCGCATCCTTTGGCGCGCGCTTCTTGTAGGGGCCGCGTTTCTTGTTCTTATCGCTGCGCTCCTTCCTCTCGGGCGCGGGCGGTGCGCTCGACAGCAGGTTCTCGCGCTCCTCCTCCGGCACACGCTCCCAACGGCAAGTCTTGTTGATGAGCGCCGTATGCAGCTTGCGCAGCTCGCCCACTTTGCCTATCGAGCCGGGGTTGCACACCTTGTCGCCATAAGTCCAACCCACAAGTCGGACGCCGTACTCCGCAACGATGGACGCGTCGTAGGTGGCGTAGTTCATCTCGTAGTGCTCATCCGTACCGAGGACTGCGTTCACCGCGATGTCTGGAGATTGTCAGTGCTACGGACGCAGTGCAGAGCAGAGAACTACGCACTCAGTTTCATCTGAATGAAATGCCGCACCTCGTGCTTTAGCTGGTTTGGCGACTTGCGGCTGGCCGGACCCAGCACTCCTGGGACATCGTTAATGTCAAGACTGCATAGAAGAGCAGGCAACGTACCTTCTGGGCCATGGACCGCCCAAAGTTCAAACATACGGACCATCTGCTCGGGCGTCTTGCCCATGTAGAGCGCGATGAACTCCTTGACATTCTCCGAGCAAAGGATGACGGGGTTGATCCTCTGGTCCGCGTCCGAACGCACGCCCATAAAGAACGACTGCAGGCCGTACCGCACCTCTGCGGACTCCATCTGAAAGCGACGTCAGGAGGCTGCGCGCGCGACACTGCGCAAACTCACCTCGCGCGCCAGTCCATTGATCGTATGCGCGTGGTCCGTCTCTTCGCCCTTGCGGTTGCGGCGTTTTTGAACGTTGCGTTCGGCCTGCCATTCCTTGAGGGCGGCCAGCCACTTTGCCTGCTCTTCGGCCGGGTGGTCGGTGTACGCAATCGGTTGAGCGCGGATGGCGCGATGGATGTCCTGGAGGCCGAGGCGGTTGCCCTTGCTTTTGCCTGGAAACAACGTTAGCGCTGCAATAGCGATACACGCAAGCTTACCTTCGTTGAGCTGCGTGGCCATGTAATGAACGTAGGCCTGCCACAGCAGACCGTTGGGGTGCGACACCCGTGTCTTGAAAAGACGGTTGCGAACTTCGCTCTCGGACCTGTGAACACGATGAGATGTAGCTAGGTGAAGAGGGCCACGACTTACTTATTGTATAGCTTGGCGCCGTCCTTGATGAAGCCCTGGATTTGTTGGTGCGCGCCCTGAATGAAGACGTCGTACTTCTGCTTATTTTCCTGGCTCAGACGCCTCTTGGCCGTACTGCGCTTGACGGACGCGCGCTTGGGCACGAGGGCCGATAGTTTGCGCTGGATCCTGCCCATGGAGTCAAGAGAAAAAAAAGATCAGTCGGACTTTGAGCAGGCCGGTGTGAACCTTATGTACTGCGGGCAATTGGCGCGCTACGGCCCATGCATGCACGAGCAAGCAATTTCTATAGAAGTGTGGTGAGCAGGACGTACACAAGCGGGTTATGCAGACGAAGGACAGGTTGACATAATCCAGGGGAGGATGCGAGCAAAGGAAAGGACGGCGGTGGTGAATGTTGGTGGGGGGAGGGAGCGGGCAAGTCGTGCAAGCACATATCTACGAGCGCTGTGCTTGGGTCAGTAGAGTTACTCTGAGAAAAAAGGAAGTACCTACAGCCAGGAGGTCAACTGGGAAGCCGTCACGCGCGTCCAGCGCAGCCGCGAAAATGATCTCTGCCGCGTCGACCGGGTCCATATTGTCATCGAGCATGGCGGCCATGGCGGAGGGCAGGTCGAGAGTCGCCACGAGGTGGGCGATGGTGCGCTCATGCACTTCGGTCACCGCGACGCGAGCAATGAGGAGAGGGAGGCGGGGTGTCTGCCCGTCGCGCGCATGCTCGGCCATGATCCTGCGAGCGTTGAACAGTCTACCCTCGGGGTCGCGCTCTTCCTCGTCGCTCGACTCCTCGTTGTCCTCAACTTCAACTTCATCTGGGCGGCAAATCATCGTTAGCAATTTATACACGTGCTTGCACCTCGAAATACCTGTAGAATCCTCGGCGAAAGGCTGCGAAGAGCCACCGAGTTCACCTTGATGCCCTGCGGCCTTGCGACGCCGACCCACAACTCGATGTGCGGCTTCGCGATCTCCTTTCGAATGAACTTCTGCAGCCCCTTGTGCACGGCCACGAACTCCTCGGCGACGTCGAGCGCGTTGCCGGAAAGTGCAGGGATACGGTGCGTGGCAGGAATGTGCGCGTACCGCAGGACGATCTTGCTCGGGTCGATCACTCGGACCACAGTCTCGTCGTTCTCGTCCACGCGTTCGAGATTGTTCGGATTTGCGTGCGGACTGACAACGTAAATCATGACAAGGCAGCCGGTCTGGTGTTCAAGCGCATACGCCTGCTCGTCAAGTCAGTAAGCATGCCACAGAGAAACACAAAACGACGCACCGTGCGCTTGAGGTCACGAACATGCCGCGTGATGAGAGTATTACGATTCTTGGCGTTTTTCTCGTACATCGCGTGGAAGAGAAAGCCCATGGTCGAGTAGTCGCACGCGCCGACAATGAAGTCGTTCTGGAAGGCCCGCGCTGCTGCATGGTCGGCGAGGCTTGTTGGCACACCCTGCTCCCATCTCTTCTGCTCCCAGAGATCCGCAGCTTCCACGGTCAGCAGCTGCTTGGCTGGCATGCTGGGCCTGAGCAGATCTGCGAAAGTTCAGCGACTGCACAGAGATAAGCAAATGAACCATACCTTCGGCAATGTTGCGCCTGACAACGCGCTGCGTCTTGGGCACGCCTCCCGGTCTGGGGCGCAAATCATCCAAGGTCGCTGCCACGGGGCGTGGGTTGTGCGCAGACCCCACGAACACGTCAACGTCGGGTGCACCAACCCTAGCTCTGGCGCGCTTTGTCGGGCTGAGAGATGCATCGCGCTCGAGCGATAGCGCAGCGAGGGCGTCGATGGGAAACTCCTGAGCTGATTGCGTATGCTTGCGCGACGGCGTGTGCGGCGATTTGACGGGCTCAATGTTCGGCGGTGGGGAAGCGTCCCGCGCGCGGTTCGACGACTTGTGCGGGCTTTTCGAGAACTATTACGGGCGTCAGCGTGAGCCCGTGTCACCGAGAAACAGCACATACCATCTTGCGGCTGTTGGCGCGCTGTGAAACCGGCGGTGCCGCGGTCGGTGGTCGTGGTGAGTGGTTGAGTGCAGGCCCGGCAACGTCCGATGTCGACCAGAAATGTTCAAGAATTCGAAAGAAAATTCAGAGAGGCCAACGTGCAAGTCTCAGTACACGGTAACACTCCAGCGGAGAACGACGCACCGCGCTCCATTGCTGTCCTGGCCCGCGGTATAGGCTTGCGCCCGCAACCCTCGCCAGCATGCGACAGGCGACCTGGGCTCGCGTCCGGGCGTTCCCAGACCGCCCACTCCCCTCCCGTTTTGTCTGCACCATTCAAGGCCCGCCCGTACCACACAGTGGTTTTCAGACGGCCCACCGACTCGTCGAGAAGGCCATAGTCGAAAGCCCCAGGTTAGCGACTTCCTCACTGCGCACGGAGCCGTTGAGACGACAGCGACACCGGAAACCGACGAATTCGAACACGAGCTCGTCCTGGCGCTCCTTAGTGGAGGCACTCCATCTCGGAACCCTGGCGACGGGGGAACCCAAGTCCCTCGGCACTACAACCATCCGCCGGGATTGCCGGAGTCCTCGCCGCGTCACTCCTATATGCCCAACGAGTTCGTCGCTGAGCTGGCCGAGCCCCACTCTACGCCCACGAGACGATACTGAAAGAAGAGCTGAACGGCCCTACCGCTCCGACCAATGAACAGTATCTGCGTATGCGACCACGGCATTGAAAAGCGCGTCTTCGCTTGGACAAGGCACGACGCAAAAGGGACGCCGGAGACGACCATTCGTGCAGATATCATCCTTGTGCTCCGGAAGTGACGGGCAACGAGCGACCGCTGTGAATACCTATAGAATCATATGACTTTCCAGAGCTCCATCGTTCCAATCCCGACGCCTGTAGACCCCTCGTAGACCCCTCGTACAAATTGCATACACGCCTTGCATCCCAGTTGACTCTTCAAACCACGCGCACTCCTCACCACCACAAACACAAGGGTCCGTGCCACTAGGATGGCGTCAGTGCCACACCTAGGATAAAATAAGAGGCCCATGGGAGGCAACTTGCTCGCTCACTGTTCCCTGCCCACACCCCGACATGGCTGCGCCCCCTCCGTACTCACGATTCGGCGAGAATAGACGAGCGGCACGTGACAACCCGCCTGCACCGTGGATTGGCCACATGGATGCCGTCACTGCGTCCATCAGAGCCTTTGAAGACGGCGTCCGAGATGGCCATATGCAATGTATAGGGCAGCGCAAGCCATGCCTGGGCGGACTGTTTCTAGAGCTGAGCTACCTGCGCGGGGTGGCTTACGGGGCTTTTGAACACGGGCGCAATGCTGGCAACGCGGACCCTGCTGATCAGTTCGACGTGACTCGGGACCCATACTTTCGCCGGATTCATAACCTGACCCCTAGGCCTTGGCTGCCACCGGCGATCACTGCTCCCCCGTTCCGGCGAGAAGAGCGACCTCCCAGACACGCATCCCAAAGCCAGGCTAGCCCCGCAGTTACTTGTTTCCCACAGCTGCCTCTTCCAGAGGGCATCGACCGCACGTCCCTCACACTCTCATGGGAGCCTGCTCTGCGCGAGGCCTTGTTCAATTTCGAAGGCTTCGGCTGCTGGATAACCCACGAGTGCCCGTTTTCCCTTGCCTCGACGACTGGCGTCGGGGACGCGGCTGTACACGCATCGCAATCTCTCTTCCCGGACCAGCCGCCGATAACAATCCATCTTCCAAATACCATGCTAGCTCGAGCACACGGAACGGTCTTCGCATCCGGCTCGCGAGAGCAGATACGTATCCTGGTCCGGGCAAAGTTCATCACGACGCCTGGCATGAATATTCTGGTCTTACCAAACCGCCCACGTCGTTCTACCTTCGCCTGCACCTTCAAAAGCGAGGTTTACATCTTCGCCGACTACGTGGAGGTCATGGACGCTGTCAGAGACGCCCTCGATGAAAGCGCTGAAGCTTCTGCGCTCTGCCGCGAATACGGGAGGGATCCAACGGAAATCTTCTCATCCCTGGCACTTGAATACGTAGAGGCAAGGGGCAAAACTATGTGGAACATCTCACTCGAACCTCCGTGTAGCTCACACGAGGGCAGAGCAAGGTGGAGGAGAATCGTAGCCGAGCTGCAACCAGTCGACGGTGACGGAGATAAAATGGACTCCGTGGAACTCGCCTGCAAAGTATGCGGCTGCTGCCGGCACGAGGCGGACGCCTGCCCCACGCGCGCATATGAGGCGTGGACCGGAGCGATAATCAACGGCGTAGATAACGTATAAGCCCTTAACCCCGAAATGCCACCTCCTTGTCCATATTCAATCTGAGTCTCTCTGCATAGGCACATTAATATTGGCCAGAACGATACAAATAACTGTAAGGTGCGACTGTGCCCTGGTTCCGCTAGCATCGAACTCGCTGCTAGCTGCCGATTGCCCGGGCGTCTATGTGGCAATGCGCCTCGGAGACAAGTGAGGCCAACTCCGACCCCACCCTCTCGCTAAGATCACGTCCGTGGCGGCGGTCGCTCAGAGCGCCACGAGTGATACACACAGGCGACAATGGACCACACACCGACGCGTGCCACCCGAGGACAATGGCTCCCGTGTTATAAATGGCTTGTGCCATGGCCGGCCTGACCTACCACTCTATTCTCGCAATGGCCCACGCTGTTTCCAGTCTCGTTGACAAGAACGCCTTCGACTCGCTGTCAATCCACTCTGGCGAGGCCTCCCCGCCCCCCAGCCGACTGGGAACGCTCCGCAGGCCCGCGCCGACGATATGGAGGTCGATTCTGGCGACTCCGATGACGGGGTGCCGCGCCTCTCCGCAGCTGACAAGGGCAAACAGAAGGCTGCACGCGTACGCTCTGCCTCAGAAGCTGGCCTCTCCCCACCGCCGCCGGCCACGCGCCCGTTCACTTCGCAAACCGGCAGCGACGATGAACCGATGATCGAGGAAGGCCAATGCGTACGCCCGCGCAGTGTTCCCATAGCCGAACATTGACAAAATTCTGCATAGTACTCTCCATACAACATCATGGCAAGAGACTCGAGCGAAGACGAAGGCGAAGGCGCCCTGGGTGATAAGCAGCCGGGCGCCTTCATGACCGATGCCCGGCATGTCACCAGCGAGGCCAGTGCGGGCAGGCAGTCGACGGGCTTCATGGCCGACGCTCGTCGCGCGGCGGCGCCGACCGCGCAAACCCCTGCAGATAGGGCGATCGACGTAAGCACACGCACACTCCATAGGAATGCACCGCGCTAACTGCGGCCAGTTTCTCCTTGCCGCGAAACTGCAGGAGGCCGATGCACGCCCTAAGCTGCCCAAGGCCCTCCAGGCCCCAGTGACGCCCGCCGCTAGGGCCACGGCTGCCAAGAGCTACAGCGCCGCCGTGGCGTCGTCTTCTGCCCAACCGAGTTCGTCGACTGCATCGGCGGCCTCCACGAGCGGGGCAGCTTCGACCTGTAACGCCCCAACCGCCTCGCACCAGGCTGCCGCGAGTCTCCCTCCCTCCCAGACCCTGGCCGCCTCTTCCTCCCGTTCTCAGGCCCCGCCCCAGCGCGGCGCCACTCCCGGCACCGGTGTCGAGCCCTGGCTTGCCTTCACCTACACCGGGAGCGACGAGCCGGACGATCTCCTCGTAGCCTCGTCCAAGGACGTCACGGTCCGCTTCTGGCCACCGACGCTCCCAGTCCCGCGCGGCGTTACCTTCGAGTCGATCACGGTCTTTCTCTCGGAGACGAACCGCGCAGCCTGGAGGTCTCTGCCTGGCTACGTGCTGATCGCGTACCCAGCCGAAGCAGCGCGTACCACGGTCGAGGATTTCGTGCACGACATCCGGCTCGTCTGCGCGCTTGTCTTCGCCGACCCTGCGGCGGTCAAAGTATTCCCGGCCGACATCAACGACCAACTCCACGCCCCGATCGCGCTCATTCGCTGCTCCACGAAGGCGCAGTACGCTGGCTGCGCAACCAGCAAGTGATCAACAACTCCCGCCGCCCGTTCTTTGTCATTTCCCGCGACCGTCCTCCGGCTCGTCTCACGCACACTGTCACTGGAGGCGCGTGGGAGAACGACCGGGACAGCCAGGACTCGCTGGCCTCTCTGTATCGCAACGCGGCGCGCGCCTCTGTCGACGTCCGCGACTTCGCGAACGCCCACCACGATGCCGCCCCGGTCAACATCTCTGACTACCATGCGTACCTCGCAGACTCAATCACCGCGAGCCCACTGCCAGTCTTCAAAAAGGGCACTCGCACCCCCGCGATCAACTGGCGCATCGAGTGCGCCCGGATGACCTTCGACGAGGCTGCCGTCCGCGAGCTCAACACGATCATCCGCAAACTCGCCGTACGCGACGACCTGTACGGGACGCCTGTGGTGCTCAAGGCCCCGCACTGCTCCATCTGTGCGTGCGTGTACCACATGTACGGGAAGTGCGACATCGCGACCTCGCCCTCCTGGCTGGGCGCGCGCCCGAAGACAGAGTCGTCTAGCAAGATCGACGCCGCAATCGAGGCGGACGACGAGGCCCTGCCCAACGCGGGCCTGCGCATCACAGCTGCGCGAATCAAGAACGCGCCTGCCCCTGACAAGAGGGGCGGGAAGAACGACAAAAAGGGCAAGGGCAAGAAGTTCTAACGCCTATCTGGCCCGAAGAGCTGGGACCGTAGTACGCATACCTTAGAGCGCCCGTCTTCACCTTCTGTAAATGCTACGGTCCCACACTTTTTTCACATTTGACTGCACTTGTTCTACGTATCCTCAACTAATACACTCGTAATGACGCAAATCTGTGCACGATTGCAAACCCGCAAAGGAGTCTACCTGAGCACTCTAAAACTGCTGTCCGTCGTTCCGGATTGCAGAACCTCATTTGAACTGTGAACGGAGAATTGCATTAACTCTGAATGATGCCGTGCGTGGAGGGGAGGCGTGAGCGCATGAAGCGGTCTGAGGGCGTCAGTGGGGAGTGGGACCTCAGTCGGGAGCCCTTTCTGGGTACCCAAGCGCACTAGTTCCGGGTGTTGAGTCGCAAGTCTCAATACGGGGCAACGCTCCCGTTGGAAATGACGTCAAACCCCCGCGTAGGATGGCTTGGCGTCTACGGTAACGGTATCTCCATGACTCACATTAACATTTTACGACATAGGATAAAAGTCCCTACGGGGCAACCTCAGCTGGCCAACAACTCTGCCGGGACTGGAGCAGAGAGTTCTTCGACCATCTCTCCCAGCGATGATAGCCCCGCCAGAGTTTTCGTAGGTCGATCTCACTCCGGACGCGAACCCGGTGCCGTGCAGTCGGACGGCGTCCAAGTCCTCGCCCCCGACAGCTCGTTACCGGGCAGCCAGCAGAGTGAGCAGTGCAACACTAGCACAACAAAGGGCCACAAGCCCAGGGTTTCGGCCCGCGCACACAAGCGCAGCGCTGACCAGCGCGACGAGCATGAACTTTTGCTCGCACAGCCTGGAGACACACAGTCTCCTTGCCGGTTCCGTAAGAGGAACAAGCGACGCCGGGTAGATATCGATGCCCTAAATACCGCTCAATCTACTAGTGGCGCAGACCAGCCGCAGAATATGGACGTACCGATCGGTGTAACGGACGCGGAGGACCACCGGCGGGACGATGACCGTCCCCCCGCTCATCGACCATTGCCAGAAGTTACTGAGGCCAGAGGACCTGCGAGGGTGGTAGGTGGTGAGCGCCACCAGAAAGTCCATAAAAAGCGACGTGCGAGGGCGCACATTCGCCTAGCGACCTTGAATATGAATGGTCGGGGGGCCAGCAGTATCAACCTGTCTGGGTCTAAATGGCCTGAAATAAACGGAATCGTGCGTGAACGGAAAATCTCAGTTCTTGCATTGCAGGAAACGCACCTGAGTGAGGCCCACTTGACGGACCTGAGCAAGTTATACCCGCGGCTACTAGTGCTTAATTCCGCGCACGAGAATGCAACCTCAACCGCGGGTGTGGCCTTCGTGCTGAATAGAGACCACATTGCTGACCCGGAGGGTTCCAAAACCTGGGAAGTTGTCCCGGGTCGAGCGTTGGTGCTACGACTAAAATGGAAAGACTCACAGATCTTCTTACTCAATATATACGGCCCAAACGAGGTGAATGCTAGCAGCTCCATGTGGACCAAAGTGGACCGCTGGCTGGAGGAGAATAACAACGTGGTACCTCGGATAGACGCGATGCTGGGCGACATGAATTTCGTCGAGGACGAGATGGACCGGGCCCCATACGTTTCGCCAAAATCGACGATGTACGAACAGAGTTTGGTACGTTGAGAGAGAAGCTGCGACTGTCGGACGCGTGGCGAAAATGTAACCCAGGGCGCGTAGAATGGACTTGGCGTAGGAAGAACTCCTTTGAACGCTCAAGGTTAGACCGGATATACCTACATGAGGCGTGGGACGAAGATAGCAGAGACTGGACCATTGACCACGCTATGCCTGACACAGATCACTACCTAGTGACTGTGGACATGACGAACAAGTTGTGCCCTGAGGTGGGAACTGGCCGGTGGGCGATGCCCAACTCCGTTGTCGAAGACACGAAGTTCCAATCGAGCCTCAAAGACCTCGCACGGGATCTCGAGAAAGACATTACGGCAGCAACACATAATCGTAACGCAGAATGCAACGTCCAGACCATTTTCGAACAGTTCAAGATAGACGTCGTGGACCTCGCTAGAGGGCGAGGAAAGGCCATCGGCAGCATGGCTAAGCGCAAAATAGTCGAACTCGATGATCTCCGCAAGTCGACGCAGAATGACTCTAGCCTTGAGGAGCCCGAAAAAGAAACTAAGATCCAAGACATCGAGGCGCGGATCCAGGATGAGCGCAGGAAACAGGCGCGACGGCGAAATGATCAGCTCAAGTCTGTTGACTGGGTAGAAGGAGACGCTTCGACCAAATATTTCTTTCGGCAGGGCAAGCTACATCAGCCCAGAGATATGATTAAATCGCTTAAAGTCCCAAGGTCTGAGCCAACAGAATGGAAAACCCGCTCCGCAGATCTGGCGGCGATCGCGAGGGACTTCTACGAGTGGTTGCAGACAGCAGACATGGACATCGATCCTGCGAAACGTGGGGATGCCATCGACGAAACGCTGAACCACGTGAATAGGCACTTAAGCCAAGAACAGCGCGATGAGATGAACGAGCTGATATCCAGAGATCTTGTCGAGCTGGCCCTGTGCGAGTCGCGAAACGACAGCGCGCCTGGCATTAGCGGGATACCATACGAGTTTTGGAAGATGATGAATAAGAAGTTCACGGCTTCGACCAGTGACGATGATCCGTGGCCGGACATATGTCGGATACTGACGGTAGTATTCAATGACATTGAGATCAACGGAGTCGACCCTAACACAAAGTTTACGCTTGGGTGGCTTTGCCCGCTTTTCAAGAAGGGCAATAGAGATGAAATTACAAATTATAGGCCCATCACACTTCTTAACTCTGACTATAAGATATTCACGAAAGCTCTGTCAATAAAACTAGCCTCCGTAGCCCCGTCCCTGATTAGCGAAGACCAGGCTGGCTTCATGCCAGGCAGGAGCATTACTGACCAATGCAAACTGGCGAAGTTGATGGTAAATTGGGGCGAGTGCTCAGACAAGGCAGGAGCAATTGTGTGTCTCGACCAGGAAAAGGCCTACGATCGCATAGCCCATGATTACCTCGCCGTCACGCTGGGAGCTTTTAACTTCCCAGCGCGTTTTGTAAGCACGGTCAAATCTCTGTACGAGCACGCTGAAACCCTGGTAATCGTAAACGGAATGAAGAGTTCGAACTTTCGAGTAACCCGAGGCGTACGGCAGGGTGACCCTCTCTCTTGTCTGTTATTTAACCTGGCTATAGAACCGCTGGCTGAGATGCTACGTTGCTCGCCTCTGACCGGCTTTGCAATCCCCGGAGAACCCCAGAAACTGATCACTTCGCTGTTCGCGGACGATACGTGTGTTTACCTGTCTAAAGACGACGATCCAGCTGTGCTGAAAAGGATCCTCGATACATGGTGCCTAGCTGCAGGGGCAAAGTTTAACATCAGGAAGACCGAGATTATCCCTGTCGGACCAGCAGAATTCAGACAGAGTCTTATTTTAACCAGAAGAATGGGCCCAAATACAGCCCCCTTCGAGGACGGTGTCCGTATTGCAGCTGACGGCGAATCGACAAGATTACTCGGTGTCTTCATAGGCAACGGCCTCGACCAGCAAGGCCCATGGGGACCGATGCTGGAGTCCATACGCCGGATTTTAGAGAGATGGGACATGAGAACCCTAACGCTCACTGGGAAGTCCCTAGTGGCGCGTGCAATCGTTGGCGGAAAGACGCAGTACCTAGGCATGGTACAAGGGATGCCGAAATCAGTACAAAAAGATGTTACGAACTTGGTCCAAGACTTCATTTGGCCCGAGGGACGCCAGAAAGCGACGGTTAGCGCCCCACTGCTTTGCGCGGCGACGGAAGAGGGTGGCAAGCAGTTGCCTAACTTCGTGCTGTCCGAAAAGAGCCGATTGACCGTCTGGCTGAGAAAACTATGCATGACGACGGAGACCAGGCCTAGATGGGTTGGCATCGCCCTTGACACAATGAGCAAAGACATTATTGTCGAAGGAGGGAGTGGTAGCCTCCACGCGCCCGCACGCATCCACCCGATTTTGCAAAGGTGGCACCCGAACAGCACCTCAGTATACCAGGATCTCCAAAGACTCATGGACCTGGTAAACGAGCTGGGCGTAGAGGTTGTAGCTCCGAATATTTCCAAGTCAACTCGTAATAAAATGCCGCTCTGGTTACATGTCGGCAGGCGCCCTGGGAGCCGCACTGACCATCGTGTCTCTCAATCAGACTCTGTAGCAAGATGTCTGGTCGACAGGCATAAGATCCTCCTGACGGGTGACGCGACCGATGCCTGCGCCACTGGGAACTCGCGGAGCATAGAGCGAACTGCGGCGACCGATGCGACTGTGACGAATGCGATTTCTGTCGCACACAAGGATGCGAGCATCCAGGACAGTGTTTCCGGAGAGTCTCCGCAATCCTAGGGGAGATCTCTGAAAAATGGGACCCTAGATGCCCAGATCCCCCCGACACCCTGGCGTTGTCAGAGACCCAAATTGCGGAGAATAAGACAAACTGGAAGATGTCCCTTGTAAATGGGACCAGGAGGCATGGGACCATAATCTTCGACCCCAGAATGCAAGTCGAGGACTGCCCGGAAGCATACATACGAATCTTCACGAAGAGTCTTCGCGGCACGCCCTTTATAAGACCTAATGCGAGCAATATAGAACTGCCCAGGTATCGGGAAACTATTATCGGGCCGAGCCCCAGACCGTTAGTTATCACAATATACGCAGTAGTTGAAAATGCTGACGGTGACGACGCCGTATGCGGGTAGGCGTCCTATTCACACCAGCGGTGATTGCATCCGAGCAGGCCGCGCCGAGAGACCTTTGGCAGCCAATGCAACTAAAGTTTGAGGACGACTGGGCCTCGCGCGAGTGCGGGACTTTAGTCGGTCTAGACGCCGCCCTGCGCACTCTTGATAAGTCCACGGCGCTCACGATACACCTTAACAACCTACAAGTACTGCAGCGGATTACGTTGGACTTGCAGAAACATACGGACGAGGGTTGGACCAGCGTGAGCCGGTATGCCAAGATATACCGCCGCCTTGTCGACATAATGCGTTCGTGGCCGGCGCGCATATCCTTTGAGGACGGTAGAGACCTGGCGTACTCGCTTGAAGCGCAGAACCTGGCATTGGGAGCAGTGCGAACATGTGCTGCCTCCGTGCCTGAGGAAACCTGCACCGAAGGCTTCGACCTGCCTGGAAGGAGGTTGGACCAGTTGACGCAGAATAACGCATATAGAACGCTGCGGGCCCTGACTCAAGTGCCGAGCCGGTCAGGCACCCATATAAACACAGGGCGTGCGAGGAGCGCAGTTGCTGAGATAAACGGGAAGTGGAGCTCTAAGCAGGACCTCTGGCGATCCCTTCGCAGCCGGGATTTCTATAAACCAGTGCGGGAATTCCTGTGGCGAGCGATGCACAATACGCAGAAGGTCGGAAACTTCTGGTATAACGTTCCGAGTAGAGAAGGCCTAGCGGACTGTCCGCCATGCGAGATTCTGGAGTCGATGGACCACATCATGTTAGAATGCGATGCGCCGGGCCAGGCCATAATATGGCGGGAGACACGGGCGCTGTGGAATAGAACCGGTCTGGCGTGGCCAGACATCTCATTCGGCGTCATCTTAGGGTGCGGCACAGTGGAAATACGAAACCATGACGGGAAAGTGAGCACCGGCGCGTCCCGGCTGTTCCGGATACTAGTGTCCGAGGCAGCGTTCCTGATATGGAAATTACGCAACGAGAGAAGAATTCAGAATGAAGACGACCCTGAGAAGCACGTGCTCGAGCAGGAAATAGTCGGCCGCTGGAAAGCTATCATACAAAAGCGCTTCAGATTAGATATCCAGATGACGAACAAACGGAGGTTTAGGGGCCGAGCGCTCAGATGGAAGCTAATGAAGGATACGTGGGAACCCCTACTTCACCGCCTAACGACAGGGAGGCACCGAGGAACTGGTGGGCTGGTCCTGAGTTATTAGTGAGTATTTGGCCGCCCCGTCCGCGAGGCCGGGAACGCTAGTCGGTCTATGAGTCTCACACTCCCCTCTCAGGGGGTGCATAAAGGCATTTCTCAGGTAACCCGGATTCGAAAGTCAGGCGCTCTCGATAAACCAGCTACGCGGCGAGTAGGTGAAGATACCGAGCTCGCTGTATGCTCCACAAAAAAAAAAAAAAAAAAAAACACGGTAACACTCCAGAAATCATAGGCGCACCTTAACCCGCGAGCTTGAGGCGAAGTGAACGCTCCAGAGGCTGGGGAAACAGATTGACAGCCGGTCAGTCAACGGCGTCGAGGAGTCAGCGCACAACGTACAGAATGCCAGCCTAGCTGACCCCAGAACTTGCTAGATGCCGCCCTTTATATTGAAGGAAGTGTTAGCTGCGGTGACAAACGAGAGAGTGAGACGGTGCACCTTCTGTGACATGGTCAACTGCGTGGTTGACCATCTACAACGCACGCTCCTTCGTCGAAAAATGCAGGATTGGCTGCCCTGCAACCATGTCAGCCTAGGTCAGATAGTGACCAACAGTCAACATACGCTTCTCTTGACTGAGAACATGTTCGTTTGCCTTGTGTGCGACTGGTTCATGAACCTGAGCACGTACAAGGGCGACACGGTCAACCGGCCCAGCAACAGACCGAGAGCGGGTGCAACAGCTGTGGGGGTGAAGAACGAACACCTGGAGCTCAGCTGCAGGGTTCTTATGTGATGAGACACGCACTGCACGCGCGTGTGGTGGCCGCATGTCGAGTCTCTCAATCACTTGTCCCGCTGCTTCCTTTGTTGCCAACACATGATCTGAGGCACAGGCACTGTTCCAGTAGAAAGCTAGATACTATTTCACGGTCTATAATCCGAATCTACAGCTCGAGCCGTCCTATGTAGTCCTGTACAGCGAGAACTTGCTCGGCCAAGTCGTCATCCAACTCATCCCCGCTCCCCGCCTCCTCAACATCATCCGCGCCCGGCGGCAATGGTTCAGAAGGTGACGTGGCATCCCTGTGCAACGTGGCTGCGCCTTCCCGTGACCCGGGGGTCAGACAGGCCTGGACGTATGCCGCCAGGCCGGTTCTCTGCCCGAGCCTGCTGATACGAGCCATGTGAAGCGTGTTGACCGCACTGCGGCGCCGGTGCAGACGCGTGACCTCGCCAAGGAGAGCGTGATCCTGCTGCTTGAGCGTCGCAATGATTCGCTCCAGCTCGGCACCCTCATCGCGGATCGAGCAGACGAGCCGCCGTAGTTCCACCTTGCATCGCACAAGCTCTTCACGCGCGCGCAGGACCTTGTAGTGCTTCGTCGCCGCCTCGCGATTGACGGGCTTCGACCACTCGCGCTCCCGCACATCCCCGCGCCGTGCGAGACGTAGTAAATCGAATTCTTGAAGTTCCGTCCATTCCATCAGAGTCGCAAAATCGACGACCGGGGCCGGGGGTTCGAGGCTCTTTGCCGCGTCGTTGTAAGTCTTGACTGCGGTCGCGATAGCTTTCGAGCGCGACTTGATGCTCTTGCCAATAGCCTCGCGCATTTTGTACCCTACACGAACTATCAGTACGCTCCACGAATGTGCTATGAATTGAACGCACCCGTCCCGTATGCATGCGTTTTTGCGAGCTCAAACATCCGCTGGAGCATGAGAAGCTCGAGGCGATCCACTGCGCGCATGTAATCGCGCAGTCGAATCTTCTCGAGCGTCGCCTTGTATTCGACGGACTCCGGGTTCCACTGCGTGCTGATGCGCAACATGCGCTCCAACGACTCGACGTTTGCCAGCGCGGCCATGTACGCATCGTGCGCGCGCTTCTTCTTCGTCGAGCGCTTTGCGATCGTGCCGTGCGAGGCGTTTGACATGTCCTGCGGGTTGAACACAATAAAGCCGGACTCAAGCTCGGCCCGCGATTGCTCAGCGGTTGCCCTAGGAATCGTTAGAAAGACCAACGCATGAATAGCACTAAATGGATGTCTTACTTGACCTTTTCCAACTCGCGCAGTGCCTCGACGTAATCCATTGCCAGGATGTCCTCCTCCGGCTCCGTCTTCAGAGATTCGAGGTACTGCTGCTCCTCGAGACGCCAGCCCTCGATGACGGCGTCAGTGAGCCCGCGGGTGCTCTTGAACTCGTTGAGGACAGGCTCGTATTCATCGAGTATTTGTCGAGCTTGTATCACGTTGTTGCAAAGAAATGTACCTGGCACTTGTCAGAGGCCATATCGCGCGCAGATCGTGTGGACTCACTCAGGGTGGCGTACTTCTCGTCGTCCCATGAGGTCATGAAAAGCTCCAGGAATTGGGAATAGTGGAAATGGGTTGCATGCCGCACCCCGCCCGCGACATGGTTGCTCGAAGAAAAGAAACGTTCGCACGTCTCGAGTTCCTCGAGTCCGAAACCCTTGATGTAGAGCGGATGCTCGCTCACCTGGCACAGGCGATTGTGCCCGTAGCCGTGGAACGAATTCATCCGGATGCGCAGGCCCTGAGCCTGCGCGCGTTCGCCAAGGGAGCTCCGCGTGAGCGTACCCTGCAGTGCACAGCCAATGTCAGCAGCGCCAACAAGGGGCGTGAGCCCTGCGCTCAGAATCCGCGCGAACATGCCAAGCGGGTACTTGGCGCTGTTGAGGAATGAGTGCCACATGCCGCGGTTATCGCTGTGCACGTACAGTTCGCCGCTTTTCCTCATCTCGCAGTACCACATGACCAGGCCATGGCGACAAAGGGCCACGTAGATGCCCGTCTGGTCGAACATGTCGGGCGCGATCTTGTACTGGTCCGCTTTGGCCGCCTTCCAGCGCAGGGTGCACTGTGTGGGTGGTGCATCGTCGCCGGGCTCGCCGGGCTCGTCAGACGTGCTATAGCGGAAGCTGTCAGCTTCTGAGTCCTGCAATAAAGATCAGTCTGAGGCGGCGAGGCGGCAGGGGCAAGACCCACGTTGCCTACTTGCGTGACACGCGTGCGGCTTCTGACCTCGTTTGCGTACAGGTCAATGCTCGCGTCGTCGATCTTGTAGTCCGAAGCAAATGTCCGCGGCTCCGCTGTGCCTGCCGCGGCGCTGCGCTTCATCGAGAAGTTGCCATCGACGGCAAAAAAGCCCGGGATTTCGAGCTCGGGCTCGTCAGTGAGCTGCACATGTTAGCATTCAACGCAACTAAGACATAGATACCTCACCTTGTATCGACACGCGGGACATGAATTCTTGACACGCCAATCGGGCTCTGTGCGATTGAGAACGGCCTTGACGCGCACGTCGACTTCGCGGCGTATTGCGAGGAACACGTCGAACGCCATGGCAAACTGATCCCTGAGGTAACGGTGGTAAGCACGCTGCAATCAAATGAGTTCCTGTGCGCGCGCCAGCTGGAGCACGCACCTCGTGCCTGTCACACAGCGCCTTGACGAATTGCTGGACACCAAGGCGGGGGGCATGGCGGCGAAGGCGATAATACAGATCCAATAGGTCGATAGATACCGCGATTGTTGGGTCGAGCGGGACGCAGGAAAGTAGCCCAGCGCGTGCGAGCGCGACCGACGCGGGCTCTCCAGGGCGCTGCGGGACACGAAACACGGGGATGTAGTCTACGCGAAGCTGTCAATAAGATGTAGACCGCGCAAAAGAACAACTACGACATACCGTATTCCCGCACGACGCTGACCTCAAAGTAGGGCAAGCCGTCGTCAGCTTGCGTATCGGTGCGGTCCGTCGCTTTGTCATGCCATGCAATATACGTGTCAACGAGGGCAGGCATGACCCGTGCCCACGCTGCCTCTCGTGCGAGAATACGATCGCGCCACGTGCGAGGATCGTATCGGCGGAACGGGACACTAAGTATCGAGCGTAAGCAAAGCAATGGAAGAAATAAGACAAAACCTACGCAGGCTCGAAGAAGCGCAGGTAACGATGTTTTAACGACCGCGGCATGTCTGCAATGTAGACGATGTTCTCGTTGTCCATGGGAACGTCGCCATCGAGCGCCCCGGCTTCGTCAGCATCTACATCGTCGGGCGTGTTGGACACGAGAGCAGCTGTACTCAGAGCTCCCGTGGCTATAATTCAAGCCATGAGTTCGCATTAACGCAATGTAAAGCGGCGAACTTACTGCCATGATGTTGAGCGCGGCGCTCAGCCCAAAGGCGCTCGTTATCTCCAAGTTGCTCTAATCCCAGGACCTTCCTCCGTGGTCCATCGCCTACAGTTGCACCGCTCGGAGGGTTTCCCCAGCGAACGTGGACAACCTTCGAGGACATTGACGACTTGACAACCGTCTTCTTCATGGTTGCAGACGGCAATGGTAGCGCAGGGCGAGCGCGAAGAGCCGCCTTTATAGGCCATGCTGCGCGGAGGCCGCGTTGCGTGACGTGGTGCGCGGGCGGCACGCATCGCGGGCGGGATGAGCTCAAGATGGGTATGTGCCGGACCCAGCCAGATTTTGCATCCGGGTGTTCCGTTCCCATCAGCCTGGCTCTGTCCCGACAACGGAGCCTCCACAGTAGGTTCCGACGGGGGTAGGCCATATCGGTTATATATACCTATTTGGTCTTCCGAGGCATTCGCGTCTTTCTGTCTGTTGGATAAGCGATATGTCCTTTCCTGAGTGAGAAACCCACTTTTAGCGACCTGGTTTCAAATCAACAGACAGATCATCTTTTTAATACCCAGGATATATACTTTTCTCGTTGGTTTGCAGCTAAGTGCAACTGACGGTGTGCTATGAGTCCCGGCCAAATGCATTCGGAGACGACCGACTCGACTTCAGGATGCTTCCGGAGCTTCCGCCCTCGGGAAACCGTCGTCGGACAATGCTCTCTATTCGTCAAAAATTTGTACTGGTGACCTTGTATTGGTTGAAAAAAGAAGTCCTAAGAGCATTCACAGGGATCGAAGCTCGGTGTGGAGAAGTGGTGGTGTGAGCGGAAGCTCGGAGGCAAACCGAGCTGGCACGCGGCCGTGACCGGCATGGCACATACCCACTCAAGAGGTTGGCCGGAGTCCCAATCGCACGTGCTCAACTCGTGTTGCACAGGACATGTGCCTTCAGGGTGCTTCGCTTACAGTTGTTCACAATGTACTCAGACGATATAGTAATATAAGTTTGCATTTTTTCCGAAGTCAAACGGGCGGGAACTCGAGGAGCTGCTGGCGTCGTCGTCGGCGACGGCGACGGCGATGATGATGGACAGCAACAAACAGCCCGGAGGCATTGATGACGTTGACGCGCGCGGTGCTGTCAACGGCGAACGGAGATGATCCCCGAGCAATCCGCAGGCCCTGACCCCGGCCGCCCGGTCAGCTGGCTTGCTCAGCAACTGATATTCCAGCAGGAATTAGCAGGAAATACTGCTGTAAGTGGGGGGAAAGGCAAACGAGTATCATCATAAGGAAATGCCGGCCCGACTTTTCCTTATCAACAGGCCGGAATCAGGTGATATACAGGTGTTCTCTCTTCTGAACCATGACCGTCGTCAAGTATGACTGCGCTTTATCCTCGTTCGCGCTCCCATATCATGCCACGGGAGATTCAATGCGTCAAATTATCCACCAAGTCCTGGTTCAAGGTCTAGAGTGTTCAGAGCCGTGCACCTGAGCGTCGGTCTGCAAATCTTTCAAGCCTCGACCCCTTCGCGCGGTCACAGCACGTACGACCACGACATACACAATCTCTGGCACAATAGGCTTTATCCTATGCTCGCTACATCATACGATCAACCGCTTCACGCTTCTGCAGCGCTTCATGTGCCAGTGTCTCCTCCGCTTGGACTGCTTCAGGTGCACGTTGACGACGCTTCGCGCTTCATGTAACGCCAGTGGTTATGGGTTTGGAATCTTACAAATGGCTTCTTGTCTGCGCATCGTTCCCTCGAACCTGCCGACGTCTGGACACATGAACGCTCAGGCTTCTGCTACCTCTACGCGGTCAGATTGCGCATGCGGCTGCTTATACCGTGCGTTTTCCTGTTTGCCGTTATACTGAACAGCGCTTACTTTGGGCATTAGATTTTACTCGTCGCGAGTTCGTTGCGCGAGCTACAGCCTTCGTTGAAGGCGTCTGCGACAACCATACGCAGCCAGAATGCTGCCCATGGTGCCTCAGTTTGCTCGCATACGAGGTTGGCCGAAAACCTGCAGCAGTCGCTGCACTCCAGCGCGCGATCCCTGGCTTCTTCGCGACGTGCATGCGTCTGATCGTGCTCTACTCGGACGCGGATACGGACGTTGGCAGGCTGCGCGAGCGTCTAGCTGCCAACCAGCGCAGCTGCCCAGACCGCGCGACGATACACCGTCGTAGACTGCCGGAATCCACAGGCTGCAATCTGGCTGACGCGCTCGATATGTACCTCTGGTCGCTCTTCGAGGTCGTGCTCGCCGGGCTGTCATCTGGTAAACGACCCATCGATTCACCTGAGTACTGGCGCAGGCGGCCGTTCTACAACAGGCGCGGACACTGGCCGACGGGAGTCACTGACCTGTGCCCAGGCGGCGTAGAGGCGAACGTCGACGCGCTCGTGCGCTGGTGCACCGCGCCGCCCACGCCGCACCCGTTCCGCCTGCTCGCCACCGTGCTGCTCGTCGCGCGCGCCGTCGTAATGCCCTACATCCTCGCTTCCCCCACGCGCGAGAAGCTCCTCTGGGCCGTCCTGCAAGCCGCCAGTCCGGTATCTCTCTCCTGGCCCGGCGGCGTCCCGCTCGTCAGCGGCCTCCCGCCCGGCTACCCCGCCCCGCGCTCTCTCCGCGGCGCCATAGTCACCATCGACGGCGTGCTGGAGCTGTTCAACACCGTCCGCGACGGCTACGGCTGCCGCACGCGCGAGGCGCTCGCGTTCGTCGCGGGGCACGAGCGGCTGCTCCTCCGCGCGCTCGAGCCGCACATGCCCATATACGGTTATGCCGCGCCCACTGACAGCGGCGCCACGGCGCACGGCGACATGCTCATCGAGACGGTCAACATGCTGCGCGCGCTGCTCGGCATGCGCGACTCGCCCTTCGCAGCAAGTACGGCGCCGCCGCCGCCGCGCCCTGTGATCATCCGCAACTGCACCTTCCGCTGGTACTGGGCGCGCTTCTGCTCGAACGAGGCGTGCGATGCACACGAGCTGAGCAAGGAGCGCATTGTGCGCTTCAAGATCTGCGAGTTCTGCCGGCTGATGCGGTACTGCAGCCGCGAATGCCAGCATGCGGACTGGACCGTCGGCCGCGGTGGGATCTCGCACAGAATGGTGTGTCCGCTGTTGCGCAAGCTCCTGCTCGCGTCGTCATATAGTAGCGTTGGGGTGTCGTTTAGTGCTGCCTATGACGACTGCGACTTTGACGAGCTTGATGAAGATCTCTTGCATCGTTGGGCGCTCGCGAGTGGGATTTTGCCTGCGTCGAGACTTACGCTCCCCTTGCCTCCGTCACTTTGAATTCTGTGTGCCATACAATATGCTTTATGATGCTATGAATGAGATGTAATTATGTGCCAGTATCGAGGATAGTACATGCTTTCTATGCTTCGATTGATTTTGTCCCGAGATCAATTTCCTTGCCGCGTATTAAATAGACCCCACCTCGTCCCACAGCCCGTCATTGAGATCCCCCGTCGAGTCTCGCCCTGCAAACGCGTATTACCGCTGCACGGCGGAAACCGTCAGTCCAATGAGCCTGCGCGCCGCTGGCTTTGAACACGAGCTCTAGCGCGGCCTTGTTGCGCTTTGATCGGGGCAGCTGGCCGAGCGAGCGCCCGAGGAACGCGACCTCGGCCGCGGGCACCGTAACGCGCCTCTCAACAGCAAAGAGCGTGAGCTCCTCCAGCGCGGGGCAGGGGGCCTCGTACGGACTCGCCATGCCGTCGAATGACAGCGCGGCCTGGTGCTCGGTGAGGAAGAGTATCTCGATCTCCACGTCGATTGAGTCGTGCGGCCAGACCTTTGCTGGCAGCGCCCACCTCGGAAAGAGGTCGACCTGAATTCCCGCTACCTTGGTAGTGGGTCTTAGCCCTGCAACACCAGCGAATCCGCACTATTTAATTATTGATACTAAACCGCCACTTTTGATGAACTTCCCCTTTTATGGTATTGTCCGCCGGAGATTTTCGGCTTGGATGCTGCGCATCAGCCGAATTTGCCCTTGGCGTCACGCTTTGACACTCCGAATGCCAGCTTCGTCTTCCTGTACTCAGGTACTTACCGTGTCCGATCCGCGCACACGCGCCCCCTCGGCGCAGGCGCGACACGCAACTATATCAGTTCGAATCGTCCACATTGTGTGTGCACTTTCGCGACGATGAACATGACCGGATCCCGACCTCCTGCGTGAGCCTGGATCAGGCCACGCGCACATACAGCTCCGCCAGCTTCATCGGCAGTGGCTCTCCTGTCCGCCTGCCGACAATGTCCTCAAACTGTCTCATAGATGCGAGGTGTTTGTGGGAAGTGGCGCAGATTATGCCCCGACATACGGAAATCCTGGCAGTCCTGCACGTCGAGACAAATGCTGCTGTTCGTGCATGTCGATAAATGCAGCCGTTAGTGCAGCCCGCGAGACAGGTCAGTCCATACACACAGGACTTCGAGACAGATGCCGACGCTGCTCGCTGCTGCTGTTCTTCAACCTGCTCTCATGCTGCCGTATTGAACCTTGGAGAGCGCGATCAGCGTCCGCCTGTATAGCTCCTCGGCCGTCTCTTCCGCGCCATGACTGCCGCCGTCCGCCCAGAGGCTGCGCTGTACAAACGCGCCGTGCGCGCCGTTGCGGCGGGCATGCTCATTGTCGTCAACTCTCGCTCGATGGCTGTCCTGACGATGGCTGCTCTTCGGGTACCAAAATGTCACTCGCACGTGCGGCAGCACCCTGCCCATTGCGCTCGCCTAGATCTGCCGTCAGGAAGCCACATGTGCCCAGTGTGCCCGAGCAGCGCGGGTGTGCCGGCGGCCCCGAGCCCGCAGAACCGGCGATGGAGGCATTGCGTATCCCAGAGAACTGCAACACTATTAACATCACGTTCTGGCCTTGTCACCGTGTCCGCCGTTCTCGTCGATGAAGGGACATGTTCCTGTCTCTGTCCTTCCTAAACTGGTCCTGCGCGGCACACGCGGCTTGTAGGCGCCGCTCGGTCTAATAGTCGAGTGACACGGAGGGTGAGTCAGACAGACTCAGAGCAAACAGTCTTCCTTTGATACGCCTCGGTCAAGCGCCGGCGTGCTGGCCTGCGTCAAGCGCGCTGTTCAGTGCAGCGCAACGGGATACATTCCAATCTATCTCAGTGAAATTCTAGTAGACATCAGCTACATCAAGGCGGGACTGACACTGGGGCCCTGTGGGTATATGTGCTAGTGGTCACGCAGGACACTCTCATCTCCGACATGTATCACACAGCATCTCCAAATATCACTCTCTGCACCTTCAGCTGAGGAAAGGTCATTTGATACTGACTAGGCTCAATGCTCAATGCTCAAGCAGCTTTCCAGCGGCGAGGGTCAGCGCAACACCTGTGACATTTTATCTTTCTCTCGTCCTGTCTGGCATCTGAGTTCTCCGAACATCAAATGGGCGTCCATCTAACAAGGTAGCGGCGCGAACGACGAGGTGGGAAAGGCCCCCCGAAAAGTCCATCTGAGGTCCGATCCTCAAAGGGGACCAGATGATGGTCCCAAATTCCGCCGCAAAAGCCCTCAGTCCGATGGTCCCAGCGGCTCGGACCTTCCAAAACGGGTAGGTTCGATGGTCCCAGCGGATCGGACATCCCGATTTGGAAGGCCAGCTACAGAACGGCGCCATCTCGCGCATTCCCACCACAGAAGCTCCCATAATGGCATATAAGGTGTATAAAGAGACTAAAAACGTCTGAATCTAAGTAGATATCGAGAATCATCAGTCGGAATCAGACTCTGAGCTGCCCGGCGCATTCGGTCCTTGTCCAGGAGCGATCTCCGCATCATCCTCTTCTGAGGAAGAGACTACATCGCCTTTTTGCTGACGCAGTGCGCGTCGTGCTGCCGCAATGTTGGTCTTCATGGCCTTCATGGCAGCAGTAATCTGTTTTACCTTCCCTGACAGGACCCGAATCTGTTCGGAACAGGCTATCTCGGGGGACAGAAACTCGACAGTGGACAGCTCAGTGCCACGTGAGCTGCTGCCAAACGAGTAGCTTGAGAGGGAGAGGATAAGCTGGAGCGGCGAAATGTGAACGAATGTTGCTGATCCAAGCTTTGGGCATGCATCGCTGCTGTACTCCAGAAAGCCTGTGAATCGTCGGAAGACCTGTACACCGAGGTAAGATATTGAATCCGGGGTGTAGGCAATGTGCAGTGGTGCGTTCTTGCCAGACGTTCTTGTGTACATGGCGATGACTGATATCACATCAGAGGACAACATATACGAGACTGAAGGCTGCGTACCTTTCCCGAGTGCAATTTCTGCCTTCTTTTTTCCACGCTTAGGTAGTAGGATGAGTACGTAGGCTGGACCGTCACGGATGTCAAGCGGCGAGCGACTTGACACAGCCGCACTCAGAAGTTCCGGATGCTCTTGCCCTAGCGTTTTGAATGCTTCCCTCCGTGCATGTTGCGCGATTCCCTGGATAAATCAGCATCTTACATCGCACCATTGATAGAGCTTACGTCTGCGCCTTCTGGTTGGGTAGCTGTGGGAGCGACAGCACCACCGGTCCAGCGCACTTGACGCGCATATCCGGGGCCGTTCCGAACCTGAACCGTCTTCATGAGCTCACGCAACCCATTGCTGAGCGCATGCTGAAGACTGAGCGCCTCCGATATGTTCTCCGGCAGTGTAGCTTTTGCACGGTTTCCCTTCCGCAGTGCATCTGAGGTGAACGTGTTCTGATACTGCGCGCGATCGGCAACAAGCTGCAATAGTCTTGCCTCTGGATCTCCCGTGAGAGCCAGTGGGGGTGGCAGAGGCGCACAGACCTAATTCAAATGAGAATAAAAAGACCATGCAGGTGAGGTACGCACCAATTGCTGGCGATTCTCAGAAGACGCGATAGCAAGTTCTCGAGAAGCGTCAATGGTCTTTCGAATTTGCTCAGCACACACAACGTGATCTGCGTCGATCGTGTCTGGGAGGTCGTCGCTGAATGACTGATTAGCAAAGAACCTATTGATTGAGAAGACACGCACATTGCATCTGAGAGTTGGGCATCTGTTGCGGCTAGTGCAGCAACAGTCGCATCCAATGCCGCATCCAGCCCTGCGTCCTGAAGCTCCAACTCATCCCGGCGGCGAAATAGCTCTTGAAGGCTGTCGACATTCTGCTCCTCGACGAATTCATTCAGCAGGGTGGGACCAACGCGCATCAAGCTGGGACAGCTACGCCGGAGGTGTGAGCGATCTGTGGTCGCATCGGTGGCAGGCGCGGTGGCGCTTGTGGGAGCAGCACTGCGTGACTTCCGTTTCTGCTTTGCTGCCGTGGCTATCATTGCGCGCGCATCAATTCCAACAAGAGCTAAAACCTGCTGCACCTCGTCCAGTGCCTGAAGCGATGCGGATTCGATTTCTGTGTCCATTGGCCAAGTAGCTAGAGTCTCGAGATCGATGTCGCGATTGTTGTTGTACGTATGCCAGTAGCCAGCTGCGGTGAGATTTCCCTTGTCGTCATCGGACATGAGCCCAAACTTGCCGAGAAGATATGCGCAAAGCTTGGGTATGAACATAAGAAAGTCGGCGAAGTTGAAGTCGGGTTTCAGCTGCCGCAGGACACCGAAAACGTGCTCGAGAGGCTCTGTCGAGTGCAGCCAGGGGAGCAGCGGATACTCTGGATACTTGTCGCGGTACGAAACAATCAATGCAATAAGACTGTCGCACATCGTCTCGAAAATATCGAGAGATTCACGCGAGATGAGGTTCCGGTGCGGGGTATGATCAGGATTAGCGTGGATATGAGCGCGCCAGGCCGTGATGAAGAACCGGCATCGAAGAGCAAGCAAAACGCGCTGAAGGTGGTTGACCGTGCGGCTTTGCCATGCATCTGCGAGGCCGCCAAAGACAAAGAGATAGACACTGAGTCCGCGTCGTTCTGGGAAGTTGGTTACAACATGTGACAGCAGTTCCGCGGAGAACAAACGAGCGGCGGCGCGATCTTCCTGACGATCAAGGCCGACGATGTCTTTCTGAAACAGAGGGCAGTCCGGATGCTGAGAGAGCTCGTAGAGGTGAGAATAGAGTAGGGGATAATTTCCCAAAGCGAGAAGACGTGCACCAGAAAACAACTGATTTCTAGCAGTCTTGATGCCGTGTTTGGAGTCCTGGATAGGTATGAAGCGTTGGCCGTCCAAAGAAACAAGCGGTATTGAGACGTCTGCCCCTTTGGATGGATTCGGGATGACGTAGGGTATGCTGCGTCCTCGAGCAACGATGAGACGCTGAACCTTTCGCTCAACCTCTGTACCATCGGTTGCATATGCCAGGGGGTGGATACCATGATTCCTGAGAAGACCACACAGGTCGTCGTGGAGGGCGAGCAATTCCTCTGCAGAATCGTCCGATCCCCGAGCCTTGCCCGCAAGGATGATTGGGGGGACATGCGGCACCGGAATTATCAGGATCCAGAGTCGCAGCTACGGTAATGCAGTAAGACTC
Organism: Auricularia heimuer; assembly: GCA_002287115.1. Lineage (NCBI taxonomy): Eukaryota > Fungi > Basidiomycota > Agaricomycetes > Auriculariales > Auriculariaceae > Auricularia > Auricularia heimuer. The sequence goes on along the minus strand of NEKD01000021.1, from coordinate 90,225 downwards.
TCAGCTACTAGAAGAGAAAGAACTAACCTTTTCTCCTGGTGATAGATCTGTGCGTTTGAGAACAGCATCCAAATCGTCCTGCGTCTCAACGTGGATAGCGTCGCACTCTGATTGACCGACCACAATCCACACGCCCTCCTTTGACCGCTGCTCGCGCAAGGTTGGCGTGAGCTTCGTATCGTCGCATGCAAGGATGACTGGGCCGCTGTAATTGTAGGACTCAATCACAGCAGCGGCCAGCGCGACGTTGTCGGCGGTAATACCAGGCTGAAATTTCTGCACCCTCGTGTTCTGATGTCTAGTGTGTAGTCAGCGACAGCCAAATAAAAGTGATGGGCTCGACAGACTGAAAACTGCGGAATGTGCGTCCACCAAACCAATGCTGGAACAGTTTGTATGCCCGAGGGCAGATAGTCGCCAGGATCGAGCAAATGTTGTCGAACGCCTTTGGGTAGGTCATACCGGTGTTCCCCTTGCCCAACTCTCCGCGCCGGGCTTTCTGCATGAAGACTTGGATCGCTCCCAGCAGGACCTCCGGCGTTTTGAACCGTCCTGACGACACACCCTTGGCAAAATCCAGTAGCATCGCCGAAGCGCTGTTCGCACTCTGAAACTGTGAGAACCTGAAAACATATTGCATACGCTGTAGACTCACCGCCTCCACCAATTCACGAACTCCAGCGTACTTCATGTAGACTCGTGCATCTTCCGTGTGCTGTGTCCACTTTGGAGCAAACTTGGAAGTCTCGGCGGAGGGAACAGGTCGGCGAAGCGCATTCTTGAAGGTTTTCAAACCCATAACGCGCGCGCAATTTGCACAGGGCCGAGGTTGGTCGGAATCAGAAGTGTGGACCCAGTCAAGGCAGTCGAGCGCGAAGACGGCATTCAGGCCGCGTCGATTGACCCACTTGAACAGCTTCTCCTCGTGTCGTCTAATGTTTTGACGCTGCCGCTCCGATAGCTCTGACCAGAGAGAGCCATAAAGTTTCTTTGCGAGCGCAGGACGCGACGGTGCGCCGCCCCCAAATAGGGATTGCCGCTGCAGGTATCGAGATATGCGCAGATCCTTGTCTCCGCTAAGCCCCGGACATGTCACGCGATGATAGGACGTGGCGGGGAGAGCAGATCCAGAATCTGAGCGGCGCGCCGATGGGAGCTGGGCGGGAGCGGCCACTGTGAGCCATGTCTGCCGGCCAGACACAACATTTGATTTCCCCGCATTTTGACACTTCTTGCGTCCGCGATGTCTCTTGAAGAAGTCGACCTCGTAGTATGTTCTCATAGTAACGTCACTGGCGGTGATCAGTGAACTCTGAAGAATATCAAACGATGACTTACGAGTTGCACCGACTACAGCGCACACTGCGCGGGTTCACCCTCGAGACAGCCGCTCCCTGGTCGATCGCGAGAATCTTGCTCTCGAACTCCTCTTGCTTGCGGGGATCTACAGCAAATCCGACTTCAACCGCACGTTTTCGCAGCTCCTTCTGACGCCAATAAGACGAGAGACGTTTTCCAGACGCTTCGCGGGTAGGTGTTGTTATCGGCGCACGTTTAGTCGTCTGATGGAAGTAAAGTAAGGCCTTCTCACGCCGAGAACGCTTCCTGCGTCGGCGCGGTACTTGGTCGTCGTCGGAAGAAGCAGAAAGATCGGAGGGAAGGTCCATCTCAGTGAACTCGAGCCCGGTAGCGTAGTTGTCTTTGGCGTGAAAAAATGCTATTGCCGGTGGGAGAAAGTCTGGGGAATCCTCAAGGTCGTCCCAATCGTCGCATACCGATTCGACCTCGTCAGCCATAGAGATAGGGGCAACATCGTCCATGTCGACGTCGGAATCCAGAGAAGCACCACTGTCGGTACCGAAACCGACGGAGAACCCAGTCGCGTCATCGTCATCGCCAGGAGTCCCTGTGAGAGATTCGGACTGCAGATCGTCGAGGTAAAGCTGAGAATAGTGAGTGAGATGCTGTTCGTGTTTCATATGAGCACCTACATTTTCATCGTCGATAAACAGTGCGGAGAATCGAAGGAACCAGTCCATCCGATGCTGTGCGGCGGTTGCCTGCGTCCAGAAAGGATATCCAAGTAACTCAGCGGCAGTCGTAGATAGCACTGCAACACCGCACGAATCTCCGTCGGTCTGTCCTGGTGGAGGGCACTGAGACGGGACGAGGCGCAGCTCCTTGTCCCCACAGAGCGCATGTAGCCACCACAATAGATCCTTGAGCATGACGCTCGGTGGCTTTGCATCTGCATCCATTGGGTCCATATATTCAACTGTATCCTCGGCCAGGTCGACTCGGAAGCGCGTCCAGTGGTTGCCGTTTACGAACGCGGGAACTATGACTACGTCGTAATGACCGTCCATGATCGGCTTGTCAAATCCCCGAGGTCGCTTTGGGTTGTAGTACTCCTTTGCGCGCTTAGCGTAAGACCGAAGACTGGGCAGATGAAATGAAGAAACAATGAGCACACGCGACGACGGCCCGAGTTCCTTGAGAATGAGCTCGTTGCCAGCATTGATGTGCTCGCTCCGCATCCAATAGTCGCCGAGGAGCTCGGGAAAGTACGTCGTGGAAATATCAACCTCTTTGCTGAATTGTGAGGCGCGCACATCGCGAGGCAGACTGACAAGACGACTTTTGCATTCCGCAATTAATCGAGCTGTCCGTGTAGAAGCTCCGAGCGCTAGACTGTCTAGCCATTTCTCCGCGGATGGCCACAGCGTCTCCGCATTAGGTGGCTTCCGGGAAAACGCACGGAAGTCAGCTGCGCCACCTAACTGCACTGATTGTGCCCTAATAGACGGTCCGACGCCACGACGCAGTTGATTGAGATTGCGACGTCTCAACTGTGCACGGTGATAGCGGTGAATGGGACGTATCCGAGGACCGAGTACCCGAGAGAAAAACGAAGAATACGCGAGAAGACCTGGAGAAGATGAGGCACAGGAATAAGGCGGCGTTGAGAGCACACGCACCTCCGCATAGCATCAGAATCACGCATTGAGCGACCCACCAAGCGCAGAGTACGGCAGCATTATCCGCCTCGGCCCTCGGAAGCGTGCCACTGAGCAGATGCGCGGGGACAAGGAGCATGAACAGGCCTCCACGAAGCAAGAAAATCGAAAGAGGATGGGCACCGCGATGACGGGAGAACATGAACAGATGGGCCAAGCGCTCAACGACCAGCTGGACTGCAGAGCAGACGGCGTCTAGCGTTGTTGGCCAGGACGGGGGTGCGATGTACACAAGGCCATTCGGCGCAGTGCGCGCTACAAGACCAAGGCCGGAAAAAACGGAAGAAAGTGCATCTTGAATCGCTATGGTGCTGAGCAGGCCTGCAAGGTAGCAGCCAAGCAGTGCCTGCCTTCCAAAAAGATGCCAGATAATTGCAATGCCTACAGAGACCGGGCTCGTCGCTGTCGGCCGTTGAACATGTACCGGGCCTGCCAAAGGCAAAATCTGAGATTGATTACACAGATAGCACGGCGCAGACTCACGGCGAAGGCGGGCCCGGGCGCGCTTAGCCGCGTAGCGACGTGCTACTAGCATATTAGCGTGTGCGCGAAAACGAGCAGACCGGAAGATGGGATCGATTTTAAGCAGATATGTTAGACACTTGTATTTTGGTTTGCTACTCCCAGCTCCCAGAACTCCCAGGTCCTGACTTTGACTGCTCCTGACTCCTGAACCCGAGACTTGTACTCCCAAAATTAATGATAAAACTTGTACTCCCAGAGCAACTTGTAAGGCGGAATAAAACACAAGTCACTCCTGACTCCCAAAATGGTCAAAGCAGAGCAGATGTATTGCGCGAGTTGTGTGCGAAAGATACAGTGTGTCGAGATGAGAAAAAAACGAGCTACGATACAGCTATAATACAACTTATGCTACAGCTACAGGCAATTCCGGACGAAGGTGAGGCACCGGCGGCAGTCTGTGACGATAGTCCATGAAGGACTGGGCGAAGCAATGCCAAACGCTGCTCTCCAGATTATAGAAGAGCTCGGACTCGCAGTTCACGGAGTGGATGTTGCCGCCGATGGCGACGAGCTCATCCCACGGTTTGAGGAACTGGTCAGCTCGAGGCCAAGGGCGCATGAACGTGTAGAAGTTCCACAGGCTCTCGAGGCGCTCGGTGCGATCGACGACGGTCAGCTTGTTGATCGCATTCCGGTCCGTGCCAGGGACAAAGTCGGAGCCACCCCAGCAACCGCGGCATTGTCTATATCGCTGCTTTGCGTCGAACTGGAGTGGCGCGTGGTCGGGGTGACTCTGCCGGATCGTGAGGTCGAGGTAGAAGAGCTCATAGCGGAACTCTAGCTCCGTCAGTTCCCACATGATGTACCTGCGCCAATCCAGCGACGGCCAGACAGCATCGTCGTCCTTGCCCGCCGTGAAGGGAGGAAGCTCGTAACCGTCAAAGGTCGGGTGGTTGATTCGGTCGATATATTGACCGATGCGCTTCAGCGGCTCGGCGGGCGGCATCTCGACGGGCGGCTCAGCAGGCGGCTCGGGCGGCGTCTTGTTGGCGGGGGGCTCAGCAGGCGGCTCAGGCTGCGTCGCCAAAGGCTTTGGACCAGCAGTGGGAGGTGGTTCGAGTCGTGACGAGCTCGACGGCACCGCTGGCGGCTCGGGCCCGACAGACAACGGCGGCACAGACGGATCCTCGAAACGCGAACGGCGCCACTCGACGATGGTGCCAAGGGGGCCCATAACCGCAACGGGACCCTGCTTGTTGGCCTTTGGTTGCGGTTTTTTGACACCCGCACGTTCCCAGCATCTACAATTTCATGAGTGATTAATGACTGAGCACAACTGCGGACATACCCATCCCAATCTGCCCGCCAAATCCGTCGCGATCGAGGTGCCAGTCGCGGATGGTCATCGTTTGTCCGCCACTCAATCGAGTTCTTGAGCAGCTGCTCGCCTTCGAGGTACTGCGTGGACAAGGGCAGATAGATGATGCGCTTCGCCTTGTAGTCCCACCACTCCGTCATGCCGCGCTTGATGTTGTGGAAGTCGCGATGCTTGCGACTGATCAGCCAGAACGTTGGGGCGTCGTCGTTTGCCTCATCCACGCTGAAGTACCACACAGTGTAGTACGTCAGCGGGCGCGTCTTCTTGCTCTTGGGCTCTGAGATATACCAGGTCTTGGGTTCGACCTGGCGCCGCTCAGCCTCGCTCCGTCGAGCTACTTCGTCTTGTTCGGGTTCGTCGAAAAGATCCCGGATGAGCGTGTCCTTGAGCTCAGAGGCGGTCTTTGCCTGGACGGGGGGAGAACGAGGACGAGGGGGACCGTACATTTCCAGCCTTTCCTCCTCGCAAGAGTCGTAATCTTCGTCACTGTCGAAGATGGCCGCCGGCCGTGGACGGTTCAGACGGGGCGGAGGCGGCGGCGCAGGCTGGGGCGGAGGCGGAGGCGCACGCAGCGGCGCTGAGGGATGCGGCAATGGAGCACGGACGGCTTGACCGGACTTTGCAGCAGACGGTTGGGATGCGGGCGGTGCCGGAGCGGGTACGTCTTCATCGTCCTGTGCGCTATCATCCACAGGCTTGGGCAACGATGTGACCTTAGGTGCTGGTTGCGGCAGGCTCGCGTCCAGACCGAGCAAGTTGACCATGCGAGCGACATGCTGCTCCGGCACGACCAACTTCAACAAATTTCGCCAATGAGGCGCGGACATGCCTGGATTCTGACTAGCATCCGTCGTCGCCAGTCGCCGAAGAAAATAAGGACGGATCTTGAGCCAATGCAGCAAGGGTTTAGCGGTATTCAAGTTTCCGCTCTTGACTTCCTGGGGCCGCGTGGCACTGGCGAGGGGTACACCGCCCTTGCCCTTGCGTAAGTTAAAGCCGGGCTCCTTTGCGGCCTTCCAGGCGTTGACGAAATACGATGCCAAGGGGACCTTGTGCAGCTGCAACTTGCCGATGTTCGGCGGCACAGGCAGCACGTCGGCGGTCATGAGGTCCAGCTGCCGCTCCCGCGATACATTCACGCGCCCGGAGACGTTATGAGCGGGCATGAATACCGTTGGGAACCAGTGCGGCCGCTCCGTGCTCTTGTAAGCCGAAATCCTGTCTGGCGCCACGAGCACAATGTTGTCCAGGCCAATTGTCGAGTTCTTCCCTTCGAGCAGCTTCGCAGTCGTTCCGCGGTTGCGCTTCTTTGGCGGGGCATCCGCGCTGGAACCCGGGTCTTTGCAGTTCTGGTCAGTAACCTATCATGAGAAATAGCCAACAGATACATACCCTGTCTTTTGCGCTTGGACGACATGCCCGACCCTTTCGCGCCTGTCGATGGCCCGGCTGCTGACAGCTGCGGCGCTGGAGGCAGATGCCCTGCAAGATGCGCTGGCGCGGGAGGAAGATGCGCTGGCCGGGAGGAAGATGCGCTGGCGGGGAGGAAGATGCGCTGGCGGGGGAGGAAGATGCGCTGGCGGGGGAGGAAGTGGCGCTGGCAGTGGCGGCTTAGCCAGCCTCGGGTCATGGCTCGTCGAACTCGGACCTGCAACGCCGCTCGACGAGCTTGCGACGGGTACAGGCGCGTTGTCCTGGAAGCCGACGTCCTCGGTGCCGTTCCAGACGGACTCGGTGACGGCGACGTTTGATCCAGAGAAGGTCGTGATGTCGCTGACGGGCTGCGCCTCGACATAATGGTTGCGCTCGATGTCGTGTATATGAGCGCATTGCTGACTCCCGTACATCCTGTACATGGCTCGTCGGATGACTCCCGCCCGCTGCTTCTCAAGGAGCTCGTTGAAGTGTGCTCGAGTGAAAGGCAGGAGCTGCCACACAGGAATGTCTCGCGATGCGTAGAACATGGCGAACTTGTCACTGGTGGTGAAGCAGCCCCGATAAGGCGCGACGTGCCGAGTAGCCTGATATATATGCGCCCGGCGAGCAACCTCGTGTGACGAGACGGTGGGAATGTATGCGTCCAATCCCGCCTCGAGGTCGCCCGTCTTCTTCTCCAACTCCATCCAGCCCCGTATCTCGTTCAGACAGCGCTGCCACTCTGCGAAGTTGACGTGACAGTCCCACTTCTTTAACGACTGTCGTCTCAGGCTGCTTGTGAGCTCAACGAACTTGTCGTACCGCTCCGTTGGAATACGGGCCAACGCAGTCCTGCGGCCTGGCTTCTCCACGGCTGCCCGCCAAAGGGGTGTCGTCTCCAGCTCCGTCGTTTCGATACGATTTAGAAGCAGCGTGGGCAACTTGAAGAGCTCGCTGCCCGCTGGTCGGAGGTGCTCGTCTTCGAGACGATACCAACCCAAGTCTCCGAGCATGTCGGTGTGCCGGAGATTCCACCAGGCGCGGCCAATCTGCAGCGGAACTTGTGAGCCCACTGGCTTGAGCAGCGGCACGAACGCCATGTGCAGGTTGTTCTCGTCGTGCATCTGCGGCAGTTGGCTTGCCTCGTAGAGACCGAAGCGACCGTCGACGCAGCGCGTTGGGTCGACGACGGGGTAGTCTGGTATCTCGGGCACAACGTCTCGATTCGTCCGCACGATGTATCTGGCCTCCCGCAGGCTGGGCCAGGCGCAGAAATACGGCAGAGCGGTGAACGAGGGGTCCTCCCTGAACGAAGCCATCAGAGGCTCGTCTGCCAGTAGAAACATCTCGAGAACTCACGATTCATTCTCGTCGATGTCCATCTGGACGTCGACAGCCTGTGCCTGCGCGTTCGGATTCGACGCTGGCTGGCTGCGAGGTCGTCAGCATCAGATCGAGACGGCATACTCGAAAAACTCACGCATTGTCGACGTCCATGTCGACGTCTCGAGAGTCCACGTTCATTTTCGTTTGCCTGAGCGACTTGTAAATAAAAATTGACATGGTTTCGGTATAGATGGCTCACTGAAATACGAGTTCGAGAATATCTACTAGTGGATCTGTGGATGATTTCTATACTACGTCTAATATACGACAGGCTGAATACTTGGGACGATTCTGAGTGGTGGGAGGGGGTGGAGAGAGACGGACGGTACAGGCGGTGACTGTGCGATGCACGAACGAACGGGACGCTTGAGCGCTGATCGCGGCAAGCTCAACAGCCACGTTCACTGATGCGTGAGCGTGGCGCTGATTTATGTTCACTTGCGAGGGACAGACGGACTGGGGGTGCGCAGGCAGCGTGACTGTGTGATGCACGGACGAACTGGACGCTTGAGCGCTGATCGCGGCAAGCTCAACAGCCACGTTCACTGATGCGTGAGCGTGGCGCTGATTTATGTGGAGGTTCGAGGGAGAGACGGAATGGGGGTGCGCAGGCTGCGCAGTACAGGCGGCGATTGTCTGACGCTCAAAGACGCTGGTGTCACTGATGCGTGAACCAGGTCGATGGTGCAGGAGCTCCCAGTAGCGCGTCCAGCTACACGTTCGCTGACGCGCGAACGGTCCACTGGCGCGATACTCTGCGTCGACTGACTCGTCTACGCAGCGAAGGAGAGCTTGGAGAGCGCCCGGCGGCAGCCGGCGGCTGACTCGGGCACTTCGAACTCCGCTCAGCCAAATCGGTCGTCTAAGTTGTCGAATGGCCTTTCCTCAACGCAGAGGCCGAGAATAAATTTACAAAATTTCGAAAAAAAATGATAAAACTACAACAAGTTTAAATGAGCACACTGGAATAATATCTCATGAAATTTCCGCTGTGCCCTTCCTGTCTCACACTCCTGACTCAACCTCACGGCCTGAGATAGCATTATTTTAACTGAGAAACCCTCAATTTAACTCTCAAAGGGGTCTTGTAGATTAGTTAAGTCATCTTGAGCCCTGCATTGGCTGAGCTTTCATTTCCAGAGTTCGCGTTCCCGAACGGGACACGTCACGTGACGCTGTTGACGGTGACGCAATGAGCAGTGAGACGCGACTGCGACCGCACGTTGAGGATCCTGGCCCGGATACTTGCCGCAATATGTTCGGAATAATATCTTAAATACAATCCGTCGGTCGTGGGCGCGGGACGGACGCGTCGCGAGCGACGGACGCGTCTCGCACCGACGACGACGAAAAGGGTATTCAACCGCTGCTCTGGCTGCCGTTCGCGACCACCCTGAGCTGCCGCAACGGCGTCACTGGCTTATGCTAGGACCCTAGAGCTCCCTCAAGCCGCAGCGGCGAAGGTTGCTCCGGGGTATGCGGCCAGAGCAGAAGTTGAACACGCGGTTTAAAGTCCGCGCGTTCGCGGCTTCTGCGCGCCGGGTTGCACGCACCACGTGACCTGCATTCCCGATATGGCAACGATTCCGTGCCTGCACCGGTCCGCAAAACACGCGCCGCACATGATGTGCTGGCGTTGCTCTTATCGATCCTCGATCTCTCCCTAATAACCCACGTCGCAGCGAGCACATAAGCCGTGCTTTTTCCGCAGCCGATCTCGCGCACATCCGTCCTGCCCATGGCCGACACTCCAGGTGTGCAATTCATCGTTCTGGCCATTGCGACTCATCAACTCGTCGGTAGGACCATATCCCGAGAATGAGAGTATCCCGGTGGACTTCGCCGAGTTATTCCAGAGAATCGTGCAGCAGGCACAGCTCAGCGGTGGGGAAAAACTGCGAGATCTCTTTGGCATTCAACGCGACGGTACGGAGGAAGCTCTATCGGACGACGATGCTGGACAGGTCACTGAGCAACCTGTGACTCCGGTACAAGCTGCTGGGACTCTCGCGGCTGGCGAATCAGCTGCTGAGCCGCTCGCGGAAACTGGGACAAAAGCTAAAGGCCGCAAGCATAAGTCAGCATCGCCTGAACACTCACGCACTTGCTCTGACTTGCCACGAAGGAAATCCAGAGCACTAAATCCCGAGAAACTCGAGGCGAAGATGCTTACAAGCTGGCATCGTCTCAATAAGAAGATGCTAGAGACTGCGCTGAAGCCCGGGAATATACGTACGTACTGTTGAGAATACATGCCCTCACCAACTCCTCCGTACAGACCGCGTTCCCGAGCTCGACCTCGCCGCGCTCGTCGACAGGAATCAAGAGCGCAACAGCAAGCCTTACCCCGCCTTCGAATCTGTGACGGCCAGGGTCAGCGATGAGCCTTTTGTCCTCGTGGACAAGAAAGACGTACCTGCTGTCATCGTTTTCCCGAACTGGTTATCCAAAGCTAGTCATGTGCGTCCGCGCTGCTGCGGAAACTCCTACTCACGTGCGGAATAAACTCAGGACATCCTATTCAAGAGTCTCATGGACTTCGGGCGCAGTGTCGGTGTGAAAATTCGCGCTGGCGCAGATCAGAATGCGAGAGACGCGGAAGAATGCTATACTCGGCAGGAGCATCAAGACGAACTGCACGGCGTATTCCAGTTGGTATCCATCTGGAGGGCCCTCGGTCGATCGGTGAGCTCAGATGATCAGCCTAGAGTGTGTGTGCTCACCGGGTGAAGGCGAACAATGGCCCTGCGGGGCCCGCTCGCGATCTCTTCAAGAAAACAGACAACCTCAACGCGGGGCTCGCGTTGCTTCGAGAGCTGCGGCTCGTGACCATGCGACTCATGGACATGTTCCAGCTCATCGACCCCGAGCAGTACAACCTCTTCAACGATGCCTCGGAGAAGTTGAAAGCCATGTACCCCGCATATGCCGCGCTGGCCGCTGCCGACCCCTCCTTCCTCCACGGGAGAAGTCTCATCTACAATCGAGAGACCGGCGAACACACTGACCGCCGCGATATGAAGCTCGCATGGACGCCGATTCTCACAGTGGGTAAATACCGCGAAGGCACGCTTCGTGTCGCGGGTTCGGACATTAACTATCTCCCCGGAACACTTGCGTTCATTAGAGGGGGCATCTTGAAGCACTCTGTTCAATTCGCAGGCGGTCAGCGCATCGCGATTGCGCACTTCATGCACAAGAATGTCCTTGCGGAGGTCGGTGCAACGAAGGTCAAGCTTTTCACATACAAAGAAATGGCGGGCTATAAGCCGCCTTTCGACGAAGGCAACGGTGACTGCGATGAACCGATGAATTAGTTTCTGAAGAGCGCATGTATTCAACTCACCCTGGCAAGCATATATGCACTCATATCTCACCTTACTAATTTTCGGGCACTCATTCATCATGAACAAATGAAAGCATTAAGATTGGCGGTTAAGAGGGTCAAGGACAGGCTCATCGAGATTACAAAGTGATTAAAATAAATTAAGGGAAGGGTATTCAAGCCGAACGAGACTTCTTCGTCACCGGCTGGAGTTCCTGCTGCTCATCGACCTCGCCCTGCATGTCTCTCTTGCGCTTGTCCCTGCTCGACGGTGCCGCGGGTGCCTGCCTGGCACTGGCGACGTCGCGGCTCTTCGACGGGCCGGGAACGGGCACCGGGGTGGCGAACGGGTTAGGTTTGGGGCGGCCATTGCGGCTGGCCGAACCAGCCATTGGCCGCTGCATGATTGCCGTCCCGCTGGCGGCGCCACCGCGGAGGCCAGCGTTGGCGAGGGGAGTGGCAGCGGTGGCGGCGGCGGCGGCGGCGGCGGTGCTTCGCGGCACGGTGGCGGGGGCGACGGCGCGTTTGGTGCGTGGAGGGGGAGCGGTGGCGGTGGGCACGTGAGCGGGAGCGCCGGTGGCGGCGGGGTTGGTTCGTGGAGCGGCAGCGGCAGCGGTGCGGGCGGGAGCGGCAGCGGCGGCGGGGTTGGTTCGTGGAGCGGCAGCGGCAGCGGTGCGGGCGGGAGCGGCAGCGGCGGCGGGGTTGGTTCGTGGAGCGGCAGCGGCTGCGGTGCGGGCAGGAGCGGCAGCGGCGGCGGCGGTGTCGCCAGGTAGTATCTCCGGGATTCGGGTTCTCGGTTGGAGGATAGGATCTGGCAGCTCGGATCCGCTGTACGGCCTGCGCACAAGCCGGAGCTGTACGACGATGGACATGCCGTCACAGTCATGGCCATCCCGGCCCATGTCCATATCGTCGCCTTCCTTCAGGTGCGCATAGCGAGGAATATCCTCACCGTAACTTGGGTGCACCTGCAACACCTCGACGAACAAGTTTTTCTCCCAGTCGTTCAGGAGAGAGAGCACGGTGGGCGGCAGCTCGTCGTAGCTCAACCACCGGTTGAAGCGCGGCGTGTTCACGATGATCGTCTCGCCAGTCTGATTGACTTTAGTCTCGCGCAACATAAGAAAAGCGCGGCGGATAATACGCACCACCATCTGACAATAAAACTGCCACTCGCCGTTGGGGCGGGTCGGTTTGTCCGGTAGAGAGTAGAGCGGAAGCTTGGGGGGCACCCTAGGCGATCAGTTTGTGACCCCTCAGGCCTCTAGCCGAGACCACTGATGTGGGGCCAGAGGGGTCACAAACAAACACGCACTGAGCACAGCCACCATCATCGGCCGCCTCTGAAACCAAATCCCCACCTGGCCAGGTTGTTGCTGGCGCATTCCAGCGCATTTTGGCAACAAATGTGACATTCTACAACACTAATATACACTCAGAGGGACGCATGGTGCATTCTCAGACGTCCTAGACGTTGTGGGCTTTCCAGCGGCGGCCGCGGTATTTGCACAGCCACCGGCCACACACAGCAGCAGCAGTTCCAGCGGCGGCCGCGGTTTTTGCACAGCCACCAGTTTTGCGCAGCAGCATGGGTTCCAGCGGCGGCCGCGGTTTTTGCACAGCCACGGATTGCACTGGTGGATTGCTTTCCAGTGGCGGCCGAGGGAAAGCACAGCCACAGTGTCCCAACTGCAGCCAGCAGCGACGAGCTGCGCATTGCAGTGGCAATTATACATGCTTCCTGTGCTTCAGAATGTTTGTTGCAACTCGGAAACGCAGGGAAACACAGTATATTGTCGATGACAGTGCTCTGGGACGCTGGTACAGTGTGCAGGTGCAGGCAGTCAATTGCGCGGCGGCCGAGGGAACACACAAACAATGCCAAACAATGCACACATCGCAACCGCGGCGGCCGAGGGAAAGCAGTCTCGAGTTCTCCTGACTTGCCTCTCATTCTGCAGCACAAAACACACATCCTAGGGCACTATCTGAGTGTTAGGGATGTTGTAATTGCGCAGAACACGCAGCAAAAAGTCATATGTTCGAGTTGAGTGCTCCAGTGGCAGCCTCTGATGAGCTCTGGGGATTGCCCTGCATCAAACGACACCAAACACTTCCCGCGGCGGCCGCGGAAATGCGTCAAAGAGGATTGCCCAGTCTCTGGGGCTTGAGCCAGGTGCCCGGAGATAAGGGTCCGAGCTTTCTCTAACCTAAGTGCATGTTCAAAGTCATTCCCTGCGCAATCTGAGCATGTAGTTATGTTCCTTTATGTTTTCTCAGCAATAATATGCTGTTTCCGAGCCCTTGGAACTCTGTGTTGAGATGCTATGCAGGGTTCAAGACCCAGAAATGCGAAGTCAATGGAACATGGAATACCTCTCCATCCCCTTAGCTCAAATAGTAAAAATACCTTGGTTTACATCAATAGTAGATATACAGGTCACATCAGGGCGAAATATCCACTCTGCAGCTCTGGATGCAAGTGTTGTTCCCAGTGATGGGGAGGTACTTGCACCCAGAGACAGCCAATGCAGGTCTTGGTCTACAAAGCTAGAACTACAGTCGGTAAGCTCATAGAAAGTATTATTTGATTTGTGCCTGGCGAGAGAGGCAGGGAATAGCACCCTGGAAGCGAGGCAACAGTAGGTCAGGGTCTCATTCAAATGCATGAATTGCCCACCATTCCTCGCATTCCAGCTCCCAATTTCAGTCAGTTCCTAGTTATTAGTCCTAAATCTAACTTTTTCAACAAAAACTGGAGTCAGTAGAAACTTGGAGTAGGTTCTCAGTGCAAACTCTGGTCAGACTCTCACAAAGCTGACAACATGTAATCTCAGGAGAAACTGATGCAGGGCCAGCCTAATTTCATTTGGAGGTCCTAGGACAAGGTAATATGAGTTGAATATGACCCAAATAAATGCCTGAAATGCGAGGGATGGTGGTGAATTCATGCATCTGTATGAGACCCTGACCTCCTGTTTCCACGCTTTTTCCATGCAGACCGTGACATATCTGACTAGGCACATGGCCGGAATAGGAGTTTGTGAGTATGAACTGAGTATCCCCAGCGCCTCAGAGCTTCCCCTGGGCTGTATGGCTCTGGGTGCAAATGGTCCCCCACCAGGAGAAAGCACCATGCACCCTGAGTTTGAGAGCGCAGCTACACAAATGGCGTAAGTTGGAGCACGTTTGGGGCACGAAGGCGACGGTTTTTTAATATGAGTGCGAAGGGTGTTCACTGGTATCTCAGTTTCTATTCACCTCGCATTTCTGGGTCTTGAACCCTGCATAGCATCTCAACACAGAGTTCCAAGGGCTCGGAAACAGCATATTATTGCTGAGAAAACATAAAGGAACATAACTACATGCTCAGATTGCGCAGGGAATGACTTTGAACATGCACTTAGGTTAGAGAAAGCTCGGACCCTTATCTCCGGGCACCTGGCTCAAGCCCCAGAGACTGGGCAATCCTCTTTGACGCATTTCCGCGGCCGCCGCGGGAAGTGTTTGGTGTCGTTTGATGCAGGGCAATCCCCAGAGCTCATCAGAGGCTGCCACTGGAGCACTCAACTCGAACATATGACTTTTTGCTGCGTGTTCTGCGCAATTACAACATCCCTAACACTCAGATAGTGCCCTAGGATGTGTGTTTTGTGCTGCAGAATGAGAGGCAAGTCAGGAGAACTCGAGACTGCTTTCCCTCGGCCGCCGCGGTTGCGATGTGTGCATTGTTTGGCATTGTTTGTGTGTTCCCTCGGCCGCCGCGCAATTGACTGCCTGCACCTGCACACTGTACCCAGCGTCCCAGAGCACTGTCATCGACAATATACTGTGTTTCCCTGCGTTTCCGAGTTGCAACAAACATTCTGAAGCACAGGAAGCATGTATAATTGCCACTGCAATGCGCAGCTCGTCGCTGCTGGCTGCAGTTGGGACACTGTGGCTGTGCTTTCCCGCGGCCGCCGATGAAATGAGAGCAACAGCGCAGAGGCCACCTGGTGCGTTGTCCTGCGATCCAACACATCCCAGACAACGCTGGTCAGTGTTCTTGAGCATGCTGCAGAGCAGGAACTGCAATTGGGCTCGCCGCTGCCGCTGCGCATTCGACGCTGCTGCAGGCGCTGAGGAGCGCAACCACCAACCTCTAGGATGTCAGTTTTGGTGACTTCTCGGGCTCATGCAGCATGTATTGACTGTCCTAACACGCTGCTGCGGCGCCGTTGCGCTCTGAGCGCTGTAATGCGCTGCTCGCCGCTGCTGGCAACGACAGCAGGATTGTGGCTGTGCTTTCCCTCGGCCGCCACTGGAAAGCAATCCACCAGTGCAATCCGTGGCTGTGCAAAAACCGCGGCCACCGCTGGAACCCATGCTGCTGCGCAAAACTGGTGGCTGTGCAAAAACCGCGGCCGCCGCTGGAACTGCTGCTGCTGTGTGTGGCCGGTGGCTGTGCAAATACCGCGGCCGCCGCTGGAAAGCCCACAACGTCTAGGACGTCTGAGAATGCACCATGCGTCCCTCTGAGTGTATATTAGTGTTGTAGAATGTCACATTTGTTGCCAAAATGCGCTGGAATGCGCCAGCAACAACCTGGCCAGGTGGGGATTTGGTTTCAGAGGCGGCCGATGATGGTGGCTGTGCTCAGTGCGTGTTTGTTTGTGACCCCTCTGGCCCCACATCAGTGGTCTCGGCTAGAGGCCTGAGGGGTCACA
Source organism: Auricularia heimuer (assembly GCA_002287115.1). Classification (NCBI taxonomy): domain Eukaryota; kingdom Fungi; phylum Basidiomycota; class Agaricomycetes; order Auriculariales; family Auriculariaceae; genus Auricularia; species Auricularia heimuer. The sequence goes on along the minus strand of NEKD01000021.1, from coordinate 74,529 downwards.
AACTGATCGCCTAGGGTGTTGGGGGGCATGGAAAGAGGATTAAAGAGCGGGGTAATGTCAAGTCTGTAACTGCGAGACCCAGACGCTTAAGTACGTCGCTGCGCGGTCCCACGATCTGGACCCAAGAATATTCCGATTGGATAGAGGACTTGAAACGTGAAAGAGCTTCCCTCGCGTGGATCGCAGGCCATCACCGCATGACCTTCACCTTTTACTCATTTCTTTGAGGACGCGCCACCCAGATTTTATCCCTTGCTGCGCGAACGCGACGACGGCCAGCAAATCCCATGTCACCCCGGACTACTCGCAGCGGCCGGAGCGCGATCGTTCAGCAAGCTCCAGCGCAGGAGACGATCAAGAGGGCCTGCAAGCGTTGCTCTGCCGCACAAGGCACGAAGGTCAGAGCCCATGGAAGAGCCCGTTGCCCGGTACGACGCTCGCGGTACGCGCTGCCCACAAATGCTGAGCAATTTCTTAGCTCGCGGCCGATGAAGCCGCGAACCATCTCGAGCGGAAGCAGGAGTACATGGAGGCTACGCGTGCTCAAAGAGACAAGCTCGTTGCCAGCCGTCGCACGAAGGTCGACGAGCAGGCTTCGGATTCTGACGCCGAGCACGAGGGCGACACAACGCTCGACGAGAGCGAGAACGATGGCGACGTGACCCGAAGCACCGCCGCTACCTCCCTCATGGACGACGAGCAAGAGCAAGACGTTGCTCCCGCCTACGACGACAACGAGCACGAGCAAGAGCAAGACGTCGCGGACGAGCAAGAGCAAGATGTCGCTCGCGCCTACGACGACGACGAGCACGAGCAAGAGCAAGATGTCGAGGACGAGCAAGAGCAAGACGTCGCGGACGAGCAAGAGCAAGATGTCGCTCGCGCCTACGACGACGAGGGCTTGCAGGACGACGGCGCAAGCGTCAGCTACGCCGGCAGGAGGCTCGACGACGACAACTTCTTCAATAGCGAGGATGGGCTGTATGCCGCGCCGCTGATGCATGAGCCGCAGAACTTCGACAACGCCGATGCCGTTGCCTCTCAAATCGACGAGTTCACCGAGCAGGCCGCGCACGAGTCTCAAATCGAGGACGCGGAGAACCAGGGCGACGACAATCAGACCTCTGATGAGGACGAGGACGACAACCCGTACACCGAAGCCAAAATCAAGAAGATGGCTATTCACGAGCTCGGGTCGGCGCTCGCGTACATCTGGAACTCCAGCAAGGACCGCAAGTCCAAGATGAACGAGGCCGTGCAGCATATTGTACAGGTGCGGGAGGACGTCGACACGAGCTCGTGCACGATACCAAACCTGTGGAAAGGCACGAGTACGGCGGGGGACTTCATTACAAGTAAAGTCCTTGCGCATATACCGTGCTTCATTAACGTGCCGCTCGCAGGTATAAGTCACGCCTCGGACGCCACTCGCCAGAGTCGGGTCCTCACACAGTGGTCGAAGAACGCCACGAGCACCAACAGGTGGCACGACACCCTCCCCAACTTCGGCAGTGTTTGCCTGAAGGTGAGCCCTGTCCGCGCCGATGTGCTGTCCGCTGCTGACGCGCGCACCTCGCAGATGGAGAAGCTTGCCGACTGGTGCCCGTCGTGGGCGTTCATCGCCTTCCTGCCCAAGGACGGCAGCGGGCAAATGTACACTTGGGTCTCTGAGTCGATCGCGGACGAGAAACCCGAGCTGGCGGAGGCCATGCGCAGCACGATGTTCGAGCAGCTGTACAACCTCCGCAAGCAGCGGGCTGCTGAGGACATGAAAGCCCGCGCCGATCTGACGGCGAGGGCTGAGGCCGCCGAGGCATGGATGATGGAACAGCAAGCAAAGTTCGACGCGATGGAGGAGCGGCTGGAGCAGGCAGAGCAGGCTCGCAAGGAGCTCGAGGAGGCCGCGCAGTACTGGCGGGAGAAGGCGCAGAAGCGTTCGAAGTAGCAGTATCGCAGTACAGATACCTCGATACCCCCCCACATTCCTTTCTTTTTTCCTGGTCTCCTCGTCACACATCCGTCCGTCCGATTAATATCAGTCACTCGTTATCGCACTTGCCCACCGCTCCAGGAAATGCAAACAACAAATCATTTCATTGCACCACATAACAGGAAAAGTAGATCAGAGAGCCTGCTCCGCCGTGTCCCAGTGCTGCATATATGCATGTATGCTGATAAGCGAGCATATAGCGCGCGGTGGTACTTCGTCAACGCCGTTCCGTTCCTGGACGTCTGAACAACACAGAACATAAGAAAATAGCACCTGATGCTCTTCAGGGAAGGGATCTTCCAATGCTCGAGCATATCTTCTGACTGTGGGCGCAACACTGATTTCGTCGGGGGAATGGATGCGAGGAACGGGAATGAGATGTCCAGGGACGCCAAGGAGGGTATATTGACGCATATACCCTCCTTTGACCGCCCACGCTCACTGATGCGTGAGCGTGTATGCGGGTGGCGTCCTTGTGCGAGCCGGCGATAGCGTCGGGGGGAATGCATGCGAGAAACGGGAAGAAGATATCCAGGGACACCAAGGAGGGTATATTGACGCATATACCCTCCTCTGATCGCCCACGCTCACTGACGCGTGAGCGTGTATGCGGGTGGCGTCCTTGGGCGAGCGGGCGACTGCGTCTGGGGGTCTTGGGGAATGGCTGCGAGGAACGACAAGAAAATGTACAGGAGCACTCTGAGGGACGCCAAGGAGGATACATTGACGCATGTACCCTCCTCTGACCGCCCACGCTCACTGGCGCGTGAGCGTGTATGCGGGTGGCCGTGCAGGTACGCCTAAGCGAAGAACCTGTCCCCATCATCTCGCCTATGAGGAGAACGCCGAGAAGCCGCTCACTGACGCGTGAGCGGCCTCGTCACAGGCCCGCAGTTAAGCGGGCCTGGCCGTGCTGTCGGACGGACACTGACCCGTGGCGTCGACAGCAGCGGGCGGGCGGTGAGTCTGGGTCGGAGTTCGAACGGACTTTGGTCTTTCATCCGCCCTCCCCCTCCTCCGCACACCCCCATCCCCGTCACCCACCCGCCTTCCCCTTCCCTCCTCCCTCCCTCCGCTCCGCCGGTGGCAACGCGTCAGTTGCCATCCAGAGCTCAGGTCGTTGGTGAGCGTGGACACGCGTCAGTGTCTGCGCTCTCTTCGGCCGTCCCTCCTGCCCCACTGAATACATCGTATAACCCCCTAGTGCCAGGCATAAATTTTCTTTATACTCTACCTTTGCCCATTCCCCTCCGTGGTAGTCAACGCGTCAGTTGTCTGCCCGGAGAATTGTCGAGCACGCGTCAGTGTCCGTACGCCCCACCATCCTCAAATTAAATAATAAAACCTTGCCCGTTGCTTTCCTTAGCAGACATAATCTCTGATTAATAATTTCTCTGTGTCCATTCCCCTCCGTGGCAGTCAACGCGTCAGTTGTCTGCCCGGAGAATCGTCGAGCACGCGTCAGTGTCCGTACGCCCACCATCCTCAAATTAAATAATAAAACCTTGCCCATTGCTCTCCATAGCAGCCATAATCTCTGATTAATAATTTCTCTGTGTCCATTCCCCTCAGTGGCAGTCAACGTGTCAGTTGTCTGCCCGGAGAATCGTCGAGCACGCGTCAGTGTCCGTACGCCCCACCATCCTCAAATTAAATAATAAAACCTTGCCCGTTGCTCTCCATAGCAGCCATAATCTCTGATTAATAATTTCTCTGTGTCCATTCCCCTCAGTGGCAGTCAACGTGTCAGTTGTCTGCCCGGAGAATCGTCGAGCACGCGTCAGTGTCCGTACGCCCCACCATCCTCAAATTAAATAATAAAACCTTGCCCATTGCTCTCCATAGCAGCCATAATCTCTGATTAATAATTTCTCTGTGTCCATTCCCCTCAGTGGCAGTCAACGCGTCAGTTGTCTGCCCGGAGAATCGTCGAGCACGCGTCAGTGTTCGTACGTCCCAAATCCAGATCCTCATGGCACGCGATATCTTCGTCGAGCCCACCTATGTGCGGCGGCGAGGAAAGAATAAGACCTCGCAGCCCACGAGCTCGTCAAGCGCTGCTCGCAAACGCAATTCCACGAAGGCGACAGCGGCGGGCAAGCGGGCAGCACCTGCTCTCGACGTCGACCGTCCCGTGAAGCGGCGCAGGATCTTGGCGTCCCAGCGCGCTCCAGAGAGCGTTTATGAAGCCTACCGGAAGCGGTCGATTCGCGTCGACTCGCCTTCTTCCACATCGATCCCTCAACCTGGGTCGCCGAGATATGCGACCTCGACACGTTGGCTGCGCAAGGCAGTTGCGTCAACGGCTGGGCTGTCCTGCGCAGCGAAGTCGACGAAGCAGAAGCCGTGTCGTATAACTGCACCTGCCCCGACTACCTTCGCAACTCGGACGTCGACCAACGATACTGTCTTCACACTATGCTGCTTTCGTCGGACCATCGGCCGCCGTTCAAGTTGTTCACCGAGAAAGGTACGTTGACTATCTGTAGTGTCGTCGAGCCTCGCACTGACTGCTGTAGACGATCCCTCCTCCGTCTTGTTCGAACATATTCCAGCTACACCCCAAGCACCCGCCCTTTCGTTCTTCGTCTCCTTCGTCCCAGGGCACAGCAGACAAATCGTCCAACATTGCGGGCGATCCTCGAACCAGGGTCACTGGACTTGCGGCAAGCATCGCGACAACAACTGCGTGCACATCAAAGCCGCTCGTGCCCGCGACGCGTTGAAGTTACTGCTCGAGGAGGCGGAAGTCGATGAACACGAGGTGACGATCTAGCTGAGAGAGCGCGACTACGAGGTGAGCTCGCGTGTTCGATGCTTGGCCGGCCGAATGCTAATGGCCCTGCAGCCGAAGCCAAGAGTCTGAGGGATTACGATGATGAGCGGAGCGTATCCCGCCTCAACGTCGGCCCACCGGCGTGGGCGCGCATTGCCTCAGATTCTGACGAGGATGCACCCACGTTCGCTCTCGTTGATCCTATCCCGGACTACTTCTGCCTCGGCGAAGATCCTCGTTGCCGCTGTGGGAGTGGTCCGAAGGAATCGGCGCCGGTCAAGGTCATCGACTGCATCGTATTCGGACTCTCGTCCGCGTGCGCTGCCCAAATCGAAGTCCAAGTCTGCAGCACCTGCGAGCCCCAAAGCCATCAGAATGCCGGGCCAGACCTGCGCGAGTTCGGTATCTTCAACTTCAATAATTCCCGCCTGTACACGCACGAGCTTCTCGACAAGTACACTAGCCTCATGACGCTCGCCGAGGTTCCCTTCCACGCGTTCCATATATCCGTTTGTCGAGATTATACCAAGTCGTCAATTCCCTTCGTCTGCGAGCGGACGTTCCGAACAGCATATTTTCGTTCTCCAGACTCCAGAAGCTGGACGTTAGCTTCGTCTGCGACATCTGCGGTGAAGAACCCGAGGTCGTCGTGTGTGATGGCGTGACTGCTGGCTTCAGAGCCGACTTGGTGACGGAGTCTCTGCGACCTCCTACGACCATCGATGCGCACGCGTCATCGATACTCAGCGTGAAACCGATGCCGGGGGAGACGTCGTTGGTGAACGGCGATGTCAGAAAGCGCGCCCAACAGGCAGTTCGATGGCGCCTGAAGTTGCGGCAGGGAAAGACGCCTCTCGCTCCGGGCGACGATTCGGAGGAGTCCCTTGACGAAGATGTCGATGCTGAGGGAGCGGAGCGCGTGGCGAATAAACGACGCAACAAGAGAGATGCGGAAGATAAGGCCATGAGAAAGAAGTTGCCTGGGATTGTGGACGAACTCGCGAAGCAGAGCCGTGAATTAGCACAGATGTTCGGCATATATGTAGCGACCGATTTGAAGAGCCTCGACAGCACTGTCTTAAAGAATTACTTGCATCTATTGGAGCAGGTGGGTTCGTTTCCTTTCCAGGGTAATGTTGTCTCTAACGTCGTATTTAGCTGCTGGCATATGAGTCGGTGCTACAGTTCGCAAACAAATCGGCGTGGCCCTTTCTTGACATGCTCAAGGACGGCGACGCGGAGGGCATCCTGCCGCTACTCTCACTCGTTCCCGCCCTCGCCGTCGTCGCTCGGTATGAAGTGAAGACGACGAAACAAATCAGCTCTACACTTCAAAGCGTCGCGGGATTTGTTCTTGACCGTTCGCAAACGGTCTTCGCGTCGCTTTCGCACCACGACCCGGATGAACACCTGATCGAAGAGCATGAGGATTGGCGCGAGGTTCGTTTTTATAATGATCCCGGACAGTGACAAAGTTAACACGCATTTCAGACTGGCACCTTCTACGGACGGCCCCGCATTCGAAACAGATCGGTGTACCCCAACATTCCCGGAGACGGCGCAACCGATCGCGCGACGGTCACGGCGTCGGGCGGGAAGATGGCGTGCTCCAAGTTTTATCAGACCTATGGCAAGAAAGGCTTAACGGGCGGCTTAATGGCCATCTGGTGCCCGCACAGTGTCTGCTACGGGTTTCACTGCATCCCGAAAGGCGAGGGGCGGAACGACGTCTTTTCCGCGCTGTACACTCACTGGGTCCGGCCACCCAAAGTCGTCGTGTACGACTTCGCCTGCGCGCTGTCCCCATACTGCATGATTCGGGAACCCATCTACTTCGGCGACACCCTTTTCGTCATCGATGGCTTCCATGAGCACGACCACTCCCGCTGCTCGCCGGCCTGTTTCCTCAGCGCGTATCTGGAATGGTCTGAAAAGTATCGGAACATCAACTCGAGCGCCGGCGAATGTGGGAACTCCAGTCTGCTCAAGATCCGCAAGTCGCTCAGTTACATGGGTCAACGGCACGGCATCGTTCTCGTTTACACATTCCTTGCCATTTGGAACCGCATGCGGCAGAAATCGAGAGAGGCAGCTGATTAATCACATGGCTTGAGACCCTGTCGATCGGGCGATCATGGATAATCCTGGATAATCCCAAGTGCCTGAACTTCCGTCTGCATTACTGGTGCGTCACGGTATCGCCCGATTATCTCATTTGTAATATCTGATGCAAACATGCCACTGCAGTTATTTTCATATTTCCCATGTGACGATCTTGTAATTACGGACGGTGTAGCGAATTTGCAACGAGCAAGAACGGTCGAGTTTACGAGCAAGAACGGTCGAGTTTCCGTCATCCTCGACGGTTTACAAACCCGACAAACAGCAAGAAATTAAGAAAGTGTACCTTCGATGTGAAGCTCGATCGGTGTGAAGGGGCTCGACGATCGCTACGCGCGACTCCATGAATTTGTACGCGCCAGCTCGGGGCACGACGCTCGCGTAGCTCTCGCTCAAGCCGCGCCCGCCCACCGCCAGCCGCGCTTGGACTTCTCATTCCCGAACGCCGCGCCGTACGTACGTACGCCACGGACGAGCTCCTTCACGCCATGCTGCTCTAGCCCGCCCGGCTCATCCGAGCGTCGCTTGCGCTCAACGTCGAGCCCGTCGCGCGAACGCCGTCACGTTGGACGGCGTACACGCGACGGCGTACGCGCGCTGGCGCAAGCCGACCCTCTTGCCGCACAGATGCACACTCACGGCGACATACCGCGCACCGTGCGCGATTTTGCGTACGGCGCAGCACCCGACGTCGAGCTCGAGCGTCTCGTTCCCGGGCTCGACGTCCCGTCGTCCGCCTTGCGCGCGTCAGCGCAAGGCGTGACGCACTCCTACCGCTCGCCCTCAACGTCGAGCCCGTCGCGCGAACGCCGTCACGTTGGACGGCGTACGCGCGACGGCGTACGCGCGCCGGCGCAAGCCGACCCTCTTGCCGCACACATGCACACTCACGGCGACGTCGCGTCACCCGCCTTGCGCGCGTCAGCGCAAGGCGTGACGCTCGTCCACCGCTCGCCCGCCTTCGGCGTCGAGCCCGGCAACGGGCTCGACGTCGCGTCACCCGCCTTGCGCGCGTCAGCGCAAGGCGTGACGCTCGTCCACCGCTCGCCCGCCTTCGACGTCGAGCCCGTTGCCGGGCTCGACGTCGCGTCACCCGCCTTGCGCGCGTCAGCGCAAGGCGAGATGCTCGCCCACCGCTCGCCCTCCCTAAACGCGCAGCGCGCCTCGCACGACGCGCTGCCCGTGCTGCCCTTGCGCGCCGTCGCGCCCGTCTCGCGCTTCGACCACGCGCGCGCCGACCAGCCAAACGGGCAGCGCGCTTCGCGCGACGCGCTGCCCGTCTCGCGCTTCGACCACGAGCGCGCCGACCAGCCAAACGGGCAGCGCGCTTCGCGCGACGCGCTGCCCGTCTCGCGCTTCGACCACGAGCGCGCCGACCAGCCAAACGGGCAGCGCGCTTCGCGCGACGCGCTGCCCGTGCTGGCCGTCTCCCGCTCGCGCTCGCGCTCGCGCTTCGACCACGCGCGCGCCGACCAGCCAAACGGGCAGCGCGCCTCGCGACCATCTCGCGCTTCGACCACGCGCGCGCCGACCAGCCAAACGGGCAGCGCGCCTCGCGCGACGCGCTGCCCATCTCGCGCTTCGACCACGAGCGCGCCGACCAGCCAAACGGGCAGCGCGCTTCGCGCGACGCGCTGCCCGTGCTGGCCGTCTCCCGCTCGCGCTCGCGCTCGCGCTTCGACCACGCGCGCGCCGACCAGCCAAACGGGCAGCGCGCTTCGCGCGACGCGCTGCCCGTGCTGGCCGTCTCCCGCTCGCGCTCGCGCTCGCGCTTCGACCACGCGCGCGCCGACCAGCCAAACGGGCAGCGCGCCTCGCGCGACGCGCTGCCCGTCTCGCGCTTCGACCACGAGCGCGCCGACCAGCCAAACGGGCAGCGCGCCTCGCGCGACGCGCTGCCCGTGCTGGCCGTCTCCCGCTCGCGCTCGCGCTCGCGCGCCGTCGCGCCCGTCTCGCGCTTCGACCACGCGCGCGCCGACCAGCCAAACGGGCAGCGCGCTTCGCGCGACGCGCTGCCCGTGCTGGCCGTCTCCCGCTCGCGCTCGCGCTCGCGCTTCGACCACGCGCGCGCCGACCAGCCAAACGGGCAGCGCGCTTCGCGCGACGCGCTGCCCATCTCGCGCTTCGACCACGAGCGCGCCGACCAGCCAAACGGGCAGCGCGCCTCGCGCAACGCGCTGCCCGTCCTGCCCTTGCGCGCCGTCGCGCCCGCCGTCTCGCGCTTTGACCACGCGCCCGTCGTCGCGAGCAGGCAGTGGGAAGCCGACCTCCATGCCGGCAGCACGACGCTCGCCACGCGCTGGGTCGCGCACGGCGGCACGCACCCGTTCTCGTCCGCCCGCCACTCGCCATGGACGACAGCACAGCGAGCGCGCTGTTCGCCCCTGAGGCTGCTGCTGCGCGCTGGTCCGCGGCCTTGGATGACGCGTTGCGCGCTCGAATCGACGAGTCGAGCGCCGAGGCTGCGATGATGGACGCCACAGCCACGCACGATCCAGTGCGCGGCTGCGCGCCGTTCCCAGGCTTTGCGGTGCCGCCCGTCCTGGAGCCAGTCGACTTCTCGCTGTCATTTCCCCCGTTCTCGACTCCCCGATGCTCAACGCAGGCTCTGCAATGCCGGCCCTCGAACCAACGGACTTCGTGCGGCCGTTCACCGCGCTCGACCTCCCGATGCTCGACACCGTGGTTGCGCACGAATCTGCGCAAGAGAACATTGCTGCGCGTCACGCGCTCGCAGCTGGGACTTATGCCCCGGATGACTGGGCCGATAAGGGACTTGACTTTATGAAGATTGTCCGGAGGCCGTATGCCCGTCTCAGCGCCAAAACGGCCCTGGCTCGCGCAGTGGGAGTTGGGAATGCTGGAAGTCGGGTGCTCAAGGAGCTCTAGAATCAGGAGCTCTGCATTTCTTGGGTGCTTGGGAGTATTGGGAGTACTGGGTGCTTGGGAGTTTGGGAGTACTGACTTAGGTAGATTTTGGGAGTTTGGGAGGAGTACTGACTTAGGTAGATTTTGGGAGTTTGGGAGGAGTACTGACTTAGGTAGATTTAGAAGGCCTGGAGAAGGCAAAATGAGTCAATTGGACTCTGGGAGTAGTGGGAGTTAGGAGTAGTATTATGTACATAGGGAGTAGGAGTAGAGAAATTCAGGAGTATTCCTGAGAAAACTGGGAGCAGCAAACCAGAAAAGAACTCAAGGCCATAACCCATTTTAAGCGCCGGAAGCCGCAGTAGCGCTTGCCAACTCTTTGATGAACAGCCTGCAGCACTTAAGCCAGGAAAAGAGGGAGCTCACAGCCTGAAAACGGACTATTAAGGCTGTAATGCCAGGCCAAGAAGAAAAATATGGGAACTAAAAGGAAACCGGGTGTATCTTGATAGAGTACAACCCCGAAGAACCAGTGCTTCCACAAGTGACTGAGGGGAGGCCGTATCTGAACACATGAACTGAAGCCTTTGTTCAGCGGGATCGGAACATCGAAGATACTCATGCACGGCTGTCAGCCCTCATAGCTGCAAACATGACGTAGACCAAGATAGATGACAGCATGTGAGCAGAGCAGGAACCAGACAAGGAGTGCCAGCAGACTAGTCCAACGCGCTCTGCAGAATGTGCATCAAGGGTAGAGGCAGCGACGGCAGCACCGGCGGCACTGGCGCCGGCAGCGGCGGTGGCGGCAGCACTGGTGGCAGCGGCGGTGGCAACTGCGCCCAATGGATTACAGAGCAGAATACCCGACGCGGGGCGGTCTTACAACGGACCGTTGCGAGTAGCAGGGTGCCAGTCCATGTCAACGCGATTTGGAGCAAGTAATGCGACAGCGGCGGCGGCTTGGCCGTGGCAAACCGCTTGCAGAGCTCGATATACTGCGCGGCGGTCGTGATACTGGCGACTCGCGCCATAAACCAGGCCAGCAGAACAACTTAGCAATTGCGAAGCAGTGGGAGAGAGAAGGACGTATCGCTGTTTCAAACAGCGGCAGATCGGCGCTCCGTCAACGCGTCAACACGGTTCTGCTGCGGACCCACGGACTGTACAGCAATCATTTGATTCCGCGAACTCGCGACGAGTCGGACGACAGTACAATTTTGGTACATCTTGATCCAACTGAGGCATCCGAGATCTCCGGCGTCCCCGCCGAGATGATGGTCCCCGGCCTGGGACCTCGCGCCAAGCTGGTCGGAATGATGGTCCCGTGAAAATGCGACCAAGCCGCCAATCCGGCTTCGGATGATGGTCCCACGGCCCGGAGGTCGACGCCAAAATGCGTCGTTCCGATGGTCCCACGGATCGGACCTATATGGGACTTTTCGGGGGCCTGGTGGGAACCACCTCGCATGAGCGCCGCTACCGCATCTGCCATTGGGATGGCATTTTCTTACTGAGCCGTCTTTCTCATTGCACATCTTCTCGATTACCTATCATCATTGGTCATATATAAGGTAGCGGGCTGTGCCCTGAAAGGGCCCTTGGGGCGTTATGTCCTTGAGCGCTGGGAACGCCGCGTCGCAGAACAGGAAGGCGTGCATGAATTCATTGTCCCGGCGGAGATACGTCAGCCGCGCAATCACGTCAGATTCAAGAGTCGTAGCTGATCAGTGAGTGTTCTGGCATCCCAGGTTACAATAGCTGGCAATCGCGACGGCCGGGAACTTACGCATGTCAAGGTTCGAGCTCCGCAGCCGCGTTTTGCTCTTGACGATGTCGCAGTGTTCTGCGCTGCTGCAACATTTATTGACCATAATCCACGAGGATCTGAACGACGAACGCGCAGACGGCGAGTATTTGACGAAGTGAGCAGCTTGAAGCCCAACGCGCGAGCTGAAGTGCCTGAACCGATATTCCGAGTGATACCGTCGAAAAGCTCTGCGACAGCGTCATGGAGCAGTGCGCTGCCGCTGTGGCGAAAGTCAAGAAGGCGCACAACGCTGGACTCCCGCATGCGAGACTTCCTCCGGAGATTTGGTGCCACGTTTGGTCCCTGGTTCCCGCGCAGGATCTCATCGAGGCCACCCACGTCTGTCACGCCTGGCGCGCCATTGCCCTAGACTACGCTCCCTTCTGGAAAAACGTGCGCTTCTTCACTACGGTGCATGAGCGCGGCTCGAGCTGCGACGACGGGCTGTGCGATTGTCAGGAGGCTATCGCCTGGGAGCAGTGGGAAGGCGATACACCAGGGCCGATGCATAATCTGGACAAAGTCGAGACGTTTCTTGCGCGCAGCAAAGGTGCTCCCATCTCGATGAAGGTCTGCATCTATCCCGTCTTCTCCGAACACCGCCTGGCGACCGAACTGGCCGAGCTCGTCAAGCCGCACGCAGCTCGGATTGCATCTCTCGTCTGCGTTTTCGGCGACGTTTCATTTTTCGTCGATTTCATGCAGGAGATCAAAGACTTCCCCTCTTTGGACGTTCTGCACATGCAGCGAATTACTTATCTAGAAGACGAGCACAACACCTGGCCCATGGCCAAGCTGGAGCTCGAGCATCTCGAGGTCCCACGGCTTCGCGAGTTCCAAGGCTATGGCTCCTTCTGGTGGGACATCCCCCATTCACCGGAAGCTCGATCACTAGGTGCTTTAGAGCACCTCTTTTGCAACTTTTCGGATGCGCGATCGATCTACGACTGCCTGCGCGCGTGCCCTGATCTCCTCGTCCTGAATGCTGAGCTGGACGATCATTAGGCAGGCCCCCCGCCCCCCGTGCCGCTGGACGAGGCGACGCTCGCTCCGCGCCTACGGGAGCTCGTCATGGACCTCATGACGCCTCTCTGGGAGCCGGCTGTGCGACCCATTATGCGACGCTCGGCGCTCAGGAGTCTTGCTCTGCAGTACAGCGAATATGACGCCAAGACGATATTCGAGTCTCTGCATCATCTTGAAGGCGGCGTGGATCTCAGCATCATGGGCGGCCTGTCGCGGAACGACCCCGTCAAGCTCGAAGCGAAGGACGAGCATTCTAAATCGCGGTGCATCGAATTCATCATTGACACGGTCGACGCGCAGCCCGCTCTCATCGCGCTTTGGCATGTCTGGACCCTCCTTCCCGCACAACATTTGTGCACGCTGAAGCTGAGTTGGGTGCTGCGCGGGATGCTTCTGGACAGTCGTATTGCCGCCCCGGGCGTGTCCCGCATCCAGCTCGCCGTCATGGGTCTACGGCTCGGGAACGACGACCTGATGGCACTCGACGGCGCGCCGGTAGCGGGACGGCCGAGCTTTCCGAATCTCGTGGCATTGGAGATCACGTCGTCGACTAGCGGCGTTGTTTTAACAGCCACGTCCGTCAGAGAACTCGCGGCTGCTCTGACCGACAGGGAGTGCGCGATCGAGCTCGCCGGTGTTGAGCTTCGGGACCAAGTGTAAGTTTAGTCTTCGGCCAGGTGGTGTAGTGAGACTGTCAGGCAACTCGTTGGAATCCTTGCGATGTCGAACGAGGCATTATACGCGGTGCTGACTCAAAGTAAAACGTATCTTAGAAGTTGGGACGTTTGCGCGGCATCTCTCAACCCTGCCATTGTGACACCATGCTTTTGCAGCTACCTTTCCGTCTCGGCAGCACCATTCTTCGGTAGTGATCAAGATTCTGTAATCTGACGTTGAGGCTTTCACGTGGAGGCCGCTTTACCGCTCTCAAACGAAGCGCGCCAACGGGAGCGGCGCCAGCCAGCGCGGCGAAAAGAATGGTGCGCAGCTGCGGCGCGACAATCGTCCTCCATTCGTGGCGCGCGTTGGGTAGCACCGGGCCATTTCTGAGTTCCCACACATGATCGTGAGCACCGGGCCGGAAGAACGGCAGCCCGGGCCAGCGCAGCACGGCGCGGGGAGCACCGACGACGACTCGGAGCACCGACTTCCGCGGAAATGAACTTGGCAGCTCGAGTCGGCGCGGCGTCGAAGTGCACGAGGCAGAGCGTGTACCCCGCGGCGACGAGGACCGCGTGCAGGCGGAACTCCCGGCGGGTATACTATATTCGGCTGGGTTGTGACCATTCAACTCTCCACTATTCTAGTCATTCTTCTGAGTAAAAAGCAAATGAACGTTAATTGGTTCGAGTTTGGAAAATTACAAGCAATATAATCGGACCGACTCAGTGATACACAATGTCCTCCTCCCATCAAGCATCCTTCCTGAGCAGCGCCAGTACGCCCTCGTACTCCGGGAACCACTGCTTCGTACAGCGCTCAGCATACGCCCGGATACGTTCGCGCTGCATCCACATAGCATTAAACTCGGATTATTGCTCTCTCCGGCGCAGTTCATCAACAAGCTGCCCAGTATGACATCCGCGCTGCTCGGCGCGTCGCCGGCATGGAACCACTGGCGGCCGTCGGCAAGCCGCGCGTCGAGGCCGTCGACCCACTCGAGGAGCAGCACGTCGATCTCCGCGTCGGAGTGCATCCCGAGGCCGGCGGCGCGCAGGCGGCCGGCGATGCGGCGCCGGAGGACCCAGCCGAGCAGCGCGCGGGCGGGCCAGGGGAGGGGCAGCGCGCGGACGGTGCGCGCGTAGTTGGGCGGGCGCAGCCAGCGCGTGCACACCACGGCGGCGTAGACGATCTCCTCGGTCCACGCCTGCCACGCGCGCGTCTCGGCGCGCTGTGCGGCTGTGAGACCGAGCGCGGCGTCGGGGTCGGCGAGGACGCCGTCGCGCGTGAGGGCGCGGATGATGAAGTGCGAGTCTTCGAGGAACGTCGCGGGTTTGCCCGGCGCGGACAGCGTGATGCAGGGTAGTTTGCCCTTGGGCTGGCGGAAGGGCAGCGCGGGGACGAGCGTGTAGTTTGAGCGTGGGAAGGAGGCGAAGCGGAGGTGCGTTTCGAGCTTTTGGCAGAAGAAGGACGCGCTGGGCACGTTTGGAGAGGGCTTGGCGAAGCCGTGCAGCTTGATCGTGGCTGTCGTTGAGGACATTGCTGTAGACTGGAATTTCGGGGGATCCTCAGCTCTCTGCGAATCTCCTTTTATATGATAGCTGAGTGGCGGTGCAGCTTGATTGCCGCTAGACGCGCGTTCCCTCGGCATTGGGTACTGTAGCTCGTGCATGTCGATGACGGCCTGTGCGAACGCGCCCACTGGAAAAGGCAGTTGAAAACGTGTGTTGAGTCTACACAATTATTCAGCATAACGACTTGCAAAGAACTAGCAAGTGCGTTACCGATCATTCGCTGACTACAACTCGAAGCAGCAGCGAACACAGAAACACCCAACACATGACAAAAGAGCAGCTGGGGCGCCTATGACTATAGGCCAGAGCGTCGCGCGGGGGGCGTCGTGGGTTGCGGAAGAAAACGTGTCAGTCGGACTTCGGATCTTCGGCCGCGAACTGCCGAGCACAGCCCTCAACCAGTCTTGGCTTTCGTCCACCATCCGGTCCACCGTGAGCACGCCGCACACGCACGGCGCGCCAACTGCTGCTGGTCAGGCTGGACCTCTGCCAGCTTGCTCTTGCTGCTGTATCTACACCAAGGCTTGCGGCTCTGTCGGGCAACGTAACGACTTTTTCTGTTCAGTGTTCACCGGCTCGTTATCACTTTTTGCCCCATCGTCCTGTTGCCCTACGCGATGAACAATCGTCCTATATTATCATCTATTGACTTGATACACCGACTTCTGCTCCAATACGATATCGTCTGGGCCTCAAACTGCCTGGTTCCCGTACTGGTCCATCCGCGCATCTATATCTGCCCTTTACTGCAGCTCGTCTTGGTCTGCTGTTTGAGCGATATCGGACCGCTGTCCAGTGTCCCATACCCAGCCGATACGCTGCCGCCGCGGGTTCCCTCTCTGCGCGTTGCCCGCTCATCACTGCGCCTATAATTTATTGACTCTGCTTCGCGCTGTGTATTCTCGCCCGATCCTCGCTGTCAGTGTGTATTCTGAGATGCTACAGTTATCACGGCGGACCAAAAAGCAAGAGAGGAGCATTGTAATCGATCTCGCCGTATACAGTACTTACTCCGAGTCGTTGGGCCGCACCTTGCCCGTCTGCGTTCACTGCGTTCAGTAGATCTGAGCGCGACAATTCGCTGCTGAAGCTGGCGTGGTTGTGCTCTGCCTCGTCGACCGCGGCATGGGCGGCGGCTCCGGCAGGTGCTCTCTTGCGGCGCAAAATTCGTTCCCCAGCGGCGTCGACGTCGACGTCTGCGCCGAAACTCCTTAGCGGCACTGATGCTATCCCAAACGATCACCAGCAGGCTATCGCGCAGCCTGCTTTGCGCAAAGAATGTTCGAATCCCGCGCGCTTTATTGTACCGTTTCCCACATCTTGCGCGCGAGAGTTTGGGCTGGTGCGAGTGCGTTGAGTGCGAGGGATTCCTTCTAGACATCGCTCATATTGAGGCGCACGCCTGCAGAAGCGTATCCTGAAGACAGGGAGCCTGTGACGTCGCGTACACCCCAGATCGCGCCAGCTGCGTCCTCGCCAGTACTAAACGTCCGCGCAGCAACCACTCGAGCTCGAGATCACTTGTCGCTGCACCGACTCGGACGAATCACAGGCGAAGCAGTGATCAAGCCGCATATGCAACCTGGTGGCCACGCACAAAGCTCGATATTTCCACGGGCACGGCGGCGCCCGCTGCTTCGCGATGCTGCTGGGTCTGGGACGCTGCGCCACTGGCAGGTCGACTGCGGCGCGCGTGTCCTCCCCACTGGCAATCGCGGCGCTGCGTATGGCTATCGCCCCGTTCAACCGCGCCTCACGTCATACCCGTTGCAAGAGCGCCGGTCCGCCGTGGTCCTGCTCGCCGCGGGTACACGTGCACTTGGACGCCGCGCCGACTCGAGCTGCCAAGTTCATTTCCGCGCAAGTCGGTGCGCGTCGTCAGTGCTCCCCTCGCCGAGCTCGTCCTCGACGTTCGCCTGCTGCGCTGGCCCGGGCTGCCGTTCTTCCGGCCCCCCGCGTTACGGTGCTCACTATCATGTGTGGGAACTCAGAAACGGCCCGCCTGCGTCCAACCGCGCGCCGCGAATGGAGGACGATTTTCGCGCACCGTTCCTTTTGCCGCGCTCGCTCCCGTTGGCGCGCTTCATTTCTACGCAGGTGGAAATTGGGGCGGCGTGCTCGGGGATGATCAGTCGGGCTCGATAACGTCGTGTCCAAAGTTTTAATTGAGTTTCAGATTTGTTTTTTTCTGCTGCGTACGGTATATGAATTTTTGAGTGTAATTGAAGTATTGTAATAGTAGTTTGGTTATATTGACGAAGCTGTACATAGTCGCGACGCAGGAATTCACGTGTACTTCTACTGAAGCGGCAAGGCGTCTGCTGTGCACGCGCTGGCTCGGACCGCAGGGCGAATATCGTCACCGTGCTCGGCGGCAGAGCGGGACGAGTCGCGGAGCCAGATTCCCGTCAAACTGACAAAGTTCCAAGTGGTACCTCTGTGCTTTTGACGCGCAGCATGACTATCAATGTGATGGGTCAAAATGTCAACTTTCGGTAGGGAGCGACTTATGTAGGAGACTCGACCTTTCATATCTCTAGTGGGAAAATCTCATCCTTGACGGTATCCCACGATGAACAGTCATATGTATCTATTCACCATTATTCACCTCAAAGTCGCAAGTGACGTCGGACAAACCCGAAGGCTGTGCAAAAATCTTTGGCCCAGATCCCGACTGTCATCTGCAATGGATGGCAACACCTCTAATTCCCGCCCCGGGATCATACGCTTTTCAGACTTCTCGAGGACTGCCTGCGGGACGAACGGCGTCTAGATCCGCGGTTCTGTCCCGTCTGCTTTCTTGCAGTTCCGTACCTGCTGCAGGTCAATTCGCCCGATATCCCAGACTTGCAAACTAAGCACCATAGCCTCTGGGACGCATGCATGCGCAATCTGGCAGTACCTCTTTGTGCGGACGAAGTGGCGCGGCTTAAATCTGGAATGCAGAGCAACATAGACAACTGCTCGCGTCGCAGCGGACACGAGGCCTTGCTGAAGCGTTGCGGCAAGGACCACATCACCAATCCTCTCGAGCTGTTCAGAATCCTGCTGTGTCTCTGTCTGATGAATTGCCTCTATGGAGTCGATACCTCGACCGGCAGCACACGCGGAGTCCTCGACCGCGCTCATAACCCGCGGAAGCGTTTCCGATCTGCGAACGGGGCCTGGCCGACTAACGTCGACCAGCTGTTCCCCTTCGGACCCGCCTGCACCATCAGGCCACTTGTCATGTCAACCTTTTTCCTTGCCGACCACAGCCCGCTGTTAGTGCTCAATGCCATCCTGCAGCTCGCTCGCCCCCGGGTCTGGGATATCATGCTCGAAGGTGACCATCATGCGTCCCTTGTTTGGGCCATACGTTCCATGATCCTTTACGGGATTGGCGGCTCTGTGTCCATGCGGGAGCAATATGAGGACATCCTGCATGAGGTGTCGCCTCCTGTTAGGGATGCAGACTGGCTTTTGGACGGAAGTGCCCTGCACATTTCTGCCGAATTTCTCTATACAATCGTCACCGGGCCATTCGCACTTCCAGACGATATCCTACGCTTTCTGGCTCCGGTTGCAGCCGCAGTCCGAGAGGTGTTTAACGAGGCTCTGGACCTGTGTCGGACTCCAGGACCTCTGCAGGCGGACTGGATACTTATCGTTATGTCGCTCTTCCCGGCGTCCGAGAAGGCGGCACTTGCCAAGGATTTGGTGTCCGACGACGTCGTCCTGCGTACCGTCGAGAAGGAACCCGCACCAGGATGGTCCTCGGCGTCATCCATTCGGCGCTCTCCAGCTACAGCAGGCGCTGCGCGGGCCCAGGCTGCACGCGCACCATACTCGACTACGACGAGGCCAATCAGGCGCGGCTCCCCACGTGCGGAACCTGCAGAATCATGCGGTATTGCGGCAAAGGCTGCCAGCGCAGTGACTGGCAGCATGGTCTCATCCCACACAAGCTCCTGTGCCCCGTCCTCGCCACCATGCAGGCCGTTGCGGACGTCAACCTCGAACCGCGCGCCCAATACGCTCGTCTTATGCAGGAAAGCTGCATCCCCGACGACAAGCTCGCATTGGCCGGACGGTGGGCGCTGTCGACAGGGCGGTGTTACATGGATGACGTTAGATGCGACATAGCCGTGAGCAAATCAAACACCATTACCCGGATGGTACTGATGCTTCGAAGTTTCCTGACCTGTTCGTTTAACTTCGCTGCATATGACCTCGGCAATCGGACACTCGGGTTGATGACCTACATACTCTTCCACTCAGGAGTGTTCGGACCAAGCATGTATGGCTGGCTTGTTGTGGTTGGGGTATATCCTGAAATGTGACTGCTTCGAGACTTCTACGTCAGAAAAGCTGAGCCGATGGGCGGACCGGTGAGAGTTAATCGGCTGGCCAAACCGATGAGTACAATGTCTTCCAACCAGCGGGTGTTCAGCGATTTCGACGGACCGGCTATGAGTCTATGCGCCTGATTGCGGAGCTCTGCACCGTCGGGCTCAATAGCGCGGCCAGTCAGCAGCAGAAAACGCGCTGCATCGGCACTAGCGGTCAAGACATAGATGGATGAATGAAATAATGTACAGCGTTGCTCTAACTTGCGCATGTGAGCGGAATAAGCAAGCAGGCGGATCGGAGCCTTAATCTTTGTACCGGTCTGTTCCCTCCATCACAGTCAAAAGGAACAATCGTTCAATGCCTCGAGACCGCGCTCGTCATAGGCTCCATAGCGAACTCCGAATTATGCATGGGCATGGCCGGAGAAACGTCGCAGAATCGCAGTATTTCTCCGGATACGTTGCACGCTCCGGATCCGTGGCCGCTCGACAACGCGTACACGAACGCCGTTCAATTGCACCTAGCTATGGCGGGCCCAAATGCTCTGATTGTGCTTTCCACGTCGAGCGCATTAGGATTTATCGACCACACTGCCGTCGTTTCAACTCGACCAACCGCTGGCCAACCACGTGATGAGTATGTGCTTCGTCTTTCCCGCACCGGCATTAACTCGCTCGCAGCTGCGCTGGCACTGGATACGATATAAGCGGGGCTTGCTGTCGTCAGCGCCGCACCTCCCAAAGGCCAATACCATGATCGTTGCTGCACTCGCTCTTACACTCGCGGTCGCGCAGACGTCCCTGGCGCAGGCTACGGCGCCGCAATGGGGTCAATGTGGCGGCATTGGATGGACTGGACCCACGAGTGCGCTGTGATTCCTCCTTTTGATTGCGCCTTCACTAACAACTGTCCTTGCATAGCTTGCCCGGCGGGATGTGCGCTTGATTCGGTATCGTTCTACTACCGCGGCTCATGAATTGCAATCAGGGGTTTGCACGGTATCGAACCAGTATTACTCGCAGGTAGGAATCCTACCACTCGAATGTTCCGCAGCGGCCATGCTGAATCGCGCGCCATGACAGTGTTTGCAAGGCGCAGCAACATCGGTGACACCGACGCTGCCACCTACTTCGACGACGGCCGCACCGACGTCTACTGGCACATCGTCCGGCTCGTCGCCAACCTCGCCGGCGGGCGCGGGACCGGGGTCGACGTTGAAACCGAATTATCTGTGGATCCGCGCTGTTGTGCGTGCTTTGCCAGTTACTGTTGCGCGGTTTCTGATTCTCGAGCGCAGGAGGATCCGCAGTTCCACAAGTACCTGCAGTCCAACCCGCTGTACACCGCCAGCGGCGCTGTGCTCGGCAGCTACACCACTGCCGGTGAGTTTCGTCTTACTGTATCATTTTGTATGGCAGATTGAAGTCATTGTTTTCAGGCCAGTTCAACGTCGTCGACGGCCAGCTCGTCCAACTACTCGGCGACGGCACCCTGCTCTACGGCTCCGTCGAGCCGCGCACCGACGCGAGCGTGATGAAGCTGCGTCTCTCGTTCAGCAAGACGCCCGCGCCCGCGAGCGCCGGCGCGTTCGCGTTCAGCGGCGACGCGCTGCAGTGGACGATCGCGAACATCACGCGCCCGAACAACTCCGCGTGGCTCGCGTGCCCCGACGGCACGGGCGCCGTGCCCATCTTCGTGAATCTGGGCCCGTATGGGTATATGACGCCTGCGGGTGCTCGGACGAGACTATCCATTTTTATAATGGGGCGACGGCTGTGCCGTGAGGTGCTGCCGGTGGTGCTTCGAGATTTGGAGTTGGAAATGATCAGTGTTGACCTAACCCTCACTTCTGCGCGAGTCGTTCGTGTGCCGAATGATTCATTCTCTGCTTGAACACGACTTCGTCCTCCTTGTGTCTCGAGCACGCTTGTGAACTGCGTTATCCCAGCTGTCTATCGCAGTTATGGGCGGCCTGATTCTCCAGCGCCGCTTCGCGGGCGGGACGCCGAGATTGACTCCCGTTTCTCTGTTATTTTTTCTATTATTGGGACCAGGTCTGAGCTCGGAGGAGACAATGGGAACGTGGATTTTCAGAGTTGAACGGAGTCTTTGAAGGTAAGTTCAACAAAGGCCGAAGTGCGCGGCGGCAGAGCGGAACCGGAAGCAACGCTTCTTTCTTCTGCACCACGACCACGGCGGCGATGACCTTACTTGTCCCCGCTTTTATGCCACCCCCCACAATGTTTCATGCGCGCTGCCGGCGTAGAAATTGAACTTTTACATGGTCGAATGCTCACATACCCATCCCGGAAACGCCGTCTGTTGCAAGGTCTGCTTCCAGGTCATCGTTCGAATCGGAATCATGGCTGCTCGAGCAGACTCTTGGCGAATGGATGCTCATTGTAAACAATGGCGGTATTCGACCTCGCTTCAAACGTCATCACGCTTTGCGCGTGGTTCACCGTAACCGTTGCACCTAGCTGCCGGTGGTCGCAGCTGCCCATGGTCGGATATAAAAGGTGCGCCGCTCTGTTCTACACCACTCCTCGTATTCATAACTCATCTCAGATGTCGACAGACATTCAAATCCAAGTTACTGCGACGGCCGTCACCTGCGGGTCTGGATATCTTTGCTGTGCGTTGACCCATTCCAACTTCGCTGTTGATACTAATATCGTGCATTAGCCTCGTGCTGTAAGGCTCGCGTGGATCGCGCTACCGAGTTCGTCGCATCCGTCGCCGATCCGCTCGAACCGTCCTGCTGCCCTTGGTGTTTCAATATTCTGTCATACGACATCAGGTATCATAGCTACCTGGTCACCGCCATCCAGCGCCGGGCCCAGAATTCTTCGCGCGATGCATGAAGCTGGTCCTTCTGTACGCTGACGCCGACCTGGTCCACCTCCGCGCTCGTCTGGCAACGAATCAGCGCGCGTGTCCCGCCCGATCGACCGTGCACCGCGTCAAACTCGAGTGCAACTCCACGGACGCGCTCGACATCTTCCTCTGGGCGCTCTTCATCGTCGTGCAGTCCGCGCTCGGGCTGGGCAAGCGGCCCATCCATAACCCGATGTTCTGGGCAAAGCGCCGTTCTACAGGCGCAAGGGACACTGGCCAACTGCGCTTGACGAGCTGTTTCCCTTGGGCGTCGAAGCCGGTGTCAAGGCCTCGTGAGCTGGTGCTGTGCACCACCGTGCCCGCATGTGTTCGGCGTCGTCGCAATTCTGTTGCACGTCGCGCGCCCGGTATTCCTCCCGTATCTGCTCAAACCCCCCACTCGCGAGCGGATAATCTGGGCCGTGCTGCACGCCACGACGTCCGGGATCGTTCCATGGCCCGGCGCCGCCCCATTCACTATGCCGCCCGGCCGCTGCATGCCGCGCGCTATCCGCGGCGCGGGCGGGACCGTCGACCAGGTGCTCGAGCTACTGAGCAGTATTGTCTCGGGCTACGACAGCCAGACGCACGACGTCGTCGAATTTACCGCCGGCTACGAGATGCTGCTGCTCGACACGCTCGAGTCGCACCTTCCCGCCTACAAACTCGCCGACCCCAACTGCACGCTACTCGGCCACCGCGTCATCATCGAGGAATACATCAATATACTGCGCGTAATCCTCGAGCTCCCCGATTCGCCCTTGACCATCCCGCGCGCGCTGCCCTCGCGCCCGCAGGTCATCCGCGACTGCACCTTCAACTGGTTCTGCGGGCGCTTCTGCGCGAACGCGCGCTGCCGCGCGCACGAGCTCACCGAGGCGGGCATCGTACGCTTCAAGGTGTGCGAATTCTGCAGGGTGATGCGGTACTGCAGCCGCGAGTGCCAGCGTGTGGATTGGAAAGAGGGCGTCGCAGATATCACGCACAAGATGATCTGCCCCATGCTTTGCAAGCTCGTGAGCCAGACCAACTGGCAGGGCGGCAAGGGCGACTTTGACGCCGCGTACGATGCGTGCGACTTTGATGCTCAGGATGTCGCGCTGCTGTATCGCTGGTCGATGGCGAGCGGGATCTTGACAGCGTCGAAGAATAGCTTGTCTTTCTCGCGGCCCCTGTGTTTGAAGTAAATTTAGACGTTGTGCGACCTGCTTCGAATCTAGATATACTTGGTTTTCTTTTCTGATAATCACGAAGGCATCTTGGTGCAGCGTGATCACGGTGCGCCTGGCTGCGTTCGGCGGCGCCACGAAACAAATCGGGTACGGAATGATACACAGAGATGCTTGTGCGAACTTTCTGTAGCAGAGTACCGCAGCCCAGCCCCGGTGCGTCGCCGTTGAGGATGGTGATCTCCGTGACGCGCGGGCGCGTCATGAGAGGCAACAGCCGCATCGTCTCGCCCGCCGCCCGCGAAGAGAATCAGCTCGATTACACGGTTTTCATTTACCGAGACATCCTCAATGCCATGATGACGGAGAGAGGGAGATGCAACGAGCCAGGATGCGGTCGAAACCAATTCACTTCGGACACCATGGGAGTAGCAGGCAAGGCGCAGCACGAGCCCAAGATCAACACTTCAGCTGACTAGAGCCGTATGACAGTGCCTCGATATCGAGCTGACAGACGGCGCGACCAACAAGAGCTGCTGCCGGTGGAAGAAGCACGCGGCCGACAAATAACAGCGCAAATGATCCAGAATACGAGGCAGTCTCCGGTTTCGGTTGCATAGGAAGGTCTGTCGTGGGGCAGTAGGTAATCGAGGCTGCTTGATAGCGGGTTGCGGGATGGGGGTAGGGCCCAATGGGTGAGAGCGACGAGGAACAGTTCTATAAACAAGAAAATCGTGTGGTCGCCAGAAATTGTGGTATGCCAGCCGGAAGCTTTACAGAAAGTAGTTACGATAGCAAAAAAGAGTGGAGTACCATCGCCGTACGGGAAAAACTGCGTGCGGCGCTGTTGCTGGCTTCGTGGTGGTCAAAAAGGCTGGAAAGCTGTGTGCACAGCGATTCGGCGGTCGGCTCCGAAGTCCGATTCACACATTTCTTGTCAACCACACGATGCTACGACGTCAAGACACGACTACGGCGCACATGTAATCACTGACTCTCAAAATTGGTCGTTATATGGTGCTTCTGTCTGTGTGAGTGCTCCTGCAAATGCATGGTCAACATGGAAATACAGTACGGTGCGCATAATAATTCGAACGTATGCGCCCGTACTACCTCACAGCTCGCACAGTGCTGAGTGAACCGCAATATGATTCCAGGATTTGTTCTACCTCGCGCCTGAGTATCGACCGAGCATCTGACCAGTCACATCGACGCGCACTGAACTAGAAATCCCGCACGCACATTATATAGTATCGACCGCACCGCGACCATCACTCAAGCTCACAATAGAGTCTACATTTAGCGGTGCATATCGTCCAACATGGTCACGGAAAAGGTACTCCTATTGCGGCCGCCCTGCTTCATATTCGGAGCTCCGGACAGGTCGCGTACTCCGTCACTCTTCCTCTCAAGCTTATCACCCACTTTTTGGGGATACTCGACTTTCATCTGACACCCAAAGTACCCCGCGGTGCGTGCTTGGCCTAGTTGAGCGCATGGCGGACCCGACGGGCCTCGTCTCGCTGGACTGGACGGCATCGGTCATGTTCTCAAAGTGAGAGTCGAGCTACCTTTTGCAGTGAACTACTTCATCTGACTTGCATACATAGCTGAAGAGGCGAAAAGAGCGTCGGAACGACTCTTTGCAGCAGCTATTGGCGCATCTAGATGAAGCGCACGCCTTGCTTCATTCGCACTCTTACTCCGTGGAGGACGCCGAAATATACAAGGATGTTCTGGGCCCGTGCGTTCACAGTTATTTCAGTCAGGCAATTGCCCTGATCGTGATTTCCAGAATCTCCAGACCGATCAACGACGCTGTCGCGCTTCTCGAGCGCGCGCGCAAGCTGAAGGGTCTCTCAGGGGCCCGGCACGTGCTACTGCATGCGAAGGATGATATCGCAGAAGCAACTGCATCATTGAACGGCTCAAGACCTCGCCGGCTGACATTGAGGTTCGCTTCTCGTGTCAACAGCGTTAATTTTGCGCGTCTGATTTCCTCGGGAACCTCAGCTTCGCCAGGTCGGTCGGGATGCGCGTCTCATCCGGCTCGAGCTCAAAATGCTCCAAACTAACATCGCAGACCCAAGCGGAGCTCATGAACGTGTTTCCGTGGACTCTGTCATCGTTCTATCACTGCACGCCCACGATCCGTATCCTCGCGGCCATATCAACAGCATTGATATTTCCCCCTTCCAGCGCGGCCGCCTTTTTTTTAATACAGGATGGCCGGTAGCCTCTCAGGGTACTTGCATACTCCCTTAGGGGCCCCCGGGCATCCTGCGCCACCAACACATTGATTTCCCAAGCCTTCTCTGTTTCGCGTCGTTGACCTGCTTCACGGCATCATTCTATACCGAACTCACACCATCACACATCGAGTCACTCTGTATCGCTCGCGCGCGACCATAGCTTTTTAACGACGACTGTTTTCGTCAGCGACTCAACCTCGGTTCTACGCGTGCGTGTCAGCAATCGAAATCCGGCTTCTTTATCTACCGCAACTTTTCGATGGGTGGCGAACGTGCCCCAATCTCTATTACTGAGCCCTCAATGCGCGCCATGATGCAATTGACTTGCTCGATGTCCTTTCTGGCATGAAAGAGGATGTGAACGGCGGCGTAAGTGAGATACCATTCAACTGTCGAGCCCGTTCGAGCAGCTCAATCGCATCTCGTATGTGTCTATGCAAACATAGAAGGAGAAATATCACCAACTCTCGTCATAGAAGCAGGCATTCTCTGCGGGGTACGAGTTCGGATGAAAAAGAGTGCGTCTCGTCGAGACGGAGAAATATCTGCCGCAAGCACTCTTTCAATCCGCCACTCGGTTGATCCGGCAGTCTGAACGCACCTTGAGCATGTGCCCAATGCCCTGCAGCGCAAGCGACGCGAGATCTCTGCGATAGTGGCGTGCAAGATCGCAAGACGTGCGAAGCGACTGTCTGAATAAAAAAGATGGAGCGCAGAACCGCATGCGCGTGGGGTATTTGGGAATTTGAGCTCGATCAGAACGCTTTCCGCTGCGATGTAGCAATTCGGTTTGCGTGTCAACGAATCAAATACGTCTGTACAGCAGGGAAGAGCGAGGAGCGAGCGCTTTGACCGAAGCTCGCGCGCGATTCTAGCCACGGTTCACGCAGCCGAGCACTGGCAGCACAGCAGAGAATAATAATCAGCATAAGACGGGTATAATGGTGCGCGATTGTCGATTTTGCCCACTAATCCTGAAGCACAACATCACACGCCTCAATAGCGCACTCGCAATCCTTCAAAGCTGCTGCAAAGTCCTTGACCGACGCCACCGGTAGCACGATGTTCATACCCCTGCCAGCTCGAACTTCCAAGGCGGCAAGACTGGCAAAGCTGGGCCGCCCCGCTAGCGCTCCGGGCCCATTATGGAGTGCCATGAGCTCGTAGATCCCGAGCTGCGCTGTAGCACGAGGACCAGTATCGGCGTACTCGACGACGAGCTGGATACGCTGGACGCCCGGCGCGACGAGACGCTTGCTGAGCAGCGCCGCGCGCAACGCCCAGCTAACGGTCAGCGAGCGCAGGTGCTGGGTCTGCAGGTGATCCCAGAGCAGCGAAAGAGAGGCGATCCCGGGGCCGTCCGCTCCGAGTCCGCGCAGTTCGAGCCAGAAGGAGCGCGAATGCCGGTCGGTGGCTTTCAGCTCGACGGTGCTCATGCCCTCATTCAGGATGCTGAGCTCCACGCCGTCCGAGAGATAGCGCATGGGATAGAATACAGTGTCCGCATCGAAGGAATTGCAGCGCAGGGTGAAGATCCGAAGCGCGGGACGGTGAATAATGGGGAGCACAACTGCTTGCCAGGTCAGCGTAATGCGGTCGAGAATGAGGTCGCGCAGACGCGGGACGAGCGCGTCTGCGTCCTCCGGCGGCGCAGGTGGGATGCGCGTCGTGGGATAGTCGTTGAGCTCAGCATTGAGGAAGACGAGGTTCGGGCAGGAGCGCAAGCAATGATAGAACGCGCGCGCGTCGGTAAAATTGCAGCGCAAGCGCTGCAGCGTGTCGAGCGAGCGCGCGTCTGGCGGCCTCGGGATGTCCCACCAAAAATCGCCGTAGCCGCGAAATTCGTGGAGCCGCGGGAGCTCGAGGTTCTCGAGCTGCAACGTCGATAAAGGCCAGTGGTGTTGCTCGCCGTCCAGGAGCGTCGAGTGCCGCATACGCAGGAAGCGTAGCGCTGGGAAAGACTCTATTTGCTGAAGGAATTTGACGAAGAATGGGACGTCGCCGAACGTGTAGGTGAGCGACGCGATCCGGTGCGCGTGCGGCCGCACTACCTCGGCGAGCTGGAGTGCCAGGTCGTGGTTGCAGAAGAGCGGGTATGTACGTATTTCCAGCGTGATGAAGGCACCCTTGCTGCGCCCGAGCCACGTCGCGACCTTGCGCAGATTATGGATCGCCTGCGGCTCCTCGTCCTCCTCCCACAGCTGCGCGTCGTGGCATTCGCACGTCCCGACGCCACAGCGCGACATGCGCCCGTGGACAGTCGTGAAGAAGTACACGTCCGTCCAGAACGGAGCATAATCGATGGCCATAGCGCGCCAGGAGCGGCAGACGTGCGTAACGGCGATGAGCCACCGTTCACCAAGCATCGACCATATCAGGCACCATATCTCCTGTGGAAGTCGCGCGTGCGGCATGCTAGCGTTGTGATCCGCTTGAATTTTGCCACAGCGCCAGCGCAGCGCTTCAAGACGTCTTCACAGAGCCCTTCAACGATTTGCCTCGGGCCGGATTTCAGCACAAATTTACGCTCGCCGCATAGAATGCTCACTTTGACGACGGAGAACATTCCTCGCCGGCGAGCTCGTCGTCGAGATCCTGGTAGAGGCTGGGCAGCAAACGCTTCAGCAGGGCCGCGGACCGCGACATGGGCAAGAGCAAGAGCGCATCAGCGGAGTTTGAACTCGCGCGCGCCGCTTGATTCCGCTCAGTTCGGCCCTCACGCGCCATGCGTCGGGCAGCCTGGCTATTCTGACGCAAGACGCGTCGTCTTCTAAGGCTCGACGCGTTGGTCGTGAAAGCTTGCCCGCCGTCGCCGTGATTATTACGACTCATCTACGAGCACTGTGGCCTTCCGGACTTCGCAATCGACATCCATCGAGAGCGCGCTGATTGGAACTAAACTGGAATGCTACTGTATAAGTACATTAACCATGAACCTGTCCAGCGGCGGCGCTACTCAGCCGCGAACGTGCTATGTAGTCCGTGCTCAACTGCTGTCATCTTCTGCTCACTGCCGCTGCTGTGCGCCTTTTTATATCGACCACTACTCGTCATGAATATATTTGGTACCGTGCGGTCCGCGGTCAGAGATGACCTTGATTTAGCTTTTCTAGCGCCGTCATTGAAAGCAAGCTCATCTCGGAACTCACAGCTTATACTAACATAATATTCAACTTTATTACCGGAGATATGTTGTGCATATCCCGGGACTTGAAGTAATACTGCGATTCGGAGGGCGGCGGACCCGCACGTCACATCAGATCCGGGCTTGTGCTTCAAGCTCCGCCGCTGCGTCTTTGCTCTCGCCGATGTTGCGGTCTGCTGGCCTCCTGAAGCGTCTGCTGCCCAAGCTCTACGAGGATCTTGACGACGAACTCGCCGACGAGGAGTACTGCCCGTCGTCCAAGTGAGCATCCTGTGCGCCTGCGCTTCAATGGAGGTACACCTTCCAAGAGTAGACAAGGGCCAGGGACGGACTAATTTCCCGGCAGGGTGGCGAGAGCACGTGAACATCCCCGTCGCTGAGAGTAACAGCCTTTCTAGGCTGTAACAGAGTCCCATGACACGAATTTAAACGTGAGAACAGTAGCAAGACCCATAATCGTGGAAATGAACAGAAAGAATGGTGCCAGGCGCTCGCTCAGCGAGCATTACATTCTCATGGACGGCAGCAGGAGCCTGGTTCAATCGTCGGTGTAAGCGGCAAGGCTGGCAAAAAGAGGTAAAGGACGCACACATTGAAGCCCAGGGAAAATATAAGTGCAATGAGCTTTGAAGAGGACAGTGCCCAACGAGCAAGACTCACTTTGAGTAGCAGATATGCTCAGAGATAGAGCACGATTTATAATACTGAAATGCCTAGTGAGCCTCGTCAGATGGCCCTCTGGATGGCGAAAAATTGCGCCTGCATGCTCGCGTGAATGGGGCGCATATATCAGTATAAAATAAACAAAGGGCCAACGGCTTACGGTCTGTGGCAAAGCATCGACAGAGTTAAGCTTCACGAACCCGAAGGGGTTGGTGCGCAGATGTTATAGCTTCCCTGGATCGCCCCGCTGGTGAAGGCAGTCGAGCATCATACTCAGTATCAGCGTGGGCCAGGACGGGCAGAATGCGCATGGATGCAAGCACCAGAGGCAGCCGCGCGTACGCGCGCATATTGGCTCTGCGCTCGTACTGTGGCTAGGCGGTGAGCAGCGTGGCGATAAGTAAGAGGACAAGACGCGACGGCGGAGTACAGATCCCGAATGCGCTGGTTGATGTCAGCAAGTCCGTCCGTATGCCGCATATATATCTGCCATATTCCGAGTATACAATTATAATATCCGCGACGATATTCAGGCGGTATGTGTCCCGTATAATGGCTATATTCGGAGAATTCGGACGGCATACGCCGCTCGTATTCAACCGGCTTTACGCAGTGACTCGGAGTATCGCCGGAAGTTCAAACAGCGAAACTCCGCATTACGCTTTTTCACCGCTCACAGCTGCTGTCGACGACGACGACGCCGGCCGAGAAATGCGCCGGCGGTCTTCCACCATCGATTCTCTTCCCGTCGAGACTCTGACGCACATACTCAAATATCTGCCGGTCAAATGCCTTCGTCGGGCATCGCGTGTTTCGAACAGATTCCATGCCTGCGCTTGGGATGCAGGGTTGTCGATTTCACGGACTATAGACCTCGACTATCCTTACGCCAACCGCCAGCTGGATATATTTCGAGAGATCGTCCGGTATGCACTACCAAGGAATCTGGCAGTGCGCCTCTCGGTCTCCAGCTTCTCTGGCCACATATTGTCGGCACACGTCCGCGACAAAGAGACACTCTATCGCTCCGCCAGAGCTGCAATCATGTCTTCTGCACCGGTGCTCGTCTCTCTCTCTCTGAAACTCAACAGCAACAACTACGACCTGACCAGACTGCTTTCCCGCCCGATGCCGCGTCTCCAGGAGTTGGAACTCATGAGCACTATGGGAACACAGGAGGAACGGGCTCGTCTACCTTTGGAACGCTTTACCGGTAACGCTCCCAATCTTCGAAAGGTCTCATTGTTGGGCTTCCTTCTCGGAGACGAACCTGCTCCCGCGTTCACCAACGTCACAACGCTGTACATCACCGAGGACATTCTCTTCGCCGAGGACGACCCTCTGTTGGAGGTCGACGTGCCCTGCGCACGCCTGTTCCCCAATCTCTCCCGGCTCGAGATCATGGCGGGCCACAGCACCGACCTCCCGGACGAGTTGCGTCTGGATCTTTCGGGAGTAGTGCTGCGCTCGCTTTTCATCGAGGACGTCATACCTTTACCCTTCCTCAAGCAGTCCCTGGACTTCGATTGCATTCCCGTCATTCGCCGCATTTGCTTCGACGAGTCTCTGATCTGGCTCGAGCCCGAGCACGACGACTCGGACTTCTCACTGCGTATCATCCTGGACCACTCCAGGCCTCACTCAACGGAGATGTCCGTCGTCGTCGTCCCGTCGCACCGCCGCTGGAGACGCATCTACGACTTACCGGACTGGCCCGCGGACTCGGCGCTGCCTATCGCTGAGAAGCGCGGCGCCGCCGCGCATTTGACATACCTCCGACTCGAGAACACCTCGCTGCACTTCTTCCTCTCGTGCAACGTAGCGCTCCCGGCCCTGCTGCGCATTCAGGTCGACGTGCGCTCGTCCTCGTCGCTGCTCTGGCCACCCGATGCTCAGCCGGAGCGGGATGTAGAGGAACACATTTTCCGCCCAGAAGACCGAAGCGCGCCGCACTTTGACAACAAGAGTCGTTATACCGTGCGCTGCGCCGCGCTGGAGACGCTGACGCTCTTTGCGCTCGACGCGCGCCCGGTCGTGCAGTCGCTTGAGGTCGCGTTCCTCGGCCGCGCGCTTGGGCAGCTTGGGCGGCACCAGGACGATAAAGCCGCCCTTGTGCTCGCCGGCGTCGAGTTTGCGCTGCCTGTATCGCATTCGCTGATCGAGCAGACTTTCTCTGCTGTGAGCCGAAAGGTTTTCTCAGGATTGTATTCCGGCGACGACTACGACCAGGGTATGTGGGGTGGGATTCGGACGCGCGCTTCATGACATCTGAATTGTCCGCATCATACAAGATCCGACTTGTTGACATAGATAGAGGGACGTGGCTCGATAGAGCATAAAAACTTGCTATCTGACCGAACCAACGCGACCAGTAAGACAAAGGGATCGGGCATGCAGATATGGTGTATGGGAAGCTTACAACAGTCTAGGAGCTACCTTTGGCTCTATCATCCGTGAGGCGACACTTGGCATCGAATCAGACGTTGGCTTCGCCCTCAACGACGAGACGGGTCGCGCGCGATTGTTTTGATAGGGTAAACTCTGCGATTCCAAGGGGGATTGCCAAGGTTGCTGGCTGCAACGTGGCCGCCCACTGGCATGCGCGCTTTATTACAGCAAACGACGGGTATCAAGGAACTCCTGGCATTCTCCCTCAGTGGACGGGACCAAGCACGCTGGCGTCGTTGCGCGTTAGATTGCGAGAGAGCAGACCCGCTGGCTGTACGTGCGCTACATCAGTCGGCACAAGATCCATACGCCTGTGTCAGTGTGTACCGGCGCGGGCAGCGGACGCGGATGGGACGTGCGTCGTATGCTCCAATGTATAGAACACGGTGACCAACGAGGCGTTCCATCGAAAAGCTTGAGCCCGGCGCGGCACCGGCACAGGGCTACTTCCAGAAAGTCGACGGGCGAGCACGGGCTGAGCGTACAGTCGATGACATCCATCGCGTCCCTGTGGGGAACTTGCCCAACAATGCGCAGAGGCGTTGGATCGGCAGGGAAGCCAGAGCGCACGCCGCAGCGGATGCGCGCGCGAAGGCAGGGTATCCAGATCGAATGAGGAGACCCGCGATTGGCAGGCTGCACGGCGCCACGTTCGAGGGTAGGAACTGGGAAGTGGCGCACGCCGAGCATCAGGGTAAAGCTCTCGCACAGAGCGCCAGGGCGAGCGGCGGATAGTTCCCGGGTAAAGAAGCGGGCAGCGGACACATGCGGACCTGCACCGAGGTATGGGCAACCGCCCAGCGTTTATCGAGATATAAAGATGACAAGTGCAGTCTGCGGCGCCGCGAGGTTCATGCGCGCCAGAGCGGAGACAGTCAAGGCCAGCTGGGCGGCCCGGGACGCTGGCAGTGAGCACGCGAATGATGGGTGGTGATCCAGCTGTTCTGAGAGCATGCTGGCTGGTTAAGCTTTCTTCGCTCGCGTTGGTTCCGTTATTGTCGTGCGTTCCGAGTAGTACTTGACCATCATGAGCCTACGAAAGGCAGTCATCGTCGCACGCATCAAGCTGACCGTGAATCACCACCGACGGCAAAGCGAGAAGAGTTTAAAGGGTGCGTTCTGACGAGTATGAAAGGAGATTCCAACATGAATGCCGCGAGAGCTGCGCGCGAGTCAGGCGTGGTCGTCTCAAACTGATTATCAGGAAATCCGACGCACACGAAAGCGCAATGCGCACATTCAAGCGCATAAGTTTCTGGACGCAGAATGCACAGAATTCTAGCATTGCGGACTAGGAAAAGCGGTCAGCCTGCGCATTTGCGGAGCAAAGAACGGTACCTGGGCGAAAACAAGACCGCGCAGCTCAACGAGGCTCGCGATACTACTAATGTGAGCGTGGCATCCAGTCAGCGCACGAGCTATATGTATGCGCATGAAAAGCAGGTACAGTGCGCAATCGCCAGCCCGGGCGTCGTAGTAGTAGTAGTAGTAGTAGTAGTCAGAAGCAAAGCCCGGCGCGGAAGCATCGGTCCGACGGCGCTCCGTTCCGCGTTTCAGCTTTCGCCCACATGCGCCAGCATCGCGCTCACGAACGCGCGCGTCGGTGACTCCCTTTCCAGCGCATTTGGCTCTGGAAATTGACCCCGCTCATGTGCCGCTGTATCTGTGCGTTCAAGCTCAGTATACCTGCGCCCTGTTTCATCTGCTAACTGAAGCTGTCGTTGCAATAGGCCGCCGCACTCCGCTCAGCGGCCGTGACGCTTGAACCGCGCGCTGAAACAATGTCCATGTAATTCTGCATGGTGCGTTTACTTGGCGGCTGTGTAGCTCATGCTGACTGCCTGCTATGCGCCCCAAGCTCCCTGCCGTTTTGCGGCGGCGCGCGCACCAAATGAGCTCGAGCCAGCGCGCAATGTCTGGCGGAAGCCTGCGCGTAGATGTGCTCTGTCACAAGGTGATATAAGGAGGCAAGGCTACCTTCAGCAAGCTGGCCAGTTGCGCTCGCGCACCGGCAGAACACGCCGTCAGCGCCCGCGTCAAACGAGCGCGAGCCGCCGCTCATCGCCTGCAAGAAGCTCTTCCGCGCGCGTCCGCTGTATATGCGTGCTCGACCGTAGACATGGCCATTTGCCCTAGCTGCGTCGTCTTTTCGCCGTCACCGCCCGCGCCAAACCAGCGCGAGCCGCTGTTCGCTGTCTTTCTCACGCGCGTGCCCTCCCTCTGACTGTTCGCGGTGAGATATTCAGAACGCGCGTGCGCCCCCATAATGCAGTCGCTGATGTTTTCGTTGCTTTCTGTGTGTAGGAAGCGCGCGGAATGTCGGTTGCACCGGTATTGTGTTCGACTACTCGCTCTGGCCTGCGTAGCTCAACTTGTGTTGGACGGTATGCCTTCATTGGCAAACCGCGACTCTCTTCGCGCTCGCTGTCACCGTGTGACGTCGTTTGAAGCCGCGCAGTCGTGACGCGCTCTCAGGACGTACACAGTAACACCCCTCCGCATTGGCTTCACGGCGGACCTACTGTATTCTGCACACAGACCGCGCACGCGCAGACCACTCTTCACAGCACCTTTTCCCGCTCTCATTACCTCTCGTCAGCCAAGCCGCACCAGGGCCATGATCCGTTCGGCGGGCCCGACTCGCCTTGGCGTTCGAGCTCGCGACCTCGCCCCGGCCGTTCCACTCTCTTCATCGCCCGCCTATATATTATTCTCGCGGTCTGAAACATTGGAATGCGCGTCTGCTCGTTTGTACTGGCGCGCGCGCGTCCTGCACTTCCTCCTCGAGTTGCGCGCCGGCGGTACTGGATCTCTTCTGGCCTCTGCGAACGGCGGCGGCGTACTTTCAGTCTGAGTGAGCGTACAACCGGCTCGAGTCATCGCAACCGAGCGACATAACGTCTCCTGGGTCAGTTGGCGCTTCGTTGGTTCTAGCTGGGCTCCTGCCTTTCCCACGTTATGCGCCTCGGACACTGCTGCTCAAGTTTTTTACTTCGCATCGCTACATCGACTCTGAGCTGGTGTATGCTGCATCGCGAGAATGGGCGTCCGCTTCGAGTCGACCGTTCGAGCGGCGCTGACCTGGCCGGCCTGTTTGTGTGCTGATTCCCGCGGACGAAGCTGGTCTGCTCCGCATCGCAGTTGCTGTCCCGCTATCCGAATTACTCTCAAGTTGGCGTCCTCGCCCGCGGCGATGACGAGTCGCGCTCCTGCGCTCGCGCCGTTCGGTGCTCGTGCACTCCACTGCGGTCCTTCCTCAATGTAGTTACATTCTTGAGATTGACTTGCTCTCCTGGCGGAATACAAACTCGGCGCGCGCGCAACTCCGGACACCAGAAGTGTGCAGTACGCGGAGCGGAGCCTCAGCAGGCATTCATACCGCAACTCGCGTATCGAGTCCACAAATCAGCTCTGTCAGCGATGACATGCGCCTGCGCTAGTGCTAGCTGTGCGCGCCCAGCTATGTGCACGACCCGGCTCCTGCATGATCTCACACACATGGACCCGCCGCGCGCTCAGCAAGTCCAGTCGGACTTCCTGAGGCAGTGGCGATAGGTTAGGAAAGCATGTGTGTCGCCGCACAGATTGCTGAGCCGAACTCGGGACGTTGCTATCCAACCATAATTTCAGGTGCGTCTTGCTGTCAGCTTCGGACGTTGGATCTGCTGTTGGATTTGAATCCCAGTCCGAGTCTGAGTGGAATATAATCGTGTGGGGATTTGATAGCAGATGATGAGAACGGGAGGAGGTGAGATGCAGATGCATCAGCGCTTGTGTGCAGTGGATGTTGGAGTTGTACTGTAGCATTGTACACGGTTTTATACTGTAGAGCCGGAGATGGTAATGGATGGTCTGGCCCCGTTTGTTCCTTCATCTAGATAACAGTTATTTTTCACATTTGTTGTAGTTCGGGCTCGCGTCATCTTCACGTGCGGTTGGCCATCGCAAAGTCTTGCTTCAGAATCTGCTTGACTGTGGACATGTAGGATGGTTCACCGCAACATTTACGTGTGAAGCGAAGTACAGTAGATCAACGGCGCACAAATGCGGAACGCAATAACACGAGACTACAGAATACAACCTGACTTTCAGACACCAGTATTATCTAGCTTAGAAACGAGCTGGCTCAGTGCAGCAAGTCCCTCTGGGTCTTGAACGAGTGCAACGCGGGCACCAACCTTGAGAACCGGCCGCACGTCGTTGGCACTGCCAATCCCGTTCTGGCGCCCGAGAAACTGCGCCAGTTGCGTGGGGGGAATCACGTTGCGGTCTCGAGACTGCCGCGCGAGCAGATGAATGGTGCGGAGCCGCGGCGCGGTCAGTCGGCCGCACTGGCGCATGATCTCGGGGTCCAACAGCGTCCCGCAGCGGTGCCCGTCTTTGTGGCCTCTGCCGCACACGAGCGCGAGGGTAGAGACCTGCGGGAGGTCCAGGTCCGGCATGAGGTGCGCGGGCGCGCACGCCGCGAGGCTGAGCGTCAGGTGGCGGACGTTCTGCATGAAGGGCTGGAGATGGGCGGACGCGAGCATTTGGATGCTGTGCAGGATGATGTGGCACACGCGCTTCGAGTCTGCTTCGGCCGCGGGTACGAAAGTTGCGGCGATTGAGACGCCGAGGTCGAGGGAGAGCGAACGCGCCGTCCAGGCCGGGTCGCGCGAAGCGCCGGCAGCGACCGCCGGGTGGAAGTTGCGCAGCTGGAGGGTGGGCAGCCGCGTGAATCCGCAGGCGACGATTCCTTCCCACGAGATGTTGTTGACGTCGTGCCGCGATGTCAGGCGCGCAAACCGCAGCGGGTGGCCGGGCAGGATGTGCGATATGCAGTTAACGTCCGCGCAGTTGTCGACGCTGAGCGAGAGCAGACGCGGGAACACTGTAAAAAGGTGGCGGAGCGAGTCCCGGTTGTAACTGCCGATGGTCATCTGCAGCGACGTGACTGTGGAGAATGCCGGGCAGGTGCGCGGGAGGACGTGAGAGCCCGTGTTGACGGTGCGGAGCTGGCCCGGAACGCCTCCCAATAGATCGTCCGTGATTTGGATGGAGGTCCACCATGCCTCGTTCGAAGCTTGCTGCATGGGAAACCCCGAGATTGCCGGTCCACCTGCTGGGCCAGTGGAAAGATCGAGAGTGCGCAGGAGCGGCGCAGGCGCGCACAAGAGACCTTCAAGGACGGGATGGTACTGCTCGTGCATCTGAGACAAGATGGCGAGATGTTGGACGCGGTAGAGATGCGGTGCCAGAACCGCGCAGAGCTCATCCACCTCGGTGTGGAACAGGTCTGAGATGCACAGACACGCGACGGTAAGCGGGAGCTGGGCGGAGCGGGGTAGGAGCAGCGGAAGGATGCGCGAAGAGCGGTCTTTGGCGTATAAGAGGTCGAGATTGGTCCATAGCGTCGGCGAATGGAAGATATGCCCGTGCCAGTGGCGGCAAACGCGCATGAAGCGATCCAGCTGCTTGACGTGATTGGCCAGCGCCCACACCTTGATCAGGATCTCTGGAGGAAGGTCCTGAATGCCGCATGACGGTGGAGCAGGAGGCGCACTGCGCTCAGTTAGCAGGACTCGATGAACGATGAGCGGGTTTGCTCACGATGGAGAGGAGCTCCGAGTCGAGTCTACCGTATCAGCGCCTTGCATGCCTCGAAAACGGTCCAATGCGTAGGAAGACAAGGAGCGGGGAACCCGGGAGGAGCGGCGCCGAACTTTAATGGCCGTCCGGGCAACCTTAATCGACACCGCGAGCCAACATATTGAGGTCGGGAACAACGCAGAAGAACTTCGTCGTGCTGAGCGGGCGCCCCAGCCGCACGTGGCGAAGCGGCGCCAGCGGTTTGCGCATGCGTAATGGGGCGGCAATACTGGTCAGCAGCGCGCACGTCGCGGTCAAGAGCAGAGAAGCGGAGCTGACACGCCCGGAACCTTGCTCCCGATTCCGGCGCTTCATGATCATCCACACAGCTCGCACTGGGTCCGTCCCTCGTCTGAATCTGAGAACCTCGCGTGTCAATAACAGCCTGAATTCAGGCGCTAGTATATTTTCTCCCTCTGATTTCTTATAAGCAGGAACTGAAAATGTCAGCCGTTGAAGGCAAAATGGTCCTGGAAAGCAGCGCTCGATTTTACTACCAGAGTGGCCGCGGACGAGGATGCGGGCGTTGTGCATTCATACTCGTCCGCACACCGTCGTGGCTGAAGACGCGTTCCGATGCTGGCGAGTTGGCGCAGCGTTCAAACAACACACGCGGCGCAGTGGGACGGCGCTACAGCTGGGAAGTCAGAGCGCGAGCAAATGGCGAGCCGCAGGTAGCGCCTGCTCACGTCGGATTCACGTGAGGAGCATTCTTCGACCGTGCAGAGAGATGCTCGGTCAGCCCACGGAATGGAAGCGCTGTCGCGGCCAGCTCGCGCACACAACGCAAATGCGGTGTACACGGCACCAGATTGCCAACATTACTGCATCCAGAACCAACACCACGACGAGCGTACAACAGCGCCGCGAAGGCGCAGCATCGGAGAGCCAGAATTGAAAGGCTGGAGGGAAGCATGCAGCTCGTTTGAAAGGCTGGAGGGAAGCGGCAGAGGGTTGGGAGCGACCTGCATAATCGCGCGCCGGTGCGCTCTGAGATGACTTGCGAGTGCACGCTGACTGCAGTCGCAGGCGCGCATAGTCTAGCACCGGCCCTGCTCAAGGGGCGTGTATCAAAGCTCCTTCCCCGATTGAACGGGGCGACCCGGCGCGATGATTGCACTGTGCGCGCACGAGCGCTGGCGCGGGTACGATCTTCGAGAGCCGGAAGTATAATGCCGTTGCGGACGTCAGCGATCGGGCTGCAGCTCTCGTGCGGAGCGCCAGCGCGAGCGGCAGACGGTCGGTCGGCATCGGTCATCGCAGGATAGCAACCTGCAGACGGCGTATATATTCGGCGTCGAACCAGCTGAACAGGACATACATTTCTTCAGCGAGCGGTGTGTCCATTCCCGAATACCAAGGGCAAGCTCGTGCTCGCATGCGCGGCCATGGGACCGCCCCCAAACCTGGAAAACACGGGTCTGGATACCGGTACACTCCAGCCGCAGATGCGGATGCAGCGGACGGAAAGCTTGTCTATTCAGCGTGAACGGTAAAGGACCCGCAGACGCGGCCGCGGTCGCGTCGGCGGACTGTTCGTGTTCGGAGCGGCGCCGGGCTATGTACGCGTTGCGGAAACTCGCGCATTGACAAGCAGACGCAGTCTCAGATCTGTTTCAGCGCTAGCATGAGTTTTAGTACAACAGAACGAGTAGACGTTCCGCACACCTGGAACGTGACCAGTTGCGGTCGTTCATCTGGCACCCGACGCGGTCTTGTGTGCATTTGCTCTGCCGCGCACAGATGGTAATATCTGCACCATCCTCGGGCCAACTGCGGTAATCTACGTCGGTAATGAGTTCGTTCCGCTGGCTATGGATCGCGGTAGGTCGTCGTCACGTACTAGTAGGTGGCACGAGCGCGTGCGAACTGCTGCAAACTCGCCCACGTAAGATCGGCGCACAGCGAGACGTCCGAGCGCAAGCTGGGCGGGCATCTGCGCGCGACAGCATGCGCTATCCGCCTCGGCCTTCAACTGCGTCGTAGTGCTGCGCGACCCGCGATGTTCGACGCCACGACTGGGCCGCATGTCCACTGATAGACGAAAGAACGTCAGCCCCCGGCTATGCTCGCGCGCGCGCGAACGGACAGCTTGCCTTGTTTCTGGCGTACGGCGGGCGGGCGTCGGGGCGCGCCGGCCTGCTATCGCGAACGCAAGCTGGTACCCAAAAGCACAGCGCATCCGCATGGCTCTGTGGAGTCGTCAGGGCGTCAAAACCTTCGGCGCAGCTATATAGCGCACGGTTCGGCGTTGTTCGCCCGCGTTCCAGCAGACCAAAGGCGGGAGGACGCTGTCGCGTCGGCCCTGATCATTAAGCTGAACGCTGCGCGCGCACGCGAAATGAAGCGCGGAGCGGCTGGGAACAGCACGAGTAGTGCGCAACGTCCGATCGCGAGAAGGACGGGCGTGTGCGCGCGACAGCAAGCGCCGCCTGGGTGCTGCGCGGCCTGCGTGTGCTCGAATGTGACCGGCTCGCATGTTGACTGCTAGATGAAACGAGGTCAGTCACTGTATATGCTCGCGCGCGGGCGCAAACGAATAGCTTACCTCGTTAGTCGGATCGCGGCCGAGCATCGGAAGGGCGCGCCTCTCGCGAACGCGAGCTACCAAAAGCGCCGCGCAGTGACCCATATCCGCAGAGGCTCTGTGGAACCGCAGAGCGTCAGAAGGTTGTGCGCACGCGTCAAGAACTGTATATTACACACTGTTCTGTGCTGTCCAAGTCCGTCAAGGGCGCGCTCGCGGGAGCACTGCAGTGGAAGCGTGGCTGCTTGAATGCGACCAGCTTCGAGCCTTGAACAAAGCGCATGCACGTACCTGCAGATACGCACGAGTAAACTGTGTATGCGCACACCACGCGCGGCACGCGCGGGTTCACGGCATAAGGCGTACGTTGTGGTCAAAAGCAGAAACGCGGAAGGCGCCGTTGGGAATTTCGGTCCGCTACCCGCTTCACCCTAGGCGATCAGTTTGTGACCCCTCAGGCCTCTAGCCGAGACCACTGATGTGGGGCCAGAGGGGTCACAAACAAACACGCACTGAGCACAGCCACCATCATCGGCCGCCTCTGAAACCAAATCCCCACCTGGCCAGGTTGTTGCTGGCGCATTCCAGCGCATTTTGGCAACAAATGTGACATTCTACAACACTAATATACACTCAGAGGGACGCATGGTGCATTCTCAGACGTCCTAGACGTTGTGGGCTTTCCAGCGGCGGCCGCGGTATTTGCACAGCCACCGGCCACACACAGCAGCAGCAGTTCCAGCGGCGGCCGCGGTTTTTGCACAGCCACCAGTTTTGCGCAGCAGCATGGGTTCCAGCGGCGGCCGCGGTTTTTGCACAGCCACGGATTGCACTGGTGGATTGCTTTCCAGCGGCGGCCGAGGGAAAGCACAGCCACAATCCTGCTGTCGTTGCCAGCAGCGGCAAGCAGCGTATTACAGCGCTCAGAGCGCAACGGCGCCGCAGCAGCGTGTTAGGACAGTCAATACATGCCGCATGAGCCCGAGAAGTCACCAAAATTGACATCCTAGAGGTTGGTGGTTGCGCTCCTCAGCGCCTGCAGCAGCGTCGAATGCGCAGCGGCAGCAGCAAGCCCAATTGCAGTTCCTGCTCTGCAGCATGCTCAAGAACACTGACCAGCGTCGTCTGGGATGTGTTGGATCACAGGACAACGCACCAGGTGGTCTCTGCGCTGTTGCTCTCATTTCATCGGCAGCCGCGGGAAAGCACAGCCACAGTGTCCCAACTGCAGCCAGCAGCGACGAGCTGTGCATTGCAGTGGCAATTATACATGCTTTCTGTGCTTCAGAATGTTTGTTGCAACTCGGAAACACAGGGAAACACAGTATATTGTCGATGACAGTGCTCTGGGACGCTGGGTACAGTGTGCAGGTGCAGGCAGTCAATTGCGCGGCGGCCGAGGGAACGCACAAACAATGCCAAACAATGCACACATCGCAACCGCGGCGGCCGAGGGAAAGCAACCTCGAGTTCTCCTGACTTGCTCCTCATTCTGCAGCGCAAAACACACATCCTAGGGCACTATCTGAGTGTTAGGGACATTGTAATTGCGCAGAACACGCAGCAAAAAGTCATATGTTCGAGTTGAGTGCTCCAGTGGCAGTCTCTCATGAGCTCTGGGGATTGCCCTGCATCAAACAACACCAAACACTTCCCGCGGTGGCCGCGGAAATGCGTCAAAGAGGATTGCCCAGTCTCTGGGGCTTGAGCCAGGTGCCCGGAGATAAGGGTCCGAGCTTTCTCTAACCTAAGTGCATGTTCAAAGACAATCCCTGCGCAATATGAGCATGTAGTTATGTTCCTTTATGTTTTCTCAGCAATAATATACTGTTTCCGAGCCCTTGGAGCTCTTGGATGAGCTGCTATGCAGGGTTCAAGACCCAGAAATGCGAGGTGAATAGGAACTGAAATACCAGTGAACACCCTTCGCACTCATATTAAAAAACCGTCGCCTTTGTGCCCCAAACGTGCTCCAACTTACGCCATTTGTGTGGCTGCGCTCTCAAACTCAGGGTGCATGGTGCTTTCTCCCTGATGGGGGACCATTTGCACCCAAAGCCATACAGCCCAGGGGAAGCTCTGAGGCGCTGGGGATACTCACTTCATACTCACAAACTCCTATTCCGGCCATGTGCCTAGTCAGATATGTCAAGGTCTGCATGGAAAAAGCGTGGAAACAGGAGGTCAGGGTCTCATACAGATGCATGAATTCACCACCATCCCTCGCATTTCAGGCATTTTTTTGGGTCATATTCAACTCATAT
Organism: Auricularia heimuer; assembly: GCA_002287115.1. NCBI lineage: Eukaryota > Fungi > Basidiomycota > Agaricomycetes > Auriculariales > Auriculariaceae > Auricularia > Auricularia heimuer. The sequence goes on along the minus strand of NEKD01000021.1, from coordinate 32,399 downwards.
TACCTTGTCCTAGGACCTCCAAATGAAATTAGGCTGGCCCTGCATCAGTTTCTCCTGAGATTACATGTTGTCAGCTTTGTGAGAGTCTGACCAGAGTTTGCACTGAGAACCTACCCCAAGTTTCTACTGACTGCAGTTTTTGTTTGAAAAGTTAGATTTAGGACTAATAACTAGGAACTGACTGAGATAGGGACCTGGAATGCGAGGAATGGTGGGCAATTCATGCATTTGAATGAGACCCTGACCTACTGTTGCCTCGCTTCCAGGGTGCTATTCCCTGCCTCTCTCGCCAGGCACAAATCAAATAATACTTTCTATGAGCTTACCGACTGTAGTTCTAGCTTTGTAGACCAAGGCCTGCATTGGCTGTCTCTGGGTGCAAGTACCTCCCCATCACTGGGAACAACACTTGCATCCAGAGCTGCAGAGTGGATATTTCGCCCTGATGTAACCTGTATATCTACTATTGATGTAAACCAAGGTATTTTTACTATTTGAGCTAAGGGGAAGGAGAGGTATTCCATGTTCCATTGACTTCGCATTTCTGGGTTTTGAACACTGAATAGCAGCTCATCCAAGAGCTCCAAGGGCTCGGAAACAGTATATTATTGCTGAGAAAACATAAAGGAACATAACTACATGCTCATATTGCGCAGGGATTGTCTTTGAACATGCACTTAGGTTAGAGAAAGCTCGGACCCTTATCTCCGGGCACCTGGCTCAAGCCCCAGAGACTGGGCAATCCTCTTTGACGCATTTCCGCGGCCACCGCGGGAAGTGTTTGGTGTTGTTTGATGCAGGGCAATCCCCAGAGCTCATGAGAGACTGCCACTGGAGCACTCAACTCGAACATATGACTTTTTGCTGCGTGTTCTGCGCAATTACAATGTCCCTAACACTCAGATAGTGCCCTAGGATGTGTGTTTTGCGCTGCAGAATGAGGAGCAAGTCAGGAGAACTCGAGGTTGCTTTCCCTCGGCCGCCGCGGTTGCGATGTGTGCATTGTTTGGCATTGTTTGTGCGTTCCCTCGGCCGCCGCGCAATTGACTGCCTGCACCTGCACACTGTACCCAGCGTCCCAGAGCACTGTCATCGACAATATACTGTGTTTCCCTGTGTTTCCGAGTTGCAACAAACATTCTGAAGCACAGAAAGCATGTATAATTGCCACTGCAATGCACAGCTCGTCGCTGCTGGCTGCAGTTGGGACACTGTGGCTGTGCTTTCCCGCGGCTGCCGATGAAATGAGAGCAACAGCGCAGAGACCACCTGGTGCGTTGTCCTGTGATCCAACACATCCCAGACGACGCTGGTCAGTGTTCTTGAGCATGCTGCAGAGCAGGAACTGCAATTGGGCTTGCTGCTGCCGCTGCGCATTCGACGCTGCTGCAGGCGCTGAGGAGCGCAACCACCAACCTCTAGGATGTCAATTTTGGTGACTTCTCGGGCTCATGCGGCATGTATTGACTGTCCTAACACGCTGCTGCGGCGCCGTTGCGCTCTGAGCGCTGTAATACGCTGCTTGCCGCTGCTGGCAACGACAGCAGGATTGTGGCTGTGCTTTCCCTCGGCCGCCGCTGGAAAGCAATCCACCAGTGCAATCCGTGGCTGTGCAAAAACCGCGGCCGCCGCTGGAACCCATGCTGCTGCGCAAAACTGGTGGCTGTGCAAAAACCGCGGCCGCCGCTGGAACTGCTGCTGCTGTGTGTGGCCGGTGGCTGTGCAAATACCGCGGCCGCCGCTGGAAAGCCCACAACGTCTAGGACGTCTGAGAATGCACCATGCGTCCCTCTGAGTGTATATTAGTGTTGTAGAATGTCACATTTGTTGCCAAAATGCGCTGGAATGCGCCAGCAACAACCTGGCCAGGTGGGGATTTGGTTTCAGAGGCGGCCGATGATGGTGGCTGTGCTCAGTGCGTGTTTGTTTGTGACCCCTCTGGCCCCACATCAGTGGTCTCGGCTAGAGGCCTGAGGGGTCACAAACTGATCGCCTAGGGTGACCCGCTTCGCTGACCGCGCCGCGCACGCAGAATCATCTTGCAGCCTTCAGGGGTGCAAATACCCCGCAGGTTTCGTGTCACAAGTCCCCACCGCTACGCGAACGATCGCAGCCGGGTTGTTGGGACAAGGGAAGCCTCCGCTGCGCTACGGTAGTACATCAAGGCGTCGCGTGTATTGAAAAGAAACCCGTAATGATCTACTGCACTTCTGGTGACTTGTCCTTTGGCAAGGACGCCTTCAAAGCCCTCAACTCCGAGTGAACGTCGCGAAGCTCGTCCTTGCTCTGTTTCTTGAGTTCTCGTAGTGATTTGCGGAACTCGGATTTGAGAGCTCTGATATCCTCGCGGATAGTCAGCATGGCCGCGCGCGTGTCCATCGGGATGCTGAGCTTCTGCGCGCGCTTGGACTTAGAGGCAGTGGTGCCGCGGACGGACTTCTTGGCCTTCGCAGTCGACCGACGACCGCGCACGGAAGGAGACTGCGAGGCGAATACAATGCGTCAGAGCGTGGGATAGTGATCGAATAACTGACCTCTGAGGCTTCGTCTTCGGACTCCTGTTCGTCCATGTCGTCGTCCTCGTCGCTCTGGTCGGCGCGCTTGCCCTTGCGCGTCGTCAAACGCGGCGGCTGCCTCGTCGTCTGCACGCCGTCGTCCACGTCGTCGTCCACGTCATCGTTCACGTATTCGTGCTTGGCGCGCTTGCTCTTGCGCCTCGTCGTAGAACGGGGCGGCGACCTCTTCTTCGCCTTGCTCGAGGCACGCGTGCGCGGCGGCGTGGACTGTGGGCTAAAGCATCAATCCCACATCGAACTAAGAAACCGAAGTCCACGTACCTTTTTTTCAGGCAGATACTCGCTATCGTCGTCGTTTTCAAGCTCGTCCTGCTCGTCACCGTCCATGGTAGCATCCTCGTCCACCGCGGCAGCCTTCATCGAGGCCCATGCACCGCCCCGCTGGTTGTCGGGTACGTCGTCCGCTTCTGCGTCGTCCTGGTCGTCGTCCGCGCCTTCGTCGTCGTCGTCGTCGTCATCGTCGTCGTCGGTACCGGCATCCGATCCAAAACAAATGCGCGTGTTACCCTGCATCCAACACGCCAGGCAATGAGTCTGCCGCTCCCAACCGAGGCAACCGCGCGGCACGACCTTGTCGCAGGGATGGCAAGTGATGGGGCTGGGAAGCGCGTAGCATAGCTTCCCGTCGTAGTGCGAGAGACCGTTGCAATGAAACCCGTCCGGTACCTTCCGGAAGCATGAGGGCAGCTCTGTGCGCTTGTGATCAAAGGCAGTGTTGAGCGCGGAGGCGAGGCAAAGCGAGAGGTTCCAAAAGGGCGAGTCCTTGTTCAAAGGGCGAGTAGACAATCCAACGGAGATGAGGCTGCGAGTCTGCTCGCCCCAATGCCAGAGAGATCGTTTTTTTATATCGTCGTCGTCCACGCGAGCGAAGCCAGCGTTGAGCAATTCATAGGACAGAAAGCTGCGCATCATGGTATCGTAAAGTTTGGCGTCGTCCTCGGAGAGATGGGCGGGCGGCTGGTATGATGGCGGCAGTACTGCCAGAGCAGCAAGCACATTACAGCATATATAGCCGTCCTGGTCAATGTCAAGGTCCGGCTGACAACAAAAAAAAGTGAGAAGCGAGAAAAAAGCAGAAATGCAATAATCTCACGTCCAGATTGACAGGAAACTGATGTTGACGGCCGTGTTTAGGCCGACGGCCGACAGACGAGAGACAATCGCGATTCCTCTCCAGCAGTGCCACTTCGTCGAGAGCGTCGCAGCAAATGAAGTGCCGGGGCAGGAACTTGGAGAAACGGAAAATGAGGTTTGTATCGAACTGGTAGGCAATGACGGCCTCCCGTGCAGTCGTGGGCGTGGGCTTCGGTTTCCTGCCCCTCTTCTTCTTCGGCGGTGCGAGGTCAGGCGCTGGTGAGGTCGCTTTGGCCATGGGGGAAAAGACGTCAAAGCAGAAAGCAGACTCTGTAAGTATTTAAGATATGCCGTCTGTCAGGGTCCGGACCCCTTCTCCCCTTTCCATTACTCCTTTTCCCTTTCTGTTACCCGCCTGACCCTGTCTTAATACTGTTTGGTCTTTCTTTCTGGCATTCCGGCTCGATTACATAAGCCGGCGTTTGCCGACGCAAACGCCAGCTGGCGTTTGCGTCGGTAAACACCGGTGGCTGCGCACCATCAATCGGACGATTCCACTTGTGTATATATATCTGATTGTTGGTAGCGGTGATCCCCAGTCTCGTTCTCTCAGGATCCCCGCTACCCAGCGCGCTTCCCCTCGGATCCGGACTGTTACCTCGGGTGGTGCTGGCCTCGCTCGCCTATTCCGACTTTCTCCGCTCGTCTCCGCTCTCTCGGCCGCGCGCTCCGCAGCGTCGCCCTGACAGTAGAACGAGACTCCACCTAACCCGCACCACCCCTACGTCGAAGCCCGCTCATGCCCGGACTCAATACCGGCATGGAGGACTTCGAGGACGCCACTGCCATTGAGGACCCCCTCTCTGAGGTTGCTAGGCTGCGCACCATTATTGAAGATCGTGATGAGCAGCTTGCCAACGCACAGCATCGCTTGGCTGTGCAACAAGAAGCAGCTCGGATGATGGCCGAACAGCTGCGGTCAGCTACGGCCACAGCGTCAGCACAGCCGTCGGCCGCCGCGAGTTCCGCTACGAGCTCCGCAGCGGACGCGGGCCGTTCCGCCGTCTCTCCGCCAGATGCGTTCGACGGAAGTCGGACCAGCGGCCGACGCTTCCTCCGCCAGTGCTGGCTCTATATGGAGTCGCGCCCGCGCCAGTTTCCGGACGTCCGGAGTCGGATTATCTTTGTGCTGTCATACATGAAGTCCGGCTCCGCGGCGGCCTGGGCCGGAACTGTCACCCAAAACCTCATGGACAACAAGGCGTCCTATTCCGCCTTTTCCGACTTTTTGTCGGAATTCGCGCTCAACTTCGTCCTGTCGGACGAGCAAGGCGATGCGGCCAATCGCATTGACTCGGTGGAGCAAGGCTCCCGCACCATCGAGGACTACATCACGGAGTTCGACTCGTTCTCCGCGCTGTCCGGCTATTCCGACTATGAGCTCCAGCGGAAGTTCAAGAAAGGGCTCAACTCCCGCCTCCTCGATCGGATCTATACGCTCGATTCCGCTCCGAAGACGATGGACGCGGTGAAGAAGGAAGCGCTCCGCCTAGAGCAACAGTGGCGGGAACGCCAGACCTTCCGCAAACCCGCGACAACCTCCAGTGCGCGAACCGGAGGTCCGACCTCAAATCCGACGCCCGCTCGCGCGCAGACCGCACCGCTGGCGAGTTCCGCTCCGACGAGCGGAGTTCCGCCTGCCGCGCCGCGCGAGCCCGACGTCAAGCCCATGGACGTGGATCGGAGCCGCACTCGGAGCTCCGCCCCGCGGAAACGCACCTGCTTCGACTGCGGGCAGGAAGGCCATTTCCGTGGCGACGTTCGCTGCCCCCACCAGGCCCGCGTTCTCGCCGAGGCGGTCCGCGCGGCGCTGGCGGGATTGGGCGTGTCGGCCCCCGGAACTCCGACTTCCGCCTCGGGCCGCTCTGGGGCATCTTCCGCCGCCCCAGAGAAGAATTCGTCGACCTCCGCCAGTTCCGGCGAGGTTTTTGACGAGGCCCGCGAGTAAGGACACGGCTCGCGGCGCCAATCGTTTCTCTGTTTTGGAGGTCGAGTCGTGTAACTACATCGATGAATGCGACTCTCCTCCGAAGCAGCTAGACGTGTCCGCTCCGCCCTCAGGGCGATACTATGTCCGCTCCGTGAGCCTAGCCCGCTCGCTCACGGTCAAGATTCAACTCGAAGAACTCGACAACCGCTCGTTCCTCGGCACTTCCGCTCTCGTCGACTGCGGAGCAACGACGGAGTTCCTCAACGACGCCTTCGTCCGCCGTCTCGGACTCCGAACGCGGAAGTTAGAAACTCCGATTCCCGTCTACAACGTGGACGGAACTCTGAATGAAGGCGGGTCCATCCGCGAGGAGTTGGACCTGATCATGCGCTTCGGAACTCACTCTGAGCGCGTGACCTTCGCCGTCTGTTCTTTGGGGAAGACAGACGCTATTCTCGGGTTTACGTGGTTGCAGCGCCACAATCCCGACATTGACTGGCCGAGCCGACAAGTGCGTATGACGCGTTGTCCGCCGGCATGCCTATTGCCGCCCGCTCCGACTGTCGTGCCAGTGGAGCCGGCGAAGAATCGACAACTCCGTGGACTTCCGACATCGGAGAATGCACCTCCGCGTCGGAACTCCCAGTTTCCCGCTTCGCGCATCGTCGGACGTCGGACGAACGCTCGTCCGGCCGTGTCCGCTAGCTCGCCTCCTCCGCCGCAGGATCCGCTGAGGCGGACCAAGACCCGCATGCGGTCTCAGCGCGTCAGGTGCGTTCGGATTGGCAATCCCGACGAACCTGTTCCACCTGCGGTGCTCCACGACGGAGATGAGGAGGACGAGGCGTGTGGGCGGAAGATTGGGAAGATGGCCACCGCGTCTTTGCCGCCTTTGTTGAGCCGGAGGGTGAGGCCGTCCGCGCTCACGGCACAAAGTCGCAGGAGTTTGCGGAGCAAGCTCGTGACCCGACGGTCAAGTCCTTTGAAGAGCTCGTTCCGGAGCAGTACAGGGACTTCGAGCCGGTCTTTGCCAAAGACCAGTTCGACGAGTTACCTCCGCGCCGCCCATGGGACCACGCGATCGAGCTCCGCCCCGACGTGGAGCTCCCGGCGCGGACGAGAGCATATCCACTCTCGCCGTCGGAACAGAAGGAACTCGACTCGTTCCTCGAGGAGAACCTGCGGACGGGGCGGATCCGCCCGTCCAAATCTCCAATCGCGGCCCCCGTCTTCTTTGTCAAGAAGAAGGACGGAAGTCTCAGGCTCGTGCAGGACTATCGGAAGCTCAACGCCATTACGGTGAAGAACCGATATCCGCTTCCGCTCATCGAAGAACTCGTCAATCGGCTCAGCGGAGCTCGATACTTCACGAAGTTCGACGTTCGTTGGGGGTACAACAACGTCCGCGTGAAGGACGGAGATGAGTGGAAGGCGGCTTTCCTCACGAACCGCGGCCTTTTTGAACCGTTGGTGATGTTCTTCGGCCTCACCAACAGTCCGAGTACTTTCCAGACGATGATGAACGACCTGTTCCGCGACTTGATTTCCGCCGGCAAGGTCGTCGTCTACATGGACGACATCCTGATCTTTTCCGCCACCCTGTCGGAACACCGCGCTATAGTCCGACAGGTGTTGAGCATTCTCCGCTCGAACAACCTGTTCCTCCGACCGGAGAAGTGCGTCTTTGAGCAGGAGTCGATCGAGTACCTCGGACTTATAATCCGACATGGAGAAGTCGCGATGGACCCCGCCAAGATCCGCGGAGTGGCGGACTGGCCCGCCCCGGAGAACTTGCACGATTTGCAGTCCTTCCTCGGGTTCACCAATTTCTATCGGAGGTTCATCCGCGACTACTCCCGCATCGCTCGCCCGCTGCACGACTTGACCGCCAAGGATCGGATTTGGTCCTGGGAAGCGGAACAGGCGTCGGCTTTCGATGCGCTGAAGCAGGCCGTCACTTCCGAACCCGTCTTGGTCTTGCCCGACGTCGGACTTCCGTTCCGACTGGAGACCGACGCGTCGGATTACGCCTGCGGAGCTGTCCTTTCGCAGGCGCAGAAGGACGGACGTTGGCTACCTGTGGCCTATCTGTCGAAGAGTTTCACCGCGCCGGAGCGGAACTATGAGATTCACGACAAGGAGATGCTTGCCATCATCCGTGCACTCGAGGAGTGGCGGCATTTCCTGGAGGGAGCGGAGGACGCGTTTGAGATCTGGACAGACCATCGGAACTTGCAGTACTTCCGAACGGCACAAAAGCTAAACCGCCGCCAGGCCCGATGGTCCCTGTACCTGTCCCGCTTTGACTTCACGCTTCACCATCGTCCAGGTCGGACTATGGTGAAAGCCGACGCTCTCTCCCGCCGTCCCGACCACCGTGACGGGGTGTCGGATGACAACAACGATGTCGTTTTGCTCAAGCCGGAGTGGATCCGCGAGCTTGCGGGCCGCCGGGGACACTTGTCGGAAGCGCATGGGGAGGTCCAAATCCTCCGCGACATTCGGAATTCGGAGGAGATTGACGAGGTAGTGCGCAAGGCGCTTGACGGACTTCGCGATCTCCGCGCGCGCGGACTTGAGATTGATGAGTGGTCGGAAGAAGACGGGTTAGTGCTGTTCCGCGGTAAAGTATATGTTCCGCAGAACGCGGAGCTCCGCCGCCGCGTTGTCGCCGCTCACCATGACAGTCTGATGGCGGGACACCCCGGACGCTGGCGGACTTTGGAGCTCGTGTCGCGGAACTACTGGTGGCCCGGGATAACGCGCTTCATCGCGGCGTACGTCGCGGGCTGCGACGCGTGCAATCGGACCAAGATCTTCCCGGGCGCCCCAAGCGGAAATCTAATGCCAAACCCTGTTCCGACACGGCGCTGGCAGTATGCGACTTGCGACCTGATCGTCGACCTGCCGGAAAGCGGAGGTTACGACTCGATCTTCGTCGCTGTAGACCGCCTCGGAAAACGCGTGCACGTTGCTCCGACGACGTCGGAAGTGAGCTCCGAAGGTATAGCGGACTTGTGGCTTGAGCGCGTCTGGTCGCAGCACGGTCTCTCTGACGGCATCATTTCCGACCGCGGCCCACAGTTCGTCTCCGCCTTCTCTCGCGCGCTGCACAAGCGCCTCGGGATTGAGACTCTGGCGTCCACCGCTTATCATCCGCAGACCGACGGACAGACGGAGCGGATCAACCAGGAGATTGAGCAGTACCTCCGCCTGTTCTGCAATGAGCGCCAGTCGGACTGGGCGCGCCTTCTTCCGCTAGCGGAATTCGCGTACAACAATCGGATTAACGCGTCGACCCAGCAGACTCCGTTCTTCCTCGCGCATGGAGAACACCCGCGGATGGGAGTGGAACCCACCCGCGAGGGCCGCGTTGAGGCGGCGGAGAACTTTGCATCGCGCATGCACGACACACTGGAGGAGGCCAAGTCCGCTCTTCGGAAGGCGTCGGAAGACATGTCGCGCTTCTACAACGCCAACCGGAGCGGAGATCGCGACTACAAGGTCGGAGATAAAGTTTGGCTGGACGCGCGGGACATTCGGACGACTCGTCCAACCAAGAAGCTCGACGACAAGTGGTTCGGACCTTATCCAGTGGAGAAGGTAGTGTCGCGGAACGCCTACCGCTTGAAGCTACCCGCGACGATGAAGATCCACCCGACGTTCCACGTCTCCCGCCTCCGCCGCTTCATTCCCGACGCTATCCCTGGTCGGACTCAACCTCCGCCGCCTCCTGTGGTAGTCAACGGCCACCTGGAGGAAGAAGTCGAAGAGGTCTTGAACTCCGAGTGGAACCGTGGTAAGCTCCGCTATCGGGTCAAATGGAAGGGGTGGTCGCGCGAGAACAACACATGGGAACCGGCGGAAAACCTTGAGAACGCGCCGGAACTCGTGGCGGACTTCCACCGCAAGCACCCTGACGCCCCGCGTCCCGGAGATGCTCCTCCTCCACCAGCCCGAGGACGCCGTCGTCGTCGCTGAGTGCGCTTCGGGACGCCGCGCCTTGAAGGGGGGTGATGTCAGGGTCCGGACCCCTTCTCCCCTTTCCATTACTCCTTTTCCCTTTCTGTTACCCGCCTGACCCTGTCTTAATACTGTTTGGTCTTTCTTTCTGGCATTCCGGCTCGATTACATAAGCCGGCGTTTGCCGACGCAAACGCCAGCTGGCGTTTGCGTCGGTAAACACCGGTGGCTGCGCACCATCAATCGGACGATTCCACTTGTGTATATATATCTGATTGTTGGTAGCGGTGATCCCCAGTCTCGTTCTCTCAGGATCCCCGCTACCCAGCGCGCTTCCCCTCGGATCCGGACTGTTACCTCGGGTGGTGCTGGCCTCGCTCGCCTATTCCGACTTTCTCCGCTCGTCTCCGCTCTCTCGGCCGCGCGCTCCGCAGCGTCGCCCTGACACGTCAATTCAGTCGCACCAGCGGCACCGAGAAGGCTCGCTGGTGGATCTGCGCACGCGTGAAATCCCGCAAGGGTGGAATGTATTGCTTGCATAGGTGGCTGTGCAGCTCATGAAGGTTGGCCTTGGGCAGAATGTTCTGTTCAGAGGCTTTGCGAAACACAATGTTATCTGAGGCAAATGGCAAAAGGATTTGGATTCCTGATACCAAGTCTTCATATCCTGAATGATTACTTCACATAAAAGCACGGGTCCGATATGTATATTCAGCCACCAAGCCACTGCGGAGGAGCTGCCCACCAGCTCGACACACCAGCCCAAGACGGCTGTCCGGAAGTACTCCTCGTCGCACAACGGGCAGCCTAGGAGGATCTGCGCCGTGTCGACGACTGACAGCCGCGGTTCAGCTTGCGTCGTCGACCGCCGCACCGGAGGCGTGGCCCAGACTGGCTGCCGAACACGCTGGGCATCTCGGCCGCCCGCGCATCGTTGCCGGCAAGCCCGCGCCCGAGGTCGCCACCGTCGTGAATCGGCTACGCGTCGAGGATTCCGCGCGCCTTCTGCTAATTCTGCGCGATTGCTGCCAGGGGATCCTGTCTACCGCGCGCATTCAGAGGAGGCAGCGACGCCGCCGCGGGCGTGCATCATCGACATGTCGTTTCGAATGTTGCACATTGCAGGGATGCGCATCGTCATGGTGCGCGGAAGCCCTTGTGCGTGAAGCCGAGGTGGAGGGACGTGTAGTTGGCCTGCGCAGTGCTGGGTCCTAACATGTCGCTGAGCAGGACGCGAGCCTCGACGTGGTGTGCGCTGGAGCAAGTCCCCCATCCGCCGCTCGAGCAGGCGAACCCAATGCACCAGGAACACGCGGTAGTCGAAGGAGGAGCAGGTTGAGGAGCCCGCGTCGGTTGCGGCCTCCAAACCTGCTCTACCGCCGTTGTTCTCGCTCGGCGTCACACTCGTTCGCAGCCGGCACCGACTCCAAGCTCCGCGGTTGCTGCTGCAACGACGACCGCATGAGCTCTGGCCGCGCGCTCTTCCGCCGCCTGCGCGGCTGTTGCGCGCAGATGCCGCGCCGCCCTTGCGATTGCGCCCGCCATGGTGTATCCAGGGCGACGGAAGGGATTGGCGCCAGCGCCCGGTGGCCATAGGGCCGCTTGCCCGTGTGCAGCACGCCGTCGTACCAGTTCGCCATCGCGGTTGCGACTATGGCAGATGTCAGCACGAGTATGTAGTACGGACAAATGTCACGCACATAGTCTGTGCGCTCGTCCTCTGCAACATTCTGCGCATATCGTCTCCGATTCCGATTACTACGTCCAGAATCAGCATATTCTTGCGCCTGGATTCGACCTGTCACGCACCCCTGGCTCCAGCTGACAGGATTACCCTGCCTGCGCCGCGCGACCTCATGCGCCTCCTCCCCGCGCTGCACGCCGCATACGCTGCTGAGGATGGTAGCGCAGCATGATGGCCCAGAGCTGTCCCGCGAGTTAGCCCAACAGTCAGTACGGTGGATTGGGATGGAGATACAGCGCACCTGACGGCGTCCATCTGGGCGCTGGGCTCGACGCCTTTGGGACGTTCCGAGTGTCAGCGTCTGGGATCTCGGAGAGGGAGGCGGCAGGCACACTTTAACTCGCGGCGCAAGGCTGTCTCTACCCCGTTGTCTGACCGTGTAGGACGTGGCGTATCCGGCGGGCGACGCGGTCATCAGTTGTGTATCTGCGCGTGCTTGCGTCAACATACAGACAGCGAGAAGAGCGCGCTCACTTACGAGAGAAGGATACCAACAGCGGCGGCCATGGCTAGGAGGACGAGGCCGAGCAAAGGCCCGTCATCGTCGAAGATGAGACTAAGTAGTACGCGGGGGGGGCGACCATTGCATCGACAGTCGACTGCTCGGCGGTAGACTGGACGACAAAGGGAGCGCTACAGCCCGCAAGCAGCAGCAAGCAGCATGTGTTATCGTCCGCCACTGACAGCAAGTGCACGTTGACGGGCTCGAGCGTCATGGCGAGAGGAAGGGAACGGCGGGTTATAGCCGGTGCAATTTGCATCCGTGCACCAATAACATCGACAACCTGAATTCTGCGCATGGAAATATATATATGGATAAAAGGCGTACAGGATACAGGAGAGATCTGAGCTACATAAGCCCGACACGTATCAGAAGCTACAGGAATAGATGCGCTGGGGAGCGGGATACACTGGAGCAGGCAAAGGATTGATAACAGCGTCCTTCGGCGTGGCCAGGCGCGGAGGTTCAGGCAAATTGGTCGGCGTACTTGGTGAATACCCAGGTGAGGTGGGGAATAGTAAGGAGACGTGGGTGAGTGCGCAGAGGTACGACGAGGGGGCATGGGAGAATACTGAGGAGACGCAAACGAATAGCAATGGGACGGAGAGGGAGAATAGACCGTCGGGGTATATGAAGAAGCCGGTGTGGCTCCTTGGGCCAGCATGCGACCATCCAATTGGAGCTCGAATGCGGCCTCCAGCTCCTCTCGCAGCCTGAGAAGGTCGCGAGCATTCACTTGCGATCGCGGAGTCCCGGTCCTCGTGGAGACTGCGGCGGACTGGGGCGTCCCCGCGAGTACGGTCGTGGCGTGCGTAGTCGTGCTTTCTGTTGCGACTGCAGCAGACTGCGGTGTCCCTGCCAGTACCGCCGCGGGCTGTGGTGTCTCGACGGCATGAGCTGCTGCTTGCTCCGGGTCGGTTACTACAGAACGCATCCTGCAATCTATGTCAGTACGCAGAATAAGGCGAGAAAGGACACATGTACCATTGACAAAGGACGCCACTTTCGACCAAAGCAGTGGACACGCGGGTAAGGCAGCGCGCGTTGCAGGGAATGCGATCCCCATCGAAACAGACGTCGTGGACATCTGCAATGAGCATGCCGTCGTCGACACCTTTCAGCACGGCGGACACGTTGGCCACCTTGTAATCTTCGAGACGCTGGAATTCGCTGATGTGACCTTCCTCGCTGTTAAGCAGGCAGCTGGCAAAAAGACGTCAGGTTTGACACATTGAACCGAAGTAAGATTTACCGGACGGTGACTGGCGGTAGACACTGTTGTCCGCCCCCAAGTATGACACCGAAGACACCATAGGAAGGCAGAGTGACAGTGCCCTTGAAGCTGATAACTGGCGGTGGACGAGTAAAGCCGTCGGCGTCGACAGAGGCATCAGAGACAAAGACGTTCTGCGTCTTTACGAAGAACGTATTGCGTGTGAAATCCGCAGGACCAAGCACCTGAGCACGCGTGCCGTGAGGGTGGATAGTGACCAGGGCGGGATCGCGAAAGGGGACGGCAAGCACAACCGAAACTTGCGTGTCTAAATCGGCGGCAGTGAGTAAAAATTTGCACAATGTGAATTGAATGCCCACGAACAATAGAGCTCGATAGTGGAGAAATACGCGATGGCCCAAGTATCTCCCGGTCGCGTTGGTGGTGTGACGGTCGGCGATTTCAGGTCGAGGAATGCGTCGAGAAAAAGATGGGGCATGGTGAGCGATACGCACGGTCCAACCTTGGGTCTGCAAGACTGTTATACAGGTTGAAGATGTCAGATTGAAGTTTACATCCGATGTTCCAAACCACCAGCCCACGACGACTCTCGCCGTAACGTCACAAACCGTAAGCCCATGAACACGATGCGGAGATGCGTAACAGCCTGGCTTGCAATCGAGAGTGTCGGGATATAATGGCAAGTGATCATCGATACCGGTCGCCACTGGCGAGCGCTGATGACGTCATCACGTCATAGATATTCCCACGTCAGGAAAAAGTATCCCGACGTCAGGCACGAATACAAACTCATGATTGACGTCATCGCAGTCACACCGACGCAAGACCACTCGTTGAGCCATTCCGACTGGAAAGTGCGCCATGAGCGCGCAGCATGTGTTCAGGCTATCGCACATGGTTGGACATCGAGCGCGTGACCGTGAACGAGCAGGACGCGTTTCACAGCCTAGCATGATCCAACGAAGATCAGACCACGGGTTTCCTGCTGCATAGGCTTAGAGTGCGCGGAGGGGCGGCAGTAGTCGGTCTACACCAGCGGTATAAGCGCGCTGACGTGTCTGCCGGTGTTGTCGAGCACCTGGCGGGTTTGCATACTGCAAAAAATGTTAAGCATGGCTGTAACACCGTCAACGCAGCCAGAGCAACTCACCAACGAACTTCGCCCCCTGGTGGGCTACCGGTCCACGGGTGCCGATGGCCTGTGCCGTTTGCGGCGTGCTGGGCAGCAGAGAGTAGAGTAGGAGAAGACCGAGCGCCGACGGCCGATTGCACGCGCGGCTCTACGCGCACCAGTTCTCATGCTTCTAAAAATGGAAACAGGACAAAAAAAAATCTTCTCCTTCCCTAGCATGGGAAGGTGTCTGCTGTCTCGAAACACACGTGTCGCGATCGATAATAACGGTACAATTGCTGGGAAATTATCGAACAATGAATTACAGCTTCACCTCTGATTTCTCTCCATTCGCCTAACATCGAACACGAGCGAGCTGCGAGCCCATCTCATCGGTATCGCGGTCAAATCCACCTCATCGCCTGTCTTCAAGCCCAGCTTCGAACAACATGTCTCCCTGGAGGCTCTGCGAAACGTTATCAATCGGTTTCACAGTACGAACTGCACCAGCGCACGAAATAATCGATCTATGCCGTCGACCAAGTAAGGATGAACGCGTAACTACAGCATATCTCCACAGACTCTTGGTATCCGCCGCATATCCGATCATTTTGCCGCGGGCGGTGAACCACAGAAAACCGCGCTGTCGGGGACCATGCCACACGCGTAAAATCTGGCAGGAGATTACGACTACGCGTCTGTCTTGGTCGATGTGCGCTGGACCCAGTACGAAAGCTATTCCACCTTCTTCGGCAGTCAAATCTCGCCGCGGTGCGTAGACCTCGCACGTGATCCCGTATGGAGACCGCGTTTCGCACCGCGAGTGATAACGAGCGCAGCCGCCGATGAGAGTCAAATTCATAAGCTCAAGAACGCCATAGACATATAGAGGCATTTGGGGCGAGATAGGAGGGAATTGTATGAGAGATCGTATGAGAGAAGGGCGTATCACTTTCTGATCATATGTACTCCGTGGTGAGTTGCTTGTGAGGCGGCAGCAAGCCCGCAACAATGACGTCACGCGCCAGAGAGCACGTGATAGATTAGCGTGCCGTCATCATCTCGTTACTCAGGTCTACATCGCAATGTAAGGAAGCGGTCGATTATCATGACGTAGTAGAAAACATTGGGATACTGCAGCGTGTTTTGTGTGAACGGCCACGGGTCGGCGTCATCGCTCGGTATTAGCGGCGGCGACGAATGCGGGTTTGGAGGACGCAATCGACGACTCGCTCGCAGTCGTCTTCCTGGAAGCAATGAATCAGTGTCTTGAGCGGTCTTCAGCAGTAACCAACCTGCGGCTGAATCATGACATTTGCCAACCTGAATCATCACGTCAGTAAGTGCACGATTTCCTGGAATATCACAGTACCATCGGCATGCAGCAGCGGACACGTTCTGTAGCGGACCCAGACGAGTCAAGCTTACAGCGGTGCAAGGTGGACCTTCGGCAAAATCGACGTCGTGTACCATGACTTCGAGCCGGTCCGCGAAACTGGTAAGAACACCGGAGACCACAACGCGCGTGCCCTCTGCCACGTCGCCGAGTCCGGTCAAATGCTCAGTCGTCCTGTCGAATGTGCATCTGATGCATGGTATAAGCCTATAGCGCGAGGTACTCGGTAGGAAGATACCAACCGAATGATCACGGGCTCGCTGTGCGGTTCGCGCTCGCGCCCGAGGATTATATCCACAACGCTGGTCGTGGCGGACTCGCGAGCCAGATCTTCAGAAGCAATCCAACCCGGGAACATGAGAATGGGACCTGGCTCGTCCGAATCGGCAGGCTGCTCAGGCTCCGGTGTGTCGTGGCAATCGACAACGAAAATCGAGGAGCAATTCACGAAAAAAGTTTTGCAAACAATTTCGAGCCGGCCAATGACCTGAGCGCGAGTCCCGCGGGGATGTAACACGGTTGTGGAAGGTTCATAGACACGCTGCGCGACGCAGACGGTGAGATTGGATCCTGCCGTGGATCAGCTGGGGAATCGAAGTCCAACGACAAAACATGTACCACTACGTTCGACGGTAGCAACGTATGCGTATAGATAAGGATCCCCAGACGCCCTGGGCTGTAGGACCCGGGGACAGGTGAGAGTGAGAACAGAGTCAAAAGTTGTCATCTGCATGGGGAGCAGGAGGGGTTGCAGCAGTTGTAACCACGCAGGCGGGCCCTTTATTCGATTTCCTGTGCAAAATTTCCAGTATACACGCAGGAAGATTACTTTGCGTCAACGATCCTACTACGTCATTCACATACGCCGTGCTTTCCACGCGTCCTAGATTCACATGAGTGGCGGGAATGCAAAAGACGGCTTTGCATTAGATCACAGATCGAGAACAGATACAGACGACTCGTTAGAATACAGCAGAGTCATTGGGATTTCGAACTGCTCAGAGCGCGCGGCGGGCAAGGGTTCAATGAGAGCATAACACGGGGGGGGACGCTGTGTCAAGAGATCCGTCTTCACCCACAGTCAAAGAACGCAGACAGGGACTGATGTTGACTGCCCGCTGAGAATGTGAAGGTCTAAAGGCATGCTCTGTAAATATGCATCGCACCTGAAACACAGCACACTCACTCTGTAGCATTTGCGGGGCCGGTCACGCTGGGGGAAAGTGTGAGTGCTGGGATCAGCGTCGATGGCTAGAACTGCGCACGAGCAAGTGAGCAGAGCCAATATCTTGCGCAGTAGCGAGCGCGGAGGAGAGATTTCGTTGGGGACTCGCACATCCAGTACTTCCACCATGAAATATTCATTGCAGAAAGAGTGCAGCGTGCCGGAAATAACGACTTTGCTGCCGGCGTTCCCGGGCTCCGCGCTCTCATCGCTTCCACGACGATGGCACCTGAGAAAATGGCGATGAGATTCCACGGTAAGCCGATCTCGCTGACAACGAACCGGATAAAGACCGGCGCATGAAGCCATTGTGCGCGGCGCTCGACCATAATGTCGTCGACCACGAGTGTAGGCTGCGCGACTGCGAGTTCCGCGGAACGCACCACCCCTCCGAGCAGAAGTATGGCCCACAGCCAGCTCCCGACGGCCTGATCTTCGAGTAGCTGCGGCGTGGCGGGATGTATGGTGGCATTGACGACTATAACAGTTTTCCCGACGACTTTTGACGCGCCTAGAACGCGGGCTCGTATTCCGTGCGGGAGGGGTCGGTCGGCAGTGGAGTTGGACAGCGACGAGATGAGCGCGGGTAGCTTGCGTCCTATAATATATGGTGTCAGCGGCCTCCCGTTGCGAGCCGTTGATGCGTACCATCGACAGATACCACGGAGAAATATACCACAATACGTGGGGAATGGATCCCCGCCGCGGGCAACACGATAGGCCGGTACAGGAAGAGTGAATCGTCGAGAAACGGGAAGGAAGTCATGGTGGACTCTCGCGCTCGCATGCAGGCATTGCTTATATAGAGTTGAGGCGAGCTAAACAGCCAGCCTATGATAAACCTTGCTGGATTCCGCTCTCACCGGCAGGACACAGAGCAGGGTGCTGTCAGAGAGGAATTTTCAAGCAAGAAAAACGATGCGCGAGTCGGAAGCGTTCTCACCATAATGAATCTCGCGTGCGGCTCTATAGGGGGCGATACAACAACGATGACGTAAGGTCCATATTTGGCAAATCTCTGTTAGGATCGCCATTGTCATGAAGTCATGAAGGCCCTGTTAATCATTGCCAAACCGTGCGCTGCGGCTCAGCAGGACGGACTCGCGTATTCATGTGGGAATTATTAGGCACCGCTTTACTTCTGGTAATAGCTCGTGTGCACCAAGCGATGAAGGATCATGATTCTGCTCAGGACAAAAAGCGAGCGGAAGAGGCGATACACATGCTCTACAGCGCTGAGTTACAATGCTATGTACACGAATGCGGACGTGGAGAAGAAGTGAGAGACGGAATGAGGACGGAGCGAGTCTCAATCCCAGGACGGAAAACTGTCCGATGGGGCGGACGAGATTTCGCAATAAGTCAACGGAAAATTGCGGCGAATAATGGGAGACGGCGACGGCGACGAAGTCCTGGAAAATGTCAATATGTGCGCAATGGTCCTCATCGGCATGCTCACCGAAGCTTCTTCATATCGCGCATGGTTTCGTTCATGGCACTCTTTAACCTGAGCGAGGTGCCCATTCAGAACTGGTGATGTACGTAAAGCAAAGAGAAAACTCACCAACAGCACGCATCGCTGGCGAGCTCCTTGCCGCACTCGCGCGCGAAACTCTCCGCCGTGCAGGGCATCTCCAAGTAATCGAAACTCCCGTCGTGGACGTCAAGCGTATATCGGCCGTCGACGAAACCAGTTAGAACGCCAGACACCGCGATGTCGGCATTCTCCTGGTAGTAGAAGTTCTTCAGGTGCGGCTTCGTAAGGTCGAAGTCGCATCTGGACGATGATGAGCAGGTGCATGCACAATGAACAACACGGCGTACCTGAAAATAAGGCTGCCTCTAACCTCGATGTCGAGGACCTCCCGAGTGGGCGACGAGATAGAGGCGTCGAGGACGCGCGACGGTTTGATGCCCAGAAAGACGAGAAATGTAGGTGGCCGGTCTGCAGGCGGGTGTGTGGTCGTCGTACCCGTGTCCCCTGCGTCAACGGCGACTACAGACGACGCTGTGACGAAGAGGCCGTTGTTGGAACCCTCGAAAGACCCGAAGACGCGAATGCGCGAGCCCGCGGGGTATGGCTGCAGCGTTGGCGTATCCACGACGGGCCGCGCGACGACAACCTTCACGTTCACATCTGAGACCGCAATCAGCGCGAACCGTGAAGAACAGAAAAAAAACCGGTACCGTTGAGCTCGAGGTTGCAAGAATAAGTGTGGAAGCAGCGATGCACCAAGCCCGGAGAGCGAACGACCGTACTGGTCTTGACGTTCAGCAGAGCCTCGAAAGTTGGGGCAAACTGCCTGGTGGCAGTCCAAGAGCGAGAGTGGGAGAGGGACTCGTTGGTGGCCATCGTGCTGCTGATCCCAAAGAGAAAACGGGCGTCCTTTTAGGCAGCATAGGTTCTGGGTGCGAAGTTGTCAGTTAAGTTTCTTTTGCGTCATGTCCGTCCTGCAGGCTCAGCTCGCGTCACTGCTCATACGACGTTGCAAGTCGTCTGCGCAAGCGAGGCTGCGGTCATCGTTCGTCGACGGACAGCAACTTGATAGTCGTCGGAGGTCCGTCTGCGACGCGCCTGCACGAAACGCGCCGCAATAAGTACTACTGCGCAATATCTTATGATGTACCTCCAAGGCATGACGCCACTTTCGTTGGACGGATATGCGCGAATGTGACGTGTGCAATACTGTACGGCATGCACTGGGCACCGGCTACCAGTGAATCTCCGGCTTCCAGCAGCCGGAGCGGTGCCCCGCCCGTGCAATGCGTCGCGCAAGCCGTACAGGCACACCAGCGTGTCGTTCGTACACGCTACACATAAATTGCACGCATTGTGATATCAGCTCATGCATTATCACACGGCAAATAAATACTACGACTCGTGTTACATATCTATACAAAGCGAAGTAAAACATCCACCAAAGCCTGAGTGCTGATTTCCCAGGTGTGGAAAAAATCATAGTGGCCCTGCAGATCGGGCATCTTGCTCTCTCTCAGCTCCTCATAGTTTGCTTGGGCCACCTGATCAATGATGACCTTGCACTGCAGCAAAACATCTCGAACATCAGTGACGTCATCTTTGGCTTGCTTTACCCATGCTCGAGGATCAGGCACTGTGGCAAAGCCAGCGTCGTCATAACGAACTGGAGGAAGCCAGCTGCCGACGAACGGGTTCTTCAGAGTCACATACAACTGGATTTGTTGCAGTAAGTACGCGGTGTGATTCCACGCTAAGGAGAGCGTACCGCGAGCCTATTGCGAGGTACGTCAGGCGCAGGCAAATCGGAGAATTCGCGCAAAGTCTCGTGAATCTCAGCAGGCATCCACTCTACGGCACGGTCATACTGCGCCATAGCAAACGATGCTGTAAACGGTGGTACGATGTCTACCCTACCCGCGCGAAGACCCGTACTGCACGGACTTTATATGTTGAGTTCAGATGATGACGCAAGCAGGATGACGCGTTACGTCATCAGATAGGAACTGCTCATTCCGCCCACTCGTCATAAGAGATACATGACGTTTTGTCTGATTCGCGAGGAAGCACGTGCTCGTGGGAACCACGAGCAAAAGCCGAGATCACAATTTGGCTATGTACTGTATTGAAAAGGGATTGAAGTATTTACAAACGAGGTCGTTATTCTATCACGGCGAACGAGACGAAACACTGTCATCCAGCGGCAATGGAGGATGGTGCCAAAAACAGGCGCGCACGAGGGATACAAACATTTGAGCACTAAGTGACCATGTGGTCAGGAAGTCCCAATGTACCTCTAGGTTTATATTGTTGTTACATGTGTTTGTAGAACAGATTTCTTCACTCTCAGGATTTCCTTGATGTCTGACGCACACAGTCGCAAGGCGCGGTGGAAGTCTGCGTGATCCGGATAGGACGACGCGGCCAACTTGATCCAGAGATTAACACTGGGCACGGAGACGAAGCCCTCCTTGTCGCAGGACACGTTGGGTAAACCCCGCTTGGCAAAAGGGCTCTTGCGCGTGAAGTATAGCTTTTAGGACGTCAACGGCACACCAAGTGACTCCATGCTCAAAACCCTCACCACCAATTTATCCTCGGGGACATAGTCATAGTTCTGATTGATGAAGCTAGACGGTTGTCTCTTCGATAGCGGTTTGTCGTCGTCGCTGAAGAACTCATATCGACTGCCGTCTGTGGCATTGCACTCCGACGGCTCGTAGTCTGTCTCGTCCTCAGGACCATCATTGTTGTCCTCCACCGCCTCTATGTCCAGCAGCGAGGACACCACGGCGTTAACAGCTTTACGACGACCCATTGAGATTGAGAGCACACGGATTTCAAGACACGACTTATATAGGTTCAGAACGACGGGATTTTGCGAGAACATAATGACGCGCGTATATCGAAACTTCGAGACTGAAAGATTACACCATCGGAGGGAAGGGAAATGACGTCACCGGGCGACGAAGAGGTACAGCATGAAAGAACGGTGAGAAAATGTGACACACGGCTCGTACGAGCCCTCGGCTTAGGCAGCTTAAGCACCATAGAGCCTACAGGCATGTCAATATATTGCATATGGAAGTGATGATGACAACAAAGACGTACGTTGCAGGATTGAGGTCATCATACTGCTGTATGACTTCGCCGTTCATGCTGTCCCAACGCAAGAAGTCGAGACCGAGGTGCGAGGCGTCATCGCTCGTGCTATGCAAGTCATCAGAACACAGTGTCGGAATGCGCGCCCGGATCACGCACGCAGCCATGATTTCCTCGATGGAAAATATGGAGGCCGCAGTTGAAGGAGCCTGCTGTGGCCTACTGTTGTGGTCAGCTAGGGAAAGGAAAAAAACAATGTACAGACGGGGCAACGGGCTCCTGTTCAGTCTGCATGGGAGCCCCGAGTTGAGTCTCGTCAGCCGCAGTTCTACAACCACAATAATGATGAGTAACGAACGCGCGTGCGTCAAGGAGCTGTGGTACGTACGATTCCAAATTGCGCCCATCAGACACCGCGTCCACAACATCCATGGCCTCGCCTTGGTCGGCAGGAGAAGCAGAGGTCATAGACAGGTACGGGTAGGCCGTGGCATCCGTCGTAGACGTGGCGGGGAACGATGGACTGGGCGATTCGTAAATGGCGGCCATGTCACGCGGAATTACACCTCCGTTCGCGAGCACAACGGGGCTTCCAAGACCGACGTTGTGGAGAGCTGCATGGTTCGCAGCCATGCCTTGCAAGCGGCCTTGCGCAGGGGAGGGCACAGCTGACGCGGCGCGTGTAACAACGGGTGAATTACCCGGCGTACGCAGAGACTGCGACGCTGCTGCTGGAGACCGAGCCTGTATCGGCGCAACGTGACCTTCTGCAGCGACAGGGGCGATGGCCTGAACTGGAGACGTAAACCGGGGAGGCACAGCATTATGTGCGTGGGCTTGCGTGGGCGACGCAAGTGCAGATTGAGCGCGCGATGATATGGGCGAAGTGGCAGTGGACGTAACGACGGACAGTCCCGCGCCGCACCACGCGTTTTGGTAAGCGTCGGTGTCGTTAGCCCAGACTGGTCGCCTGCGACGGAGGGCGAGTTGACCTGCACGGGTGACGACGCCGGAGAGGCTGGAGTGGACGTGCCGCCCGATAGACCCACAGACTGCGCACGCATGATACCGGGCTGCTCGGCCGCGGACATGAAGATTGACGAAGACTTGACATCGGCCAGCGCGACGCCTGCTGCGACCCGCAAATGTGGACCGGCGTTGTCGATGGCGAGTTGCTCTGCTGCTTCTGGAGACTGGGGGTAGAGTCGGCGGCGGACGCGTCGTCCGACACTCTAGCACGCTTGGAAGGCTTCGCGACGTTCGGAGAGGAATTATCGCTTGGACCATGTCAGTACGGAATACATTATTCGTAACAGCAGCAAGCACGTACGGATTCAACGCCATCGAAATTCCGACAAATTCGGTGAGCTGATCGACGACTGAACACCCAGTGAAGATAGGCGCGACACCGATTATACGGGCGGGATATGGGAACGGCGCGAGCGTAGTGGCGCGGACCTTGATCATGTCGTTTACGAAGCCGGCGAATGTGCCAACAACTCGAACTTTGTGGCGTGGATATAGCGTGGGCAACTTGAGAATGACGCCACGAGCACTGTAGAATGTGCATCTATAGACAGTGAGGATGAACTATCGAATGTGTTGAAATGAGAAAAGGACGAACCTGATTTTGACCGTAGCGGGGCCGGTAACCTCGACGTCGAACGAAAATAAGCAGTTGTCCAACGATAATTCGACTTCGGGTTGGCCCACAATGAAACCTTCAAAGAACAGCTGAGGGATGAACTGCGCGGGCTGTGGGTTGACCGCGGGGCGGATGCGCCGAACGTCCAGGTAAACCGTCAGACCGGCGAAAAGGAATACCCCGAAGATCGACGACCGAGCCATCGGGCAATGGAGGATCGTGCGAATGATACCAGACGGTCAGGCCGATTTCGGAACCTAGAGCACATTAAGAGAGCAAACGACGACGACGACAACCGCGCAGACCTTGTATTTTCCCGCGACTCTCGTATGTGTATGTAGCCTTGCCTTCAACCTGGCGCTCGTTTCGGACGCTAGTATCGCGTAGCATAAAGTGCACTTCACTGGTGACCAACATGATGGGATGACGCGGAGAGGATGAAAGAACAGACAACGCCGGAGGTCAGCTTTATATGTGCGCAACCCTAAGCTTACTTGACGCTCGGGTTGCGCACTACGTTGGGGGCGCAAGAAGACAGTGTGACGCGCAATGGCGGGCCACATGCGCTGCCCGTTCAGTTCTCATGATTGTAAGAGAGAGAGAGCGAGCAGCATCGGCGGACATTAAATGAGGCTCCTCACGTTATCAATTTCTTGCAAAGCGAGAGTAATAAAGCAGAAAAACTGGTCGTAAATTTCGAACTGGTCGTTACACTACTAATACACATATTTACAGCAAGACGGCGTATAGTACTATATGACAGTAATGTCCATTATCGGTGGTATCTAATGCGCCCGTACCGACGCCGACGAGAGCCTGAGTATTACCTTGGGAGTTTCTTCCCGCCCTTGGAAAGTCGAGCAGTCCGCCCCGCGCGTCCCGTGCGCTGTGCGGCATCGCGAACATCTTGCACCGACGGCAAGTCTTCGGCGCTCGCAGTACCAGCCACATCCATGCGCGCTGGCGACTCGCTGTCGACAGCCAAAGACTGCAGGCTGGGGTCGACGCGGAGGTCGCAAACGCTGCAGTTGCGCAACTTCAGCAAGGCGGACGCCATGGCTCTGCACTGAAGTTTAGCGAGCGCGCATTAGGCCACAACACCGACGTACCGCTCTCGCCCGGTCTCCTCGACGTGGACCTCTGACCCTGTGCCTTCATTAAGGACGCAGATGCGCTTCGCGATACCGTGATCGCGGACGTGATCCATCTCGAATGAGTGCTCGGGCGCAACGGAGGGCGCGACGGCAACGGCAGGGGGTGTGACGGCGACGACTGTAGAAGGCGTGGCCGCGACGGCGACAGGTTCTGACTCGCCGTCGACGGAGTCCGCTGCGACACTGACGGAGTCGAACGCGGTACTGAACGAGCGGCCATCGGCGATGCGCTCTTCGTCGGTGCTGAAGGGGGCATAAGCTGGGGCAACTTATCCGAAACAGACGACGACGTACTCGATGAGGTGGTCCTCAGCCAGAACGCTGCCAAGGTGACCATCTCTGCGCGGTGACTCAGTAACAACGGTCACGAAATGGCAAGCACTACTTACCGTGAAACAATGTCAACGCCGGGCCTGGCGTGATCGACACGGGCAGCTCGAGCGCGAGGATCGGGAGACGAGGGAGAACGGTGTGTGATGCGCGTCGGAGCGGCGTGACGAGACAGCACGTTGCGGAGGGGGTGCGGCGCGGGCTCGAGAATGGAGGCGAACGTAGCATATCCGTCGCGGAAGTCGGCGCGCTCGAAAGGATTGCGCGCATCGGTAATGAAATAGGCTGGAGTCGAACCCTGATAGTTGAACTGGATGGTATGGACGTCGACGATAGGCGTATCTGACGCCGACCATCCACATATGACGCCGGAGACGATGACCGCGCGGTACCGGGAATAGTGGGCTTGAAATTGAATGCGCTTCGTATCGCGGTTGATGCAAGATCTGAGACCGGATTAGGCGGCAGGGAGCGAAGCACGGCAGACAAAACTCACGAGATAACCAATGGTACAACGGGCCACACGTCATGGCGTACGACGGTGACATCGAGCATGAAGCAGTCCGCGTTTAGAGGATGTTGCACGGGTGCCGATGAGATGAAGCCCGTAGGTGCAGCGCGGCAGAAGCAAGTTCCCTTTGGGCAATAGACCGGGCATGGGCTCGGCGCAGACGGGGGTAAGGCGAGTGGCGACGATGAGGAGAGTGGTCTTGTGGAAGTTGCCGTTGCCAGTGACACGAACGAGAGTCCCGCCGGGCAGCTTACGCTTGCGCGTCATGTGTGCGATGCAGACAGGCATTTCAGATCCTATGGCTGCGGTTAATCGCAGAGAAAGGCAAACGATTGTTATCGCAGCGCACCTTGAATCTGAACGGTGGCCTGATAAACATTGTACCCTTTCAGACCGAGCGCGTCAGGAGGAGCGTACTCGGCCTCCCAGAGATACGTGGTGAGCACAGTGACAAAGGACGGCATGTCGGCGATTGGACAGTGGGAAAACGCAGCACCAGAAGCCGCCGCATTTTATATGGCGAGCTCGTGAACGCGGGCGACGTCAGCGCCGTTTGAGTGCCATCTCGATGAGCGCATTGAGCTTAAATGACCGACTATGTCACAAAATAGCTATGAGCAAGCTGTATGACGACATATGACATGGAAACATACCATGCATGGTCCGGACATTATGTTCGACGCATACTGACCCAACGCGAGCACACTGACGTGGGGACACTGAAACGCCCACCAGCGTCATATGGCCAACGATGAGCCAAGGACACGAACAGCACAGCCTGGGACGTCGTAGACTGGCTCCTCGGTGTCCGTGGGAGGCGGGGGGAATGCAAGACATGCCCGTAGTTGCGCCGGAGCGACGGTTGTACGCAATGGACGCGAGAGGAGACAGCCGGGAATGGCCGAATTTGGTGTCCGCTCGCCCGTCATTTCCAGGCAAAGATACGAGTTTGAACAAAAAACCAATTGAATTAAAGCGGGTCATGTCGTATATACATACAGATGAAGAGATAATATTGTATCATATCAGAATTTCGGTATACGTTACGTTATCGACTGATTCTTGGCCTGCGGGCAACCGTACCACGGCATGTTCTCGACGTCTCACTCGAGAGAGAGCGGTATACAGCTGTCCGTGAGAAAAGACAGGACGCCTGAGATCGATAGCAAACAACATCCAAAGTCAAGCCTTGGCAGCTGTTGAATGTAGTCGCGTAAGCTGGCGCGAGCGGAAACTGTCGCCTTTGCAATGTCCGCCTGGTCTCCGGCAAAAAAGTCTCAAAGGTAATGCGTGGTATCAAGATATCCTCGTCGTCTATACGGACGCCGGTGACAGTGTCCCGCAGTATGCGAACAGTAATCAGACGCGTACCAACGTCGACCACGACGACGCGAACGTTCTTGACGAGCCCACGTGAGATGGAGAAGTTTCGTAATAGCCTGAACACTGCATTTGTTTTGATCACCGTAGAGTGAGATGGCAAGCCAGGCAAGTAGGCACGCGCTGCATAGTCTAACGTTGCTGCAGCTCGTTCAGGCATTCCGGCCTCGTCCTCCTCCTTGATTTGTCAGCCGCAAGATACGTGCGTGCGGTGCCCCTCACTCGTGATAGAATCTGAGAGTTGTAGTGATCAATTTGCTTATTCGTAGGGCATAGGATTGATCGCTTCAAGCAGGCCGCTGGGTCGTCGATCACATGCTGAGGGTATGCAAACTCGATTAGCTCGTCATCGGTATGCACCTTCCGAAGCATGTTCATTTCAACCTGAGGGCCTGCACCGTCACCAATGCTGTCCACCCAGGCTGCGTATTCCCCATCCTCGGCGTTCCGGATCGGCGCTGTCAATTGGCGAATCCGCAAGCTTTCCCACAAAGGAGAGCATCGAATTGAAGCATCCACTACCTGAGCGCGGGTTCCGCGGCGTACAACGGGACAGGTCTGCCTGAAATCGCCGGCAAGTATGACAATTTTACCACCGAAAGGCAAGTCGTTGCACACACGCGCCGGCAGGTTTCCTCTACGCAGCTGAGGGCCGCCCTATTCGCCATGGGCGATTCATCCCAAATAAGAACACTGAAATCGCGAATGAGATCCGCGCGCGAATCTCCTGGTTCTATTGGTGACCGAAGGAGCTCGCTATACTCGTTAACAGGGATCTACCGTTACAAATGAGCCATGTTTGAACTACTGTATAATGAATTTACGCACCTTAAAGCAAGAGTGGGTCGTGCGCCCACCCTCGTACAGTAGCGCAGCGAAAGCCGAAGTAGCAGTGGGAAGGACGATTTCTTCACGGGACCTAACGAAGTCGCAGATGGCGTTGATGAGAAAGGTCTTGCCTCGACCCGCCTTTCCATCGATGAAAAGTAGTAGCGGCCGCTTGTTCACCACGGCGTCCATGACTTCATTGAATATAAGTGCCTGTTCTGGAGTAAATCTCGCCAGCGCCGAAGCGAAACTGCGGCGGAACTTCTCCAAATGGGGCGCCCATCGCTCCCGCTCGTATTCTGCTTCTCCTTCGAACGACTGAGGCAATGGAAGATTGAAGTCACCAAGGCTGCGCCCGAATTCGTCCAGCATGCGTGAGATTTCAGCCAGAGCGCGCGAATAGGCATTTGTCTGCGATCCGCCATTCTCGAAGTAGAAGTCCATACTCATCTCATCACGGAACAGCTCCCAGAGCTTCAAGGGAAAGTCGACTTCCTCCGCGTCGTGGATAATCAGGTGCACAAAAAGCAGTCTGATTTGCCGGGGGGTGCGAAGACACTGGACAGCCTCCTCAAGAGCAAACTGAGCCTCATGTTTGTCCGCAAAGAGACCCATTGACTGCGCAGCTTCCTGGTATGAGGCATGCACAACACCGTCGATAGTACGTGCGTCCAAAAATGAGCGCGCTGGACGATTCAAAGTATAGCTCGTAGATAAAATAGCTCGCCCTGGGATGGCTTCACGGAAGCTAGTCGAACGAAATGCCGATGGCCCTCAGACCGCTTCAGCACGAGGCGCGTCATTTCGCCGTCAGGAACGTCTTGCTCTTTATAGTAACCTGGGTGTCTGCCATAGCGTCGTCCCATGGCACATGGCGAAACCTGGCATAAGTCGGTGTACGTGACATCGGCGAATGTACATTCAGCGCCATTCCACATGTAAAGACCGTGAGGGCGGTGAAAATAGCGATCGAGGGTCGAAAAGTTGCTGGTAGGCCCATTCGCACGTCGATACTGACGATGCTTGCGCGATTGCGGCAGGTGGATGACGAGCCCAGTGACACCGGGTGATTTGCTGGCAACGCGGAACCCAAGGAGACGCCATGCCGCTTCTCCAGCAGATAGGTAGCGCGCTCGCCAATAATCCTCTATCTCATCGATAAGCTCTGAACCATCGACACGGAGACGCGCGTGGGTACGATCAACGCCTGCGGCATCTTCAATGATGTATCCCAGGCACCAAAGAAGACGAAGGCTTACCTTTTCGTATGTACTTGAATAGGTATTGAAAGATGTGCGACGAGTTGGCGACCTCGAAGTTGATATGGCAGTCGAGGGCTCGCAGAAGGGGCAAACAGTGCGGAACGACATTGCTATCTTCCGCTTGACGTCGCCTGTACTGTGGGCGTCCGTCGAAGGACAGCGAGGTGGTGTCACGAATCGGTTTGGGATATCCGAAGCGGCAGACTGTGTCAGCCTCCGTACCGTGGGCATCAAACACGCGCGCTCGTCGCTGACAGTATTTCGGTATGGTGACTTTGCTGGGGTCATCGCGCTGCACGGGATGTTTGTGCGTCATGAAACGCTGAACTAATGCAGCGTCAGCTGCACTTTTGGGCATCTCCGCAGAGACCACCGCATCAATGTCCGAGGCAGTAATGCAATCCCGTTCATATTTGATTAGGATATGACAGTGAGGGAGTCCTCGCTTCTGAAACTCAACGGCAGACAGTCGATAAACCTGCGCGCGATTAGGCACGCCAAACTAAGCACGACAAAGCGCAAGCTTACTATACCACCAGCGTGCGGAAACATAGTCTTCAAAGTCTTCATCAAGACGCCCAGCTTCTGCTTGAACACGCGGGCGATCACGAGCGGAACATCTTGCCAGCCCTGGCCTGGCCGCAGCTTCTGGCGCACTTCTGGCCAGTCCGGATTGCAGGTCATTGTGACAAAGAATGTCGGTACGCCGCAGTTGGCAGCGATGGTGAGCGCGTCCGCGATCTGGTCCGAACACCAAGCGTTGGAACCGAGGAATGAAGACGGAAGAAAAACGTTTTCAGAGTCCGTCGGGGCTTCCAATCCCATCAATGCCGCGTCTTCGCGGTGCGCTGCAGCTTGGCTAAAACGAATGTACGCGAGTCGCGACTCAATATTGCGCGTGAACATATCAACGACGTATTCATTGGTCAGTCTTCCAAAAATGGAAAACCTCTCTTCGCGTAACAAACGTGCACGGCAATGCCAGATCTGGCTCGTCATCACGTCCTGACCGTCGTCCGCGGCGGCAAGCCTGTTGTCTGCAGCTGAGGCCCTTCCCCAACCCAAAGTCCCATGAGGGAAGAACAGCGGATACACGAGTGGCTCCCAGAAGCGGTTCACCGCCGAAATATAATGCACATTGGACGACGTCTCGTCGATGGAATCCACAAAGCCCGGGCGCTGGACGACGTTTCTTTGAGATTATTACTGACCTCAGCTACTCGCCTCAGTAAGGCCGAAACGCATGTGCCAAAATGTACCTACTTTCGCATCGGATTCTACCGTATTGTCGAAACACATAATGCCAGCTATCTCGTTCTCGCCAGCGTCCCGAATGAGCAAGTGGACGTTGGGAGATCGCTCTCTGGACTTTGTCGGAAGACATTGATGAGTCGTACGTATGGGTTGACGCGCAGCAGCGCAGCGGAGAGTGCCTCAATCCAGGTAGCTGGAAGCTTGCTGAACCAATTCGCAGACGCGTGTGGCTCTTGTCCTCTCATGAATCCATCATATAGCAGCCAGCGAACTGCTGAATTCTGGAACGTAGGCCTAACGCGATGGAAAATCTTGCCCTCCACAGCAAAATGTGCAGGACCCGGACCAATTTCTGGGAACTGATGTGAGGACTCCAACTGAGCAAACGTGTACACGAGGTTTAGAAGTCTAGAGAGAGAGGAAACGCGAGGATCGGAAAGGAAAGCGCTGAATTCTTCAGGGAGCGGTGGCAAAGACGCAACATCATGCAGTTTCTCTCCCCGCGGTCCACAGCAAAAGCCGGAGGCTTCACCGGTGAGTAGCTCTATCCCACAATGATTACACAGATGCGGCATGTTAGAGTTCTTGTTGATGCCCCACCACAGCGTGTTCTTCTTCAGTCGAGCGACTTTCCAGGTCTGGGAATCCATCGGTACGCACAATGCTTACAATCACTCATTCCCGCGTACTTATAGGTAGAATCCATGGGCCGATGTGCCATGGCGTCATATGCTGGGCACCATGCGTCATGTCGTATACATACAGCAATTGGGCACCATAATGAGAACGAACGACATCAGGCACATAACGTGTCTGATGAGGAAGCCAAGCATGACGCAATTTTCACGCATTCTGGACCGATCTCGTCGCGACGCGGTATATCTGAACAAATAGGAGTTGTGCTACATTGAGAAAACACGTCACGTGATGTAATCGCATCACGTGAAGCCTAGAGCATGACATAATTTCTACTGTTCCCCGAACACAACTAAGGCACGAAAATTTGAGCAAATGACGGCATGCTAGGATTGGGACCCTAGTGAGGCAGGCAGTGAATCAACTCGAGCGCTACAGCCGCCACGTGCAGCACGCGCACAACGATGCACGACTCATTGTAGTTCCATCCTATACACCGTCCACATATGAATAGAGGTCTGGCGTAGCGCAAGCTCAATAGAGTTCTATTCGGCATGTTGTCTGCGACACAGCTGCAGCGTGTCACTGAATATTGGCTAGATGGAGGGTATCGCTTACAACACGTTGAATTGGCCTGCAATATCGACTGTCACACCATTGATTCCATTGGGGCCCCCATACCAAGGACAAACCCGCCCGACTACGAGACCGATTCCAGTTATCAATGGTTGGTACAGAAGACGGCTACGGAGAGTGTACGGCTCAGCGAGCTCAACGTGCAACGCGCGAATAGTCGCCAAACCACGGAAAGACACTGTAATACGACCTATGATTTGGACATTCTGACCTTCGGTGAACGTGAATTCACAGTTCTCAGTGGCCTCGTCCCGTATCCACACCAATACCGCCTCTATCGGTATGCATAGTAATTCGCCCTCGATGAAAGTATCATAAGTTTCCTCGATTACCACTCGGCTTTCCCATGGCATCTGTATAGACCGACACCGCGGGCGCATAAGAGCAAGGACTCCATTGAAGGCGAGCGACATAGTGCCGCAGCAATCTCATCGCCTCAAGTCTTTATACCGATGGCACTATCACGTCACCACAGCGCTCCCCCATTTGCAGAAAAAAAAATGGCATTACACGGACACAACCTGACGTCACATTCATACTACCGATACAGACACTGATAACGAAGCCTACACTACATTCGAGCAACACGTTCGAGTCATGAAAAGTCCGCTGCATCTGACACCTACACGACGCTATGCGACGTCAATTGGTTAGAAGACCAGCATGTGCAGAGCAACTGTGAAGACGTACACGATCTTCGGCAGCTGGGCGTTCAAAGTGTCTGCTGAGCATGCCTTCCCGTTTGCATGGAAGGCCGAGCGCGGCGAGCGCGGCCTATGGCGAGCTCCTCTCTGGCTGATTGCGCACCGTCAGCTGGCTGCCACCTGAACAAATATTAGGCGAGATAACACGGAATGCAACGAAACTCGCACCCTTCAACGAGTGAATCAGCACCGGGGATGCAAGACTCGTCGACGACATGAGGTCTGCATCAAAGTCAGCCGAGGTGTAAGAAAGGGTGCGGCTGCTGGCGTACCTGGTCACCGACGTCGAAGCATCGGGGACGCGCGACCCCACGCGTTTCGGAAGAACCGTTGTGTCATCGAAAACGGCGTGGTCGTCCACAATGTCGCGGTCAGCGAACGGGCTACGCAGGGCAACGAGTGGCAGGACTGGCACCGGCCCGTCGTAGCTAACGCGGACTTGGTGCACATCGACTGCCAGCTTGCCGTCGACCCAGCCCATGAGAACGCCGACAATGTCCAGGGGCAAGCCAACGGCCATGCTGCCAGAGACCGGAAGCGCCGCTCATCGCGATTGAAGAAGCAGCTGCGAGGCACTGCATTCAGCGCGAGCACAGTAAGCGCTCAGCGATGTCCAACTCACCGGATGACGGTGGTCTGCACGGGCCAAGTGTCGTTGCAGTCAA